>JAUPFN010000019.1:23651019-24283258 GCA_036924255.1 Apodemia mormo | reverse complement strand
GAGGGAGTGACTTAAAAGTTTAATATTTTACAAACGAGTTCCTTAATCGTTAACTTGTCTTCACAAACCCACAATATTTTTTAAAAACTTATCAAACGACACCCCACATGATGGGGTACGTGAGAAAACAAATTAACATCCCCACTTTACATGTAGGGGAGCTACCCTGAAAAAGAATATTTTTCAACATTTTGTTACCACTTTGTTGTCGTGACTAATATGTATATTCTTGCCAAATTACAGCTTTCTAGTAATAAGGATATCTGAGCAATCTTGCGGACGGACGGACATAGCGAAATTATAAAGGTTCCTAGTTTACTCCGGAACCCTAAAAATCGTCCAACCAATAGATAGAGAATAAATAATCGCGATCAAAATCGAAACCACCGTGAAGTTAATAGTGCTTACGCGTTTCATTCAACGACCTCTAACGTAGGTCTATGGACTGCACTTTAGTGGAACTCAAGTGGCGTAGCGCATGCCTTATCTAGTACGTTAGTACATAGAAGTCTTTGTCTATAAAGCGGGGAATTCACAAGACAGACATACACGCGGGCAAGTCTGCAGACATGCCCGCCGGACTTTGCTACTTATAATAGATCTGTGCAAATGTCTGTCAAGTGTATTACCGACGCAATCGGCCCGGCCTGCAGTAACAAAGTCCGACGGGTTTGTCTGCAGACTTGTCCGCGGGCATGTCTTTCTAGTGAATTCCCCGCTTAAGTCAGAGAGTAAGCACGTTATAGTGACAATATACATTTGCAACACCGGGTATCTCGAGCATTTTATCGGCAACCTACAAACTGAAATACGACTGTAATAAGTATCAACTTTTGCGGCGGGAAAACGTTAGGCCAAATGAAGATAAAACCTTTCAGAGCGTATAACACTTCGTAGTCACAATGGTATTGACAGATCTGATTTCAGCTTTCCTTTTATAAATGGACTGAAAGAAAAGCCTAATGTTTCATACATTATTATAAGGCGAATATGTATTGATCTAAGCGTGTCGTCGCAGAAATCAATCAGCTTGCTAATTGTTTTCTACACTGCTTGTAGAGAAAGTAGGTGAAGTACACAAAATATATATATTAGTTGAGACTATTCTTTGTATCAGTTGAAAGTACTTTAGGAGTAAAGAATATTACGTCCGGAAGATGCTTTAAAAAGTGAAACCGGTAGATTAATCGATACATATAATAAAATCGTGGGAAAGTCAAAACTGTACATTGAATATTTTTTTAAAAGAATACTTGGGGCGTGATCTACAATCGATATCGAAGCCAAAAATATAGTTTTTAGAATTTTTGTCTGTTTGTCTGTTTATCTGTTTGTCTGTATGTATGTCCGGGGTAAACTCAAAAAGTACTGCATGGATTTACTTAAAATTTTGCATGAACATTACTAACAGATCGGGTCAACATATAGGCTACATATTATCACGCTATTACCTACGGGGGAGGAGCAGTGCGGAGTAAACGAAGTCCGCGCGGACGAAGTCGCTGGTAACAGCTAGTTAAAAATAATTAAGTCTGTACCAGGGGTCGGCAACCTTTTAAGTCGAAAGAGCTAAAAATAGAATTTACAAAATTTCAGTTTTAAAAGAGCCACAAAAAATTTCTTGCATATAGTAAAAAATATTTCCAGAAATAAAGTTATTTGATAAAAATGTCTTGCGTCGATAGCGAATTAAAACCTCGACAATCGAGAGTTTTCCACGGACTGACGACAGTGACGACAAGTGTCGCGGTGGGCAGGCGGTAAAAAGGGATGAAAAGAAATGTTTTTTTTTATGAAATAAATAATATTTACGTATGGAACTAAAGAGCCGCAGCTTCACATCCAAAGAGCCACATGTGGCATACGAACCGCAGGTTACCGATCCCTGGTCTTACATATAGTGAAATAAAAGTAGAAGTGAGTAATAAACTATTTTCAAGTAATAATAAAGGAATTTCGCCAAATGCCGACGATTGAAAGTGTAAAATCTACAAAAATTTATAACCCAATCGCGAAGTACACAGTGAGATCAGAAAGACTTTAAGAACAAACAAAAATTTCAACACGTAGGATTTGAACCTACGACTTTCCTCAAGCCAGGGTGCTCTTACCAACTGAGCCAGTGTCGACGGGTTCTACGTGGCGAAATTCTTCTTTGCTATGTGATCGATTCCGTCACAAACAAATGTGTGATGTGAAAAATGAGTGATTTACAGAACTCGCGACTAGACTTGATAGCACAACTTGTGGTGACCATACTTTTTGAATATTACTACACTAATTACGTTCAGGTTTATTTTGTAGTGAAGCGATATTCTCATTTTATTTATTTTCTTTAAACTTATGACTCTTAACTATCGTGTCTTTTAATATGTACAATTTTTTACCAGTCACGCTGCATAACATTTTATTGTTATATAAATAAATGAAATAATAGAATTGTAACATTAAAAGAACCGAGTCTTCTAGAATCAGAATTATGTTGTCAAAAATTGGACTCTAAACAGTGTTATTTAAACCAATTGGTAATGGAAATAAATTTTATTTAACTATTATTATTCTCGTTACAATTTAGTACCTACAAACCGTAATTTAGATCTTTATTATCAGATCCCAAGACAGATTGTGTATTTGAACGGACAAACTAGTAAAAAGTTTAATCTATTTAAAATCAGTTAGCGAGCCAAATTTAAATTGGTTCAATCGTTTGTTAAATTAGGCCGGTGTAGATTTAGGGATCTTGGTCCCCACTGATTGTATTTGGCAGTGACAAACTATTTTTGGTTTATATCCGCATCCGTCATTTACATCTATATTCCTCGGTTATCTTTCCCGTTGTTACTCCGAGCCCCCTTTAAAGAAAGATCTGTTTTCTGCTAGGCAATTCGTGAAACGTGTTTGCTATCTTATGATATAAAAAAAAGTGTATGTAAAGTTTATTTCATTCATTTTTTTATTTCTGTATGATTATGACCGCCCCGTTGGTCGAGTTAGCGATCCTGACTACGCAATCAACGGGGCTCGGGTTCGATCCCCGACGGGGACAAGCATTTGTGTGATGAGCATAAATGTTTGTATTTCCGGGTTTGGATGTTTATTAAATATATTCCTGTATTTATATATGTATTTCTATACACCCATAACACAAGCAAATAATTTGCTTACTTTGGGGTTAGATCAGTAAGTGTCATTTGTCCCGTGAATATATACATATATATATATAATAAGTCACGCTAGAGGGTAGTTTATATTCTTATTTGTATATGTCAATATATTAGGCTATACGTGTCACTACCATCGTTAGGTGGTAAAGTTCCACAACGTATCCCCCGGGTGTTTTGTACCACTGCCTTACCTAATCCTACCGGAATATTATCAATGTCGTTGTCGTGTTCCGATTTGGAAGGTAAGGTAGACGGTAAAATTATACAGGTGGCATTAACACCACGCAACACAGCTAGTAACGCACCATTAATATATTTGTTGTCTATAGGCGATGGTTATCTCTTTCTATCAGGAGAGCCATCTGTTTGATTGTTATCTTAGGATATAGAAAAGGTGATAGATTTCCGTAATATATTGATCGGATTTGGTAACACACCGCTTTACCTATTCCAGTCACAGCAGCGTCAGTGCTTGTCTGTAATTTGTTGCGGCTGAAAAGGTATTCAGTAAACTTTTGCAGGTCCACCTCAAAAATTGTAACGCATATATACGTTACAATTTTTAAGGTGCACCTGCAACCTTGTATTGTAAGGTTTTTAAGGTTGCAGGTACTCCTCAAACCTGCAACCTCAAAATATTGAGGTTGCAGGTTATAACCTATATACCTCCCAATAACCTGCAATCTCCTTATTTTTTGAGGTTATAAAAATAGTAAGGTTTTTATAACCTCAAAAATAGTGGTTATAAAATAGTGTTTATAACCACACTATTATATAACCACTATTTTTTATAGTGGTTATATAATAGTGTGGTTATTATATAACCTGCTATAGAAATATTGAACAAACGGGAAGGAGGTTCACCTAATGGTAAGTCATCAGCGCCGTATAATTTACCGTGGTTTTCGACTTTTCTTCCACTTAAATAGTCATAATGAAAAAATTACTATTTTTGAAAAATGTTGCTTTTGTTTTCAAGGTGCGATCTATTTTTTCTGTCTCAATATGAACTACCTATCGAAAACATCCTTGGTCTGGCCGTGCACTTTATTTTAACCCAACTTTGTATGAAAATTGCCTGATGTCTTTTCATCAAAATCTGTTTTTTTTTTATATCATCAGATAGCAAACAAGCAGATGGGTCTCCTGGTGGAAAGAGTCAACCATCGCCTAAAGACACCAAAGATGTTAATGGTGCGTTGCTATCTTGTGGCGAGGTCTAATGCCACATGCATAAGTTTACCGGCTACCTTACCCTCCAAACCGGAACACGACAGCGACAAGCACTGACGCTATTGCGGCAGGAATAGGTAAGGCGGTGGTACCAGACCCGGGTGAGATAATGCATAACTCTACCACCTAGTAGCCACGATGGTAGTGACTCGATAGCCAATCGGTCGCCTTTTACGACCTGCCTGGCGGAACGGCAGTTGGCCTATTCTGCAAAGGAGGCCGGGACCAACACGGCGGATTCAGCGGTTTAGGCGTGAAAGCGTTACAGACGGACTGACAGATTTTCTCATTTATAATGTTAGTAAGTGCATTACATATAGTATGGATATGAATTATAGATAATTTTAGATTAAATTTAAATCCTTTAAACTGTTAATAGTACAAATCATATAGGAATATTCCAATAGAGTTAATATATATTTAACTTTTATAATACCGGTATTGTTAATTCAGTTCAGCAATTTGAAATATGTTTTAAATGTTGTTCTAGGCGATTCTTATATTGCACATGATTAAGCACGTAAACTGCTTCTTCATATTTCCGAGCAGTGAACTGAGTGCTAAGTGTGAGTTTTTCTTTTCGCATTCGATCGTGAGCGTGTTTGGAGTTTACTAGGAATTTGTATGTGATTTGTACAGCGCCACCTAGTGGTAAACTGGTTTCTCACGTTTACAACTAGGTGGCGCTGTACAAATCACATACAAACTAGTAAACTCCAAACGCGCTCACGATCGAATGCGAACAGAAAAACTCACACTTAGCACTCTGGTCTTTTATAAAAAAAAAATCTTTATTTAATGCATTCAAAAATGTCTTTTATTAAAATATAACGTTAATAACTATATTAGTCGAAGACGGTGTCGCAGTCATTAGCGCCCACCTCGAACAATCTAGGTACTGACGCAAAATAAATAAAAATATATGCATAAATGTGTGTGTGTGTGTGTGTTTGTGTTTGTGTGTGTATGTTTATATATGTATGTAAGTATGTGTTTGATAATAATTTATATATTTAATTTAGCTTCAAAATCCAGGCGATTATATCAAATTTTGTTTCGTTGAAGTCAGATTGATGATATAAACCAGTCCATTGAACACGGTTACAATATTTTTTATATACTAGGATAAGAAAGGCTAGTAAACTTCAAACCGCGAAAAAGAGACCCGGATAGACACGGATTAAATTAAGAGTTATCAGCTAATTTGCTCTACTTTGATATAAAATGGGAAATTAGGGCCACATTTAATCTTATAATCATTTGCTAAGTAATACATTGCTCATTACGCAGCATTTAGGTACGTAAGCATTATCTCACTTTAATTAAAGTTTTCATTACAGACTTAATGCTTTTCTAGAATTTAAGTAAAATTTTGTGAACACAATTTTACACCGAATTATCTCCTCTGCCAGCCCAGTGCTAATCTACAGAAGTAACGAACCATAACCATACTTGATAGCAAAGATATATTACTATCATTTATATATATATAAAAAAAAAGTATCTTCACGCCCATATCCGCGAAGGGGTAGGCAGAGGTACAACAAGTGCACCCACGATTAGCCGAAGATACTTGCTCCCACAAATGTGATAGGTGGCAAGCCTATCGCCAACCGGGCACTTTCCAATCCCGGGCAACTTTGTATTTCTCAGAAAACTGAAAAAACACTTTTTTTTTAAAGTGCCCGAAATATATATATATATATATATATATATATATATATATATATATATATATATATATATATATATATATATATATATATATATATATTTTTATATATATATAACGATTTTATATATATATAACATATATATATAAAATCGTAGGAAAGTCAAAACTAGAGATGAAACGGATAGTGGTTTGGCCGGATACCGGATATTCGGCAAGCTACCAGGCCGGTGCGTATATCATTACATGATGCGATCAATTTGATTTAAATATAATCGCGGTGAACGAGATCGGAAGTATTCGGACAAGTTCGGGTTTTATCGCACGTAAACAGAGATCGGCGGGGTGATCACGTAACTCGCAATGCGAAAATATCGTGATTGTTTAGTTATTGCAAGACACATAACAGCCTTGTGCATTAGTTATAGTCGTTGCCGCTTGATTAGTTTTGATGTGTGACATTGCAAAAAGTGCATCTAGTGACCAGCAAGCAATTGGCGACGTTTTTGATGATTTTTTCATTGCGTTTAAGAGTCGTCGCTGATCGCTGGCGAATTGCAAACATTAGATGATACGCCTACGGGACGACTCGGGGCGTTCGATTGTTATTGTGGGTGTCAGTTTCATTCCTCAATTAGTTGGTTTATTCTATTGTTTTTTGCTTGTCGTAGTGGTTTTATGAATTAAATGAAAGCTGAATCGGAAAGTCATTTTAAATCCTTAAGAGAGAATCCAAAGTACCATATTGCTACCTTTCTTAGACCCAAGGTTCAAATCAGATTATTTAGGAATTATTTATGGAAACTGAAAAAGCCCGACAGAAAATTCTAATAGAGTATATAAAAACTCTTACGACGAATCTCCTTCTGACAGTAACAGATCATCGGCGTATTCAACACTTACGAAACGAATGAAAGAATATGAAACTGGACCCAACTTCACACGTGAATCTCATGACACTTTTTGGGAATGATTCAATGAAGTATAATGGTAGTGCTAGTAATTGTCGCGATCATGAAAAACAAAATCTAATTGCTAACGAGATTGACTTTTTCTTAAAGGCATCTCAAATCGGTCGCAATCACGACCCATACATTTGGTGGTCAATTAGTTCGAATCAGTACCAGCAGTTGTCAAGTATCTTCACGCCCCTATCAACGAAGGGTTAGACAGAGGTACAAGTGCACCCACGATTAGCCGAAGATACTTGGTCCCACAAATGTGATAGGTGGCAAGCCTATCGCCTACCGGGCACACTCCAATCCCGGGCATCTTTGTGTTTCTCCGAAAACTGAAAAAAAAAACACTTTTTTAAATGTGCCCGACCCGCGAATCGAACCCGGGACCTCATGTGGTCAACACCAAAGCTGACCACTACCACTAGACCACAGAGGTTTGTTAGAATTTATCTTTCAGCTCCTGGCAGTAGCGTTTACAGCGAAAGGCTATTTTCAGAAGCTGGTCTGGTATATGAAGCGAAGCGGAGTCACTTCTTACCAACAAATGCAAAAAGTTTGGTATCCATTCACCACAATTTGGCACTTGTTAATTTTGATTATTAAACTAATTAATAAAACAAAAACTTTCGATATTATTAAAATAAACGGTGTTAATAACTTATTGTGGTATAATTTTCGTTGTGTAAAATAATGAGATTTTTATTTATTTTACTATTCGGTATCCGGCCGGATACTGGCTCACTATCCGGTATTCAGCTAGATAGTAAAAATAAGACCGGATAGGCCGGATACCGGATAGTTACCGGATATCCGTTTCATCTCTAGTCAAAACTGTACATTAAATATTTTTTTAAAAGAACACTTGGGGCGTGATCTATAATCGATATCGAAGCCTAAATATAGTTTTTAGAATTTTCGTCTGTTTGTCTGTATGTATGTCCGAGGTAAACTCAAAAAGTACTGCATGGATTTACTTCAAATTTTGCATGAATATTACTAACAGGTCGGGTCAACATATAGGCTATATATTTACCACGCTATCACCTAGCGGCCAGGTGCTGTGCGGAGTAAACGAAATCCACGCGGACGAAGTCGCTGGCAAAAGCTAGTATATATATATATATATATATATATATATATATATATATATATATATATATATATATATATATATATATATATATTATATATATATATATATATATATATATATATATATATATATATATATATATATGACGGCGTCCGCGTCATCAAATGCAAGGAAATTGTAAACAACAGGTGTACGCCTGAGCCACCGAGCGCATCGTTCGATATCCCTACTACTCAAATTGTTACCTGTATAAAAGGCTCTGAGCGCCCGCCGTTCGGGCAGTCTTGGCTCTGGCGTGGCTCGGTACACTTGTATCTTGCTGGTAGCTTATCCTTGACTCTTGGATAATTAATTTGTGCAAACAAGTTAATTATTATTGTCAACTATAAATTAGTCGCTTCACAACCAGCTGACCCTCTTCCTATATATATAGTTCCTTCCGGGTTTGGGTGTTTATTATATATATTCTAGTATTTATATATGTATTTCTATGTATTAGTATCGTTGGCTGACACTCATAACACAAGCACAAATAATTTGCTTACTTTGGGGTTAGATCAGTAAGTGTAATTTGTCCCGTGAATTATTATTATATATATATATATATATATATATATACATATATATATATATATATATATATATATATATATATATATATATATTATATTATATTGAAATATACAAACACAAATAAGAAAATAAAATATCGTTTTATATCGTTTTTTTTTTTATCGGTAAGGGGACACTTGGCTACGATTTGCCTAATGGTAAGCTAAGATGCGGGCTAAGATGGAACGCGCTTCCCTAAAAGGTACCTGTTCACTCTTCTCTTAAAGAACCCTAGATTGTACTCGTCGGGGTCGGGGGAACACAGACTCAGGAAGTTAAAGTTTATATGGAGAAGCAGTGCAGAAAGTTATAAAAAAAGTATCTTCACGCCCATATCCCCAAAAAGTTAGGCAGAGGTACAACAAGTGCACCCACGACTAGCCGAAGATACTTGGTCCCACAAATGTGATAGGTGGCAAGCCTATCGCCAACCGGGCACTTTCCAATCCCGGGCAACTTTGTGTTTCACAGAAAACTGAAAAAACACTTTTCTTTTGTGCCCGACCCGGGACCTCATGTGGTCAACGCCAACGCTGGACCACTAGACCACATTTTATAATTCATATTTTCATAATCATACAGAAATTAAAAAAAATTAATAAAATAAACATTACATACACTACCATGCGTTTGACATACATATACGAGTCAATACGAGTATGGCTCTGTGCACCTACTTTCCTTAACTTTGTTAGCTCTGACGCTTCGCAACATTGTTACAGATTATTAATATCAAAAGCTACTCGGTTTATGTTACAAAATTAATGTGATCGCCTATGTGGTCTAATATTCCGATGTCGGTGTTAACCACATGGGACTCCGGGTTTGATGCGCGGGTCGGACAATTCAAAATGTGTTTTTCCAGACTTTTGATCAAAAAAAAAACGTTGCCCGGGATATGTGCCACTTGCCACCTACCACATTGTGTGAGACTAAGTATCTTCAGCTAATTGTGTGTACACTTCTACGTCTGTAACCTCTTTTATACCTACCTATGTATTCCGTGTTGTTAGCGCGCTGCGCGACACGTGTGTCTGTGCGGTGTCCAAGTATGGCGCAGGTAAATATAGGATTCTCGGTGTACTGTTTACTAAGAAGTATTTAATATTTATTTTTAATGTTATTTTTTCTCATCATATATGATCGCCAACTATCACGTCCTTAAATATTGAAGGTAACTCACCAGTCAGTCTGTATAGGTAGATAATATGTAGACATTGTGTAATACGCATGCGCGTACGTCATGACAGTGATTGTATGAACATGTATCTGAATAAGTATTTAATTATTAATTTATTCTTAACATATCCTCCATTATAATGATGCCAATATAAACATTGCCCCATATAGTTGGTAACCACGGCGTGATCACACAGGAAGTGATCGTCATGTAATGTCAACACAGCGACGGCTGCACGACGAAATAATTAGCACCCGCATTACGCGATCACTATGTAACTGGAACTTTGTTATTGAACTCCGCATATTACGCATCGTTAAAATCACCTGACGTACTTAACAAACATATATTTTTATGTTCGACCAATCGGTCGAGTGGTTAGCGATCCTGACCTAACAATCGAGGGGGCTCGGATACAATTCCCGACAAGGACAAGTATTTGTGTGATAACTTTGGTTTGGGCATTTATTAAATACTAGCTGAGCCTGCCCGCGAAAAATTTCGAAAAAAAATTAGCCTTAGTTACTCCCTATTACATCAGCTATATGCCAGTGAAAGTCCCGTCAAAATCAGTCCGCTCGTTCCAGAGATTAGCCGGAACAAACCATTGACCTCTAAATATATTATTAGAGACCTAGACCTCTAAATATATTATTACCTCTAAATATATTATTCATATTTCTATGGAATAAACAGACAGATAGATAAAAATTGTAAAAAAATGTTATTTTGGTACATGTATCGTGTACATATCCATTAGTATTTTACCATTTTAATATTACAAACAAACACTCCAATTTTATTTATTTGTATAGATATTTCAGTATTATACATAGTTTTTATATAATAAGTTAGTAAACGACAAGATGGCAGTCCTGGGAAAGCGACAACGATCGCCTAGATCACAGATTACTAAATAGTTACTTCCTAACAGTGCTTAGACACCAAATATGTGCTATGCACTAATGGCGTCGCCAGACTTGGGACTAACGCGGGGCAGAAAAAGAAAACCAAAATCTCAAGCCCGGTTGCAGCGAAGTATTTTTTTATATATCATAAGATAGCAAACAAGCAGATGGGTCTCCTGATGGAAAGAGTTAACCATCGCCTATAGACACCAAAGATGTTAATGATGCGTTGCTATCTTGTGGCGAGGTCTGATGCCACATGCATAAGTTTACCGGCTACCTTACCCTCTAAACCGGAACATGAGAGCGACAAGCCCTGACACTATTGCGGCAGGAATAGGTAAGGCGGTGGTACCAGACCCGGGCGAGACAATGCAGAACTCTACCACCTACTAGTAGCCACGATGGTAGTGACTCGATAGCCAATCGGTCACCTTTTACGACCTGCCTGGCGGAACCGCAGTTGGCCTATTCTTCAAAGGAGGCCGTGACCAACACGGCAAAATATATATCGCCATTGATATATTATTAACCCCGTCCCGTGAATATTTATTTATTTATTAACTTCGCCGGCCGGTTAACTTGCCATCCCCTAAAAAGCATGATTTTTAGGGTTAAAGAGTTTAAAAATCTAAAATTTTGTTGAATACGAAACGACTTTTATTTCTGAAAAGCTTTAACTTTTAAACGATTAGATCAGTCATGATGTTTCAAACGAAATTACGTGCAATTTTTCTAGTCTCTAAAATGGACTCTAATAAAAGTCTCGCCTGGGTTTTCCACCTATCTACGGGTTTTTAGGGGCAGTCCATTAATCACGTGATGTTTTTTTGGCATTTTTTAACCCCCCGTCCCCCTTGGTGATACATTGTGATTTTTAAGACTACCTCTCCCCCCACCCCCTATATCACGTGTATTTTTTAGTACCTACAAAGATTTTTTTTTTTATATTTAGGAAATAAGTTTAAAAAGTATCATCTTATTTTATTATAGAAAATTAAATACTACAATAATAACATCAGAAAGGTTACAGATTGTTTTTGGCTGACATAAGAATAACAAAAGGAATGCGAAAAAGTTTTTTTTGTATTAATACATGAACATTATTTAATGTATAGTGCCCTCGGACCACGGATTATTCATCATTCATATCACCAAAATACACGTGATATATTACTACAGCCCCCCCCCCCATTGTGATATTTCGTGATTTTTTATGGATCCCTACCCCCCCTTTCGAGCCTCACGTGATTAATGGACGGCCCCTTACCTATCCGGCCGTAATGGTATTAATGCTTATTACTGTAGTGTTCCGGTTTGGAAGGTAAGGTATGGTGGTATTTCAATTTGCTATATGAATAGCAACGCACCCAAAAATCTCATTTCGTCAGAAATCCAACTAATTGTTTGCTATCCTGGGCTATAAAAATGACTCCCTCAAGGTAGGATTAGATTTATGCTACTACTTCTAATGACTAATATTCAATTCAATAAAATTCAATTAGGCCTTAGGGCAGGGACACATATGTTCCTGTCCTAAGGCCTAATTGTTTTTTGAATTTCTTATTGTAATTATTACTATAATATGTTTTTTTATCAATTGTGTTGATCAAGTAGACCTCGCCACAAGATAGCAACGCACCATTAACATCTTTGGTGTCTATAGGCGATAGTTAACTCTAACTTTTTCCATCAGGAGACCCATCTGCTTGTTTGCCATCTTATGATATAAAAAAAAATCATATATTCTAATCATTCAAATATTCTAAGAGGATTTTCTTACCTCGGATCTGTTTGTATGTATGTATAGCTATTAATTCTAATTATTTTATTAAAACCACCAATTATCTCGCCAATATGGACGTCCATGTCTATGATTCAACTCTACTTACACCACAATGAAACTAGCATAAATATAGTTGTTTGTTTTCGACAGTAAATTAAAAATGAGATGTAATTAATAATGCTACTTGTTATTTATGTGACATTTAAAAAAGCGCGAAACTTAATTAAAAATTAAAAAAAAAACTTCCAAAAGTTACTCATACTGTAATTTACTGACTTACGTTTTATGTTTTTGTAAAAAACTACGTTTACTACATAGGTAATTTGCCACATATTTTAACGTTTCAAGGTAATATTTGTTTTGAAGCTGTAATTCGTGTGCTGCTTTTAAAGTATAATTAGCTACTTTAAAACATTTGAATTATATTTTAACCGCATCGTTGGTTGACTGATTACACAATCGATGAGGCTCGGGTTCTATTCCCGACTGGGACAGACAATTGTGTGATGGAACATAAACGTGTGTATTTCTTAGTTTGGACGTTGTATGTAAATTACAGTATTTATATATGTATTTCTTTGTATTGTAGTATCGTTGAGTAACATATATATCACAAGCAAATAATTTATTTACTTTTGGGCAATATTAAAAATCTGTAAACGATTGACCCTGTAAGCCATTCCTGAAACTTCCCGTTAAATTAAGATATTTTAAACTTGAAGGAGTAAAAAATATTAGCATAGATTTTTTCAGTTCAAATATATATATTTTGTAAAAAATAGGAGTATATTGTTTTTTGAAAACCTGTATATTTTGACCGATCGATTTTGACCGTTCGGATGGCATTCAACTCAATTTTTGAGAATTAAAATATTGCTTTAGCTACGTAATCGATAGGTGGAAAAAATTCTTAGCAATGTTAAAATTCCAAAATTTCAAAAATTTTCGTCATTGATAAATCCCAAACAAATTGATCGATTTTGATCCAGTTAACGTTAATTGATGCAGATTTTTAAGGCAAAAAAACTAATAGATTTTAAGTTAATCGCTGTATTAGCCTGAAAGTAATTTTAAAAATATTGAGTTTGCTAAAAACAACTTAATTTTAATTTGTTTCCAAAATTTTTCGTCAATCGTATATCTTGAATGTATAAACCGATAATGATGCAATTTATGCGTTAGACGTGGTTGTTTGAGGAATAGAGCTGATTAGATTTTGTACTCAATCAGTACATTAATTTTGAAGTTATATTAAAAAAATACTGTTTCGCCAAAAATTGGTGAGCGTAATCGAATTGAAGGCCATCAACCGCGTTTTGATCGTTCAAGCCGTTCAAAAGCTATAAGATGTTTACGTACATATATACACACATACACACACATATATACACACACATACTCACATACACAGACATACAGACATACTGACGTCATAGTAAAAATAGTCGGAAAAGGTTCCTAGGTCCTCCCGAAACTCGAAAACCCGATTTTCGAAAATCGGGGCAAAATCAGCGAATACATATCTACCTACGTAGCGAGAAATTAAAAAAGCGTGTGTTTCTGGATTGCGAAATAATATATGAAGTAATTTTGTTATAAAAAAAAACTCATTATGAAAAGTACGAAAAAAAGTATCACCATAGCCGTTTCCCTTGCGGGGTAAGCGGAGTAAACCGAACGTCTTTAAATTTTACGATTCACCACGATTATGTTATCGGTTGGGGAGATGAGTAGCGCCGTATTTTACCGACCTGATAACGATTATCGACTATTACTAGCGATAACCGGGATCGACGGATTTACCTGCTCATTCGTGACACGGTAGTGGTAACCAACCATCCTAACAGACTCCGAGCTGCTATTGAGATTTCGCATTTTAGAAAAATCCTCGAAAAAACTTCAATAACACTTTTGCTCGACCCTCGGATCAAACCCGTGACGTTATGATCTGAGCCGAATATACTAACCCTTGGACTATAAGGCGAGCCATGAAAAATACTTCATTCAGAAACACCGCAAAATTCTTTTTGCTTTGTGATTTCTGTGCCACCCAAACGTAACTCGATTGCTCAGAGCGTTGCTCAGCTTTAGGCCAGGTTGCTAGGCTAAGTCCACTGATATTTTATTTATTGTTAAGTTCGGCTGTCTCGTGGTCTAAGATTTAGCATATTTGGCTCAGATCATGTGATCCCGGGTTCAATCACGGGTCGAGCAAAAATGTTATTAAAAAAATTTTCAAGGATTTTTTCGAAAATCTTAGAGTCTAGCGGTTAGCGTGTTGCTACTCCCGTGCCTCGGATCAGCACGTTAAACCGTCAGTCCTGGTTATCATTAGAATCAAATCGGAAAAATACTGCAAGGGATCACCACTCATCTCGCCAACTTACAAACCGGTGAATCGTGGTATACGACTGGAGCCTATAGATGTTCTGTTTACTCTACCTAGCCCGTAAGGGAACCACGCGTGATGATACTTACTTAAATACGTGAACTAGAAGTACATGTGAGTTATTCCGTAGTTTTTCAACTAGACTTACTAAATAACTAAACAAAACATACCTGTTGATAACAATGATCGCAAACAATAACCATGTAATTTAAAACACATGACACACATAATATAGTAACTCTAGTTCATTGAAAAAATTACACTTCACTACTGTTATACTATTAATATTTACACCCTGCGGCCTTAGTACTTGGCATCGAAGACATTTCCCGAGTTAAATCACAGACTATTACACGTCTGCCTTTGTCCGCGAACGCATAGCGACTGACGGAACCCCACCGCCCTATCACGTCCGCCCTATCACGCCCGCCCAAGCGAAAAATATTCCAATAACCACTTTATACCCCACGGACGACTTTTAATGTTATTACTTTCGTAATTTTCTTGTAAGTTAGTTAAAAATGTAACACGCTTATGATTTAGTTTGCGAGAATATTGAATCAGGCGTTCGGATGGTTGACACAATTACAGCGCGGTGGCGAGGAGCGTCATTTGTATAGGTACTAGATAGTAATGTCATTTTCTCTATTATTAAGAGCACATCGTGAATACAATAAATACTATAAATTAGACTATTTGATCATAGACTAACGGCCGGTTTCTGAGACGCAAATAATTTTTTAACAAGCAATTAATCGCAGTTTAACATCAGTTTTACTAGCAAGTTGTCTGTTAAACAGAGATTAACGGCTTGTTAAAAAATTATTTGCGTCTCAGAAACCGGCCGTTAGTGGTAGAGTTCCGCATACGTCTCGCCCGTGTGTTTGGTACCACCGCCTTACCTATTCCTGCGTATAATAGCGTTAATGCTTGTCATTGTCGTATTTCGATTTGGAGGGTAAAGGTAGCCGGTAGACTTGCATGTGGCACTGTCATACCGCCATACAGATAGCATAGCATCGTTAACATCTTTGGTGTATATAGGCGATGGTTTCTCTTTCCATCAGGAGAGCCATCTGTTTGTTTGCTATCGAATGATATAAAAAAGACTATGTAAAATATCTTCTAAGTTTGACCAAAGACTTAAAACATAAGAAAAATAGTATAAACGTGTATGTGTGTATTGTGTATATGTATATATCAAATGCAATATAGTGTATGTAATGTTTATCTTATTCATTTCAACTTTTTCCTTACATAAACTAACTGTGCTAAATGTCATACTTCTCAGTTCACGTAATTTTCTTAAAAAAGGGAACAAAATTTTCGTCTTACATGTTAATAAATCAGTGATAACTATTTGACCATCTGCCATTCTGCCAGGCATTTCGTAAAAGATGAACGACTGGCATACGCAGCGCTACAGTTTGGTAGAGTTCTGCAACTGTTCGACCGGGTCTGGTACCACCGCCTTACCTATTCCTGCCGCATAGCATCAATGCTTATAACTGTCGCGTTTAAGGTAAGGTAGTCGGTAAACATCTTTGGTGTCTATAGGAAATGGTTGCAAGGACCGATCCAGTCTTCGGTTCAAGGAGGTCATTTATTTGAGATTCAGCTATGATAGGCTTTAATCCTTATCTAATCCTAATAAATCCATACCTATACCCCTGCCGAGGGGGGAGGGGGGGTCATGACCCCAGGACCCCCCCCCCCTGGATCCGCCCTTGAATGGTTGTCTCTTTCCATCAGGAGAGGCATCTTTTTTTCTTCTCGTGATATAAAAAAAGCTGATCCCACTTATTAAAGCATTATTACTATATAAAAACAGTAGCAGTCGTGGGACTGCCGATAGAAGTGAAAACGGAACTATTAAGTTGAGAGTAATTAAAACTATATGCAAAACATAGCTATAGATATACTATTATCATTAGCATGTCGGTGACGCGAACCGAGGATTTTACCCTCTACCAAAACGCTCAACGCGCCTAAAGAAGTTTTCACTTCAACAAATAGATATTTTGTATTTTATTTATTATGTATAGATATTTTGTATAGGATAAACAAACTATGACTCAGTTTGGCCATAGACTGTGTAAAAATATCTTTCAACTGTAGCATTATTAAAACTTTCGTGAGTTATTATAAACTAAATAATTAAAAACAGCTTATCCCCCGTGTTGGTTTCGGGCTCCTTTGAAGAATAGACCAACTGGCGCTCTGCCAGCAGGTAAAAGGCTCGTAAAAGGTGACCGATTGGCTATGCGAGTCACTGCTATCGTGACTACTAGGTGCTAGAGTTCTGCATCGTCTCGCCCGGGTCTGGTACCACCGCTTTATCTATTCCTGCCGCAATAGCGTCAATGCTTGTCACTGTCGTGTTCCGGTTTGGAGGGTAAGGTAGCCGGTAAACTTATGCATGTGGCATTTGACCGCACCACAAGATAGCAACGCACCATTAATATCTTTGGTATCTATGAGCGATGGTTGACTCTTCCCATCAGGAGACCCATCTGCTTGTTTGCTATCTTAATATATAAAAAAAAAGATATGTGTTCCCACAATGTGATAGGCGGCAAGCCTGGCACTTTTACAATCCTGGGCAACCTTGTTTTTATCAGAAAACAGAAAAAACATATTTTATGATTTGCCCGACCCTGAATCGTACCCGGGACCTCTTGTGGTCGACGAAGACACTGAAACACTAGACCACAGAGGCGAACATATTTGAATCAATGAACTTTATTATGTTCATGAAAAAAAAGCCTACTGAGTTTCTTCCGCCGGATCTTCTCAGTGTGTGGCCGCGTTCCGATCCGGTAATTATAAATAAATCGACTGAAATGAAAATTTTTGCAGACCATATCATGGTAGAATATGTTGGTAATTTGATTTATTTTTAATAACGTGTGACCCCATATTCTTACCTGCCATCTTCTTAGACCCCATAATCAGTTTTTTTATATCATAAGATAGCAAACAATTAGATTGCTCTCCTAATGGAAAGAAACAACTATGGCCTATAGACACGAAACATGTTGATGATGCGTTAATATCCTTGCGCTGGGTCTAAATGATAACACTGAAGCTATTTCGGCAGAAACAGGCAAGGAGGTACCAGACCCCGGCGAGACAATGCCGAATTCTCCCATTTGTTTCTAATTGTTTTTTTTTATTTGTTTTTTTGCTTTTTACGATCTGCTTTTCTGCCAGGCAATTCCTAAAAGGCGAATGACTAGATATACGTATCACTACCATAATGACTACTAGGTGGTAGAGTTCCGCTACGTCTTGGCCGGATATAATATGGTACCACAACCTTACCTATTATAAAAATATAACATGTTTTACGTTCCACTTGAAATTATTTGTATATTTCCTTGCCAATCTCATCAATTTCATTCATTAATAGCCATGAAAGCGTAACAGACATACAGGCTTTCGCATTTATAATAATATTACAGATACTGTGTGGTAGACTTCGCCGTGTTGGTCCCGGCCTCCTTTGAAGAATAGGCCAACTGCCGTTCTGCCAGGCAGGTCGTAAAAGGCGACCGATTGGCTAACGAGTCACTAACATCGTGGCTACTAGGTGGTAGAGTTCTGCATTGTCTCGCCCGGGTCTGGTACCACCGCCTTATCTATTCCTGCCGCAATAGCGTCAGTGCTTGTTGCTGTCGTGTTCCGGTTTGGAGGGTAAGGTAGCCGGTAAACTTATGCATGTGGCATTAGACCTCGCCACAAGATAGCAACGCACCATTAACATCTTTGGTGTCTATAGGCGGTGGTTGACTCTTTCCATCAGGAGACCCATCTGCTTGTTTGCTATCTTATAATATAAAAAAAAAAAAAAAAAAAAAGACTTTCACGTCTAAACTGGGCTTTAGTAGGCACTACTCCAAATGACCGCCTTGTATATTAAGGCATACCACGAAACGAAGTTATAGCTTTCTAGTCACCTTCAGGTAAGCAGTATACAGACTGACTGGTCCTTCGATCTTCTGAAGAGTACTCGGTACTCGGTTCTCGTTAAAATGAAATAATAAAATTAGGAGCTATATTTTTGACCAATATTTCTCTAAAAATAAGTGAAATGTGGATATTATACTCTAGTGTGCGCTAGTCGACATCAAGGACACGCCGCCGCCACTCCCCCACCCCCTCACCCCCCGCTATTCTGTGTTGATAGCGCGCTACGCGATACGTGCGTATGCGCGGTGTCCAAATATGGTGCAGGTAAATATAGGATTCTCGGTGTACGGTTTACTAAAGTTCACTAAGAAGTATTTTAATATTTATTTGTAATGTAATTTTTTCTCATCATATATAATCGCAGCTATATCGTCCTTAAATATTGAAGTACTACTACGTACACTAGTCAGTCTGTATATTTTACCTCTCTTACTCTTTTTTCTGCCGTAACAGCGTCAGAACGTGACACAGTTGCCTTCCAGTTTGGAGAGTAAAGTGACCGGAAACTCACGTATTTGACATTCTAATTACATCTCCTTGAATTTCATAAAAATAAGGTTTTTTTTGTATAAAATACCTTATCTCGCATTATTAAAATAGGCAACTACGGAATCCTACATTACACGTGTTCCGACATGCACTTGGCCGGTTATTAGCTATGTTGTGAACAAATATCAAATCAATCTATCGGCTAAATTTTAAGTTTTGTAGATAAATACAAAAAAAAGGTTTTTTTTAAGTTTGTATAGAAGATGAATAATTTGAGGTTTGTAAACATACGAAAATATTATTTCATATATATCTAAAGTTTTAAACCTTAGATAAATGATTGGTCTTGCCGCGAAACCAAGAAGTCTTGCCCTTAACTAAGATTTTAACGTATTTCGAACATAACATAATGTGTATTCTGAACAAAGACAACCTCATTTATTTTAAAGAGTTCCTTCCTAACCCTGCTGGCCCTTTTACATCTGAGCCTAAATTAATCAGGCAAGGGCTCGACTGAATTATAATTACTTTATTATTTTACTGGTGTTGAAATTAAGTATACCTCTTCTTTGTCAGACACATTTTGACTTGACACACACGAATCACGGCTTTATAATAATAGTAGTTAAGCCTACAGCTAAAAAAGCACGTACAAGCCATATCTACAAAAAAAACGGACAAATGCGAGTTGCACTCGCGCACGGAGGGTTCCGTACCATTATCTATACTCGTAATAACGACAAAAAACCACATTTGATGTATGGAAGTCCACTTAAATATTTATTTATTATTTGTTGTTATCACGGCAACAGAAATACATCTGTAAAAATTTCTAGCTTCTACGGTTCATGTGATACATCCTGGTGACAGACAAACGGACGGACAGCAGAGTTTTAATAATAGGTTTCCGTTTGTCCCGCTGGTTTCGGAACCTTAAAAACGGTCAGTAGTAGGGATTCGTTGGTTCCCGACCACCCGGGTCGTTGGGTCTGGATCCCTGTTTCTGTCCCACCTGTGTTTCTGACCCACTTGGTGGTCGGTCAAAACTAAAAAAAAAAAAAAAAAAAAAAAAAAATTTGGTGTCAAAATGGGGGTTTCCGGGTACGCCCGATCGATTGCAAGCATCCGTTTTTTGATATCTCGCACGGTTGCAAAGTTAGCATTCCTGGCTCTCCTTCGTTATCTAATCACCTCATTATCATTAAGCTCGAACGCCCGTCACACAATCGCACTATTAAAAGCTCATTAGGACGTCTCGCATTGCGTATCACCTGCAACTAATGAATATGGAATAAAATAAATATCATCAAGCTGATTCCCGTGTCGAGAAGGCAGAGCGAGCGTCTTAACGTTCCACTGCGATTCACCTGTTCAGCGGACAAAAGCACGATTATGGCGATCATTCTATTATCATTTTAGCAGCCTGTAAGACTTTTACTTTTTTTTTTCATAGTAATTTATATCATTAACATCGTGAGTACTGACTAGTTGGTGAGTTCTGCAACGTCTCGACCAGGTTGAGTACCACCACCTTGACCCATCTTATTACATACATCATCAGTGCTAGTCGCTGTGGTGGTGCTATTATTACTGGGTCTGTGTGCTTATTAAATATATTCCAGTACTTGTATGCATGTAAAAAAGTATCTTCACGGCCATATCCCCGAAGAGGTAGACAGAGGTACAACTAATGCTCCCACGATTAGCCGAAGATACTAAGTTCCACAACGTGATAGGTGACAATCCCGACCCAGGAATCGAACCTAGGACCTCATGTGGCAAGCATCGTCACCGCACCATTATGCCGCAGAGGTGATTTGTTTGAATGTATTTATTTAGTGTTGTTGACAAACACCCATATTGCATGATGTCTGGGCTAGCAGGATCGGTCACTTCCGGTATCAAAAGCTTCACATGCTCTTAAGGTATGTGGGTGTTTCGCAATACACAAGTATGAACTTCACTAACGATTCATTGGAATGTTGTATCATAATTGCTAATGCGAATGTGATGAGCAACAAGATTTGTAACAGAACGTGTTCGCTAATGTTAATTGCTTAAAACTTCCTATATAAACCTTGGATGAAAGCACATCTACAATATATCAAATAATTATTTTAACAGAGATAGTGCTACATTATTGTAACGTGTGTGTGTGTTATTGTGTTCACGTGCTACTTCGATAATATGGATGTAAGTATCTCATTTATTGCTCTTATAATATCTTATATATTAAATATGTGTAATGAATGTAGATATAATATTTTTGTCGTTTCATATTTTTACAATATTATTCATGTATTTCACCGGAGAGGAAAGTATACTTGTATGATGAACGTACACATATTTTTTCAGATTTGGTTAGAAAATAATATTTATACCTACATGCACACACAGAAATGATGTATGTGTTAAATCTATACATATGTGTACTACATGTATACTGAACAGAAATTTTATTCAGTCGTTAAGGCGTGTAAGAACTTGTAACAAATATACACGCACAAACTTTAGATTTATAACATAGTATTAGGATTTTACGTTAGCTATGTCGTAGTGTCTAATATTTGGTATTATGTCCTTTACAGAATTCCTCGAGCATCCTTGAAGAGAACACTTTAAAACATTATTATTATCCACTGTCTGACGACGACGAGTCAGATTTACAATTGACACAGCCATTGAAAATAAAAAGAACACGTAGCAGCAGCAGTTTGGACGACCTATTTGAAAAGCCAGCCAAAAAGAAGAAAAAAATGTCGTCCTGCGTTGGAAGGGCGTCTCGAGATGGTGGAATGGCATACATATCAACCAATACCGACGATGGGGCGCAAGCCACACACTTTGTAAAAATAGAAGTTTACGATCTAAAAAAACTGGCGAGGATACCCCCAACTGATCATTGGAAACATGCAACCACTCGGATTAAATATTATGCGGCAAGTCATAGGCTCAACAAAATCAATGAAGTGATCTATGATATATCTAAGGAAATAGCCGATGCACCTGACGTAAAAAAATATCACTTCGACAAAAATACTTGATATTGTTCTTTCAATGACTGATTTTTTAAGTATGCTATTGTATAAAGTTTCAATGTAATTAGAGATAATAATGTGATTGGTGATTAATTTTAGTCATCAGTTAACAATTTTAAAAGAATTTTAAAGGTCTTTAGTTAATGAAGTGGGCGTGGAAAGGTGCCATATATATAACAGCGTTGCACTAAACAAGTGCTATTATTGTATATTTTAACGCAGTTGTCGTACAACCAACTGAAACTAAAAATGTCTTTTATAAAAAGTTTATATTTTGAATTAAGTAACGATACTTTAGTTGAGTCACTATATGATTCGTGCTACGATGCTGAACTATATGAAATATGTTGCAAAGTAGAGAAGGAACAAGCTCAATGTAAACGTAAATCTGAAGATAATTATCAAAATGGCAATCATGAAAAACATCGCCGAATCAATGAAGATGAGTTTTGTCATGGTCACCGAAATAGATCACAGCCTTTCGTTGACTCTCAATATTTAGACTCAGAACTCTACAACATGTGTGAAACTATTGAAAGGTAAACGCAATTTATTGTTATATGAAATATTATTATTTATATACCCGCTATATGCAGTTTCTAAATTATTAATAAATTTTCAGTACTTTCATCCAAGTGGGTTGTGGAGAACCAGGTGCAATACCATCTACATCTAAAGATCATACATTTCATAATATAGAGACGTCGATTCAAGAATGTACACCATCTACTGTGAAAATGATGAAGTGTACTACTTGCAACGTTAATGTAAAAAAAAGGTATTTTTCCAATCATGTTAATAGTCATTTACATAAAAATAACTTATTTAAATTGAAACACTCCTTGGAAAACGTAGATATAATTGAAACTGCATTTAAAGACCGATTACTAACATATAGGATAGGTACGAATTCTTCCAAGGATTTTACAACCCCGGAATTATATTTTTCTTCAATCAATAACAGTGTTGTGCAACTACTCTCCGAATGTATAAAACAATTTACTACATTTAAGGTTAATTTTATATTGCGGGGGAGTTTTATTCAGCAAACGAAAGATTTAAAAAATTCATTTGATTTTCAGACTTCCAACTATATTGTTTGTATGAGTACTGATGTTAATGAACTAATTACATCTGTTTATAGTATCTTAACCAATAAGATTAGTGAATTTGAAAGGAAAGATAGTGGTTGGAGCCTTCAACACCTGACCGAATTAGATTTGAATGTAGGAAAGTTTAATCCCTGTCGGGGTAGTTCTTTTATTGAGCTGCCACGTGACATACGTTCTAAAAAGGCAGTTATTAATGTGAAAAACACAGATGTTCTTTGTTTCAAATGGGCAATTCTCTCCGCTTTATATCCTGCACAAAACCATTCTGATAGAGTCACTGCTTATAGCCAACACTCTAATAAATTAAAATTTAATCAAATAGCATTCCCAGTAAAATTACGTGATATTTCAAAATTTGAAATTTTAAATAATCTAAGCATTAATGTTTTTGGTTTAGAGTACAGTAAAAAAGAAAAAAAAAATATCGTAGTTGGGCCTTTACACCATACAAAACAACGTAGACCTGTTCACGTAAATTTATTGTTATTAACACATGGCAACACTAATCATTATTGCTACATTAAAAACTTATCTCGTTTATTGTCAAAACAAGTTACTAATCGAAACAATGCAATTTTTATTTGCGATGGGTGTTTACTATTCTTTACTAAGAAAGATGCTTTAATGAATCACCAAAAAAGTGACTGTATGCAAATCCGTACGGAAATTCCATCCGTAAATGCTTTAAGGAAGGATTGGTTTGGTACATTAACACACAGCAATAAGTTAAAATTT
Source organism: Apodemia mormo (assembly GCA_036924255.1). Classification (NCBI taxonomy): domain Eukaryota; kingdom Metazoa; phylum Arthropoda; class Insecta; order Lepidoptera; family Riodinidae; genus Apodemia; species Apodemia mormo. The sequence goes on along the minus strand of JAUPFN010000019.1, from coordinate 24,258,916 downwards.
GAAAGCTATCACAAAAAACTAAAAATTCCATTTGTAATATATGCAGATTTCGAATCATTTTTAAAGCCAATTTATAGTTGTTCGAATAATCCATGTGCATCACACACAGAAAATGTACAGAAACATGATGTATATAGCTTTGGTTATTATATTAAATGTTCATATGATGATAGCATTTCAAAATATGTATCTTATAAAGGAAATGATTGTGAGTGTGTATTTATTCAGAGTTTAATTAAGGATTTAGAAAACATTATAGAACGTAACACTTTCCGCAAATCACCAAAACCACTATCTGAACAAAATGTAAACTTTACAACACATGATAGTAAATGTTACGTTTGTGATTTAGATTTAAATTGTGAAGATTTCACCGTGTATGATTCATATACCGGCGAATTTAAAGGTTTTGCACATACAATTTGTGGTAAGAAATATGTAACGCCTGACTTTGTACCAGTCATATTACATAACATGAGCCATTATGATGCTCACTTTATAGTCCGTGCTTTACACGTAGTTGAAGGTAACATTCAAGTAATACCACAAAACAAAGAAAAATACATATCTTTTTCAAAAACTATAAAGATCAACAATCGTAGTATTAGTATACGATTTATAGATTCTTTAAAGTTTATGTCCAGTAGTTTAGAAAAATTATCTCAAAACCTAAATAATGAACAATTTATTGAATTACGTAAAAACTTTCCAAATAATGAGGACTTTGTACGTGTAAAGCGAAAAGGAATTTATCCGTATGAACAAATGCAATCATTTCATTCTTTAAATTTAACAACGTTACCCCCTAAGGAAAGGTTTTATAATTCAATGTCCGATTCTAATGTGTCAGATGAAGATTATAAACATGCAAAGGACGTGTGGCAACATTTTAAATGTAAAAATATGGGTGATTATTCCGATCTATATTTAAAAACAGATGTTTTATTGCTGACCGATGTATTCGAGAATTTTAGAAATGTATGTTTAACTACTTACTATTTGGATCCATGTCACTATTACACAGCACCAGGGTTAAGTTGGGATGCCATGATGAAATTAACAAAAGTGGAATTGGAGTTATTAACAGACTTTGAGATAATTTCTTTTTTAAAATCAGGTATACGAGGTGGTATTTCACAGTGTAGTAATCGCTATGCTAAAGCAAACAATCAATACATGGAAGATTATAATAAGGAACAACCTGATTCCTATCTGATATATTTGGATGCCAATAATTTATATGGGTGGGCAATGTCACAATATCTTCCAATAAATAACTTTGAATGGGTAGATGTCAACACAAAATTCGATGTTTCTGACGATTCTGATTATGGATACATAGTAGAAGTAGATTTGGAATATCCTGAAAACCTACATGATACTCACTCAGATTTACCTTTATGTCCTGAACGTATTTGCACAGACCAATCTATTCACCCCAAATTAGTAACAAATTTAAATAATAAAACAAAATACGTAATTCATTACCGAAATCTTAAACAGTGTTTGTCACTGGGCTTAATACTTAAAAAGGTTCATAGAATTTTAAAATTTAGACAAAGTCCTTGGTTAAAACAATACATAGATCTTAACACATCTCTTCGAACTTTATCAAAAAATGAGTTTGAAAAAGATTTCTATAAGTTAATGAATAATTCAATATTTGGTAAAACGATGGAAAACATAGAAAAAAGAGTTGATGTTAAGTTACTTACCCATTGGGAAAATCTTGGAAAGACCCAAGGAGCTCAATCACTTATTGCACGTCCCGAATTTCATAGTCTTTCTATATTTTCCGAAAACTTAGTAGCTGTTCAACTCAAAAAGGTAAAACTTGAATACAATAAACCAATATATCTCGGATTTTGTATACTGGATATTTCAAAAACCTTAATGTTTGATTTTCATTACACCTATATGAAAAGTAAGTTTTTAAGCCCAAAATTACTATATACTGATACAGATAGTTTAATATACCAAATATATACGAAAAACTTTTACAGTGATATTAAACCAGATTTAGAAAAATATTTCGATACTTCAGATTACCCGGAAAATAATATTTATAATTATAACCTGATAAACAAGAAAAAAATCGGGGTTTTCAAAGATGAAAATAATGGGCAAATATTTCGTGAATTTGTTGGGTTGCGATCAAAAATGTATTCAATGATAGTTGATAATAAATTAATAACTAAAGCTAAGGGTGTTAATAAGAGTGTTACTAAGAAATTAACATTCAAAGATTTTGAGTCCTGTTTAATGAATAACACAATCAAATTAGCGGAAATGTATAGATTCAGATCGATTAAGCACATAGTTTTTACTCAAAAAATTAATAAGATTTGTTTGTCTTCTAATGATACTAAAAGGTATTTAATACCTAATTCAACAGACACCCTCGCATGGGGGCATTATTCAATAAGATAATTTAAAGAAATTGTAAATATTTTTGTTTGTAATTTGTAATAAATGTAACGTAGTTTTAAGTATTTTTAATATTTGTAACTGTAGTTTTAAGAATATAAACTCCGTAGCACTTAAGTGAAATGACATACTTTGTATAGTAATAAGTTTCTTTCTATAAAATAAATAAAATAATTTGTGTAAAAATATGTATAGTATAAATGTGTTCTGAGCAATAAATTTATTTGTATATAAAGACTCTGTTTTATTTCTTCATATGCCATTATAAATTATTGTTTATAAAGAGGTAGACGTTTAATATAATACGGAATAAAAATGATTCACTTTATTCATCCATTCACATCGATAGTGGCTGGACCTAGTGGATGTGGAAAGTCTAACTTTGTTTCAAATTTTTTGACTTACATAAAAGATATATGTGATGTCAAGTTTGATAAAATATTATGGTGTTATGATGAAATGCAACCACTTTATAATAGAATAGATGTGACATATATCCAAGGAATACCTGATATGAATATGTTTAATGGGAAACACCCTCAATTACTCATTATCGATGATCTTATGAGAGAATCGGATGGTCGTATAGTTGATATCTTCACGAAAGGAAGCCACCACAGAAATTTAAGTGTATTTTACATAACCCAAAACTTATTCCATCAGGGCAGAGGTCAGAGAGATATTTCTCTAAATACCAGCTATCTCATATATTTCAAAAATCCTCGAGATAGGACACAAATAAAACATTTGGCCCGTCAGGTGTTTCCCGACAATCCAAAATTCGTGGAAGAATCTTACAGAGATGCTACTAATGAGCCTCATGGGTATTTGATGATAGATTTAAAACAAGCTACGAATGACGCATATCGGTTTAAGACGAAAATATTTCCCTTAAATGAACATTGTATAGTGTATGTACCGAAAAAAGGATTTAAATACGATTTGAACGATGAGATTCTTAATAGTATCCGATGAATGGTGTCGGTGAAACAGCGTCTACTGCAAAGTCCAGTAGAAAAATTTTATACACTTTTAAATCAAAATATCGCAAACTTTTAATACAATCTTACAGTGATAATGAATTAGATCTTATTTGTGAAAACCTTTATAAAATTTTTGATGGAAAACTTGCAGATGTCACTAAGTCTTCGGGTAACATTCTGCAGTGCAGTTGTTTTTTGATACCGTTTATAAACTATTTTACACCTTAAAATTTCTCAGTGTAGAGCTATGTCGAAAAGAGTGAAGACACATCAAGATTTATTAAGAGCTTTACATACACTGAAACCCAAACATCGTACAGCCTTATTAAAAGTCTGTAGCGATGAGGAAATAAACTGTATTTGTGAATGTATTTATAATGTTCTGAATGGTAAAATAATATTGAAGGAAACAGAAAAGTCTAAATTAAAGAAATATAAAAAGCTGTTGCGTTTGCTAGTGTCGAAGGGTAAACATAGGTTAAGAAAGCGACTCATTATACAGAAAGGTGGGGCTTTTCTTCCTATTATTCTTAGCACAGTATTAAGTGGATTATTGAATTACATAATAAATAAATAAAAACAAAATGGATACTACAAAGAAAATGATATTGATTGAACCAGACGCATTGGAGCGACTAAAGAAAAGAGAAAATATTTCTGATGATTCTTTGTCAAGATTAGACAAGGAAATGCAAAAAATATTAAAAAGTAAAATTGATGATCGTGAAAAATGGTCATTATACCTCCAAGAATTACAGAAATACTTACACTTAATACAAGAAGATAAAAAACCTTTAAAGTTACCTATCACAATTGAAGAAGTTAAAGACAACACAAGCGAGAAGCAGATGATTCCATTTGTAAAAGAGTTATCACCAGTTCAGGACGTACAGACACCGGAATCTCCGGATATATTACTAAAACACTACACGGCTGATTATTTGAAACGACTTATTCCTAAAACTTACAAAAAGAAAGGTAGCATTCTTTTAGATACTCTTTATAAAAATAACGATAAAATTTCCTGGAATGATGATGGTACTGTTGTGATCAACAAAGAACATTTACCTCAAAGCAATATAATAGATCTCATAAATATAACTCTCCGACCCTTAAAATATAAACCTGATGGGTGGGAAAAGTTTGCAAAAGCATTAAAAGATATTAAAGTACCACTAATATGTGTTGGTAATCCTGAAATAAATAAATTCATGAATGAATTGTATGTAGAAGATTTTCGTCTTAATACTCCTACAAAACTAAATACACCGAAATTATCTAAACCAGGAAGAAAAATAGATTGGGAAAGATGGACACCTTATTAGATATACATAGTACTTACTATGATATAGCAAATCCGGCGGGATATAGTAGTGTAAATGCATTAACTAGAGCAATGAAAGGTAAAATGAATCGAAAACAAGTTCAAGAATGGCTGCAAAAACAGGAAACTTATACTCTTCATAAACCTATAAAAAGAAAATTTCCAAGAAACAGATATATCTTATCAAACTTAAATGAACTCTGGCAAGTAGATTTAAGTGATATGAGAAAGTATAGTCAATATAATGATGGTTATAATTATATTTTGTGTGTTATTGATGTATTTAGTAAATATGCATTTGTTAGACCCTTAATTAAAAAGAATTCACAATCAATAAAAAATTGTTTTGAGAGCATATTTTGCGAGGCAAAGGCCACACCTAGTCACATACAATCGGATAAGGGAACCGAATTCGTATCAAAAGATGTAAGACAATATTTAATGAATAAGAATATTAATTATTACACAACGAATAACCCTGATATTAAGGCTAGTATAGTGGAAAGGTTTCAGAGAACTCTCAAAACGAAAATGTGGCGATACTTCACCCACAAAAATACATATAGATACATAGATATATTGCAAGAATTAGTCTATTCCTATAATTATAGTTTTCATTCGACTATAAAAATGCGCCCAGTTGATGTTAATTTTAATAATATAATGACTGTATGGCGTAATATCAACGAAGGACGATTACAGGGGAAAAAAATGGTACACAATAATCAGGATCCAAAATTAAGTATAGGCGACTACGTTAGAATTACTAAATATAAGCATATATTTAAAAAAGGCTATGAGACTAATTGGAGTGATGAAATTTTTATAGTGGCCTCGGTAAAACGTAAGCCTGTATTGATTTATACCATAAAAGATATTCTAAACGAGGGAATTGTAGGTACATTTTATGAGAATGAATTACAAAAAGTTTCTTATGACCCCACATCGTATTTTAAAATTGATAAAATAATAGGTTCACGTTATTCTGGAATCAGAAAAGAAGTGCTTGTGAAGTGGGTAGGTTATCCGAATAAATTTAATACTTGGGTTCCTATATCAAATTTAAAGAAAATATAATGGATAATAGTTTTTATTTAACGTTACTTAGTAACAGCTCCATGGGCTACTTTCCAGAAAACACAACAGCAAACTTCTTCACTAAACTACCTAAAACTATTAAGCTAGAAGGAGAATGGGTGGTCGGTCTAGTTGAATGTCACTATCCGTGTAGTATGTTAAATGTACAGGATCATGAAAATGTAGTATACATTTCTAAAAAAGTATATTTACCCGATTCAAAAACAGATTATGCTAACGTTGAATATAAATCCCATATACCAGCAACAAACTACGAAAATATTAGTAACTTCTTAAACGCATTCAATGCAAATCCTTTATTAAATGGGAAAGTAAAGTTTCAACACGATGAAATATCAAGACTTGTCGCCGTAACAAATATGACAAGTAACATTACTCGAATAACAGCTAACCCCAAATTGTCACTTCAACTTGGGTTCGAACCCAATACAAATTTTGTTAGGCAGAATATTGGTAAGTATCCAATAAACTTACATTTAGGTCTACCGTCACAACTATTTATTTACTCCGATATAGTACATCCACAGATAATAGGAGATGTAATGTCATCTTTACTGAGAATAATTCCATTAGATCCTACAAAATATATTTATGGAGCCTACAAAATTAATGTATTTTCTCCTGCACACTATCTTCCTGTTTTACGTAGGGAATTTGATGTGATAGAAATTGATATAAGAACGAGCATTGGTGAAAGAGTACCATTTCAATTTGGAACCTCATGTATTAAGCTTCATTTCAAAAAAATAAGTTCTTAATATTACATTAAATATATAAAAATGGTATGTCCCTATCATCACTATTACTCTGCACAAGCAGGATCTGGTGTAGGTATAATTTATAAAGGAACACCATATCAACGTGGACATGGCATAGGGAGTTTTCTAGGGGGTTTATTTAGGTCAGTATTTCCAATTTTAAAAAGTGGCGCAAAGGTTCTTGGAAAAGAAGCATTAAACGCTGGAGTTGGTCTTCTAAGTGATTTGGTTGGAGCTCAACCTCTTGATGAATCGATAAAAACTCGATTCCGAACCGCTACTTCTAATTTAAAAAGAAAAGCTGATGAAAAACTCGACTCCATAATGGCAGGATCCGGTTATAAAAATAAAAGGCAAAGACTTAAGTCTATCACTCACAAGAAGACATCAAAACAAAGAAGAACTCTTAAAGGAGCTCTCAAAAATAAAAAAGATATTTTTGGAAATTAAAAATGGCGTTCCTACACAATAATTCTTGTGAATGTGTGAAATCAGAATTGGATATCTTTGCTTTACCGACAACACAAACAAGTATAGAGAGTGGTCAATGGATGCAATATCGTCCGATATCATCGCTAACTGATGATGGCCCTATCGAGTTTTTAATACCTGGTGCTGGTGATGAATATATTGACTTATCACACACAATGATTAGTATCAGTGCACGAATAGAAAATATTGATTCATCAAGATTAGCTGTCGATGCCAATGTTGCACCTGTAAATAATTGGCTACACTCGCTTTTTAGTCAGTTGGATATTTATTTAAATCAGAAACTTGTTTCTCCACCAAATAACACATATGCATATCGTGCGTATATAGAAACTTTATTAAATTATGGTCCAGCAGCGAAAGCTTCCCATCTTACCTGTGGTTTATGGTATGAAGATACTCCAGGAAAGTTTACTTCGTGTGACGCAACTAACGAAGGATTTGCTAAGCGACAGCAACTATCAAAGCAGAGTTCAACTATTGAAATGATAGGTCATTTACATGGTGATATATTTAATCAAGGGAAATTTTTAGTTAATGGTATTGAAATGCGGTTAAAATTAGTTCGTTCGAAAGATTCTTTTAATCTCATATCGTCCACAGTAGAAAATAAATTCAAAGTTAATATAATAAATGCTTCGCTCATAATCCGTAAAGCAAGAATCAATCCATCAATATTACTTGCACACGAAAAAGTACTAGCAACAACCACAGCTAAGTACCCAGTTGCTAGAGCTGAAGTAAAAGTATTAACTATTCCATCTGGTGTTCAAGGGAAAGTTCTTGATAATGTATTTCTTGGGCAAATGCCTAAAAGGTGTATTATAGGATTCGTTAGCAATAAAGCATTTAATGGCAGTTTCGAAACGAATCCCTTCGATTTTAAACACAACAACCTCAATCTGCTTAGTGTATATGTAGATGGACAGCAAATACCACCGAAAACATTAACTCCCAATTTTTCCGACAATGCTTTTACCAGCGTTTATCATACATTATTCTCTGGGACCGGTATACACTTTTTAAATGAAGGTAATTCGATATCTAAAGAAGCTTTTGCAAACGGGTACTGTCTAATGGCTTTTGATATGACTCCAGACTTAAGTGCAAACTCTACAACTCATTGGAATTTAGTAAAACGTGGAAGTGTTAGAATAGAAGTACGGTTTGAAGGCACTTTGTCATCAACAGTAAATTGTATAGTATATGCAGAATTTGATAATGTTATAGAAATAAACAAAAATAGAGAGGTTATTATAGATTATAATAGCTAATCTTAATTTTAATTAATTTATGAAATAGTACTTATATATTATATTGCTAGTGTATTTACTGTCAATTTCATTCAGCATATCTTTAAAAATAGACGCTTTTAAAAATTAAATCCTATGATGGATTCTATAGAAATCCAAAAGTTTCTGGATATGGTTAATGGTAGCTTAAAGCTTAATGTTTTTGCAGCTAATCGTATACCAGTACATGTTAGCTTACCCTTTTATTCTATATCAAATTTAGATCCTGATACAAAGCCTGGTTCTCATTGGGTAGCAATATGCATTGATAAACATGGTGTTGGGGAATACTTTGATTCTTTCGGGAGAAAGCCAACTGGTTATCATGAGTCATTTTTGGTAACAAATTGTAAGAAGTGGAATTATAATAATAAAGTAATTCAAAATTGTTTTAGTTCTATGTGTGGAATTTACTGTCTAGTTTTTATATATTTCAGATATTATGGAGTATGTATGTTTAACTTCACTAATATGTTTACTACTAATACTGTTATTAATGATAAAATTGTAAATAATTTGTTTAAATACTTTTTCTGTAATAAAATATAATTGATAAAGAAATTTCGTTGTATTATTTTACCCTGTATGTCATAGGAATACAAAAAAAAACAAATGGGATAACAAAAATAAAATCTTTATTTAAGTATTCAAGTATTAATCACATTATTATCTCTAATTACATTGAAACTTTATACAATAGCATACTTAAAAAATCAGTCATTGAAAGAACAATATCAAGTATTTTTGTCGAAGTGATATTTTTTTACGTCAGGTGCATCGGCTATTTCCTTAGATATATCATAGATCACTTCATTGATTTTGTTGAGCCTATGACTTGCCGCATAATATTTAATCCGAGTGGTTGCATGTTTCCAATGATCAGTTGGGGGTATCCTCGCCAGTTTTTTTAGATCGTAAACTTCTATTTTTACAAAGTGTGTGGCTTGCGCCCCATCGTCGGTATTGGTTGATATGTATGCCATTCCACCATCTCGAGACGCCCTTCCAACGCAGGACGACATTTTTTTCTTCTTTTTGGCTGGCTTTTCAAATAGGTCGTCCAAACTGCTGCTGCTACGTGTTCTTTTTATTTTCAATGGCTGTGTCAATTGTAAATCTGACTCGTCGTCGTCAGACAGTGGATAATAATAATGTTTTAAAGTGTTCTCTTCAAGGATGCTCGAGGAATTCTGTAAAGGACATAATACCAAATATTAGACACTACGACATAGCTAACGTAAAATCCTAATACTATGTTATAAATCTAAAGTTTGTGCGTGTATATTTGTTACAAGTTCTTACACGCCTTAACGACTGAATAAAATTTCTGTTCAGTATACATGTAGTACACATATGTATAGATTTAACACATACATCATTTCTGTGTGTGCATGTAGGTATAAATATTATTTTCTAACCAAATCTGAAAAAATATGTGTACGTTCATCATACAAGTATACTTTCCTCTCCGGTGAAATACATGAATAATATTGTAAAAATATGAAACGACAAAAATATTATATCTACATTCATTACACATATTTAATATATAAGATATTATAAGAGCAATAAATGAGATACTTACATCCATATTATCGAAGTAGCACGTGAACACAATAACACACACACACGTTACAATAATGTAGCACTATCTCTGTTAAAATAATTATTTGATATATTGTAGATGTGCTTTCATCCAAGGTTTATATAGGAAGTTTTAAGCAATTAACATTAGCGAACACGTTCTGTTACAAATCTTGTTGCTCATCACATTCGCATTAGCAATTATGATACAACATTCCAATGAATCGTTAGTGAAGTTCATACTTGTGTATTGCGAAACACCCACATACCTTAAGAGCATGTGAAGCTTTTGATACCGGAAGTGACCGATCCTGCTAGCCCAGACATCATGCAATATGGGTGTTTGTCAACAACACTAAATAAATACATTCAAACAAATCACCTCTGCGGCATAATGGTGCGGTGACGATGCTTGCCACATGAGGTCCTAGGTTCGATTCCTGGGTCGGGATTGTCACCTATCACGTTGTGGAACTTAGTATCTTCGGCTAATCGTGGGAGCATTAGTTGTACCTCTGTCTACCTCTTCGGGGATATGGCCGTGAAGATACTTTTTTACATGCATACAAGTACTGGAATATATTTAATAAGCACACAGACCCAGTAATAATAGCACCACCACAGCGACTAGCACTGATGATGTATGTAATAAGATGGGTCAAGGTGGTGGTACTCAACCTGGTCGAGACGTTGCAGAACTCACCAACTAGTCAGTACTCACGATGTTAATGATATAAATTACTATGAAAAAAAAAAGTAAAAGTCTTACAGGCTGCTAAAATGATAATAGAATGATCGCCATAATCGTGCTTTTGTCCGCTGAACAGGTGAATCGCAGTGGAACGTTAAGACGCTCGCTCTGCCTTCTCGACACGGGAATCAGCTTGATGATATTTATTTTATTCCATATTCATTAGTTGCAAGTGATACGCAATGCGAGACGTCCTAATGAGCTTTTAATAGTGCGATTGTGTGACGGGCGTTCGAGCTTAATGATAATGAGGTGATTAGATAACGAAGGAGAGCCAGGAATGCTAACTTTGCAACCGTGCGAGATATCAAAAAACGGATGCTTGCAATCGATCGGGCGTACCCGGAAACCCCCATTTTGACACCAAATTTTTTTTTTTTTTTTTTTTTTTTTAGTTTTGACCGACCACCAAGTGGGTCAGAAACACAGGTGGGACAGAAACAGGGATCCAGACCCAACGACCCGGGTGGTCGGGAACCAACGAATCCCTACTACTACGGTCAGGTGTGTGGGGCCACGCGTAATATATGCAGTTGCCCATCACAAATGCAGATTAAGAAGAGTCTTTTTTAATTGTTTTTGTATAATAAACATTTACCAATTTTAACGCCAATGACGCATATATCCGCGCCACAGGTTCACCGCCTATAAAATCTTCTCCAAGTACATTATAAGTTTGTCGACTATTATAATTCGTAAGCTTGTATGGGGATTGGAGGCTTGGATTCTACAAAATGTTTTTAAAGATTTTATTTTACCACTTTTTATTTTATATTCATATCAATTTTCAGCTTTCCAGTACTGAGTAACACAGAGCTAAGCTGTGGACAAAGGGACAGACGGACGACTCCCCTGTCGGTCTGGGCTCTTTTGAAGAATAGACCAACTGCCGTTCTGCCAGACACGTGGTAAAAGGCGACCGATTGTCTATACGTGTCACTACCATCGTAATTCCCAGGTGGTGAAGTTCCACAACCTCTCGCCTGGGTATTGGTACCACCAGCAAACCTATTCCTGCCACGATAGCGTATTCAAGGAAGACAATAATAAAAAGCATTGACCTTTTATTGTCGTTTTCCGGTTTGTAAGGTAAGGCAGCTGGTAGATTTATGTATGTGGCATTGCCATCCCGCCACACAGATAGCAACGCACTATTGACATCTTTGGTGTCTATAGGCGATGGTTTCTCTTTCATTCAGGGCCATCTGCTTGTTTACTATCTTATGATATAAAAAAACATGTTGAAACTATAAGGGGTCCTTGTAAAATTACCTGCACAAAATCCTACCTAAAAAAAGTGCCTGCATAAACTCAATTTTGTCTCATAAAATAACCGCAAATTGAATGTTAAAAGGGATGGTTTCTTATTACAATAATAATCCGTCGGATTCAAATCAGATCGGATTGTTATAATAGTCAATAATCATTGATATCAATAACTAATGATAAAAAGTAAACATTAATTCGAGCTTTATACCAAATCTACGACAACCGAACAGAACGTGATACCTGAAAACCTTATTTGGACTCGGGTTTGCGCAAATAATAGCAGTTAAAGATGTGCCTAAAACTACTAGCCTCTGGCTTACGTAATAAGATTAAGTTTAATTGAAAGCTCTATTTTGCAAGTTTTTTTTTTTTATATTATAAGATAGCAAACAAGCAGATGGGTCTCCTGATGGAAAGAGTCAACCATCGCCTATAGACACCAAAGATGTTAATGGTGCGTTGCTATCTTGTGGCGAGGTCTAATGCCACATGCATAAGTTTACCGGCTACCTTACCCTCCAAACCGGAACACGACAGCAACAAGCACTGACGCTATTGCGGCAGGAATAGATAAGGCGGTGGTACCAGACCCGGGCGAGACAATGCAGAACTCTACCACCTAGTAGCCACGATGTTAGTGACTCGTTAGCCAATCGGTCGCCTTTTACGACCTGCCTGGCAGAACGGCAGTTGGCCTATTCTTCAAAGGAGGCCGGGACCAACACGGCGAAAATTTTGCAAGATGGTTCTTAACTATGATTTAATAGAGTCTATCCACCCTTTCAAGATCACCAGCCCTTTTCAACTTGATGAAAGGCATTAAGCAATTTGTGAAGACTTCATCTATTACTTCAATTATATTACAATGACATGGTAACCTTGATCTGATGCTGCAAGACTCTTATTTGACGTTAAAAGCTTTAATTTACCTGGCAATATTCTTAGGTAATCAACAAATTTCCTAAATATTGTACACTATTTTTCAACGACATCCTAATATCCGTTTGTACTGAAACTTGGCAAACTTGTGTTAGTTCAGTAACAATGCAATATTATGGTACCATCCAGCTGATCCCACAATTTTACCTATATATAGAGACAGCAACTCTCAGATGCAAAGTTTTGAAAAAACAACAGAGTTTTGGCTTATACGTTTTGTTACTTAGTTTGATTAATATTTATTACGACGAGGATCTGAAAATAGAGCTGAAAGAATGCTATCGAATCTCACATGTAGAAAGAGGTAAGATGTTTGGGCTTGTTGGTTTATTGATGTGTACTTCTAATTATATATCATGTCGGAGATCTGAAGATGGAGCTGTAAGAGTGCCATTTATCTCACAGATAGAAAGCAGTGAAGTGTGAATTTGTCTGTATCGTTGCAATAAGTTCTTTCAACGAAATAAACTACAAAATTCTAAATATGAAGCCTAAAAAGTGATATTTGGAACTTTGCAGTACAATAATTAACTAGCGGTCGCCTGTAGGTAAAATTTGACCATAAGTGGATTAAAAAATAAAATCTATTTTTACGTCAAAAATAATTATTGTTTTCATTTCGGGCATACGACACATAATCTTATTTTTATTATTTTATTTAAAATAGCAGTGTAGCAGTTATAGTCCAGTAAAAAGTTTAATGAAACCATGATCTGACCAGTTTTGGCGCAATGAGTAAAAATGTGTTCATTAATACTTAAATAATGATATCATGAAAGAAATTTTGATTAAATTTACGGGAAAGGTATGAAAAAAATAAAAAAAGGGTTGAAAACAGCCTTTTTTTTAAATAACTTAATAACGGTAGGAAATAGAAAAAAAAGTTTCAAGTAAAAGTTGTAGAGAAAAAAATTCTACACAAAGAAGTTCCTTTTCATTTTTTTTGTTATCTGCTTTAGTTTAGCTACAAAAAATAAAAATTAAATTTGCTTTGTAATTAATTATAAAAACTTACCAGAATTATTACGGCCCTGTACCATGCAGCGCGCGCATCACATAAATATGTACTAACACTACTACATATGTTTTTCCATATTTATATATTTTTACATATTTTACTACTAATTTAATTTTTATTTTTTGTAGCTAAACTAAAGCAGATAACAAAAAAATGAAGAGGAACTTTTTTGTGTAAAATTTTTTTCTCTACAACTTTTACTTGACACTTTTTTTTCTATTTCCTACCGTTATTAAGCTATTTAAAAAAAAGGCATTTTTCAACCCTGTTTTTATTTTTTTCATCCCTTTCCCCTAAATTTAAATCAAAATTTCTTTCATAACATCATTATTTAAGTATTAATGAACACATTTTTACTCATTGCGCCAAAACTGATCAGATCATGGTTTCATTAAACTTTTTACTGGACTATTATATAGACAATTATGTTCTGATAAATTACTCAACATATTACATCAAATATTTAACTAGAAAACTCGATGTGGGAAGATTAACTAAAGTCAAATTTAAGACCACACTTACGTAACGTTAGTAGGAATAAAGTCATGTTTCAGCTGTTAGTAGTTAAGAAAGCCCCAAACAACTGTTACAGCTCAGTGATAAAAGGCGGTCAAACTACCAACTTTTATTTCTGTGGTTTCTAATGTACCTGGGAGAGTCGTCCATTTTGTTTCGTTGCCTTTGTTAAGTAATAAAATAAACACAAAAGTTTCCACGATAGAAGCGAGAGTTGGATATTTCAGGGAATGCAGGATTAACGTCGTGGAGACATTGTATCTTATCATAGAATATTAAACAAGCAGACCTAGATATCAAAGAAGTTAATGGTGTTTTGCCTTTCGTGTAGCGAGAATGTTATGCCACGTGCATTACTTTACCGGCTACCTTACCCTTTAATCCGAAACATGATATATGAAAAGCACTGACGCTATTGCAGCGGAAATAGGTAAGGCAGTAGGCAAATCCTCAACATATTATGTGTATGCAGTGTATAAAAAAACCTGTCCGATCGTCAAAAGTATTATTTGGTAGCTTAATACAATCATATTTGTGTCATTGTTTTATGGATATCTATACATATAATAAAATCGTAGGAAAGTCAAAACTGTACATTGAATATTTTTTTAAAAGAATACTTGGAGCGTGATCTACAATCGATATCAAAGACAAAAATATAGTTTTTAGAATTTTTGTCTAATTGTCTGTTTGTCTGTTTGTATAGTTAATATACAGTAACAAAGTTAATATACATATATTTATGTCCGGGGTAAACTCAAAAAGTATTGCATGGATTTATTTATGGACATATAAATTTTCAACATATTTGCTTAAGGGGAAGTTGCTCAATTTTAGTACTAAAATACGATACACTTTAAAATACGATATTTTTTTAAAAAAAAAAGATATTTGTTTGACAATGTCAATGACCTAGCTACTAAACCTCTTACGGATCGGACAGGATTTTTTTAGAGACTGTGTGTGTATAAATGTGATAGTTTGTTCGGATATTTGGACGTTTTTTATTTAATCACGCAAAAACTGTTGGACCTATTTGGGTAAAATTTGGCACTCAAGTACACAATAACCTGGAATTGTCATTAGATATTTATTACCCTACAAAAATATGTTGATTTCCCTGGAAATCGCCAAAAACTTTTATAATACAGCAGACAACAGGGTGCACCTCGCATTTCATAAATTAAGGCGTTACTTTTCGAAATTCTACAACTCTCAGAAGAAATAAATTTAGAAGCTAGAAACCTTTCACGGTTATTTATACGATCCCTGAAATGCTACTGAAAAGAAAAAAGCATCGTTAGAAATATAACAAACTCACCGAAGATCCGGTAGAGAAAGAAGGCCGCGCTCACGCGACCATCTCTTTTGTAAGATGTATTTAAATCTAAAGTTATTTTTAGTTCAAAGTATAGAAAGAACCTTTTTTCTTCAATGCAAACATTCTTCATCTTTTGTACTTTGTTTTCTATAAAATCCTTACCTTCCAGCATGTTTATAGAACAATAGCTGATCCGCGCAACTTCGCCCAGGAGTAGATTAGAAGGTCATCAATCTAAGAAATTTAATGCAATCTTTTATCCCTTAAGAATTTAGTATAAAATAATTATTAGTGTTCAAGTATTACCTTGCCAAGTTTTATAATAATCGGTTCAGCTGTTTAGTAATCAGTACTTAAAACGTATCAGGCAGTTAGACAAACAGACTTTCCCATTTATAATATTAATACGTACCTACATGTAAATTGTACTCTGACCTCCAAAATTTAGTAGCTACCACTTTGGAATTGCAATTTCTTAAATTTTAAATAATGAAGAGTTTTGAAACAAGACACGGTTTATAACAAATTTCAATAAATTTTTTAAATCTATAGTTGTAATAACATTAATATTCAGTAAATATTCACGGGACAAATTACACTTACTGATTTAACCCCAAAGTAAGCAAATTATTTGCTTGTATTGTGGTTGTATATATGTATGTAAATACTAGAATATATTTAATAAACACCCAAACCCGGAAATACAAACATTTATACTCATCACACAAAATATGCTTGTCCCCGTCGGGGATCGAACCCGAGCCCCGTCGATCTCATAGTCAGGGTCGCTAACCACTCGACCAACGGGGCGGTCAATACACTACTATTGTAACACAATTAATACCGTTTTTAACTTAAAATAAAGGTAAGAAACAAAAACTCTGCAGCTTCAAGTCGCTTTATCATAGTGAGACGACGTTTCAGGAATATTCTTCTATATTTACATCAAAGAGAAGCAGCTTCTAACCGGTCTCCCTAGCTCTCTACGGGCGAACTGGATGATAGGCAAGAGGTCACTTTGCTACAAAACTCCTGAATGTGCTTTTGAATGACCTTCTATAAGCGATTACCGGTGTGTGGTCAGGCGTAATCTTGCATTAGCTTCGATATATTACACATATTTACTAAATATGCACCAGAATATTCATTAAGAACCTTTCTCCAGTAAGAATGGCATTTTCTATAGCCACTAGCTCTGCGTGGCCTTTTGCCAGTCCATACGAAACTTAGCCTCCACTGCCGTAAACTGTTTCTGCAAAGCAGGCTTGAATGTATCACTAAGGTCGTCTGTAGACTATTCACCTTCAATCAGGAGTGAATCGCGTGCAATTGAGACTCATCCCTGAACAAAATCCTAGAAAAAATATTTTTTGCCTCACTGTATATATGTTCACGAAGGTAAAATAATTGGCTGTCTAATTGACGACATTAGCCAATTGCAATGGATTTAAACTGGCTTCAGTAAGCTAGATCTCTATCTTACTGTATCTGCACTTAGAATGATCACATTAAGCTGTAAAATTTAAAAGGAATTCTAGTGAGAAATCAATTTCAGAGCATTGTAAGACCTAAAATCGGTTTTATGTTGTGCACTTAAATCTGCCCATTTCTGATATTCGAAGATTGGAGTCTGTGTTCTCGGACCACGGAACACAAGATCAAATTTAACCGTCCATAGTGCCACAGTGCTACCCCCACCGTTCCCACGTAACGCACAGTACGGGCAAGCGTTGAGAATGGCAAACATCAAAAAAGTATTTAAAAAAAAACCTCTATAAACACGTTTATTGATTCAAAACCCTTAAAATATTGCTCTATAAATAAAGCAGTATTTTTGAGGTCAAGGTAAAGTAAAACCTTAACAAAATCTTATGCACTAGAGCTGATTTAGGTGTGAAAATACACCCGGCGCGTACAAGCCCTGACACAAAGGATATATATCAGGTTATTTAATATATGGTAACAAAAGTTTTAAACTGAATTTTACGTTACGAAACTAGCGTTCACAATTTCAGAAAGATCTAGTTTTTGTAAGCAACTATTTTCATTGCTGCCGAGTTATTATCGTTAACACCCATATCACAAGCAAATAATTTGCTTTTAATTATATAGGGGTTAAATCAACATGTCTATTTCATCCAGTGATATTAATTATCTTCTATTTGCCCACGTCAAGTAATATTTTCTCGACATACGGTAGCTCTGCTTTATCCAAGTCATAATATCTCTTTACTGAAGTTAATCAAATACAGTTTATTTGCTTATGAGTAAGTGAAGTTTATCTAAGAGACATAGGTAGGCACTTTCACAATATCTATATATTTACATATAATAAAATCGTATGAAAGTCAAAACTGTACATTGAATATTTTTTAAAAGAATACTTGGGACGTGATCTACAATCGATTTCAAAGCCAAAAATATAGTTTTTAGAATTTTTGTCTGTTTGTCTGTATGTATGTCCGGGGTAAACTCAAAAAGTACTGCATGGATTTACTTCATATTTTGCATGAATATTACTAACCTACGGGGGAGAAGCTGTGCGGAGTAAACAAAGTCCGCGCGGACGAAGTCGCAGGCAACAGCTAGTTAATTTATATAAATTATTTTGGCGTATTAATCACATAATTTCTATCCAATCCTGATAATTCTATCACAGTTTATACTTCACAATTTACACACAAGTCAGTTGCCACCCGGTAGTATCGCACCACATTGTTACGATCCGCAAATACTCAAGACCTTGGTTTACGATAGTAACTATAAGTAAGATACTATTATATAATATGTGCACTGGTCAAGAATAATTAGCAAGTTGAAATCCTGATGCCACTTATCCACCCATCGTCCAGATACTGAAGCCAAGGGCTAAGCTCATAGAAGATACAGTTAAGGAGGGCTCTATGCCCACTTAAACTCTTATTGAGCAAACCGCTTGCCTAAGAATGCTTAAGTTCATTTTGAAATAAAATAAAAATTCATATAATTTTTTTTGTTTGTAAGGCCAAACAAAATCAATAATATGAGTTTCTGAAATATTATTTATTCTCTCTTTTTAATTTCCCACATGGACATTGAAATTAAATTAACGATCATTGCAGGCACACTTTTGTAAGAAGAAACAAAACATTGTAACTTGCAAAGATATAATTAATACACTTTTTACCATTAAGTTTTGAAGTTGAGGTGAGAATATATAATTACCATTCGGATTATGTGATTGTATATAGGGAAAACTAAACAAAAACTTGTAGAGAAAATCGGTAATTAAATTTGAAAAACTTGCGGATTATATCTTAATTTGATTGAAATATATCTTTAATTTTAAAATTAAACAACCTACTCACTAACCGTACATTACTAAACCCAAAAACATATGCTACAGAGTATTTTTTTAACTTTACCCCGTGTTGATCCGGGCACCTTTGAAGAATAGACCAACTGACGTTCTACCAGGTCGTAAAATGCGACCGATTGGCTGTACTATCACCGTGACTACTAAGTAGTAGAGACTAAAAGTTTCGACACGTCTCGCCCGTGTATTTGATAGGTACCACCGCCTTACCTATTCCTGCCGTAATAGCGTCAATGCTTGTCATCGTCGTGTTCCGGTTTGTAGAATAGCATAGGCGTAGACTTATGCATGTGGCATTGCCATCCCGCCGGTCCGATATCATTCCACCATTAACATCATTGTTGTCTATAGACGATGGTTTCTCTTTCCATCAGGAGCGCCATCTGCTTATTTGCTATCTGTTATCCAACTATGGAAATATTTACCTACCTACTGCTATACTCTTAGTCTAATATAATGTCCTTTGCTGCTATAACTTCATCCGAGTAACCAAGTAAGTAGTAATAGCTATCCGCATAAGAAATTATTGTGAAAATAATTTTAAGATATGTTACGCGTGCCATCTATGGCATAATACCTGTACTATGCCATCAACCGGAATGCAAATACGAACGCGAAGTCATAAATGTAGTTTTTTTGCGCAGTCAAATGAACGATATCATCTCACATACGAAATATAATCAAACAATGATTGATTTTATGTATTAGTTCAAAAAAAAATCAAAAAAACAATATTGGCCGTACAAATAGGGCACAGGATTAAGCACTGAATGCTATAAGTGTCATCTAGGTGAAAATATAAGACTACTAGCCATATTTTCAAGAGCTTGGTAACATAACACAAATACAGAGGGCAGTCAGTGACAAATTTTAGTTTTACTAGATACGTATAGATGTCATTAATACCAATATGTAAATTTAATTTTTGCCTACGCATAGAGTTCTTTTAATGTTTCGGAGTAATAAAGAGAACAATTCAGAGTTAGTCAATTGTAAACGTGTTTTAAAAAATTATCATTGATGAAAGTAATTTTGCTTACTGGGAAAAGTAACCTCATTGTTTCTCTCTGCAAGATGTAAATTTGCCTTACTCTCCAGACTGGAATATCATATCCACATCTACCCCCCAATTCAGGGAACAAAATGTCAATCGAGTCGGCTTAATGCTTTTAAACACGATACAATCGCGGATTTCCCTATAGGCCGAGTAGTCACGGGCATAGGGCACCAAAATACGGTCGTTTTTTTTTTGTAGCAGTCTTCTGTAAACCTACATGTAAAAACTCAAAAATGTGTAAATATAATCGGTATCATCCAGCAAAAAAAATACACGTATGGCGATTACGATTATTAGTTTTGCTCATCCTAGTTGATGTTTGCTTACTAACTTATTCCAAGTTCAAGGGTATCATTTTCATTTTGCTTTACTGAAAACTGGGTAGTTCTACAAACTAAGGAATTATCGGCGGCTTAGCAAAAATACAACAAAAAAAATGTTCTAAATACGTTTTATTGTATAGCATACCACTATTTTTAACTGTTTCTATTCGGTCACTTAAATTAATATTCGGTCACTTTAATTAAATCAAAATTACTGTTTAAAGTCCCAAATTCTCAGAATCCTGCAATGTCCCTCGAACAAATTTTAGTTGAAAGTGCGGCGTGATTTATTTTATTCTACATCAAGGTCATAAATGAAACTCAGGTTAATAAGTTTACTATTTTTTTCTTACTAGGCAGGACAATAATTATCCTGTTTTCTCAAAAATATATTCCGTAAATCTTGATAACATTTTGTCCCCACGATTTAATATCAGGATCCTGCACAATGTAAAACAAGAAAATATTCGCAAAACTGCTTGCCGTGCGAAGTTACCGTTCAGCTGAGTCGAACGTACCTACGAAAGAGACAACGAATGTTATCTATCATATGTTTCCTAGCGCGTCGTTATTGGATAGCCCGCAGTGGATATCAAATTAAGAAGAGTCACTTTGCGTAGATATCTATCACATAGATAAACTTCTGAGTGCTGAGTGTGAGTTTTTCTTTTCGCATTCGATCGTGAGCGCGTTTGGAGTTTACTAGGAATTTGTATGTGATTTGTACAGCGCCACCTAGTGGTAAACGTGAGAAACCAGTTTACCACTAGGTGGCGCTGTACAAATCACATACAAATTCTTAGTAAACTCGCAACACGCTCACGATCGAATGCGAAAAGAAAAACTCACACTTAGCACTCTGTTGAGGTTTGAAAGGTCATTTTACCACAAGGAAGGCATAATATTACGTTGAAAATAAACCTTCGATGTATCGAGCTGGATTCTCGGATCGAATAATGATTTTTGTTTATAAAAAGAATTCAGTAGCAGCCTGGAGCCTGTGTTTGAGAGTGGTTTATTTATACACCTGTAGCTCGAAAATGTTGAAGCTGTTGAACTCAGTAGTCACAAGTAAGAAGCGATGATCGTTAAGGTAAGTAGATGCGACGAAGGAAACCACCTATTTCGTCCAGGACTCAAACGCGGATCCAGCGTTGTGAGTACGGTGGGCATACCCACAACCTTAATTTACTCGTATGTCGATATGCTGATGCTTCATCCAATCTCTTACATTTTTTATACAAATAAATACTACGGTACATGGTAAAAAAACTCAAGTGGAAAGTTTATGCCAAAACCAAATAAACATATATATGTTTCATTTTCATTTTGCTTATAAAAAAAAAACTCAAGTGGAAAGTTTATGCCAAAACTAAATAAACATATATATGTTTATTTGGTTTTGGCATAAACTTTCCACTTGAGTTTTTTTACCATGTACCGTAGTATTTATTTGTATAAAAAATGTAAGAGATTGGATGAAGCATCAGCATATCGACATACGAGTAAATTAAGGTTGTGGGTATGCCCACCGTACTCACAACGCTGGATCCGCGTTTGAATCCTGGACGAAATAGGTGGTTTCCTTCGTCGCATCTACTTACCTTAACGATGTTACTGAAAAATTTGCATACCATTACATAGTGAAGTAGGAAGAACTGTAATTCACTTTAATGAGATCTTTTTGTATTCCTATTTCGTGCAAATAAAGAATTATTATTATTATTATCAATCAATCGAAAAATGTCTTATTCCAATAATTCTTCGTGTAATTATTCTCTGCTGGAATGCAATATTATCTATCGGAAGCGGGTCAGTTTCTGACGCACATTTGTACGATATTTCGGTGGCAGAGACCACAAACTTTTTGGTGGGGTGGATCCGTGCTTCCCGGCACTAGGTAGCTAAGCTTTGAATCGGGCTCCTTTCGAAAAGTAGATACCTAAACTGCCTTAATGCCAGACCTCATGTAAAAAGCGAGACAAGGCGTGATGATTTTCCTGATACTTAAATCAGGAAAAGCATCACTACTAACTAGGCGGCAGAGTATTGCAACATCTCGACCTCTCGATCGAGTTTTGAACCACCGCTTTACCTATTCCTGCCACAATAGCGTCGATGCTCGTCACCACCGTGTTCTCGTTTAAGGTGTTTCGAGGTGTAATGTAGCCGGCAAAGTTATCCATTTGTCATTCCTATTCTGTCACACGCATAGGCAATAGTTGCCTCCATAAGAACCTTCAGCTTGTTAGCTATCCTTGTTAGCTATCCTTTGATGTAAAAATTGGTAAAGTGCGTGTCGGGGCAAGCGCAATTTTGGGTTCCGAAATTGTCCATCACAATAATGTGGACTAAGCAGAGGTCTTTTAAGGTTTCATACTGTGAACAACGTCAACTACAAATACAATATCTCCGCATTACAGGTTCACTGCTTATAAAAACTTCTCTAAGTACATTTTATAAGTTGGTCCACTATTACTCAAAAACTTGTAAAGCCTTCTAAGCCGTGATAATTTTCCTTTTAACTTCATCATAATATATATTTTACTACTACCATGTTTTTTCCATCCCCCAAAATCATCTGTTTAGCCTGCAGATGGCGGGAGGTGAGGAGAACACTTGACTCTTAACAAAAAATTAGCACTTAAAAGCTCAATATTTTACAAAGGAGTCCCTTAATCGAAAACATGTTTTCATAAACCTACACTATTTTTTAAAACCTATCCAGCGATAAACTTCACACAATGAGGTGCGTGAGAAAAAAAAATTAACATCCACACTTTACATGTATGGAAGCTTCTATAAAAATATATTTTTCAAGATTTTATATTACCACTTTGTCGACGTGACTAATATGTATATTCTTGCCAAATTACAGCATTCTAGTAATAAGGATCTTTCAGCAATCGTACGGACGGACGGACATAGCGAAACTATTAGGTTCCTAGTTTACTTCGGAACCCTAAAAATGGCAAATCGGGTAAATTTTAGTATTCTATTCACTCTGTCTTCTGATATTTCGCAAAAAAAAACCCTTATAAATTCCCAAGAACCAAAAACGGTTAATGGTATAATTTTTCCCTAACTAAAACTACTGCTCGTGGACATCCGTAATATCAGAGGTCTTGCAATTGCATTGCCGGCTTTTAAGAATAAGTAAGCTCTTTTCTTGAAGGTCTCCAAGTATCTGTTTGGAAACATCCCCGCCGGTAATTGATTCCACAAAGCAGTAGGGCGAGGCAACAATACAGAGAAACGCATATAAAATAAAAGATAAAGATTCGTAGTTGTAATATTTTTAATTCAATAAGTGTAGACCTACATGCGAGTATCTGCATCAAACATATTTTCATGCAATCCACTAATTATTATTGTACATTAACAGGAATGTACTATACTATACTAATTGTGATCCTACAAATACATCGATTAATAATCGAAAAACGGTATTTTATTTTAATTAAATATTTAAACATCATTATAAAAACTTACATTAAGTCAGAAATAAAATCAGTCAATTATTATATATAAAAATGAAAACATATACCAAGATCCGAACTTGGTCCATTCTTTTGCACAGGACCCATTTTGCCTGTAAATTTTTACATTTTTAAAGGAGATTTTGCAGGGAATATGCACAATTTTCATTATTAATTTATATAAATATATTAATAAATATTGGCAATTAAATAAAATTAAACATTGATAAATTAACCTCACTAAAAAATTATAAATTCTGCGAAAGACTAGTCCTAAGTTAACCTTTCTTGATATTGCCCCATTTCTCGCGCATTATAATATTGACATTTCCAAGAATATATTTTTAATAAAAGGATACATGCATATTCCCCTTTACAATAAATAAGTACATTATTTTGCTTATACAAGTGCACAGGTATATATCCAAAAATTTTAGCAACGTGAGTATATCTCTCATATTTTCTTTACTACCGACGACTTTTAACTACGACCTTTATTACAAAATTGATTTATTCAATATTCAATAAGATACCTACGATATTTAAAACGGATAATTTGCAACACATAGTGCGTGCTTACTGATCTTTTTATAATATTCCAAACGTAACAAAATATTGAATTTATATACGACAAAAACAAAGTTAAAATACTAAAGATATACTCAAAATGATAAAAACCAACGTCAAATAATACCATGTGAAGAAAGTTATGAGGTTTTCTTTGGTGAATTTATTCTTACACTAGATCAAATCAGTTTTCAAACTTAGGCTCTACATAATAATGTTCACATGGTATAATTACACTTATATTATTCATTTGCTGACAATTCTGAGTATTCATATATTAACATACATTTTATATATCTTACGTAGGATTTTCATATTTTTTTTCGTAAGACAGAAATATTTTAGCGAACATTCTAGAAATGTTTTTATAAATACTTTTAAAACATATTTTTTAAACTTTTTTATGTACCACATTTAGTTGCGAAGAGAATAATTATTGATCAGTTTAGTGATTATTTTCGTTCCCTTTATTTACCCTTTTATCTTGTCACAAGACATGCATTAGCTAAATTAATTAAAGAAATACTAACATGTCAAAATAGTTAATTGATATTGCTAAGAAAATCTTCACGTCTTAAACTAAAACACGGGATAGAAATACTAACATTTAAATTTAAAAGTACAATTACGAAATGCTTACGTAGGCCATTTTTATAAAGAATCCCAAATAATTTTACTGTGTATTAAAAAATTTTTACACAACAGTTTAGGAAATAAAATATATTTAATTAAAATACCTCTTTTTCATATTTTACGTTTAGAAAAAGCACTTTCGATTACACGATATGTATTTTTTTGTTACATTTAATAGTTGAAACCCCCATAAAACCATTAATTTGAATGTCGTATCTATATTTGTTATTAAACATTCATTAGAAAGATCGCTAAAATAATCGTTACATGGACCATTAATTTTTAGCTTCGCCAATGTTATATAAAAGTTTTGTTTCTAATGAATACTCAAATTTATCGGCATCTTTATAGCCAACATTGATAGCCATTTTGTCATCAGGCAAACATTCCTGTGACGATTTTGATGTACACGGCTTCATTATTAGACCTTTTATAATTTGTATCACTAATAGATTAGTACTCTTCAAGTGGCAGCTTAGTTGGTGTATCGCTAACACTACTGCCCACCACATTTCAACATCTTACCGTGGGCCCTACGGCGGTACAAAATGACAAATTTAATAAGAAAGTAGAATATAATTAGGTACTTTTAAAATACTCTCTACCTTAAAGTTACACTATATTTACAAAATAAGTGTACCGAGGGTCAACCCCTCTAACACTTTGCTCATGATCTCATTCGATGCTTCTTGGAGATTCTTATCAAGTGATGTATTTATTTCTCCAACGCATCATTTCAAAATTTTTGGTTAGTTTCGTTTTAAAATATTTATCAATAGAAAACTATCCACTAAAATCTCAGATTCCACAAAGATTTTAGTGATGTAGTAGTCTTATAACTAACGTAAAACTATATTTACACAAAACATAAACTAAAACGTATAAAACTTTAACTAAACAACTAAATACACAATAAATACACCCGTGAACTACTACGCTAACAACTTTTTAAACTGCAACTTTTCATCGAGCGATCATACCACCCATTTATTACATCAAGGGTGTAGATTGTAGAGTATAATATGTCAATCTTATATGATAAAGCCCTAATGACCGATTACGATAGACATACACTTAGTTACTATTATGCAAACATACACTGGAACGGACAGCTTCAACGATTAGATAAAAAAGTGTCAGGGACTGACCAATCCGCCTACAGTGAAATGTCGGGGTAAGATTCTGAAACATGAAAAATATATACGACTAATGAGACTATTAGGAAACAAGTATGATCGCGTGAGAGAGTCAGTGCTCATTCGGTCTCGTTCTTTTCACGTATTACTACGTCGTAATAGTAACTATTATATAAACTGTGGTCGTAGTTTATACGATAAAATGAATGGTAATCTACACGCATGATTAAAATGGTTTATTAATAGCATCGAAGTGTAGGAATAACATTATATAATATTTGTGGCATAATACATAGTGGCTTACCAATGTCAGTTTTAGACAAATTATTATCATACATGTAGTGTATGTGTTATCTGTGGATCATACACTTCATTATCTGTATTGTGCATGCGAGTAGGTGGGAGCTATTGTATGGTACGCGCTATTGTAAGCAAGGTAGGGTTTGGTCAAAAAGTAAATTAATACATACGGGGTTTGGTATCACAAGTACGATTCGGACCGTCAGTAAGTGCATACGCGTGTATAGTGTTAGTGAGACTACGCCCAGGTATACCAGTGAACACTACAATACACATAGTAAAAAATGTATTGGATAATGTACTTTGTAGTGATTTAAATGTAAGGAATTTTCGACTATCTAATTAAATTGGCGTTGAATAAAACTAGTCATGTTTCAGACAGAGACATATGGCTACACCTTAATTAAGTTTTTCAAACTCAATTTAACATTCTTGACATCGATGACAAGTAGATAAACCTGCTCGAATATTTTGAGTTTTAGTCTCGTAATTAATAAATGGCAGCGCTATTCATAGAATGTTTATGTAGATTTATATTTACAATAAGCTAATAAATAATATGTTTATTTTAGACTACAAAGAGAAATGTTGCCATCGAATTAAGTCCTTAGTATTGCAGGATCACACTGAGCGTGTGTAAAAACTTATGTACTGATTGGTAAAATGCAAATTCGCTTTTTAATTTCGCAGCATCGGCACAGAGACTAATGCTAGTTAACTTTACAACATGTTTGTGAATCGATTTTTGCAATAAATCAGCTTTATATCTTGGGCTGACTACTGCGAAATACACTTAAGTTTAAAAAAATGGATTGATATTTTCTTCAGTGCTAAGGCTCAGTGCCGATGCTGCTTTACCCTGGGCTATCTAGATCTAGAAGGTATTAAATGTTGGACGTACGTATTTTTAATATTATACTTCAGCCAATGTTGTTTTTAAAAGGGCTTATTTATTACAATAATGATTAAATACATGGAGACATATGTTTCGAAGTCTTTTTTCTGAAGTAATCTAAAAAAAACGAAAATATGATATTTTAAGGTTATCAAAGATTTTTTGTAAGACAGCTTAATTTCGGATTTTTCTGAATTTTCATTTTATTTCATTTCAAAAAGTTTATTAGTGAAAAGTGGATTTTAAAAGGACAGAATATGCAAGTTTAAAAGCTTTTATGGACTTTAGACCACGACAACGATAAACATCTATGATGGAAAATTTCATTTATTATTACCAAAAAAAAATTTGCTGCAAACATTGTCATCTAAAAAATCAATGCTTTCCAAAATTTTTGCCACCAAGCACAAAATGAAGAGCGATATAAAAAAACCTTAAAAAACTTTTTATTTGTTCTTGTAAATATTTAATTTGGGGGGTAAATTAAACCCACACAAAAGTAAGACCCGAACAAGTCTTTTAAATTTCATAATTAGAATAAAATTTTAAACTTCATAACAGCAAAGAGTATTCTTGTAATTCTACATACCTACTGAGATATTTGTTTGAAGATAAGTCACATATAAAAAAAGGTATAAAATCGCAATAGTTAGAAATTTAAACGGATTGGCGTCTACTGACTTTTTTTTATTTAACCATAAAAAAAATTTACATAGGATACAATAAGACTAACAATTTCACCACCCAGGTGTTAGAACTCGGAGAAACTGCTCAATGATTTTGTATCTGCATTGAACCACATCATAAGTAAGTATAGGCCTCGACTTCAAAGCGGCAAACATTTAAATCGTTTCTAATTGCTTAATCTAAATTTATATTACAAAGCGATATCAACAGCACATTTATTAAGTCTAATGGCGAACGTTTTAATTATCGGGCTCATTGTGTTCGTCTTCAGTGTCAGTCTTAGAATAGAGTACACCTGTGAAGACTTCATTGAGGAGTTCGATTCTTATCCGAAGCAAAGGTCTGGCTGAATCAAAGTCAACTGAAACAAAAGAAAAATATATGACATTTCGTATCGCTACACCTTCGTTCTTTGTTTCTTCACCCACAAAGCCTTTACTGGATAGGCAGAGAACCAAATCTATACATCTATACAAATAAATAAAATTGGAGTGTCTGTTTGTAATATTAAAATAACCGGTTTAAACTAAATGCATATGGATGTATACACGGTACATATACCAAAATAACACTTTTTACGATTTTTGTCTGTCTGTCTGTCTGTGTGTTTGTTCCGGCTAATCTCTGGAACGGCTGGACCGATTTCGACAGAACTTTCGCTGGTAGATTGCTGATGTAATAAGGAGTAACTTAGGCTACCTTTTAAAAAAAACCCAAGCGGACGAAGTCGCGGGCGCAGCTAGATAAAAATAAATCCGTTTCCAGCTTCGGTACGCTAAACGCTAATGGACGCACAAAGTCAGAGGTTAGAATCTTTGGTTGGGTGTTTCGTTCTAAAAAAGTGTATCTGCTTTCAACAAAACATGACTTGCTTAAAGTTGGATGTGCCAGATTAGTTTAGACATTTTAATAACATTGTCAAATTGTGGGTGAGTTGATTGCTTCCTATTAATTTCACCTACATACTAACTGCGCACCGAAACCCACTGCATTATAAGTTGTTATAAATTCCATGAGACCAATGTTCCGGAATAAATGTACAATTAATTTTCAATTCCATGGTTTCGATTTTCGGTAGACCGTCCCTGTACGCTCTATACATACATATACTATTTTATTTATGGTTAAAATCTGGTGACAAAATCAGAAGAGGTTTTACTATATAGTCTGTGGTCGAACTAAGTAATAGCTTGTTTATTCTAGTATAGGATCCCAATAGAGATCGACCTTCACCGAGCTGGTTAGTGAATCAAACATATTTTTTATGTAATTTAATACATCAAAAAAAATATGTTACATGCTATGCCTATCAAATTTTAGTCCAGGATATTTTTAATTAATTTTTGAAGAAAATGTCTTTTTTTATATTTTTCACCTGTATGGTTAATAAATAAATTTTACACCAATCGAAAGTATGCATGCATAAGTTTCATCCATTAACCACACCGGTGCAAATTACTAGTATCGACTTACCTACCTGTTCATACCTGGCAACCCAAGGGCTGTGACAGGAAAAAAATAGGCAACTTAACTTTTGCAAATACTATGGATTGCATACTTTCGATTGGTGTAAAATTTATTTATTAACCACACCGGTGAAATATTTAAAAAAAAAAAACATTTTTTTCAAAAATTAATTAAAAATATCCTGGACTGAAATTGGATAGGCAACCCATATGTAACATATTTTTTGATATATTAAATTACATAAAAAACATGTTTGATCCCATAACCAGCTCGGTGAAGGTCGATCTCTATCGGGATCTTAGACTATTCTATAATTTGTCTATTAGATTTATGTGCTCTAACATTAATAAAATTACAATCGGGTTTCAGCTGGAGTTACTTTGTCATAGATCACATCAACAGATTTTGGTCAAATTTTATAAGAAAATTTAAAGGCCTCAAGTGTGTTCTTTTCGACACAAATCCAAAAGGAATTCCTTTTAAACGAAATCGGTTAGCGTGAAATATCATGATTAATTAATTCAATTGAATTAATACACGAATTGCACGTGAAGTTCCTTGTATATAGGTACAATACCCTAACTGAGAATCTCTTTTGGTCGTCGTCAGTTAATAATTCATGTCAATTTTATTTAAGTAATCCTTATTAACTCACCTTCTCTTTGGACATTAATGGAGAACCCGCCAATGTTGAGCGAATGGCTGGTGTTGTTGTTTTCTGTGCTATTTCTTCCATTTATCCCGTTTCTTCCATTTACGCTGTGTACACCATTCAATCCATTTAATCCGTAGCTGGTCTGATGCGTTGTGATTGGCCGCGGTGATGGAACTCTAGGGGCGGTGGCTCGTGATGGCGGTGTGATTGGAGATAGAGATGGAGTGTATGAGATGCTGTGAGTTGAAGATGCGTGGTGGGATGGTCCTGGGGTTGGTGAAGTGATGGCTACGCGAGGACGCTTCGCCACTGATCCTTCTTCTGATCTGTCGCTGTTGAAGCTTGGCATTTCGCTTAGGTTCAGCGCTTCACTGAAAATAAAAGTTTAACAATGAATAAAATATAAAGAATAAATATAGTTATACGCATGGACGTCGCTATGATTAGTTTAAGGGTGTGCTTAATATGCATCTACACATCATACCATTATCTAATATAAAATATAGAATAACTAGCTGATCCGTGCGAAGATTTCGCACGGCGCCATCTAGCGTTTTCCAAGTATTAAATTCTATTAGGACGTTTGATGTATCACCCACAGATGGTGTTCTAATAAAAATATATTTCATTATTTTTTTTACTATCAAAAAGATTTTTTTCGATTTTTTTCATATTTTTCGCCCAAAGTAGAAATCATAAGCTTTAACTTGGTATTTTTTTTTTGTGAAGTAATTAAAGAGATCGAGCCACTTCAGGAAAAAGCCCCTTTTAGAAATAATATATATGATGATACCATAGATAAATCGCAGCGCAGCGAGACCAATTATTTATCTAAGGATGATAAATATATATTTTCATGTGGATAAATGTCAAATTGTTTTTTTTGACAAGGTTAGGAATAAATTTGAACCGGACTGCCTTCAATTTTTATTCAAACAGTAATTTAATATTATTTTAGACGTATTTTATTCCTGACAAGGGGATGCGCTTGCACCCCGTTACACCTTGCTGCCGGCGCCTATGGTTATACGTAAGCTTACCACTTGTTGGGCCCGGCCACTTTGAAGAATGCTAACAAGCTCTTTATCCTGCCAGGTAGTTAGCAAGATGCGAACGGTGGACAAAACGGACCCCTATTAACCTTGACTTCCAAGAAGTGGATTTCTGCTATATCTTGTCCTGTTCTAGATTACCCCTACTTTTTCCGGCTCTAGAGCGTCAATGCTTATCCCTGTTATAATGCAAATGCATCTCTACCACACGAATGACAACGCATCAATAACATCTCCAAAGGTATACAAAAAAAAAGGTTTTACCCCGTGTGTGTCCGGGCTCCTTCGAAGAATAGGCCAACTGTTGTTCTGCCAAACAGGTCGTAAAAGGCGACCGATTGGCTATGCGTGTCAGTACCATCGTGGCCGCCCGGGTCTTGTACCACCGCCTTACCTATCCCTGCTGCAATAGCGTCAGTGTTTTTACTGTAATGTTCTGGTTTGGAGGGTAAGGCGGCTGTAAACTAATGCACACGGCATTAAGATCTTGCCACAAGGCTGACTCTTTCTATCAGGAGACCCATTTGCTTGTTTGCTATCTTATGATATAAAAAAACACCCATCTCTTCACAACGTTCTTCTTGTTCTGTCATATCTATATTCAACATTAATATTATAAATGGGAAAGTTTAGATGTTTGGGTGGATGTTTGTTACTCAATCACACAAAAACTACTAAACGGATTTGAATGAAATTTGGCAGACAGGTAAATAGTGACCTGGAATAGCGCATAGGCTACTTTTCATCCCGGTAAAATTAGGTAATCCCGCGGGATTAAGCAAAATATTTTATAACGCAGCGGGCTGCACGCTGCAGCTAGTTTGCATATAGATTTTCGTATCCCAGGCTTAGCTTTCTTTAAGCAACGTTGCCTCAGATAAATGAAAAATACCAGTTTCACCGTAATCGTTCAGGCCACTTTAAAAATAGACTAGCTATCTACTATTCTGCCAGGCAGTTTGTAAATTGCGAACGCTTAATACGTTTTACTACTTGATTACCGCCTTATTAATTCCTGCCGTAATAGACTCAATGCTTGTAAAGTAGCCGATAGATCTACGCACGTGTTGTTCCCATCGCGTCACACGGATACCAAAACACCATTAATAGATCGTGGTCCTAAGGACAAACTTTTTTTTATTACTAACAAGCTGAATTTTTGTGAACAGCTTCGTTTTGACGAGACGCAAATCTTTTCCATCTTCGAAAAATCTCGAATCGGGTAACTAATACCTAAAGATAGATAAAAAAACTAAAGTATTGGACTAAGAAAAGTTTCTACTTTACGTGTAGGACAATGTTGCCCTTAAATAACAATAATAATTAACAAGTTGTTGTGAGAAAATAAGGTTGTTATTAAATTGACGAATATCAATTTAAACATGTCATAATTCAGAAACTTTAGAATGGAGGACTCGCCGGAAAAACCACCGAATGTGAAGGACCAAAGTTTCATCGTGTTTTTTACAATATAATCAAGCGATTAAAGTCGAAAAATAATTATTGTTATTAATAAATATTTTTCCTTCACCGAATCAAAATTTTCAAAGCCCCATAACTTTATTATTTGTATAAGTTATGGGGCTTCGAACATTTTTCGGTGAAGAAAAAATATTTATTAATAACAATAATTATTTTTATGCTTTAGAAAAATATACATAACTATTTTTTGCATTAATCGCTTAATTATTTTATAAAAAACACGAAAATACTTTAGTCTTATACACTCGATGGTTTTTTTGACGAGTCCGCCACTCTGAAGATTCGGAGTTATGAGATTTTTAAATTGATATTAATCGATTTAAAAACAACCTAATTTTCTCACAACAGCTTGTTTATTATTATCATAATTCACGGGTTATTTTGTCCTACACGTAAAGAGCCAACTTTTTAGTCCGACACTCTAAAGTTTTCTTTTTATCTATCTTTATTAGTTAACCCATTCGAGATTTTTCGAAGATAGAAAATACGGGCGTCTCATCAAAACGAAGCGGTTCACAAAAATTCAGCTTGTTATTAATCAAAAAAAAGTTTATTCCTGGGACCATTGTCTATAACATCTTTGTTGCTTATGCAACAGTTTCTTTTTCCATCAGCAAATCCATGCAATTATATTAAAAAAGAGGTCCAGGTTATAAAAAAATTGCACGAATAGCACCGCGCAAATATCATCTTTATTGTCTCTAGACGATAGTTTATCTTTTCATCAGAAGAGCCATCTGCTTGTTGCTACCTAATGATATAAAAAAGCCATCTCACCGTTGTGGTTCCGCTGCCGCCTGGTTGGTGCTGTAGAACTTGGAATACATGTACTGCACGTTAGCTAGGAGTTTGTGGTATTGATCAGCGGCGACAGTGCCCTCCGTCAGGGCATCTGAAACAAGTTACACAGTATTAGATATTGTGTTCCATCGGTTATATCTAGTATATATATACTCGGTTCCATCGGTTATATCTAGTATATATATACTAGATATAACCGATGGAATATAGATATAAATAGTACATATATATAGATGCCACGAATATTTAGTTACTATTTCGGCCTGTTCGACCACTTTCTTTGGTATTCCGTATTCGGCCGAATATTGTGAACTATCCAGATGAATACCGAATACTTAATCATGAGAAAAAACGCTCATCTTACTCAAAAATTTATTAATTTTACTAAAAACTATAACTAATACTTATATAAATTCATCAGAGGTAAGTTGTTATGAATGAAAACATTATTGTCAGCATTTCTCGACAAGGATTATTCTTTGGACAAACATATAAACAACAATCTGTAATAAACAAATAATACGTGTCGTGGCTCAATCGATATATAACGTAATATCAATATATAAATAAATATGTATACATGAATATATACATATTTTTTCCGAATATTCAGTGAGTTAACTCCGTTTGTAACATGGTCCTTTCAGTGGCTTTGAAATTACTATTATGAAACATATTGTTTATTTACTATCCTATAATATAAAATATACATAATTTTACTAAATTGGATTATAAATCACTATCCACCAAAATAAATGTGTAAAATTATGTGCGTGTGTGTGCACCTACGTATGTGTGTGTTACCATCATCCAGGCAAATACTACGAGGGTGAAATGAATTAAACTCAGTTATTATTATATTACTTTGTACTACATTTTAACCCATTTAACAATGGGCATTAGAATTTAAAATAAAAAAGAACAATGGCCTAAGATTCATAGTGTTATATAACAAGAACTTACTTTTCATTGGTTCCAACTTCATATGCTCCCACATGCCGAATAACTCTGGGTGTAAGTAAGGAGACGGCAGTGGTTTATTGGACCCTGCGGCTACTTGACTGGCTAAAGCCAATGCTGCTTGGGTGTACGAAGGTCTATTCAAATGGGGCTGAAACAAACAAATATACGTATAAGTACCATCACGGTAATATCTTTTTATGGTAAGCTGAGTAAACAAAACGGTATAACTCATAACGTTATCATAACTTCGTAAAAGACGTAAAATTGCGCTTGCTTATTAGCAAGTGTAATTTTGCTATTTTATTTAACTGTAACGATTATACCCCATTATTTGTGATAATCATAATCAGCAACTTTTTTTAACTACGAGCAACAGTTGTCACTGTTTTTTTTTTTAATAGAAAACTAAAAAAGATTTCGGAATCCGGATCTAAGCCACAAGATCAACGAGGTAGTCGAAAGAAAAAAAAATATTTATTATAAGAAAATTATTCTATTCGGTAAAGTTCTATATTTAACCTGATGACATTTTACCAAACACCAAGAACAATTTTAAGGGTTCCGAACCCAAAGGGTAAAACGAGACCCAATTACTAAGACAGCGCAGAATTTCGTCTGTCTGTCTGTTTGTCAACCTGTCTCCAGTCTGTAACTCATGAACCGTGATAGACTATTGAAATTTTTACAGAAGATTTTTTTCTGTTACCCCTATAACAACAAATACTAAAAAAGGAATAAAATAATTATTTAAAGAGGACTTCCACAAAACAAACGTGATTTTTTGCAAATTTTTTCTCTATTTAATGACAACTTGAAAACGCTTGAAATATTCACAGAATATTTAGTTATATATTTACTTAAAAAATAAATAATAAAACTAAATTATAATAAATATTTTAAAGGGGCTCTCATGCAACAAACGTGTTTTTATGCAATTTATTTGTAATTGATGGTTGGACGAAACACTTCGTGAGCCAGTCTGGTCCGGTCCGACGATATATATATATATATATATATATATATATATATATATATATATATATATATATATATATATATATATATATATATATATATATATATATATATATATTGATTTTTATTTTATAGAACACCGTATATCTTTTTCCATCAGAAGAG
Organism: Apodemia mormo; assembly: GCA_036924255.1. Taxonomy (NCBI): domain Eukaryota; kingdom Metazoa; phylum Arthropoda; class Insecta; order Lepidoptera; family Riodinidae; genus Apodemia; species Apodemia mormo. The sequence continues at coordinate 24,223,152 of JAUPFN010000019.1, read as the reverse complement.
CCATCTGCTTTTTTTGCGAACTTATGGTTTAAAAAAAAATTATGAGTTCTTGATATACATTTACCGATAGTTACTTACAGTGGCAGTATGAGGGTCGTATTGTCCCGAAGATCGCCTGCCCTCACGTTTGTTCCCGTCAATGGCAAGTTCCAGTTCTGCCCTGGTAGAGAAGTTCTTCTTCTCGCACTCGAAGTCGTATAAATATCTCATGTATCTGTAAACAAACAACGTATATTATTAAATAAGAAATTCTTACCTGCCGTGTATATTTCGTGTATGTTGTATACGTGTATATTTCGTATTTCGTATGTTGTAGGTATACGATCTTACGACTTCAATTTTTTTGTTTTTAATGATTATATCTCTTAAACCCTGGACTAGATCTTCCCTATATAGGATCAAAAGAGGAGTATAGGGTATTTCTCCCGTGTTGGTCCCGGCCTCCTTTGAAGTATAGGTCAATTGCAGTTCTGGCAGGCAAGTCGTAAAAGGCGACCGAATGGCTATATCAAGTCACTACCACCGTCACTACCACCGTGGCTACTAGGTGGTAGAAATCTTCATTATGTCCCCCGAATCTGGTAATACCGCCTTACCTATTCCTGCCGCAATAGGTTTAGTGCTTGTCACTGTCGTGTTCCGATTTGGAGGGTAAGGTAGCCGGTAAACTTATGCATGTGGCACTAGATCTCGCCACTAGACAACAACGCCCCATTAACACCTTTGGTGTCTATATGCGACGGTTGACTCTTTTCGTCAGGAGATCCATCTGTTAATTTGCTATGTTATATACAAAAACTAAAAAATTTTAAGTTAAATTTATTTGAAAAATAAAAACACGCATAATTAGTTAGAATTCAAATTCAGGACATCATGTGTATATTCCAAAGTATCACTCGCTACATATACATATATATATATATATATATATATATATATATATATATATATATATATATATATATATATATATATATATATATATAAAACAATCATCGCCAATAGACACAAAATAAGTAAATATTGCATTGTCATGATCGTGACAGAGTTTTAATGCCACATGCATAAATTTACTGGTAACCCTCTAAACCGAAATACGACAGTGATAAGCACTGACGCTATTGCGGCAGAAATAGATAAGGCGGTGCCATACCCGGGCGAAACACTGCAGAATCCTAACACCTAGTACAACTGGCCACGATTGTAGTGACTCTACGACTCTATGCCCGGCAGAACAGCAAATGGTATATTATTAAAAGAGAGCCCGGATTAACACGGAGAAAAAACTTTTAAAAACAGATAAATTAAGAACCACCGCCCTTTTGAAAAGTCGGTTGAAAATAAGAATTCATGTAACAAAATGTTAGTGGCTTTCAATCTAACTGGCCTACTAAATCATATTTCAAACACAATTCAAAAATCATTTTAAAATAGCTTGTAATCTTTTTCTAGATGAATCAATTTAATGGCAAACACATTGTCAACTCCTATCATAAGTCTTCTTAAATGCCCTCATATTAAGGGGCCATCACAAAAAGTACTTTGAACGAGCCGACGATTCATAAAAACCTTTTCATGAAGTGTCAAATGAGAAAGTTAAATATAATATGACATTAGTCATTTTAGTGGACATCAAAATTTTATTTTGTCTACAAAAGGCGACTCCTGATACTACAGTTAAAGTTTTCAATGGTTAAACATTCACATAATATTAACTTTCTTTTTAACTTTAAAACTACTTCACATAATAACTCATGGTGATATAAGCAGAGTATGAAGTGATAATTATCATCTATAATTATTTTGATACTTATCAAGACTAGCGATCGCCTGTAGCCGAAATTCGACCAAAGACTAAACACTAAACAATAAAATCTCTTTTAAGTTTGAAAATATACTTTAGCCGTTAATAACATAATAAACATGTGTGTATATTATCGCCTATGTCACACGAATGTAGTATGTGTAATGCTGTGATGTTTATTTTTATTAATTAATGCTTTTCTAACGCATGGGATTAACTGCTCCTCATATCAATCTCATATTTTAATAAGTTTTATAATTTTGTAATATTGTGACAAAAAAATTATATGAAAAAAAAGACAAGCCTACTGAGTTTCTTCCGCCGGATCTTATGTGTGTGGCCGCGTTTCCGATCCGGTAGTAGTTTTAAGAAATTTTGACGTGTCAAAATAACTTTTAAAAAGTTTCATTGAATAAAGTTCTTCTGATTTTTGATTTCAAATTATTTATAATGACTGCAAAAATTTAAACATTTTAAATTTCTGTCATCCTCCACAGTACATTTTAACTGTGCCAAATTTACTACTGTTTAAATCTACAGTTCGCGTAATTGTCTAAATGAATCTTTTACTTACCCCAGTTTTTTCTTCACATATTAATATATATAAATAGAGATACGTTAATAATTATAATTGATAATTATAATCGAAAGTATTCGCCACTTCGACGACTTCGGCTCTAATTATATGTTACACACAAGCTTTATCAGGTAATGCAGTAGAGGTTAATGAGGATGATATTCCACTTATTAATTAAACTAACTAAGTATTATGTAGTTAATTAACTTTACGTATTTTGGTTTCCAAGTTTTAGCCAAGAAATTGTGAACAAAAAATTAATAAAAAATTACTATGATTGAAAATGTGTGTTATAATTAACGGATAATTTATTTAGTAAACTATTTGTTTCTGACATTAATGTTGATACGTACTACCACCCCACCAAAGACATTTTCATGAAAATTTTTGCCACGACGAGACCATATGAGTTGCACTATCAATAAGTTATCAAATCCTATGTAGGACCAAGCTTTTTACTCTACACCCCTCACTCTACAAGCTCTAACTTCACAAACTCTACTCGTAAGTCAAAATATGTGGCTTGATCATGGCGTCATATCTTGAAAATTTTGTTTATCTAATATAATCCAAACTCAAGTGCAAAAAAACAACAAAGTGCTTCGAGAAAGGTAGGTAGTGCCCTTCCGCTTCACTTAAGGTGTGGTGGCGGGGGCACTACTGTACCCCAGACATGTATTTTCATGTATCATTGACTACACCCATATCACAAGCAAATTAATTGTTTACTTTTGGGTTAGGTCGATCCGTGTGATTTGTCCAGTGACATTTTTATTATTCTTTTTATCTACATTTTCGTCTTATATTAATACAATTATTCCATTATTAAATAACACAATATTATAAATACAAATATGAAAATTGATTTTCCGCCGGCGTGATTGATTATGGAGACAGGGATGAAACTTCTTCACAATACATGCCGGTCTTAAGACTGCCGCCTTCTGTATCTGACCCTTGATTTAATTTCAAAGGGAGAGCCTCCTTAGATGTCAGTCGAGATTCTTCACTACGTCTCGTAGCGTTATTATCATTACATTATTATTTCTCTTTATAATATTAAAGTGTTTTAAATAGTTGAATTTCGCCTACTAGACTAGCACTAGTAATTAGTTAATTACTAATAAGTGATTAACATACGAATGTAGTCGACGTTCAATAAACATGTCATGCGTAACGGTGCATCGTCTGAATTAGAATAACACCTTTATGTCAGCCGACAAAAGCAGAGGTGAAGGAACTTGAGAAAGATAAATGGAAAATTATATCGGAGATGAGGAGGTTATTAATTATGGATTTGACATAATGTCCCAGTCGCTCACGTACGACATTGTGGCCTTAGCTTTGTCTAGCGGTCGTGAGAGTTTGTATAGGATCACAATGGGAAAGATTCAAATATGGTAAGAGCTCCTGATGGACCACACGCCTATATTTCTTTTGTTGTTTCCGGATGGATTTATACTTATTGATGTCATGTTTTTAATAAGTGGAACTTGCGAATGAAGAATTTTTTAAGCTATTGCGTAGCTTCTATCGCGGCCCTTGAGCGTGGAGACCGAATCCAGAAATTCCGTAACGAAAAAAATCTAACACCCCCCACTCCGAGCGGCACAGCGGTGATACTTTTTAGTTTTTCCATCTATCGATAAATACCAGAACTTTTAATGACTTTTTGAAATATCACGCTTGTCTCTTTAGTTCAGCAACCCGCCTTTAGGTGGCATTGGTTGTATTGGAAAACTACCATAATCAGCTGTTTGTGTGTGAGAAAGTATATAGGTGTATAGGTATTTATCATCTACGTACAACAGTGAATATCTGTAATCGTATAATTTGTGTACGAAGTGTTTTAAATATGAATAAACAAAGAAAAAAAATACTGCATAAATAAAATAAATATATAATTGTAATTGCATAAGTTGATAAAAAATGCTATGCAATAGCTTTACCGCGGCAGTCTCCGAGTGCCACACGTCTTTTTTTTATAATATTATAAGATACCAATCAAGCAGATGGCTCCAAAAATGACACCAAAGATGATAATGGCGCGTTATTATCCGTGTGGCGGGATGGCACTGCCACGTGCAAAAGTCTACCGGCTACATACCAACCGGCTTACATTCCAAACCGGAACACGGAACACAAATTAGCAAATCAGGAGGCTTCGATAAAATAAAAACGATAATGAAGTTGGAAAAGAATAAAATGTATTGCCATAAGCCGCGCTAGGTCAAGTCAATCGTCATCGTTGCAAGTTGATAGACAATGTTACGATTCGTAACGAAACTATAAAATAGAATTGTTTGAAAATATTACTTCATTGTCTAGGTTTTGGTTGGTAGTCTCGTTGGCTTCATTTCTTTTTCTTAACAAAAAAAACAATTCAACGCAACTATCGCGACAATAGTTGCACATTGGCTAGGAAATTATTTTGGTTACTTCAGACACGATGGCGAATTTAGATGCCGTATATGCCCCCAGTATAGATTTGCCCGCGAGTTATGAACCTATCGTTAATGTAAGAAATTTTGATACAATATTTCATCTCCTATTTCACAACCTTAGGGGATGAATTTCGAAAAATCCTTTATTATTCCTTTCTACATCTTAAGTAGAAAAAAGTGAGAAACATTTCAGCTTTCGGTAGGTCAGGAATCTTCTTTTTGTGCAGTCAGTAAAAAATATCTGCTTCTTTGTTATCCAATAAAATAAGGGAAAAAAACAAAAATCGATAGAGAAATATGGATAGAACTTACTGAGTCCTGAGAGTGAATGCAGCAGATGTTATTGAGGAAGGCAGCTTCAGTCCTCGTATGACTTCTTGCCACAGCTTCTTGTTGATCACCTCGACCAATCCCTGGCGAGCGACGACCAGATTGTACAGTTCGTACAGATCTAATACTGACTTGGCCATTATAGGAAGCCGAGTAATAGGAGTGCCTGCAACAAACATAAGACAAATAAGTTTTTATATAATTATGATACTTGTTCTATATTGCCACATAGTCAGTAACAAAAAAACGTATCGACACCAAGGGGCATATCAGTAGTCATATTGTCAATAAAAATTATCATAAGATAGCAAACAAGCAGATAGCTGTCCTGTTGGAAAGAGATAACCATCATCTATACACACCAAAGATTTTTATGTTGCGTTGCTAACCTTGTGGCGAGGTTTTAATACAACATGCATAAGTTTACTGACTTCCTTACCCTACAAGTACTGACGCTATTGCGGCAGGAATAGATACCAGACTTGAGCAAGACAATGCAGAATTCTATAATAGGAATAGGCAGATATTTAAAATTTGTATCCGACATAGGATTTATTTTATTGCACCAATAAGAATTTATGGATAAAACTAGTTATTTTTGTAAATCTTCGAAACTTTGATCACTCCCATAACAAAATTATGGCTACGCCCATGTATGGTTTGAATCTGTTTGCTCTTATCCCACCCTTTCCACGCCGTAAAGCATTTGGCGTGCCGATATACATGTGTACTTACAATTTCAATTTATAAACAAAACATTACGAATAATTTTAGCAGCAAATACATATGTAATGTAAAACAAACAACGTTCTATTGCAGTAGTAAAACCTTTTAACAGCGTACTTGGTAAGGCCCGTAAAGCCGCAGCGTGATAAATCGCAACGCATCGCACGATCGATGATTTATGTCGGCGAGAGCGCGTCTGATCGCGCGTTTACGACGCGTTACGCGTTGTACTGGATTTAGAGCAACCGGTGTGGCCCACGGAAATGTTATACGATTGTTTGTGATTTACAGTAGGTGGAAAATGTTACGACGTGACGAAGAATAGACAACATATCGTCATTCGATCGCGCATAGTTCGCGCATTTGACGCGTAAATAAACAAAGCCATATTTTCTTTCGAATGACGTGGAATTACATGTTTTCTTGCATTTTTTATTCGAATTAATTATTTTCGTAGCGAGATTTATAGTTGGTTGGATAAATCAAATTCTGCCAATTTTTATTTGCTTATACTTGCGAGTACATGCGTAGGACTTAAAGCCAATATTTTTTGTCTGTTTACGTTGAATGATTGGAAAATAAATTTTGATTATACAATCTACAAATACTTACATTTTTTATCAAAATCTGCAAATATTTATATGAATTTATATGACAAAACATAGAAAGAAATCATGAAATTAACCATTTTGAATAATTTTGTACGTCTGTAAGTACGTTATAACTCAGGAACGACCAATCTTCATGTCCCATCAGTCATGTCATCATCACTAATGACTAGACATCGGATTATATGCATTTGCATGTTTGCATATGTAAATGCATAAAATGCAATGTTTATAATGTTATTGCATATTTTTGTACACTGTATAGAATATTGCTTATTCAAGTGGTTAAATGTATAAGTGGCGTGATTATAACAGTGGCGGATCATAGCCAGTGAATTGACGCGAAGGTGTCTCACACTCCTTTACCAAGAAATCGTTTTTGAAAGCCTGCTCGTGATTAAAACTTGCTATTTCCTAACCAAGCGTTTGTCTCAGAATCAATATTAACACGGCTGGGAACTTGGTTAAAAGCTGGTTTGTACTAAGAATTTTGAGACTATAAAATAAATAGTCGATTTGACAATTCAAGGGCCACTGCAATTATTTGAAGTCAGGTGGCATTAAAAAAAATCTTCAATCAGAAAAATATCGCTCTTATACAACGCAACATACTTTACAACACTTTAGGAATAGAAACTAAAAACCTTCTTCATGAAATATGGCAAGTCCTTAAAAATATTGAAAATAAATTTGGAACGGAATAACAACCTATTTGTCACCGTAAGATTTTTATGTATAGTCTATGAATGATGGCTATACACTGTCTAGTGTACCTATAGTCTACGTGAGGACTGTTATTATTATTGCAGTTTGCTACCACTATTATTATATATTTTTATAAATCATTGTATATAAAATAAAATAAAGTTCTTAAGATAATTATGTAGCTTTTTGATTTTTTTCGATAAAAAAAAATGTATACCCTAATAATTATTTTCTTTATACCTCGAATAGAACTTGTAATTAATATTTTTATAATGAAGAAATTCATGCCTATCTGATGTCTCACGACACCACACGTTTTGTTTTTGAAAAGTAGTAGTTTTCGGCGATAATACTCATCTAATTTTGGCAGCTTATTTGATTAAAAAGTCTTATATAACTACCACAACTAGCAGCACTTAAACAACCATTTACGATACAGTTTTCGGCGATAATACTCGTCTCATTTTAGCAGTTTATTTGATTAAAAAGACTTATATAACTACCACAACTAGCAGCACTTAAACAACCATCTACGATACAGTTTTCGGCGATAATACTCATCTCATTTTAGCAGTTTATTTGATTAAAAAGACTTATATAACTACCACAACTAGCAGCACTTAAACAACCATTTACGATACAGTTTTCGGCGATAATACTCATCTCATTTTAGCAGTTTATTTCATTAAAAAGACTTATATAACTACCACAACTAGCAGCACTTAAACAACCATTTACGATACAGTTTTCGGCGATAATACTCATCTCATTTTAGCAGTTTATTTGATTAAAAAGACTTATATAACTACCAAAACTAGCAGCACTTAAACAACCATTTACGATACAGTTTTCGGCGATAATACTCATCTCATTTTAGCAGTTTATTTGATTAAAAAGACTTATATAACTACCAAAACTAGCAGCACTTAAACAACCATTTACGATACAGTTTTCGGCGATAATACTCATCTCATTTTAGCAGTTTATTTGATTAAAAAGACTTATATAACTACCAAAACTAGCAGCACTTAAACAACCATTTACGATACAGTTTTCGGCCGTAATACTCATCTCATTTTAGCAGTTTATTTGATTAACAAAACTATATAACTATCACAACTCGTAGTACTTAAGCAACTATTTACGATACAGATTTAAAGGACCCTCTTCAAAGTCAAAACAAACAAAGTTTTATAATAAATACAACGATAAATACCGCGACCTTCGTTGCCGTTTATTGATGAGAGAGGAGCATTAGCGAATACCTAAACGACTATTTGTCAATCCGTCTTTCTGTCTACAGTTAATCATTCCCTTGGTTATCCAGGGAGGCAGGAGGGTGGGTGTTGATGGGTTTCCGAACGTCACCCCTTTAGAGATTAATTGTTGTACTTATGTTTAAAGAGGTACAACGTGATGTGCCGAAATTAGAGCAAATAAAGTGAAGCCTCTCTGTAAATGTTCGACATTTGCAATTTATTTGGAGTTTGTTAAGCGTTGTTGGAATAATCGTTTGAAATAATTATTTGTGTCTCATTTATATCACTTACTAGCTGACCCGGCAAACATTGTTTTGCCTTTTTAACTACTCTTAACTACTCTTTTTTCCATATTTTCTCACCTTTTAAATCTTCCCTGGAATTAAACAATTAATTCAAAACCAACATTAGCCAAATCGGTTCAGCCGTTCTCGAGTTTTAGCGAGACTGACGATGAGATATAGGTACCTATTGGAGCGTGTTTCAAACTAAATTAGTGATCGCGCTGTGGTCGAAATTCGACCGTAGTCACCGTAGACCGTAGACCGGGTTAGTAGCTAAATTAGCCCCCAGTTGCGGTTTCCCCCGATAAATAAGTATCAAATCTAAAGAATGTGCGGACGCATTCAAAACTCTTATGAAAGAATATATTAATTATAATCAAATATACAATTTTTGAGCATTTAAATAATTCATAATAATTCACATAAATTTAGCACAATTACTTGCGGCAAAATCGGTTATAGCGCTTAGTCAATGTACCTATAGGTTTTTTCTTACCCTTACACAGGTTTCACACACACGAAAAAACATAATATTTGTTTTTATTCAAACACTTCTGATAATACGAACATTCTACCTCTCTCACACCATACAGCAAAAAGCTTTTCTTTTTCTTTCCCGTCCCGTCTAAACAATAAAATATCTTTTAAATTTGAAAACAGACTTTAGGCGTAAAGAAAATAGTACATACCTATATTGTGAGTATATTTCATGTGTTACATGAATGTGTTTTTTCCCCATGTTGGTCCCGGGCTCCTTTAAAGAATAGGCCAACTGCCCTTCTACCAGGCAGGTCGTAAAAGACGACCGATTAGCTATACGAGTCACTACCATCATGGCTACCAAATGGTAGAGTTCTGCATTGTCTCGCCCGGGTCTGGTACCACCGCCTTAGCTATACCTGCCGCAACAACGTCAGTGCTTGTCACTTGTTTGGAAGGTAAGGTAGCCAGTAAACTTATACATTCATAGCTTTATATTAGACCTCGCCACAAGATATCAACGCATCATTACTAACACCTTTTATAAGGAGACCCATCTGCTTTATTTTATAAGACCCATCTGCTTGTTTGCTATCTTAGGATATAAAAAAAAATATAAGCGCGTCGAATTGAGAACACCTTACGTTGTTTCGTCGATTGAAAAGAGTTTACAATGTTCGTACTACTTGACTCAATGAGGACCCGGCGTAATGATATTTCTCTTGATTTTCATTGCTGAGATAAATGTACAGTATGTATATATTTTGTAACACTACTTAAGCAGTATTAGGTAAATACACCTTAATCCTACAAATATTACGACTCATATAAATAAAACCAATACATCTAGACCGTTCCCTTTTAAACCTATGAACGAGACCAATACAAAATAGAAGGCAAAACACGTGGTTATAAGTTCAAGTAATTCTGGTTACATTCTGACGTACCTTTGATGTATTTATATTTAATACGTGACATACTCTATCAATACTAAATCCCCCATACAATCATAAAATGGTAGTTAAATTTATATTGCAGGCTATGTTTAGTATTCTACGCGGTATATAAATTTACTTTGTATATATTTAACTGATTATTCATACCTGTTTATTCATAGCTTTATACTATAGTAAATCTGTTGTTAGTGTTAAATAAATAATAACGTAAATATATATATATATATATATATATATATATATATATATATATATATATATATATATATATATATATATATATATATATACACACACACATATATATATATATATATATATATATATATATATATATATATATATATATATATATATATATATATATATAATTAAAAAAACTAGTCAAGATCGAGTCGGGCTCGCTTACGAATGGTTCCGTAGCAGCGAAAAAACATGTGTTACTTATTTTTGTACGGCAGAATAAATGAGTTATTTCTCCAAAAAACAATAAAACAATACAAATAAAGGTACTACGTTATTTATACAGCTACGAAAATATTGTATCCAGCTGTCTAAATTGTCCCGTATCCCATTTATTTTCGTTTGAAGTTTTGTTGAATTCTGTATTCCCATTTTTTACAATTTTTCACTCAAAAATTCGGAAGTTAGAATATAACTATCTCCACATAACTACTTCAGAAGCAAATATCTCACAAAATCAAAATCAAAAAACTATTTAGAAACCTCCATAACATTTACAAACATCAATCTAATAATACCTACCCACATGGCTATGCTCTCATGATTTTTTTTTTCATCCCTCAGTTATAGGTAGGTATGTATGGAAAGCTATCCTTAGTGACTTTATTTTTCAAAATCACACTAGGTACATCCTTTCGAAGCGATTCACAAAATACACCCATTTTTTAAATTTCATTTTTATCATTTTTAAATTTCATTTCATAGTCTTCTAGTAAAATAACTGTCACATACGGACGACTGACGGACAGACAGACAGATATGACGAAATTAAAGAGTTCCGGATTTTGCCATTTGATTACAGAACCCTTAAAATGAATCGCCGGATGCGGGTTCTACGCGCATATTTTTAGAATAAATGGAATAACTGTTGAAATGTTTTTTGCGTTAATTTTACTGTCAGTACTTGATTTGTATGAAAGAAAATAATAATAAAAATATTAGGTACGAGATAATCTTAAAAATTATTATTACAAAGTAAATATAAATATATATATATATATATATATATATATATATATATATATATATATATATATATATATATATATATATATATATATATATATATATATGTTAGTATGTAAACAATAGATTTCGTTTTATATTTTTTAATAAATAGGCAGCTAGTATTAGCTAAAAAAGTTTCTTCGCACCCGTAGCCAAAAGAGGTAGGCAGGTACAACCAGTGCACCCATTATTAGCCGAAGATGTGATAGTTGGCAAAGCTCAATAGGTTTGCCAACTATCACTTTGGGGAACTAAAAATATATAATAAATTGCCAACCGGCCACTTATCCAATCCCGGGCAACGTTGTTTTTATCAGGAAACTGAAAAAACATATCCCTGAATTTGCCGAACCGGGAATGAAACTCGGGACCTCATTTGGTCAATACCGACACCGAACAATCAGACAACAGAGGCGATAAAACTATATTTTTAATATATCATAACCTGAAAACAACCGAGCCTCTGCTCTACCGGTGGTAAGAAACAACCATCGCCCACTAACGCCGAAGATATTTTTGGTGCGTTGTTATCCGTGCCGCGGGTAAAAAAAAAATGAATAAATTTATCGGCTACCTTACCCTCGAAACCAGAACACGACAGTGAAAATCATTGACGCTATTTGAAGAATAGACCATCTGACATTCTGCCAGGCAGTTCGTAAAAGGCGAACGATTGGCAATAGTTACGTGACTACTATTATCAATATCACTACCATCGTGACTACTAATACTACTAGAGATCCACAAGCTCTCGTCTGGCGTCCGGGATTTGTACGGTAGTGGTGCCCGGGCGAGACGTTGCGAATTCTACCACCTATAAACTCTAGCTACCCAGGTTCTGTTCTAATTTAGCCATACTTTTTCATGCAGACAAAACCACAAGCATAAGCAATAGTTACATAAAATCCTACATTTAAAATGTATACAAAACATATCATTTATACAATACAAAGTATTGAAAGATCCGTTATTTGGCCGAATAACATCGCCGCAAGGTACCGCGGACAAAAGCTATTGTTTATGAAAGCAATCACCCTAATAACGATTTCCACAAATCGCCTTCCCCGCGTCGGCGGAAAACGCGCGATTCGATGCGCATGCGCCCGGCACAAACTCTATTTGCATTACACGACCAATAAGAAAATCACTGCAATAACAACCAAGCACATACAATACACCCTTACACTTTACATATCCGCTTATTCCGTAATTTACGACGTATGTCAAATCGTCGACAGAGCCAATCTAATTGTACCCAATTGTGACAATTTATTGCTTTTCCTACGAAACCTTACTTAAAATATTACGATTTTCACTTTAAACGGTTTATGAGGTTTTGTATCTTTCGCCGATATGGACATAACAGTGTTGCATTCATATCGATTATTCGCACTTCTCGATATTTATTGCCACTAGATGTCGTTTAACATTCTAAGCCCTTTTATGCACTAATGTGCAGTCATCATAAATCGCTACGTTATCCGCCCCTGAGGATTGCTAAAGGATTGTAAATAACAAACGATCAGCCACTTAAAACTAAACAAAATGGAGCTTAATTTTTAAGTAATCAGTTCTAGCGAAATCCGAAACCGCAGGGTAACAAATCGAAAGAAAAAATAACACATTATTAACTGCCCGTTTTTATCTCTACTATCCATACTAATATAAATGTGAAAGTCTGTCTGTCTGTCTGTCTGTAACGCTTTCACGGCTAAACTGCTGGACCGATTTTCATGAAATTTGGCATGGAAAATAGTTGCAGATCTGGGGTCAAACATAGGCTATTTTTTTTCAAAAATCAACGTAAAAGGCTGAAACAGGGGATGAAAGTTATATGAAAATTTATTTAGACGACATGTTAATCTACTCGCGGGCGAAGCTGCGCGTAGTAACTATATAAATATGTAATGATTGTCTGTAGTTCCATTCAGCTTGTTGTCAAATTTCGTGATGAATATTCGTTATATGACTTTATATGACTTACCTACTGCCATTAAAAAAATATCTTCACACCCGTATCCCCGAAGATGTAGCCAAAGGTAGGTGCAACCTGTGCACCCAGAATTAGCCAAAGTCCCACAATATAACAGGTGGCATGCCTATCGCCACCCGGGTAGGTACTTATCCAATTTCGGGCAAGTATGTTTTTAACAAAAAACTGAAAAAACATATTTTTGATTGGACCCGGGACCTCATATAGAACCGGGCCACTACACCACAGAGGCGACTCTCTCCTTTCATTTCCATTATCTTATGTCCCGTTTTAACTCAAGAAACGGACCGATCTTTATAAAAATTAACATATGTATAACAAGAAAACGCGATTACACAACTATGTGTAAAAAGTACGTAATTAGGTACATATACTTATTACTTACCTACCTATCAAGATGACAAATTACCTACATTATTAGATATGTAAATCGAAAATGACAAATTTCAACATTTCTGTTGAAATTTCAAAATCTCTTTATCAAAATACCACCCCAATAAAATAAAACAATAGAATCTAAAACTGTGTAGGAATGAAAACGACGACAAAACGGTTATTAAAATTTTGTTTGTTGAGTGTCTCTTTGTTTGCGCACCCCTCTGACACTAGGTACCTAACTTATGAGAAGATTTTAATGTGGTCTTCATATCATGGAGATTCTACTCCAAGAAGTTTTGTTTAAATGTGAACACAATGTGAATTACAAAATAACGTGAATATTAGGTAATCTATATTATCTTAAATTTGTGTTAAATAAATATTTAAGATTAAATTAGTTTTATTTTAATCAATGTTTACTAATAAGGCGATTAAGTTAAACTAAATAAAAAGAAAAATTGTTTGTTCAGGACAAAAAATATTTTTAAAACAAAAAGTGTCAGCGCTCTCAATTGCTACAGTTAAAAACACAGCGCAGCTAGTGTCCCTTTAATATAGATGGAACAATTGCTCTTTATAATTGCAGTTAAATAGGAGGAGTACTAATGCCCATTATCCATCTACGCTTGGCCTATCATAATCGAGTCGTCGATACGAGCGATAATCTATCGAATCGACGCCTACCACTTATCGAAAGCTGTATCAAGGCCCTTTATAACGCAACCCTGTAACTAGCCAATAAGAAGCGGCGATGAGCGGAGGCCAGCCTCTTATTGGTCTGATACGCTTTTGATTGCGCCGCCCCTCTCGATTCAAGTCTATCAATCTCAATTATGTTGGTAATTCTCCAGCTCGAATTCACTTGCTATCAGTACATGTAAAGTAAACCGTTCATACTCTAATTTGCAACGACAATGTTCTCACATATTTAAAGTAACTAGCGATCGCCCTTTGGTTGAAATTCGACTATAAACTAAACGATAAAATCTTTTAAGTTTGAGAACAGACTTCAGCGTAAAGAAAATAGTACCTACTAGCGACCTGCCCGCGGTTTCACCCGCATATCTTTTGTTTCCGTAAAAATATCGGAAAGATTTATATACTAAAACTTTCCTCAAGAATAAATCTATCTAGTAAAAAAACCGCATCAAAATCCATTGCGTAATTTTAAAGATTTAAGCATACATAGGGACAGATAGAGAAAGCGACTTTGTTTTATACTATGTAGTGATACAAATGTGTATATCATGAATGTAGTGTGTATAATGTTTATTTTTACGAATTTAATATTAATAATGCATATTATTTAAAAGTATTAGGGTTCATACAGTTGTCTGCAATGTACACTTTAACTGTGCCACGTAATTGTTTTAAAAAGGGATACAAAGTTTTTGCTTACGGACAGTGATGACTACTATCCATTAGGTAGCCTACTGGCTCACTGGTAGTATGACTGTTGTAGATAAAATAGTACACATTACTAATTATTTGTGAAATACTGTAACATATAGGTACCTACCTACACAAAATATTATTTGTAAAATACTGTAAGATAGCAAATTGTTCTTCTAATGAAAAGAGAAAATCATTGACTATAAAAACCAAAGATACAGTAGAAAATGGTAAGGTTTACCAAACCCGGGCACGTTGTACTGTTTTATCGTACCGAATGAGATGACAAATTACCCTTGAAATGATTTTATTTCATCGGTAAGTAGTATACGTATATATAACTCTGTATTTCTGTGTGTGATTGCAAGCTACACTGACAAACTAAGAAATTGTATCGAAAGGCGTATCCATTTAATCCGTGGCTATCTCTATCAACCACGAGCGTCATCGGCTAGTTTACTATCCTGTCACATAAAAAGAGGTTAATTTGGATTGTTGCAATTCAAAAGTGTTGAAATTAACACTGGTATGATCGTATATCTAAATTAAAACTTCGCTCAAGCGCGCAATAAATTCTTCCGCTCATAAAACCGTAACGACTGTCTAAATAGGGGCTCGCGGTAGTTTACAACCGATGTGCGACCCAATGCAAAACTAATTATTATTATTATCATTTCATGTTACCTTTAATATCAATGCATTTTTCCCTGTATGCCTGGGCTCCTTTGAGGGATAGGCCAACTGCTGTTCTGCCAGGCAAGTTGTAAAAGGCGGCCGTTTGGCTATGCAAGTCACTACCATCGTGACTACTAGGTAGTAGAGTACTGTAATGTCTTGCACGGGTATGGTACCACCGTCTTACCTATTCCTGCCGCAATAGCGTCAATGCTTGTCACTGTCGTGTTCCGATTTGGAGGGTAATGTCAGAGGTGGCTTAATCTATAGTGCAGGGTGTGCAATGCACACGGGCGCCGAAGTTTCAGGGGTCGGCGCGGCGCTCCCTGAGACAGTTAAGAGCATCGTCTTGGACCCATCAAGGGGCGTCAGGGTTTCATTACACACAGCGCTACACAAGCTAGAGCTGCCCCTGGGTAATGTAACCGGTAAACTTATGCATATGGCATTAGACCTCGTCACAAGATAGCACCGCACCATTAACATCTTTGGTGTCTTTAGGCGATGGTTGACTCTTTCCATCAGGAAACTCATTTGTTTGTTTGCTATCTTATGATATAAAAAAATTGTATGTTTTCGTGATTCAGTTTAGCCCATTTGACCTAGACGATCATGAGGTATGGGTTCGGTTTCAATTCAATTTGGAATTTCCGCTACACGGATAGCAATGCATCATTAATATCTTTGCTGTCTTGTTTGTATCAGCTAAGATATTAATTGTGTGTTGCTATTTGCATATGCATTGGATTCTCTTTCCATTAGGAGGGTCATCTGCTTGTTTTCCAACTTATAACATATTTAAAAAAAACAACCCGCTCAAGATATGTAGAACTCTATCATCTAGTCGTCCCTATAGTAGTGACGCAACTACTGTGGTGGAATTCAGCAGTCACTCCCAGGTTAAGTACCACTGCCTTACTTATTCCTGCCGCAACGTCGCCAATGCCTGTCATTGTCGTGGTCCGGTTTGGGACATAAGGTAAATGGTAAACTTATGTATGTAGTATAGCAACTTTAGTGTCTCTCAACGCTGCTTGTCCCTTACCACCAGAAGATCTACCTGTTTTGCTTTCTTTTGATATAAAAATGTTAAAAAAATGAAATGGAAATAATGCAGTGTAAAAAAATCGTACATCTTGTGTCTCTTCTTCTTGAAATTTAAGAACAAGCTCTTGTCGGTGCAGCGTCTATTTTTGTACATGTTTTCGAATGCTTTTTAGGAGCTTTTCCAGAACTGTTATTCCGCCTTCTGCCAATACTGATGTATCTGCTGCCCAGTATCAGGTGAATGCTCATACTCATAACAATAATGACGGCATTTACTCGACACGTCACAGAGGTGTTATCAAATGTTGTAAGATTTTGTAGAAAAGGCCATCCCATTAGAAAGAAATTCTTCCCTAAGTCCTGATAGTTCTGTTATTGATGATCGAGAATTGTTAATTCAGTATACGAGTATTTGCACCATATCTGGTAGTCATTTTACTATCCGCTACCTATAGGCCCCGTTGGTAGCTCAATGCAGCTTATTTGGGCCAAATAAAATCAAGTATTACCTAATTAAAAAATAAATAACTAAAGTTATAATTAAATAATATTATTTTATTAAAGTTTAATTATCCTATTCGTCTTATAGATATCATGTCATAAAAAATAAATAACAATTAAGTGATTATTGCCAACTAATTCACACGCGGTCATGAAATAATTGCCAACAGTATGAAAAATTTGTGCTAATGGTATGAAGTCGAGGTCGCTACTTAATTACAATTACTAACTTAAACATCAAGGCTAACTTATTTGCAATAATTTCGTAAAGTTACCATAACTCAATATGTATTTATTGCTTGTAGTACAAATTCCGAGATATACGGCACAAGAATGACATAAGGCTGAGGATACAACGATCAATCATGAGGGGAGTAGTAAAGCTGAGAACAATCCAGCGTAATTCCGTCTGAGAGACATTAAAATGGCAGCCGCCCTATCCGGTGCAACAATGTTGAACTGCGCGCGCGCACAATAACACTTTCTTATTAGAATCACTCTGAAAACTGACAGTTTTATCACGTCAGTAATTTTAGTTCACGATTAAATAATGAAGGGAAGTAACGCAAAAACCAAAAAGATTCAAAATCAAACATGACATGAGAATACATTTCTTCCATCACATAATTCAAAATTCACATTCATAAATCATTATATTTCATTTGTTTCATTCTTCATTATTCAATATAACCAAATAGTTCTTTGAACTTGCTATATAAGATCTATATTTCGAATAAAAATTTATTCATATTATATTGATAAAAAAATTAAATCATATTATATTGATAATATTGATCGAAATTCATTTTGATCACATATTATAAGGGGATCAAAGTAAGAAACGTTTAACCCGTTATATCATTCAAGTTGAATTCGGGAGGCCATTCTATGTAATTGGCAATCATTCAGAAAAGAACATTCTCTCGCTCCAACAATCAAGACAAAGGCGGCCGATAGTACCTACGGGCGAGCCATTACAGGTCAATACCCATTATTATGCTATATTTTCGCGAGCACAGCCCTCCGATATCTCGTACTCACATGAGACGGCAAATATCTGTAATTAAAGGTTGTAAAGTTGATTTACAGCAGGGGCCAGAGTATCGAACCTCGGGGAACGCCTCGACCAATCGCCTCGCTTGAAAGCAGTCGTACCGCACCTTGTATCAATTTATTAGAAACGAATGAAAATCGTTGTTGCGGTGGCTTCGGTTCCCGATAATACGCGTCTTGCGGTCGCAGATCCCATCTGTATCGAAGCGGATCGTGGTAGATAGTATCGAATGCCGTTGCGTAGTTTACGATCTCCGCGGGGACGGTAACACCGGCAATAAAATTGCAACAATGGAAATGTCAGATGCGTCTGAAAGGCGACGCAACTATGGCAGATCATTGAGATGAATGCAACAATGGAATCCTTTAAATGATGGTGGCAACTATCGCGAACTATGAACCATAAACTTGTACAACTTCTAACAAAACCCATAGTCATCTTCCTATGTAAAGTATCGATGAGAAGCGACTACAGAGGCAAACACTACAAAAAAATCAATCGAATATGCGTGTGCATATAAAAAATCCTCATTAACAAAAATAATTTCAAAAGTTTAAAATAAAGTTCCTTATGAATTTATCTCTTGCGTTTAATTACAATTCAGTAATAAATGTAAACGTCAAGACACTTTCCTGTTTAATTACAGGAACGTATTGTTATTAGCATTTGTTTCACCATCTTCTCGCCTACGGATATTGTGATGTATATAATTTATTATAAACGTAGTCACGTTAAAGTTTTTATGAGTGCGGAGAAAATTGTCCGTCAGACCAAGTCTAAGGTTACAAAGTATTTATTAAGTATTTTCATTACAATTCTTAAAGTGCCAGTATTAATTTATTTACGTGCTAAACAATCATCTTAATTTTAATAAATAGACTCCAAAACCATATTTTATTTGTTTATTTCATAGGATAGCAAACAATCAGATGGTTCTCCATTTTAAAGGGTCATCATCTGTAGATACCAAAGATGTTAATGGTACGTTACTATTCGTGCGGCGGAATTGGTATACCAAATGCATAAGTTTTCCGGATTCCTAGCCCTCTAAACCGGAATACGACTACGAAAAGCACCGACGCTATTGCGACAGTAATAGGTAAGGTGGTGTAGACCAAAAGCCTGGTCAAGATGTTACAAATCTCTACCGCTTCTCTCGCCTTTTACGAGACTAGCAACTAGGCAGTTGATCAGACTCTTTAAAAAGGCCCTGAATCGACACGAGGATAATTTTTTACGCAGTAAAACTGCAGCAATTGACTTCCCATTTCCTGTATCTCAGAAAAAATAAAAAAATAAAAACAAATGATAACTGATAACCTCCTCCTTATGAGAAGTCGGTTGTAAGACACAGCGTATGCCTATTTTCATTAAATAAGGCGCATATTACTTCGTTCCACTAACAATGAATACTTCACACATTCACTTTGTGCCATCCACGTTCATTATTACCAAACTGGTGTATTCATATACCTAGGAATATGGCATAATTTGTAAAAATTTGGACTTCCATGCGAAATAGCATTGGTCTAAGTCTAAATTATGTACCTAAGCAGAACAATAGGACAAAGTTATAAATGGTATCATCATCAAATCAAAAAAAAAAAAGAAAATCATCTCAGGATCATACACATACATTCTCAAGACATATTCATTTCAAATATCCGTTATTTCGTAGGTAAGATTTACACTTAATTCATTCATTCATCAGACTAAAACCAAAACCAAACTCTTACACAACATTTGCTATTGTGGAGACGCTGGTCGGTATCACTAAAGACCTTAATAGTGGAATCAGTGTGCCAGCTACTTTTAGGATATCTGTCATCAGGGTGACGTTACCACTCTGGAGGTTGATGACATTAAACAAGGATGTCTAAAAGAAAGACAGGCAGGCAAGGTGTACCGCCTGGAGACCGAAATCCATCTGAGATGCAGTGAAACTTGGATGTAGTGTTACAAGATAATTAATTGTAATATCGCGTTTTATGATTTTACTTTGATTTTTTAAATTTTTTATTGGATATTTTTTCTTGCAGCGTTTGTAGATTACTTGACCGCTACAATATTGTTTTATTCCAGGCATTCTTCTTAACACTGTCATTTCTGCTTAATTTTCTTGAAAATTATATATCTTCGTGTCTATACTTAATTTTACAGCAATCGCTTTCAGAAACAATAAAACGCCATCGGAAACCTTTAATTTTCTTTATCATTTTGTTGCACTGTTGCAAATGTCTTACATTGTTGATAATTTTTATGTTTTTGTGTAATGGAAATTATAGACTAAATACAATTTATTTTTATTTCTACTTTAATGGTTGACTCATTAGTCATCGGAATAGGTAGTGCAATTTACCGGGTTTGAGAATGTTATCTTAGTATGGATACGCCATTGAATCCTGCTAGTTATGGTGTGGTATTTAAATATAGATGACAGAAGAGGCTCGTAAACGACGATGATTTGGTAGGTAAAAAACTCCAGAGCCTCGCTCATCGCCGCAGAGTGGTAAGTTTATCGGTCTTTTATCGGATACATTTTGGAGAATGCGCTGCGGAATTGCACGGCTTAATTCCGTCATCCCCGTTTTTCCATCGATCGTCGAGGCACACACATTCTAGGCATCGCCATATACTGGACGTCCCATGTACCCGGACAAAGCGGGTTCAACTCGACATTCTTCATTCGAACCGCAAGGGACTGTAACGTGCTTCCTGAGTCTGTGTTCCCCGACGAGTACAATCTGGGGATCTTCAAGAAAAGAGTGGACAGGTACCTTCTAGGGAAGCGCGTTCCATCTTAGGTCACATCTTAACTTACAACAGGCGAGATCGTGGTCAAGCGCTTCCCTATTGACATATTTCTTGTCTCTACATCTTACTTCTTACTAACTTCTCTCCATTGCCCTTCAAGAAAATTGCTTACTTACTTCCCTATTGACATTAAAAAAATACACAGCGTGTAAGGGACGGTGTACCGAAAAATTAAGAAAATATGCCATTTTCATTTGCTAAACATGATAGCAAATGATGATGATAGGAAATGCAAAATTTGTGATTTATGAATATTTTTTTTAATTTACACGCCACGCAATGTAAAGCGTATATTGCTCGGGCTCGTCGCACCCAAGGTTATCCCAAACTAGACGTTTAAGTTGCGCGGATAACACATTGCTTATTTGTGTATTATCTTTAATTTTACATTAAAAAAACAACGTAGAATATAATAATAATTAAATCAAATTATACAAAGTTAGGTCAAGAAAACGTCAAAAAAACCCACACAAATTTCCAACAACTTCCGATTCAGAATCATGGTCTAAATCTAAGATTTTGATTTTCAATAAACCGTTCCTTACAACGTGTATTTTCTTAGAAGTCTTTTATCTTTGTTCCACAACAGTTTACTGAGTTTTACCTTAAAATATTTTTTATTTGTATTATTGTTATCTTTTAATTTGCATTGGTGTGATTTATATCCGTAGCAAAAAAAAATATACAAAAAGCAAAAACAGAAACTGCAATAATCTTCTTTAAGCATTTACTTCTTCATTGATAAATTATCGCCTTTATTAAAGAATATCATTAGTTTCATTTAGCCTTTTATGGGCCCACCCCATTGTGGGATTCATTTGCATATCCATACTTAGATACCGTCACTGATTCCTGGCAAATTGCTCTACCTAGTCCGATCAGTAGTCATTACACTTTACATATTTGTTTTTTTATATATAATTAGATAGCAAAAAAGCAAATAGCTGTCCTGATGGATAGTAAAACCATCACCTAGAGACAACAAAGATGTTAATTGTGCGTTGCTAGCCGAGTGGCTTTATGGAAATGACACATGCCATCATCGTACCTAGCTACTAGGTGGTAGAGTTCTGCATTATCTCGCCCGGGTCTTATACCACCGCGACCGCCTTACTAGCGTCAGTGCTTGTCACTGTCGTGTTCTGGTGTGGAGGGTTAGAAAGCTGGTAAATTTATGCAAGTGGTTCGAACACCTCGCCACATGGATAGCAAAACACCATTAATACTTTGGCATCTACAGACGACGGTTGTCTCTTTTCATAAGGAGAAACACTGCTTTTTTGCTACTTTATGATATAAGAAAAGCATGACAAAAAACAGTTTTTTTAAAGGTTTTTTATATACAAAATCTTTCAAAGCTGTAGTTATATATAAAATTTAATCATATACAACCCTTTAAACATATCATTTGCCTTCCTACCATTCTCGTAAACACGACCGGAGGTCAAATGTCTCACTACCAAATTATTTTTAGATGAAACGTGTGTAGATACAAGTATGTGCATTATATCTAAAAATGAAGGTGTCGAGACAGCGACTGCCACTGTCTTTCGGGCCTCGCCCCACAGGCCATTTGAATAACAATCTAAATTACAATACACAACGGCGTCTCATTCGTGACAAAGCACTTTCTGAGTCGTCACTTCGGTGTTATAAGACAAATTGTTCGTAATGCTTGTATCCCGAACATAATATAATATTCACGAAATAAAATACACTGTAGAAAAACTGTTGGATCATAAAACTGGTTTAGTGACTATAAAAATAATAGTCATTATTACTTCAAAGTAGCCCAAACCATAAAAATAAATGACAATTTAAAATAAGTTTTGTAACGACATGAAGAACAACTTGTCTAAGATGTAAAAAATGTTTACGTTACACTAAAGCATTTCGCAGTGGTTTCAATAAATTTACTAGTTTGAAGTTGTGAATATAAATTAGTAGTATAAAGAATATGAATTTACACTAAGATAAAATCTGATTTTATTAAAATTAAGAAATGAATGCTATTAGATTTATTAAATGAGATTGTTAAATATTTACAATAAATAAAGATGAAAGTGTCGGAATACATGACGTCATTCCTTGAACAATATTACTTTTAAAAATTTACTTTTCACGGCTTGTCATGAAAGTTCAGCGTGTTTTAGTACGAGTTGTAAAAAGATATTCAAAATTAATTACATAAATACTCTAATTAAAAACATGTATTTATTTCACGCGTTGTTGTTCTGTTGATCTGAAGTTGATCTGTTAATTAACCTTCCGGTTAGTTATATTACTCTTCTGGTTATTCTATTTTACTAACCGAGTAAATTGACGTTTTGAAACTGCATCAAGATTTGAGATCAGAAATCAGTATCAGAAGTACTTTATTCAATAAAACTTTTTTTAACTTATTTTGATGCCATTTTTAACTGCTACCGGATAGGAAACGCGGCCACACAGACTAAAACAGCTTATAGAGCCGTAAAATAAAAAGCAGAGAGAAATTTTTAACTACAATTCTCATAATATCGCCAAAGACAAAAAATTAGCCACTAAATTTTTTAGTTCAAATATATACATAATTAGGGTTTTTTAAATTGACGACATAGGAGCAATGGGCCACCAGATGGTAAGCAGTTGTCACTGCCCATGGACATCAGCAATAAAAGGAGCTAGTCACTAATGCGACACCAACATGAAAAGAAATTGTTAATCTTAAAAATATTCATGTCAAAGCTTTTTGGAAACATCGTGTGACGAAGGTTGTTCCAAGTTTCACTGTTCGAGCCAGGAATATGTATGAATAGCTAACTATACTTAGTAAATTATTTAGTTCAAATATATGTATACGTAATTAAATACTGGTCAAAATATAACAAATTATCACCTTGAACTGATTTTGGTAATTACTTTTATTTTATAGAAAAGGGGGCAAACGGACAGGAGGCTCACTTGATAATAAGTGATTACCGCCGCCCATAGACCACTACACTATCAGAAGACGTAGTTGCGTTGCCGGCCTTTTAAGAAAGAGTAAGCTCTATTCTTGAAGGTCCTAAGTCATATCCCTTCGGAAAACCCCTGCTGGTAATTGGTTCCACAGAGGAACAGTGCGGGGAAAAAGTGCCTAGAGAATCACACAGTTGTGGATTTCCAGACATCGAGATGCTGAGTATGAAATTTTGAAATTGTTTAATTTTACTTAAGTGAAATACGACAAGAAATTGTTTAAAAAGAAGAAATGAGATCAACAGAAAACAATCAATAAATATAAGGCATTAAACAAACAAATGACAGATTCAATTTAAAACCTGAGACAACAAAGCGTTATAAGATAGCGGAAATAAAATAATCCAGCGCGGTAGTGACAAAAAACACACAATGGAGTCAAAGGGTAATATGACAATGGAGGCAACCTCTCAGATAGAACAAATGAAGATTCGGTCACAATGCAGCATTAGCATAAACGAGCCAAACACTGTCAAACGAAAGGTAAAAGTAAAGGGTCAATTTGAGAATTACTCATAAATTCTTACTGTTATTTACTTTCTAGTTAACACAATAGTAAGTAACTATTTACGTCGCCAACGCTTAACGCTTAGTTACTTATTGAGATATTGTGATTACTTTCTTCATGTGACAACTGTTTTCACCTCATGCCCTCTTAATGTTGAGTATTCGTATTGGCATTTGCAAGAAATCTCAGTTTGGATTTTACAGATTACTAGCGATCGTTCTATGATCGGAATTCTACCATAATTTTGACTCCGTTTGAGTTTTGGTCATAGACTTAACAATAAAATCTCTTTTAAGTATAAAAAACAGACTTTAGTCGTAAAGAAAATAGTAGGTAACAAGTGTTTACATTTACATTAAATTTCAGTTTGGATTTTACAGATTATTAGCGATAGTTCTATGATCGAAATTCGACCATAATTTTATGACCCCATTTGAGTTTTGGCCAAAGACTTAACAATAAAATTTCTTTTAAGTATAAAAAACAGACTTTAGTCGTAAAGAAAGTAGAAGGTAACACACATGTGTGTATATTATCATGTATGTTATATGAATGTAGTAATCTTAATTTCCTAATTTTATGTATTTGTAAAGCATACTTTTAACAAATATAAGGTTTTTGCAGTCCTTCGAAATGTAAACTTTGCGTCAAATATCATACTGCACCGTTCGAGAAAATTGTCGGAAAAGGGGTATAAAGATGTTATTTTCCAAAAAAATCATGACTTCCCTTTGATTACTTAGGTAAAAAGTAGCCTATGTCACTTCTGGATAATGTAGCTTCTATTTTCAAAATCGGTCGAGTAGTTTTTGAGTTAAATCGTAATAAACAAAAATAAAATCTTTCCACTTTTAATATCAGTTTAGATATACACAAAAACTTTTAAATTTTTATGATTAAAAGTATAATATAAAGCACAAAATAATCAATAGATTTTCTATCACAATTAGAGTACTCATTGTATTTTGACACTTACAATAATCAAATTATGGTTCAATACTTATTGGAATTAATCTAAAAGCAGATAACTGAGCCTTTGTGGCCGCGATGTCGCGATACGTGTCGTATTATAGTTATCATTGTATTAATATCTTGGCGCTACCTGCCACCCGCCGCGCCTACTTTGACATAGCATAATGCTTAGATAAAATTATGAAACTTTTTGGTTTGATTTCATAGCTTTAGAGCTTTTGACATATTGCTCTTTGACAAATTTATTTAATAACTAGCTGACCCGGCAAACGTTGTTCAGCCTTTTTAACTACTTTTATTTTTTTCTATATTTTCTCACCTTTTAAACCTTCCCTGAACTTCAGCAATTAATTTAAAACCAAAATTAGTCAAATCGGTTCAGCCGTTTTCGAGTTTTTGCGAGACTAACGAACAGCAATTGATTTTTATATGTATAATAAAGATAGCGATCACCTTCGAAATTCGGCAATAATTCTGTAAATTTCGGCCATAATTCACAGAATTGTTTTTAAAATCTAACCCGTGCGAGGCAGGGGCGGGCAACTGGCTTTTATTAATTTCATGTATCTAATGCACATTATTCATATAAACTTTAAGGGCGGCTTGCACCAAAATGCTTAAATGCATTTAGTCCCTTAAACATGTTTAGCAAATGTCAAAACGCCTGAAATGCTGTCACTTTAAACGTATTTAGTGACTTAAAATTATTTAAGAATTTTGGTGCAAGCCGCAGTGAGGTATTACTACAACGTACTGCTAGTAATATAGTTCAATGGCAAGCCGCTCTTAATTTGCTCAATTTTATAGTCCTCTGAGAGGTTTTTGTTTTTACAAAGTTTTTGCTTAATATTTAAACATAAAAAGTAGATAAAGGCAAAGAAGCTTCGATTAATTTTTTTAAGTCATAGCTAGTCACTTATAAATTAAGTACCCGCCCAGAAAGGGCGGACGGTAATCTTTGTAATAAAAGCTCCAAGGCTCCACCCACATTTTCCATACGCACCTATTTATCTCGCTGCCTTAAACGAGATTAAGCGTGAAGATAAAATATTATCTATACATAATTATATAAAATACAATCGTAGGAAAGTCAAAACTGTACATTGAATACTTTTTAAAAGAATACTTGGGGCGAGATCTACAATCGATATCGAAGCCAAAAATAGAGTTTTTAGAATTATGTCTGTTAGTCTGTTTGTATGTCCAGGGTAAACTCAAAAAGTACTGCATGTATTTGCTTTAAATTTTGCATGAATATTTCTAATAGGTCGGATCAACATATAGGCTACATATTATCACGCTATCACCTACAGGGGAGGAGCTGTGCGGAGTAAACGAAGTCCGCGCGGACAAAGTCGCGGGCATTAGCTAGTGTAATAATAAAAACATACGTACAAATAAACTTCCAATACAGGATGTATTTATTTTATTATTTAGTAGCTGCGCTCTGCAGCCCGCTGCATTACAACAGTTTTAACGAATCCCACGGAAACAACTTATTTTTCGTGATAACAAGATAAATATGTGCTATTCCAGGTCATCATCTATATGTAAGCCAAATTTCATCCAAATCGGTTCAGCCATTTTTTATTGAAACAGTAACAAACATCCATCTATACAAAAATTCGCATTTGTAATATTAGTATTAATATGATTACTGAATGACGTGCAGTCCACTACATTATAAAAGTTTTTGGTGAATCCCGCGGGAATAACTAATTTTTCCAGGAAAAAGAGTTTTATCCCGGATAATGGTTCCAGGTTATCATCTACCTTTGAGTTAAATTTCATTCAAATCCGTTCAGAAGTTTCTGCTTGATTAACAAATAACCATCCATACATGCATACTGCATACATCCAAACATCCAATTAAATATTTCGCATTTAAATATTAAAGCAGATATAACAGACATAGATTAGGGTAATAATCAGATACGATCTATAGGTATATATTAATAATAAATATTTAATAATAATAAATAAGGAAAAACCCCTTTATAAAACAATTGCGCAGTCGGTGGAGCCTGAAACTTGGCACAGATAAAGTTAACATTGTGAAGGACTGCAGAAATATTTTTAAATAAAATACATTAGAAATACATTAAATTAATTAAAATAAACATAACTTACAAACATTCTGTTACCACCGCCTCACCTATTCCTGTCGCAATAGCCTCAGTGCTTGTCGCTGTCGTATTCCGGTTTGGAGGGTAAGGTCTGGTCTTATGTATGTTGCATTAGACCTCGCCGCAAGATAGAAACGCACCATTAACATCTTTTGTGTCTATAGGCGTTGGTTGACTCTGTCTATCAGGACCATCTGCTTGTTTGCTATCTTATGATATAAAAAATACACAGACTACATACATGTGACACACATTTATAGGCAGTATTTTCTTTACGGCTGAAGTTTGCTGTCAGAATAAAAAGAGATTTTATTGATTTGTTTATGGTCGAAATTCGGCTACAGGCGATCGCTAGTGCTCACAATTTCACAAAAAGTTTTCGCAAATATATGTAACACATATATATGTACAATATGTAAGTGAATACCAAAATTTTGTTACATTAAAGACACGCGTGTTAAATAGAAAATAATGACAATATTTACATACGACAAATTAAAAAGAAAATGAATAATAGTACTTCATTTAAAAAAATTAAACTTATTCAAAAATTCGTCAATTCCCATATCTCAAAAACTACAGAACCGATTTCGATGATACTTGGACAGTTTCCTAAGTTTGAATTTACCTAACCTTAACCAAAAAGAGTTATCTAGATATAGCTAGTATTTCCCGAGAAATTCGTAGACAAATATACAAAATGTACACAATATTTGTAACATACATAATCTTACAAAATTTTGGACACATCCTTGAACGCCTAATAAACAATAGTACATACATATATATCAAACTGATAACCTCCGTTTCTTCGTCGGTCGAAAAGAGACAAAGAAAATGATATGGTGCTACAGATTTATAACAGTGAACAGGTACCATCTAGGGAAGCGCGTTCCATCTTAGGCCGCATCTTAGCTTACTATCAGGCGAGATCGAGGTCAAGCGCTTCCCTATTGATAATTTAAAAAAACTATTTAAATTGAATTTAATATTTCTCTAACTTTAAGCTTAAATTTATAAATCGATGTATTTGACCTGTCTGTCTATACTACCAAAGTGAAGATAACGTATGCACAAGACAATTAAAACAGGTACATCCGTGAGAAAGGCACACAAAATTGCGGCCATATTGCGGATATGAGATATTCCTTTCCGCGATAAGCTATATCCGGCACCTACTTAGATACTGACCGGATATATGCATACGTACTGTTTACTTACAAGTAATATAAAAGTATAAGTCATTTCGTAAAAGGCAAACTACTGATGAAACCTGTCATTACCATCACGACTACTAGGTGGTAGTCGCGTCCTGCTACATTCGTACGGGTTTGACAACATCCTTTTAAGTTTCCTGCCGCAATAGCATCAAAGGTTGTTCCTGCTTAGTAATTACTGGTACACTTTTAATTATATACATACCTATAGGTATATCCCCGCCGCATGGATAGCAATGAAAAACACATTCTTGGTATTTATAGACAATAGTTTTAGTTTGCTTTTTAGCTATTCTTTGATGTAAAAAAGCTGCATGAATTGCCTACGTAACAATAACCTAACTCTACACACAACTTTTAACCTACTGTGCATGAATTGATACGTTTTCGTTGTTTTTATTGTTATATTTTAATTCCCCTTCATTTTAGTCGACACTAATATAATGCAGGAAAGATTTAAATGTTTGTATGTTTGTAATGAATAAACTCAAAAACTACCGATTAAAAAACACTTAGGTAAAGCTATATTTTCTAAAAGAATATAGGCTATAAGCAAAGGATTTTTTTAAGTCACCGAACGAAGCCGCAGACAACAGCTAAAGACTGATAATATGGACTTGTCCAGTGATTGATCCTTTTAGAATTACCTGGAATTCATTAATCATTACCTAATTCAGTAAGAACTTAACCACAGAATAAATAGTATTACATAGCTTACCTGAATCAAAAGCAAATAGGCACTTACAGCAAGTAGGTTAAGGGTCATTATGTTCAATCAGTAATGACGTTTATCATTACTTAACCGAAAATGCAAGAAGGTAATTAGTTGTTAAATATACTTAAAAGCTAGATAGGAAGCCTGTATGAAAAATAAACAAATCAATACAGCCTTGATCATATTGCCGAAAACGTAGACAGAGGTGCGGGCTCATTGAAGAATAGGCAATGGTCGTCTCCTATCCTATATATCTTTTAAAGATTCGTTTTTTTTATAATAATATATAAGATAGCAAACAAGCAGATGGGTCTCCTGATGGAAAAAGTCAACCATGGACACCAGAGGTGTTAAATGGTGTGTTCTAATCTTATGGCGAGGTCTAATGCCACATGCATAAGTTTACCGGCTACCTTACCCTCCAAACCGGAACCGGAAATATGGCAGTGACAAGCACTGACGCTATTGCGGCAGGAATATAGGTAAGGCGGTGGTACCAGACCCGGGCGAGACAATGCAGAACTCTACCACCTAGTAAAAGCCCGTTTGATCCGGGTAGGATCAACATGGGTTTTTAATTATTTTTAAAGAAAGCATAGATTTTTCTAGTCTACGATATAAAAAACTCCAAGGGAAATATTCAGAATAAGATTGAATTAATGTCTTCCAAATCATAAGTATCAGTCGGAAATGCTGTCGTCACCATTATAAATAATCACTTTTGGCCAGCGGCTCGTTAGCGCGGGTGGGGAGGAAGGGGGAAAAGAAGAGGTAATTTAGACGCTCATCCATCACCCACCTTCGCCCGACCTAGATACCGCTTTCAATCAAGTGTAGCATTTAAAAATATCGTTTAATTGTTGTTTATTTCTCCGCTTCTTTGTTTGAACTGTTCAATATTTATATTATAATATATCCAGATCGATCGGGGTAAATATTAAGTACTATTTTTTATATTTTGCCTACAGAATAAATAGCTTTTCAGCGCGCTTAGAATAAACTATGCGTGCTCTACACATAACGCGATAAAATAGAGATTTGACCACGGATTAAATGTATACGCCTTTCAAGACAATTTCTTAGTTCGGCAGCGTAGCTTGCAATTACATACAGAAATACAGAGTTATACTACTTACCAATTAAATAAAATTATTTCAAGGGTAATTTTTAAACCTTGTCATCTCATTCGGTGTGATAAAACAGTAAAACATGGTTTATTTCTATTTTTTCATAATATAATAAAGGCCTCTGTGGTCTAGTGGTCTGGTGTCGGAGTTGACCGCATGAGGTCCCGGGTTCGATTCCTGGTTTGGGCAATCATAAAATGTGTTTTTTCAGTTTTCCAATAAAAACAACATTGCTCGGGATTGGAAAGTGCCCAGTTGGCGATAGGCTGGCCACCTATCACATTGTGGGATCAAGTATCTTCGGCCAATCGTGGGTGCACTTGTTGTATCTCTGCCTACCCTTTCGGGGATACGGGCGTGAAGATACATTTTTTTTTCATAGCCTACAAATTTATGAAATTTTTGGCAGAAATAAGAGTGTTTGCTCATATGCCCGGCGACACGTTTCCTTCCTAATTGCCTGTGAATTAGTATTCACGTGGTCTGCGGATTTGACCAATAAGAAGAATTTTTATCTCGTTAAATACCACAATAAACGTTTCCTCGTTGCGTCGCGTCGAATAAACGAGATATAAGTCCTTCCTATTGGTTAAATCTATCTTTTATCGCGCGAGACTGTTGTTGCGCGTCTGATTGTAACTATCGCGTATAAATGCTAAAGATGGTGCGTTGCAATCCATATGGTGACATGGTAATAAAAAATAAATAAGTTTATCGGTTAATTTACCTCCAAACTTTGTGGAAGGAGCACTTAGGATGTTACAAAAATTTGTTACTTATGGGTGCCCACGTTTAAATAAAATATCGACATATTTTAGGTTGAAGAGGCGGCGGTGAAGTAGCGCAACAGAAGTATGACAGGTCACAGGGGACCAAACTATTTTCAATTTAAGATTTCGATGTTGACTCGAGGAAAGCTATAAAGGGTAGGGGATTAAACAAAACATACTAAATCGTGAATCGGGTTTTTGCTTATATCTACAATCTCTTACACACAGTGCAGACTGTACAGTACAGACAGTAACAGATTATTACAGTACAGTAACAGATTACAGTTACTGTACTGTAATCTGTTACTGTATAATCAAAAAAATCGTAGCCACATATTTATAATCAAAATTTTTGTGATAAGATGTCAAGACTCATGTGTATTATTTAAATTTTGTGGTTATCATTAGTATGTTTTATTGGTTTTGTTAGTGTTATAAAATTGTCCTAAATATTGGCACACCATCTTTGGTAGAATATGTTTATAAGTATAAATTATTTTAACATTTATAGTCTGCACATAAGCGGTCTTTCTTTCTTTCTTCCAAAACCAGCTCCGATATCAGCTATAATTTTCTATTTCGCAAAATCATGATTTCACTGTTATAATATAAAGTTTGATTTAATTTTTATTTAAAATTGGAATAGTTAGGAATTAACTTGAGCCATTAAGGACAGCTGAATAATTCAATTTTCTATTTCTCAAAATCATGATTTCAATGTTGACGTTCCTTTAATTTTCAATTTAAAATTGGAATAGGAATTAACTTGAGCGACAAAGAACAGTCTAAATAATATAATTTTCTATTTCTCAAAATCATGATTTCAATTTTGATGTTCGATTTTATTTTCAGTTTAAAATTGGAATGGTTAGGAATTCACTTGAGCCACGAGGACAGCTCTGAATAATATAATTTTCTATTTCGCAAAACTATGATTCAATAGTGTTGTGATGTATAAAATATTTTTTCTGACATTTAAATAGCACGTGCTGATTGATCTGTGAGCTAATTACCGGCTAACGAGCTAGCAATCTGTGACATATCTTCGGTATATTTCGATGGCTGCTAGCCGACGAGTGATGTCCTTTATTTCATAGCGAGGAGGTGGTACTATTCTGAGCTTAGGAAATGGATACGCGTCAATCGTGCGGGAAAAGTGATTTAAACAATGGACTTCCGCGGACGCGACTGTATTTAGTAGATAGGTATCGATTTCGTTCGCGGAGATTGTATTAATAGGATGAAATAAAATGATTACTAGCCGATTCTCGCGACTTTGCCCGCGTTGGATACGAGTTTTAGCCTTGGGTGTTAAATTTTGTAATTCTTTTATATTTTTTTATTTCATAAATAAGTTTGATTACATTTTGTAATTTTTTATGTGTCATAAACAAGTTTTTTATGTCATAAAAGGCGACCGATAGGCTATGCGAGTCACTACCATCGTGGCTACTAGGTGGTAGAGTTCTGCATTGTCTTGCCTGGGTCTGGTACCGCCTGGGTCTGGTTCCTGCCGCAATAGCGTCAGTGATTGTCACTGTCGTGTTCCAGTTTGGGGTGTAAGGTAGTTACTAAGTCTGTAAACTTATTGCATGTGGCATTAGACCTCGCCACAAGATAGCAACGACGCGCCATTAACATCTTTGGTGTCTATAGGCGATTCACTATTTCCATCAGGAATGTGATAGGTGGCAAGCCTATCGCCAACCGGGCACTTTCCAATCCCGGGCAACTTTGTGTTTCTCAGAAAACTGAAAAAACATCTTTTTATGTGCCCGACCCGGGAATCGAACCCGGTACCACGTGTGGTCAACGCCAACGCTGGACCATTAGACCACTAGGCGACAATATAATCATAATAACATTTATAGATATATCGTGAAGAAATAGAAATAAACCATGTTGTACGGTTTTATTGTAGGTACCGAATGAGATGACAAGGTTTAAAAATTATCCTTGGAGTAATTTTAGTTCATCAGTAAGTACTATAACTGTATTTCTGTGTGTAAATGCAAGCTACACTGACAAACTACGAAATTGTCTTGAAAGGCGTATTCATTTTATCCGTAATAGAAACATACATACACTTGCGAAATTTAGTACACGTGATTGGACGCCTAAAACGATCATCATACTCAAATATTATCCAATTCCAACAATATTACACACATACATGATAAACTGATAACCTCTGCTTTTTCGTCGTTTAAAAAGGAAAACAATATCATATTGTAATGACTCAAAATCTGTCTTACTTGCTAATAATTTGCGAAATCTTAACGCGGAATCGAAAGACCAACCCGTTGACCGCTGTCGGGGCCTTGTTAGCACCTCGGACACCTCTGGATACGATCGATTAAGCCCGCGGCCGCTCACATTCAATTATTTATTTATTTATTCGTAATTAAGCCGCACGAGTTATGGACGCGCATTCGATTTACGAGGCAACGAGATGAGTTATCAGTACCGTGATATACTTTATGGATTATTACTTTCTTGTCATATTTTATCAGGTTTTGATATCAAATTGCAATTATAAATAAAATTTTTACAAAATGAAATTAAAGTTTTTTTGATAAAGATGACAAACATAAGCCGATGTCTTTTCTGATAGAAGAAAATAACGATTTCCTTTATGGGAGTCTACGCCAAAAAATGTTAATGTTGCAACCGAAAGGTTTAGGAAACCATGTTACTAGGTGGTAGAGTTCTGCATTGTCTCGCCCGGGTCTGGTACCACCGCCTTACCTATTCCTGCCGCAATAGCGTCAGTGCTTGTCGCTGTTGTGTTCCGGTTTGGAGGGTAAGGTAGCCGGTAAACTTATGCATGTGGTATTAGACCTCGCCACAAGATAGCAACGCACCATTAACATCGCTGGGGTCTATAGACGATGGTTGACTCTTTCCATCAGGATACTCATCTGCTTGTTTGCTATCTTATGATATAAAAAAAGTCCTATATGATTCTGATGATCACATTACAGTTTACAGGTCCTAATTGACACACGCTTCAGTGGTCTACTGTTTCAGCTCACAAACCCGGGCCTTGGTCAAGAGTCGATAACGGGCCGAAATCCTGATACTACTCACTCTCCAACTTATCGTCAGGATACTGCCCTAAGCCGAACATCGGTCACACATACCCTAAGGGCGGGCGTTAATGCAACCAACTAAAACTATGACTGGGCACTGCGTTCGTCTACAAATAGCACTCGAACTGAATAAAGTAATTAAAAAAAATGGTATGATACTTTCCTAGCAATAGAGTTAATCTTACTGTTGGAACGAAGTTCCTTATCGCGCGTTGTGAAAGGGGGCTAGACGGCAAAAATTCTTACGAAAAGTTGTCACGACACTTTTAGCTCTAGTAAAGTATTATAAGCTGTGCGGCGTGCGGATGTTTCTCTCTCTGTCTCTCTCTCTCTCTCTCTCTCTCTCTCTCTTATAGAAAGCAAGCCAGATATTTTCATTTCTATTTCGCATTGAATAGTGTGGTGTCGCGACGATTATTTTTGTTGAGTGTATACAGGTTTTTTGTAAATAATAATAAAAGGAACTTCGTTCTATCCGGGTGTCCCTTGACACCTCTCAAGTTTTTTTTTAAACTTGGGCTGTTATAAGCACTGCGCTGGTGTGATGGGAAAAGGTGGATCATCCTCAAGATGTTACCAAACCTGGTGAGACAAAAGTAAAAATAAACATAACAAAACACACGTGTTGGTGTTTTCTCAGTGTTGGTCCGGGGTCCTTTGAAGAATAGGCCAAGTGCCGTTCTACCAGGTAGGTCGTAAAAGGTGACAGATTGGAGTCACTACCATCGTGGCTACTAGATGGTAGAGTTCTGCATTGTCTCGCCCGGGTCAGGTACCACCGTCTTACCTATTCCTGCCGCAATAGCGCCAGTGCTTGTCACTGACGTGTTCCGGTTTGGAGGGTAAGGTAGCCGGTAAACTTATGCATGTGGCATTAGACCTCGCCACAAGATAGCAACGCACCATTAACACCTTAGGCGATGATTGTCTCATTCCATCAGGTGACCCATCTGCTTGTTTGCTATCTTATGATATAAAAAAAACACACACGAAGGTAAACATGAAATATAAGCATATTTTGCAGACTTAAAAAATACATACATCTATCTATCTCTGTTATTTTCTATTTTTTTGTCTTATTTTTTTTTATATCACAAAATAGTAAGCAGACAAAAAAGAGAAAACCATTGCCTACAAACACCGAAGATGTCAATACTGCTTTGCTATTTGTATGGTATGGTACCTATGGATATAACGTCCTAGGCATAAAAATGATTTAGTTTATACTTTCCATCGTCGGCACTTGGTGAAACTGCATCATATTGATTCTTTAATACAAACACTTGTACTGTTTCCCAAATGTAATTTAAATTTTTTGTTTCTATCAAAGTCACTTAATTTTACAGCCAACCCGTTTCGCCTAATAAAGCATAATCAGAAATCCTGATGATGCTTTATTAGGCGAAAGCGGTTGGCTGTAAAATTAAGTGATTGTGATATAAATAAAAAGTTTAAATTACATTTGGGAACCAGTACAAGTGTTTATATTAAAGAATCGATAAAAATGATTATTACTACCTTAAATGAGACATGACAGCGATGTGCGTCATACATCTAAGTTTCTTCCGCCGGTTCTTTTCAGTGTGTGGCCACGAGTTTAAAAAATCTTGAAAAAAGTATCTTCACGCCCGTATCCCCGAAATGGTAGGCCGAGGTACAACAAGTACATTCACGATTAGCCGTAGATACTTAATCCCATAATGTGATAGGTAGCAAACCTATTGCAAGCCGGACACTTATGCGATCCCGGTCATTGTTGGTTTTGTCAGAAAACTACTAAAAACACATGGGAAAAAAATGCTGACGCATCAAAATAACTTCTAAAAAAAATTATTGAATAAAGTACTTCTGATTTCTGATTTCATCGACAATATTGCGGCAGATAAAGATAAGAAGATATTGTGGCGCCGCTGCAACTGTAAGGGTGGTGATCAAGTCGGGGTCACCACTGTGATGCTTAGGTAGATACCATCAAAAATCGTAACGGTAGAATCATCAGACCAACTGTAGAGTTTGTAGATTGCTTGAACCGCTACAATATGATGGTGGTACCAAATCGAGCGAGACATTACAGAACTGGGCCAATTAGTAGTCATGACGCTAATGACATGTTAAGCCAATCGTACAAACCGCCTGGCAGAGAGGCAAATAGATTTATCTCAAATTTTCTCAAAAGGAACTCTTATTTTTAAGATTTATTATGTACTAGCTGACCCGGCAAACGCTGTTTTGCCTTTTTAACTCTTTAACTACTCTTATTTTTTTTAACTACTCTTATTTTTTTTAAATATTTTTTACCTTTTAAACCTTCCCTGGACTTCAACAATTAATTCAAAACCAAAATTAGACAAATCGATTCAGCCGTTCTCGAGTTTTAGTGACACTAACGAACAGCAATTGTTTTTTATATATATATATATATAGATATAATATGATTGGGTAACTATTGATAAAATTGTATGGCTATAATCTTCAATTGACACATACATACGTACTTATAATTGGAAAGGCCCAAATAACTTGCCTTAGGGCATAACAAAACCGTAATTCACTCATTATAGGAATATGCAATAAATCCTCTCAAAAGCGATGCTGGGCTTATTATGGAAGATATATGAAACTTGGAGTCTATCTACTGTGTTACAAATAATAATTTACCAGTAAGACGTTCGTGAAGCCAAGTACTGGAAAATGTCAGTAAATGTTTTGCCTTTGTATTGATAATTTCTAGTTGTAATATACTATTTTTAACCGACTTTAAAAAAAGAGGTTAGATATATATTCGAGACGTATGTATAATTATTGGATCTGCAAAAGATCATCAAACCGATACATATATATTAATACTAGCTGAATCGTATAGCCCGCTGCATTGTAAAGGATTTTGGTGAATCCCGTGGGAACAACATTTTTTCCGGGATAAAAAGTAGCCTATATGCTATTCCAGGTCATCATATTCCTGTGGGCCAAATTCCATCTAAATCCATTGAGTAGTTTTGGCGTGATTGAGTAACAAATATCCATCCATCCATACATTCAAACACCTGAACTCTCGCATTCATAATATTAGTATAGATTAATGATAGGTTAGTAGATTACTGCAACTGCATCATAATCATGTAGGCCAACGTTGAAATAATAATTTCTCATGTAATTTGTAGATTGTTGTCGTCAAAATAGGTCAGGCGACAATTTTTCATAACATATTTATTATTAAGAACAAAATGACTGGGCGGCCTTGCTTTGATTGCGTTTTCTATTTTAATAATTAAAGTAAATCATCAATCATACTTTTCTGACATTAACTGCAATGTTGGATGTTAGATTTTTACTAAGGATCAGACATAGATGAGTCAGGAATATCAAATTATCACTGTAGGTATACTTTAATATTAGCGGACATTTAAACATTTATTTCAATATTTTAAGCTGATAAAATGTTTTATAAATATATTTATGTAACATTAAAATAAACCATCAATCATACTGTGCTGACATTCACAGTAATGTTGGATGTTACATTTTTACAAAGGATCAGACATAGATGAGTCAGGAATATTAAATTATATAGGAATATTATATTAAATAGGAATATTATATTAAATTATAGGTGGTATAAATATTAGCGGACATTTAAACATTTATTTCATTATTTTAAGCTGATTAAAAATTTTTTGAGAATATATTTATGTAACACTAGCTGTTGCCCGCGACTTCGTCCGCGCGGACTTCGTTTACTCCGCACAGGTCCACCCCCGTAAGTGATAGCGTGATAAAATGTAGCCTATATGTTGACCCAACCTGTAACATTCATGCAAAATTTGAAGTAAATCCATGTAGTACTTTTTGAGTTTACCCCGGACATACATTGACTTTCTTCCTACGATTTTATTATATGTATAGATAAATGATTACATTTCCCGCAAAAAAATCTCGTGGAGTCAACCAAACATTTTAATAACGAAACGGACTGCCAGGCGGGATAAAGTAAAGGTGAAGGAAGCAAGTGCCCCAACGGTGTTACCCCTATCGATGCTATTTAAAAAAGTGATTTATTAAATTATAGCTTTCGAGTTCAAGTCATTATTTTATTTTTAGGAAAGATATACTATTTTTATATCTTAGGTCTTGCAGAGTTCCTAAATGAAAAAAAAAGAAATGAAAAAAATAGGCCGTATTGTATCGCAGTCGTATGTCGCGAAGTATCAAATAATCCAGAAAAAATGAACAAAATCATCATAAATCAGAAAAATGCATACAATATTTACTTGTTATGCATTATTTAGAGGCAACAGCTGTCGAGTCCGCGGTGCGAGGCGCGAAACTCGACAACCTTAATAAACTGTTATTAATAAGTTAGGATTTTAATTATGTCCCGATCTCCTGCTTATTTATTCGAATAATTTTATAGGGCCCCGCGGCGAGGACGGCAAACCGACGTAACAATAAAATATATGTGTCCGATAAATAAATTCGATCCGTAACGAGAATTATTATGGGTGGCATTCCATTTCTGATGTATAGAATTATTTTAATCGCTTATGTTGAGAATTCTGTAATAAGTTTATATAAAAACTACAGGTTTTATTGCAATTTGAAAATCCCGCTTTTCTAAATTAAAATAAATAGTTTTCTAAACTTATTTCGCGGTATAAGTTTAATCTGCGCGTATGTTGACAATTCTGTAATTTACATAGAGAAAGAAAATGGGTGTATTCCTGACAATATCTAAACTCAGACTTCTACATATTGACAGATGACTTAACTAAGACTCTTCCATGACAATATATAGATAGTTAGGCAAAGTCAAAGCGCATTTGCATAATTCTATAAGTTTTTCTACATATTGTGATAGAAAGTGTGACCGAAAAAAACCGGCTAAATTAGATGCTCTGAATAAAATTTTGTTTACACTTACAAGTCTAAATAAGTTTGCTGGACAATCGGAGAGACTCAATTCAGTCAGACAAATTAACCGGAACACACCCATTGATATTTGGTACATGTTTCGATATATAACCTATGTATACATGTACATCAAACGCTTGTTCTTTCTCTTTCTATCAACGGGGCATTTTCTCCTACATACGCCCTAATGCCTTGTCTACACTATCCATATTGTATTATCGCCTTAGTGTTGATTTTAAAATTACGCCTTTGATCCTTATTTTAGATTCCAGAAATAAAAGATGGGTGGTACATTTAATCTTTGACATAAGTTTAACTTACGGGTATATTGAAAATTCATTCAGTAACTTTACGTTGATATTGAGATTACGCATTTAATTCTAATTTTAAACTTACGAGGCAAAATACTGATGTTATGACATCTGCTGCGAAGTTTAATTTGCGAATATGCTTACAATTACGAAATTTTACTTTGTTATTAAAATTACGCTTTCTTTCTAACTTTAAACTTGCAAAACAAAATCATAGGTGCAATGTGTTTAATATGCAGCATAAGTTTAAATTATGAATTCTAGAAAATGTCGCACTTCCGAGGTAAAAAAAAGATCGCTACATATTTAATCTGTGGCATAATTTTAACTTGCGAAAACGTTGATTCTTCTATAACTTTACGTTGACAAGATTACACATTTGATTCTAATTTCAAACTCCCGATGCAAAATAGCGGCGAGTGACAATCATTTGCCGCAAAAGAGCTCCTTTGATGGAGTCATAAAACCAAAAACATTGATTGATTGAGGTACTAATGTTATGA
This sequence comes from Apodemia mormo, assembly GCA_036924255.1. NCBI lineage: Eukaryota > Metazoa > Arthropoda > Insecta > Lepidoptera > Riodinidae > Apodemia > Apodemia mormo. Next base: position 24,182,625 of record JAUPFN010000019.1, on the reverse strand, counting down.
CATCTGCAGCTTAAATTTAATTTGCGAACATGATGACAATTATGTTTTACTTTGCTATTGAAGTTACGCTTTCGTTCATATCTTTAAATTCAATAAACAAAAATATGGGTGTTATAAGTTTAAAGTGTATAGGTAATTTTTATTTATGTTTCATAATTTTTTTAAACTCCCGCAGTAAAAAGATGAGCGTTATATATTTAATGAGTGAAATGCTTAAGTATTGCGATAAAAATAAAAAAAAACTTTTGACCTTACGTTGACATTAAAATTACGAATCAGATTCTAATTTTAAAATCCTATAAAAAAACGTTATGGGTATACTACAAAATACGAGTAATACAAATAAAGTTGTGTGTAAATAATAAGTATAATTAATATTGTGCATAAATACTACTTACTAATTAACATAATAAGTGGCTCGTGGCTTAGGCTTAGGTCATGGTATCTCGGTCTGATCCTTGGGTTGGACAGTACTGGCCTACTTTTTTTATATCATAAGATAGCAAACAAGCAGTTGGTTCTCCTGATGGAAAGAAACACCATCGCCTATAGACACCAAAGATGGTAATGGTGCGTTGCTATCCGTGTGGTGGGATGGCAATGTCACATGCATAAGCCTACTGGCTACCTTTAACCCTCTAAACTGGAAAACGATACTAATACATTGATAAATATATAAATACTCCAATATATTTAATAAATACCCAAACCCAGAAATACAAACATCTATGCTTATCATATAAATGTTTGTCCCTGTCGGGAATCGAAACCGAGCGCTGTTGCTAACCGCTCGACCAAAGGAGCGAACAAACCCACAAATAATAAAATCTTTCCTTTTTAAAATATTAGTGTAGATACTTAAGCTTCATTAGTTAATGATATTATTAGATATTGGAGAAATAATTGTGTGTCACGCGCTAAATTTGATATCCCTCAAATCATGTGACAGATCGAAAAATAAAGCGTTGACACAAGAGACATGTCACGTCCGAGTATTACTGGCCACAGTATTTAGAGAAAAAACGAATTCCGGACACAGCACGTATGATTGACGCAACTATTTTCATAATGCACGAGTTTTCACATTTAGTTTGCACTAGTAATATAGCACGGATCCTGTTGAGTGATTAGATTTGTGAATCCCACGGGAATATTGTATTTTTGATGATAATGACAGGTTTAACTAATAGTATGTATTTACTAATATTCTGACAAAGGCAGCCCACCCAACACGGATGAAATAATTTTTACTATTTTAATTAAAAGCTTTTTAAGCTATTGCATAGCTTCTATCGCGGGCCTTGAGCGTGGAGACCGAATCCAGAAATTCCGTAACGAAAAAACCTAACACCCCCCACTTCGACCGGCACAGCGGTGATATTTTTTAGTTTACCCATCTATCGATAAATACCAGAACTTTTAATGACTTTTTGAAATATCACGCTTGTCTCTTTAGTTCAGCAACCCGCCTTTAGGTGGCATCGGTTGTATTGGAAAACTACCGTAATCAGCTGTTTGTGAGAGTATAGGTATTTGTCATCTACGTACAACAGTGAATATCTGTATTCGTATAATTTGTGTACAAAGTGTTTTAAATATGAATAAACAAAGAAAAAAAAATACTGCATAAATAAAATAAATATATAATTGTAATTGCATAAGTTGATAAAAAATGCTATGCAATAGCTTTACCGCGGCAGTCTCCGAGTGCCACACGTCTTTTTTTATTATCGATAGGTAAGCGCATGACCTCGATCTCGCCTGATGGTAAGTAAGTAAACTTTTAAATATACATACTATGTTTAATAACAATATGTTTTTTTTATATATCATAACAAACAAGCAGATGGGTCTCCTGATGGAAAGAGACAACCAACGCCTATAGACACAAAAGATGTTAACAGCTTAATAGTGCGTTATTATAAGTGTAGCGGGATAGCAATGCAACATACATAATTCTACCAGACGCCGGTGGGAGGGATGCGCTGTGCCGCGTTCCCGGCTGCATGGGTACAACCATCTTGCTTATTTTTACCGTGAAACAGCTTTGCTGTGTTTCGGAGGGAAGGGCAAGACAGGCAGTGTAATTACTGGCATTGAGACTTAACATTTTATGTCTCAGGATAGGCAACACACGAATGGAATACCTGGACTAGTTCCAGCCCAGGTATCCCATTTTTGTTCATTGGCGACGACGACCACTTACCATCAGGTGGCACGTCTGCCTATCTCAACAACATAAAAAAAGACAGTAGCTACCTTACCCTCTTAACAGGAACACGACAATGACTAGCATGAGTGCTATTGCGGCAGGAATAGGCAACGCGGTGGTACCAAATATCCGGGCGAGACGTTGCGGAACTCTACATTTAACAGTCACGATGGTAGTGACACGTATCTGTCACCTTTTACGACTTGCCTGGCAGAACGGCAGTTGGTCTATTCTTAAAAGTAGCCCAGGCCCACACGGTAAGAATCTAAACGCTTTTAATTCAAACACAATTATTACTATTTCAATTAAAAGCGTTGATATTAAATTATATTTGAATGAGATTATAATAACTATTGTCAGAATTTAAGAACCCAGTTTATTGTTAGATCGAGTTTTGTTTTGTCTGGAATACCCGCCTTAATACAATCCGAAAATGGGTCAATGCAACATTGTGCGACCTCTTTCGCCCTTATAACGTACGATGTTATTAATCAAGTTTAACATCCTCGTAAAACTGCGGCGGGATTAAAATCCAAATCATATTTTTATGGCATTAGATTTGTGGTTATAATTTGAGATTTTTATTAAAGCACAGTCGTTTGGAATTCTCGGGGCGTTTGATTTACGATTAGTATGACGCGCTAGACGCGGCGGAGACGAGATGACGGCGTCCATATTGTTAGCACAGAGTGGTTTTTTAAGGGAATTAAATGACTGTCGTAAAAATAACACAATTACTGTAAACAGAACATAGCCAAAGTTCTCCAAGTCCTAAGTAAAGGCCACTGTTACACTGATCCACTGGTGAACTATTTGTATTAATCAACTTTTTTTACTTGTAAACTTATTTTTTTGTTAATAGGGAAGCGCTTGTCCACGATCTCGTCAGATGGTAAGCTAAGATGTGGCCTAAGATGGAATGCGCTTCCCTAGAAAGTAATTGTTCTTCTCTTGAAGATCTCCAGTTTGGACTCGTCGGGGAACACAGATTCAGAAAGAAATTTCCATGTTTATACGCAATAGTATCCGTTATTAATATTTTACAATGCAAGTAAATCAGAATACAAAACCTAGTTAACACATAAATACACAAGGTTAAACTATTTCAAGAATCGAGTTGTAACTCTGCTATCTGGTTACCAATCTCCTGGAATTTTATCGAACGAACTAATTAGACCATCGGGCGTGGAAATCGGGGTGTGACAGCTGATTTCCGACATTCGCTAGCGAAGGCGATAGGGTTAATAAAACCACAAATATAAGTTGATTTGTTTTTATAAAACACTGCCATTTTTTTAAATATCTGTACACTTTACTTGACATAATATGTTGATAAGTATACATTTTTATTATATTATAAGATAGTAAACAAGCAGATGGCTTTTCGGATGGAAAGAGTCAATTAAAGGTATCCGTGTAGCGGGTGGGCAAAGTCACATGCATAAGTTTAACGGATACCTTACTCTGGAAACTGGAACTCGACAGTACCCAGCATGGACGCTATTGCTGCAAGAATAAGTAATACGATGGTACTGATAAAAGGCAAGACGTTGCAGAACTCTACCACTTAGTAGTCAAGACGGTAGTGACATATTTAACCACGGAGTATGTACTTAACCAATTATTCGTTTTTATGAACTTCCTGACAGAATGGCAGATAGTATATTCATCAAAAGAGGTCTAGACCACACATCATCTACATCTACATTAATATAATAAAGAGAGAAGATTTATAGAATATGTTTATTCATATACAATTTCGTTTTTGCGCAATTGAGAGCTTGGAGATGGGAGGCGCTTTTATTCAAGAATGGACATGTACAATGTACATTGCGCAAGGAACAATGACCAACTTCATCGTGATTCCTAGTTGACTATACTGAGCTCAGCGTTAGCGTTATTGGTATTCTCGCGCTTCTCTCGGATGCGGGGAAACGGTTTCGGGGCTGAGCCCCCTGACCGTGGTTTCAGCCGCACTATATGATTATACAGCGGTCTTCGGGTGAATTTTATTCATGGTATGTGCGTTGTTGGTGTTCTTAGGTGTGGTGGTCATCTTGTTTTGGTGGTCTTCTTGTTTAGCTAAAGGTACTCCCCGATCTTCACGCCGCTTCGCGCAGGTCAGCTGCTCTGGGTGGAATTCGCTGGTGGGAAGGCCGGCAGGCGACCAGCAGCGAAAGCGGCGACTTTATCTATACCCTCAGCTATATGGGTGGTTATATCTCGAGGATATAACCTTCTGTCTATTGTCAAAGCTTTCCAAGGGGCGATGTTTTTGATATGGTCGTGGCTTAACATGTCGGCTCGGCTAAACATGTTCTTCGCCAGGGTCTTAATGAAGTCCTTTATCGGTTCTATGCGAAGGCCGCCGACTGTGAGCTCAGACTGAGCCACAGTGTAATATAAAGTAGACTTTACAGTGGCAGTATTTGTTCAATCTATAATGATCGCAGCTGTGCCGACACGTTCCTTAGATTGATACTACGCTCTACTATACCACCAACACGGATATAAAATCTGTAGGAGGATATGAACTCAGATAGAGGAGGAGGAGGATATGAACTCAGATAGAGCACGTCCCCCGTGTTGGTCCGGGATCTTTTGAAGAATAGACCAACTGCTGTTCTGTCAGGCGTTAAAGGCGACTGAATGGCTATACGTGTCACTGCCATCGTAACTACTACGTAGTAGAGTTCCACAACGCTTCGCCTGGATATTTCGTACCACCTTCTTACCTATTCCTGACGCAGTAGCGTCAATGCTTCTCACTGTAGTGTTCCGATTTGGAGGGTAATGTAAGTGGTAGAATTATGCATGTGGCATTGCAATCCCGCCACACGAATAGCAACGCACCAGTAACATCTTTGGTGACTATAGGCGATGGTTTCTCTTTCCATCAAAGCCATGTACTTGTTTGCTATCTTATGATATAAAAAATACAATACAAACACTATTGCGTTACATGAACGTAATTCGTTTGGATGTGTGAATTTAAATTCACAAATCTTATAAAATGAAATTCATTGATATTGGTAGCCGACTATACGAGGTATACAAGTTTAGACTGAGCTACATTATAGTATGAAGTAGACTTTACAGTGTCAGTATTAGTTCATTCTAAAATACAGATAATGCAAGTTTGGAGAGGTTTTTTTATAGTATAAGATAGCAAACAAGCGGATGGGTGGTGCGTAGCTATCTTGTGACGAGGTCTAATGCCACATGCATAAGTTTACCGGCTACCTTTCCCTCCAAACCGGAACACGACAGTGACAAGCACTGATGCTATTCCGGCAGGAACAAGTAAGGCGGTGGTATCATACCCGGGCGAGACAATGCAGAACTCTACCACCTAGTAGCCACGATGGTAGTGACTCGCATATCCAAGCCAATCGGTTGCCTTTTACGACCTGCCTGGCAGAACGGCAGTTGGTCTATTCTACGAAGGAGCCCGGAACCAACATGGGGGGTTGAGTTAATTCCACAATTATCGTTTAGTATTCAAGAAATTACGACGAACTTCATTTATATTCGTAGCCATACAAACTCAGACTGAGCCACAGTGTAGTATTAAGTAGACTTTACAGTAGCAGTATTCGTAGAATCATCGCTTTGAGTCGACACGTTCCTTAGACCGGTACCGCGCTCTACCGCTCGCCACCTAATACGCATATAAAATCTTTGATACATAGCACCGATGGAATCGAAATCCGATATTCGACTCACAAGTTAATTTATCGCGAAATGCGACGATATTTTAGTCCGTCTGTCATTCAGACAGTTCACAGAAGCGGAAAGATTAATTGTATTTCAGTTGAGTCATCAAAATAATTAGAATGATGCTATTTTCGTTTGTGATGCTAATTTGACAGACGTCGCGGGAGATTTCGTATCTTTGTATACGCCGGCTGAATCTTTGATTACTTCTTTGTTATTTGTTTTAATAATTTATATTAGGCACGAGCCCCGGCCGCCCAGATGTCGCACAAGCTTGAAACAAATTGCTTCCACAATATGTATCACATGGACACATAGATATGTATATATAGTAAACTGTCTTTAATAAATTGTATTATTGCAAAACTTATATTGATTAAAAAACTTATATTGATTAAAAAGAATATAAACTCGTAAGTTGGAAATTTAAAAACCCCCAAAATATTTCTTTATTATAAGATTGTCTTAAAATCCTGCCTCGTTTGCAAAATTTGCAGAGCAAAACACGAATAGAGCGCATAATCTACGAGTATGAATCCTGCAGCTTCAAATTAAAATGTATCACGTCATTGAAGTAAAATAGCAGAATACTAAATGTCGTATCCATCAGGCCTGTACCAGTTGAATAATTAAAGAATTTATCGCCTTAAAATGGCTGAACCAATTTTAATAAAACATGTCTAAGAACTACCGCTAGAAAACCAGCCCTCAAATAAAAAAAACGCATCAAAATTGGTTCACCTATTTAAGACCAACGGTACATCGGGGATTAAAAATAAATAACATCGGATATCGGAAAGGTAGACAGAAAAGAAACGCACTTAACCAACCAACCAACCAATGTTATTATGTCCCATGGTGACAGGTGCCTAACCTATCGATAAATCACAATCAAGCACATAATATAACAACAACGTTTTTCATTAAAAAAAATTAAACTGGATAGCCTCGAGGTCTAGGGTAGGGTCTAGTGTGTCTCGAGACCTATTCGGTTCAGATCATAAAGTCCCGGTTTCAATCCCCAAGTCAGGCGATAGTGTTTGAACTCTTCGCAAAGTCTATAGACGTCTATAGACGTTCGTTTTATTCTGCGCACCGTGCAACGGAACCGGCATGATGATACTTTTTCTTTAAAAACTTATTAAAAACGAAATGTCTAACCCTGGATGGAAACTTAAGAATTCAAGCATCTATATCACAGCTGCATCAGCTAGACTACTGAGCCAGCGAAATTCGTTATCGGGGCGGTAAAATGGGGTGATGGTATTATCACCCCTGTCAATATCACTAAATTCGTAACCACTAACTTGATGATTCTGTAACGTCTCGCGCGGACTTGGTACAAAATCCTACCTATTTCGGTTGGTGCTCGACGTTTACGTGTTCAACAGAAGACGAAAGTAATACGGGGGTAAGGGAGCTCTTGTATGCATCATTACATCCCTGCCATGTGGATAACTTTTATTTTAACTAAAGTCATATAATTTGAAATTTGTAAAAAATCTAAATTCATATGTGTTTACCTAGTGATTTTGTAAATTATATTGTAATTGAGGGTCTATAATAGGACGATGTGGTCGTTTCCTAAACAAATTAAAAAAACTAAATTCATATTTTTGAACTAATTTATTAGAAATATATAATGATTAGATTTATTTTAATGTAATGTATATATTTAAATAATTAATCCTCATTATGTTTATACGATCAATGTCTGTTTTACTGTTTAACGCTTAACATAAAATAAAATGCGTGCCTTTTGTATTAACATCTAAATTGTATTGCACGCCTACAAGGCCAAATATTTGTACCGGTATATAACAACAAGGTAATATCTAATCTGCAATATTTGATACAATAAAGATTTGGTAGATTTATAATAACAATGAATCATTAAGATTTTTGACGGTTATAGTCTCTTTATTAAAAGTAGAGAACCATATCGCTTTACAATATTTAAACTAGCTGATTTCGTACGACGCCATCTAGCGTTTTCCAAGCATAAAACTCTATTAATATGTTTGATGTATCACCCCCAGATGGCGCTCTTATAAAAATAATATTTAATTATTTTTTTTATTGACACAATGATTTTTTGAATTTTTTCATATTTTTCGCCCAAAGTAGAAGACATAAACTTTAACTGGGTATTTTTTTGGTGATATAGTTAAAGAAATCGAACCACTCTAGGAAAAAAACACCTTTTAGAAATAATGTATTTGACAATTTGAACGGAGTAAAACTGCAACAACCTACTTTCAACCTTCAGAACCCAGATCAGATATTGACAAAATTATTATGGGACAAAATAAGAAGTATACCTTCCCAAATGAAAATAGATTTTTGCAAATCGGTTAGGTAATAAATAACCGAATTCTGAGGTAACAAACATTAAAAAACAGTAAAAAGTACAAGCATCAACCGTGGCCATTTTTAAAATATTGACCGTGGCCATGGATTCCATTCTCTGCACGGATAAAAGCCGTTAGTACTCTTGAAAATAAAATTTATTTTTGTAATAGATGGCAAGTAAGCAGATGGTTCTCCTGACGAATACCAAATATATTAATGGTACGGTGCTATCGATGTATTAGCAATGCAACACCACACGCATAAATGCTGCGTACCTTATAGCACACGGCGTAATACAATAATGACGCTAATGCTATATGCATTACCAGTAGCGATGGGAGTTATAGCTACTTTTATTTCACTATCGCCTGTGTTATCACGTCGTGAAGTTATTTGTTTTTTGTCACTGTCATGTGTGTGATAAATCACGACTGTTAGATTTTATTAGCGATGATTATTGTCACAGTGGGTGCACTTTATTCCATGTGTTATATCGCCGCACATTGATTACTATTTATAAGTGATTTCTGATTAGTAAAGTGAAATAACATATTAAACATATTCTCACTTTCAGCTGGTGGCACGGTGTTGCTCAAATATGTTTATTTGTCGCTTTCGCACGATGGATTTCTGCGAATTATAAGAATAAGAAGTAGCTTCGCCCGTGTGAAATTAAATCACGTTCGCGTTATATGTAACGGACATAATGAGGATTTTATAACGAGTGCTATAACCAGTGATGCGTGAAATGTGCCATGCCTAATAACCAGGAAAAATTAAGTCGGTGGCACCAAACTCCGGTAGGACATCACCCAATTCCATCGCCTTATGAGTCACGATGGTAGTGACATGTTTGGCCAATTGTTCGCCTTTTGTCAACTACTTGTCAGAGAAATCGAACGATAAGTATATTCTACAAAAGATGCGCGAAACAAAACATAGAGTAAAAACGCATTCGTTTAAAAATTCATTGAATTTTTGGAATTTTATGAATTTTTAAACAAAAGCAAAAGATGTAGTTATATCGTGCTTTATTAATCACAAATCAGTGTTTTTCTGATCTATCACAGCTGCAACCACATATAATTCAAATACATAATGTGTAAATTACGCTAAGCGATAATAAAAACGAAAACAAAAACGAATGGATTGGCATACGTCCAGAAATATGACATGCATATTGTAGTGAAATGGCACAGAATCAGGGAAGTGTAATAACGGTAACCGGTTTATTGTGGGGAATATTTGATAGCCGCTTCTCAGAACTTACATTTAATATAGCAGTTAATTTCGTATGCGACCGCAATAAATGTATTTGATTAATATCGTTCCGGCGAAACAAATGTAACGGGCGGTGCGCTATGATCAAAGAGCTGTGTAAATCAGCTCGGAACGATGATATTACCAGAACAAAGGCTGAAAAGGTGTAATTAATTCAATATGGCTCCTATTTTCACTTATTTCTGTGACATCACATAAGTTTAAGTTATTACACGCTTCGTGTGTTTAGCAAGACCAGCACAAAATTTGTGAAGCAATTACATGTACCTAATATAATTATATCTTACAAAATAATCTTCAATTGGGAAATGTCAGATTAAAGTGGAATGAATCAATCACGAATTAGATATAATTTTACAGTGATGTATTTGCCCCATATCGATGGAAGCGCAAGAATCTCTTGCTAACCTTTAAGCGCATTTTACACTTGTTCCTTAAATTGAGTTCAGTTCAGTGTTGTATACCACCCTCCTAAAATGCGTCGATTTTCCAATTCCACTTCGAAGAATCGTATCCAGGTGAAGATTCTATGGTGATAACCCTCTTTTCTTCTCTTCTTCTTTTCCCTTTTCTTCAGAGGAGCCCCGACCAACACGGAGAAAAACACCACGTTCCACGTATAATAAAAAGGTATATACACAAAACGACGAGAATTTTAATTAATGTTAAGCCAAATGAAAAGTCAAAGGATGAATTATCTTTTTTTCTTATATATTTATTATTTTTTTGCTTATTGCTGTTCGTTAGTCTCGCTAAAACTCGAGAACGGCTGAACCGATTTGGCAAATTTTGGTTTTGAATTAATTGTTGAAGTCCAGGGAAGGTTTAAAAGGTGAGAAAATATAGAAAAAATAAGAGTAGTTAAAAAGGCAGAACAAAGTTTGCCGGGTCAGCTAGTACACATTAGATATTGAAATAGAAATGCTTATGACTCAAAGTATTGAACAGACTTATAACAATTTACACCCGCAATGATTAATTACATCATTCTTGTTTCAAATAACATATTTCGAAATTCACAAGCGCCAATTTGTCCGTTAAAATTTGAAAGCTTTGAATTTTTGAAAAATATAACATGATTTATAATGATCGCGGAATAACGATGATCATAACAATGACCACGGATTGGAAACGCGCCAATTCCAACATCCAATAATAAATAGCCTTCATTTACCATTATAACAATTAATGAAAATTGATTAGGTGTTATATGAAATAATATTGTTTTAGAAAATGTTTATAAAGTATAAACAACTGCAAGAGGAAATTTTTGATAGAATTGAGTTCGTTCGTAGGACAGATTTCCCTTCCTTTTTTTACGTCCTCTTAACAATCGGATTCTGACGTGTGCATTCTTAAAAACTTAGTAATACAACTAAAACAAATCTAAGTTTTTGGTGCTAAAATATTCTGCAATTATATTATAATTATTATAATTATACCGTTACTGCAGAATTTGTTTTTTTTGTTATTACCCCTTTCGAATGACGGGACTTGGGCTTCACTATTGATGGGGATAGGCAATTGTGTAAGGACTAATTAGCATAAATGTTTGTAATTTTGGGGTTAGTTATTTATTAAATATATATAAATATTATGTATTTTTATATATCAGTATGGTTAACTAATAAGCAAATAATACTATTATAAGCAAATAATTATTAAATATATATACATTATACATACATATATATACATTATATATATATATATATATATATATATATATATATATATATATATATATATATATATATATATATATATATATATATATATATATATAATGTATTTTTATATATCGGTATGGTTAAAGAAAATTAAACTATTATAAGCAAATAATTTGCGTAACTTGGGGATAGAGTAATTCTTAAAATTTGTCCACCGGGAAACGGGAAGTAGAAGGCTCATCTGGTCTGAAATAGTGGTAAGTGAAATCCATTGCCTATAGGTATATCTAACATCAGTACCTAATTGCATTACCTTGTAGAAAGGCGATGAATTTTAAGAGACAGAGTTTCGGCTATGTTTACGATAAGGGTTGAGACCCGTACTTTATAATAAAGTATTGTACATTATTTTGGATAAATGTACTTTTTGCAGGCAATAAAGTACGTGAAAATATTTTATCATGTCACTTAAAAAATTATTTGTGTTAAATAGAAATAGAACTTTTAAACATTATCTAAAATGTATTTTAATATCATTTCAGTTTGCTCAATTGCAGTATCAAAATAATAATGACATTAGACATATACAAAACTCTCATTTATAGAGTTTTTATTTGAGATACATCCAGTGACTGAACGAACGAAACAGAATAAAGTAAAAAGTATTATTAGTTATTGTTAGAAGTAACAAAAATTTGTATGGAGAAATGAATACACAGCTTGTAAATAATAGTTTATTTTTTTAATTTTGTACTTTATTTTTTAACCTTAGAAAAGAAAATGTACTTTATTTTCTCAAAAAAAGTGGGAGCCCTATTTACGACTGTGAACATCATTATTTTTTACAAACAGTGCAGACATTATGTTATGTATATGACAGTATGTGTCCCCGTGTTGGTCCCGGGCTCCTTTGAAGAATAGGCCAACTGCCGTTCTGCCAGGCAGGTAATAAAGGCGACTGAGCCCCTATGTGCGTCACTATCATCGTGACTACTAGGTTGTAGAGTTGTGCATCGGTTCGACCGGGTCTGGTACCACCGCCTTACCTATTTCTGCCGCAATAGCGTCAGTGCTGGTCACTGTCGTGTTCCGGTTTAGAGGGAAAGGTAGCCGGTAAACTTATGCATGTCGCATTAGACCTCGCTACAAGATAGCAACGCACCATTAACATATTTGGTCTATAGGCGGCGGTTGACTCTTTCCATCAGGAGACCCATCTGCTTGTTTGCTATCTTATGATATAAAAGAAAACATTATGTAAGTCGCCTAAACTAAAATTACAGGAAATATTCAGTGATTTTTTTTTTGTGTAAGTGTATATGCAAGTAAGTGAATGTTTGGGTTTTAGGACTTCATATACATTATTATATAACTAGCTGACCAGCATAGCTTTGCTCACGTAAAGATTAAAATGTCATCGATATAATCTTTTAGACAAATTTTCATTCCCTCTGACAGCCCTGTACTGGTTGCTTTTTCAAAAAAAGTTAGCGTATGTTTGACCGCGAATCTTCAACTATCTCTATACTAAATTTCATCAAAATCAGTTCAGCAGTTTAGCCGTGAAAGCGTAACAGACAGATTTTCGCATTTAATACGTAAATTTAATACGGAAGTATGAATTTTTAAGCAGAGCCAAAAATAATTATATTAGAAGTATCTCTAGTGAATCTGTGTGTTTATTGACATAGATACGCTTAGTTCTGTCCACTCGCAAGGAAACTGAAGTAATCTTCTTTTACCCAACTGCGCTAGAAAGAGGGTTATGTTATTCAAGTTGCATTTTGTTTATTTGTTCAGTACGCTCTGTAGTCTAAAAGGCTTAATTGACTTAACCTTGGAAGTTATTATTAGAATCGACTTGTGAGATACATATAGGCCACATACTTTTTCCCAAGGGAAAATAGGGAGGAAAGTTTTCAACCGACTTCTTAAAAGGGGAAAGTTTCTTCATTCAGCTGTGGTTTTTATGTTTGTTACTTCAGAACTCGGTCATTTATGAACCGATTTTTAAAAATTCTTTTTTGTTTGAGAGGTTATACTCCCCGTGTGGTGCCATTTTAATTTGGTGAAGTAATGATGCAAGGTTTCGGAGATGTAGGAATTTGGATGTCGGTTGCTATAGTTTTAATGCGTTAAAAATATTTGAATCGAGCACTAATCGGATGTTTTGTTTTTGTAATACATACATATCTTCACGCTAAATCCCTTACGGGGTAGGTTTTTTTATATATCAAAAGATAGCAAACAAGCAGATGGGTCTCCTGATAGAAAGAGTCAACCATCGCCATTAGACACCAAAGGTGTCAATAGTGCGTTGCTATCTTGTGGCAAGGTCTAATGCCAAATGCATAAGTTTACCGCCTACCATACGCTCCAAACCGGAACATGACAGTGACAAGCACTGACGCTAGTGACACGGCAGAGAGAATTGAGTTCCATATATCCAGACAGACTTGCCTTGCTTCCTGCACATTCATAATTCTCTTCATGCAAACACGCCAGTTTCAAAAACTCTTGACACTACCTTCGAATAGTATCCGGCCGATTTGATCATGGTACGTCAGACTTTGTCTCCCCCGATACCAGCATCTATCCGTATTCACATTGTATATTTTGTTAACCGTTTCTCTACCATTCTTTCGACATGTCCGAACCAACGGAGCATGCTTTTTCTCATTTTTACACCGATAACGTCTTTCAATCTCAACCTCTATCTCACTTCGATATTACGAAAGCGATTCGTGAGTGTTACACCACAGATTTTTCACAAGACTCTGATTTCGTCCGCGTTAATTCTACTTTCGTGGTCTTTCTAACATACCCAGCTCTCGATTCCATACTGCGTTGGGGCAAGCATAGAATTATGCAGAGCAAGGCGACCACCCCGACTTAGGACAGTGCTTTGAAGTAGTTTCCCTAATGCTCCATTCATTCTGTTTCTCGCACACACTCTTCTTTCTATGTCAGATGTTTTCTATGTCACGTGTTTTTATAATAATTGCTCATGTCATGTTATTTAACGCTGGGCCAAAAAACTAAAGTCAGCAATTGTATCGATTCTTCAATCAAATATGTGAACATTTTTTTAAAATATCAAAATTAAATCCCAATATAAAATTGTGTTTGAATAAAAGAGATCAGAGAGTGCGTGGATGTGTTTTGACATTTCACACAAAATGATTAATGAAGGGAATGCTAATCGCGCTGGGTTTTTATTTATAGCGGACCCAGGAGACAGATTTAGCTTTACTACATTAAACTAGGAAAGATATGTTTCACTGATACACGATTAATTATAAACTGTAGAATTGATAACAAACTTTTTAATAACCGGGAATACTTTTATATCATTAGATAGTAAATAAGCAGATGGGTCACTTGATTGAAGGAGTCAACACAACAAAGGTGTTAACGGTACGTTGCTATCTTGTGGCGAGGTCTAATGCTACATGCATAAGTTTACCGGCTCCAATACACTCCAAACTGGAACACGACAGTGACAAGCACTGAAGCTACTGCGGCAGGAATAGATAAGGTGGTGGTACCAGACCCGGGCGAGACAATGCAGTACTTAACCACCTAGTAGCCACGATGGTAGTGACTTATATAGCCAATTGGTCGCCTTTTACGACCTGCCTGGCAGAACGGCAGTTGGCCTATTCTTCAAAGGAGCCCGGGACCAACACGGGGAATTAAATATAAACCAATTAAAAAATAATTTTTAATTAGTTTATATTTAATTGGTTTATATTTAATTGGTTTATATTTAATTGGTTTATATTTAATAAAAAATTGCAAACACTCCGTTGTTCGGTTCAATTGCAATGCGGAAAATTGTTGCCAATTATTTACAGGGGGCCCGGGCCAACAAGCAGATTAATAAAAGCTCGTCAAAACTCACGCCTACGCCACTTCTCAGGCGATAAAATACACTCAAAGGTTCAAAGTAGAAGAGAAGGGGCTCTGAAGAGTAAGGGGCTCTAGCTGCTGAAAGTATAATAATAATAAATAAATAAATATCACTGTACAAATTACACGAATTGATGTATCCCAAAGTAAGCAAATTATTTGCTTGCTGGAGGTCAGTCAACGATATTAACACATAAATACATATATAAATACTCAAATAAATGGCGGTCAAATATATATATATATATATATATATATATATATATATATATATATATATATATATATATATATATATATATATATATATATATATATATACATGTATTTATACGCGAACCGTATATTAAGTATATGATAAAGATTTTCTTTAAGTTTCTTAAAGCTTTACTTTTAGATGATCTAACAAAGTTGCAATGAACTTATGCAAGTAGTAACATTTAGTGAGGGGCGGCAGGGTGCAATTACTTTCAAATAAGCAATAAATTACATAGCAATGCAATGGTGCGCGGGCGCCGCGTGACGCCGGCCTCCGCTTCCGCGAAACACCACAACACTAGCAAATTGCGGCGATCACGATCAATACACAACATCGACTTAATATCGAGTCGTGACGATTGTATCATACTAATTTTAAAATCGATTCCATGTATTCATAAACTTAACACCTAACTAGTAACTGCAATTCATTCTATTATATCTACTCAAAGATACGAGTATTATCTTAGTTATCGAATTTGAATTTGAATTTTCACATCTTCTATACTAGTAAATGTGTAGTATCTGTCTATACACATTTTTTTCAACAAATTTCGAGATAAATATTCTTTTTATATTTATATTAAATATATTTAATATCGGGACATTCAAAATGTGTTTTTTCAGTTTTCTGATAAAAAGTAAGTTGCTCGGGATTGGAAACTGCCTGATTGGCGATAGGCTTGCCACATATGACATCATGGGACCAAGAGTCGGCTAATCTTGGGTGCACTTGCCCCTCGGCCTACCTCTTCGGGGATACGGACGTGAAAATACTTATATCTAACTTCGATAATTTTTACCATTTTGATAAGTTTTGTCAGTCTGTATGTTCTGTATAACCGATCTTAATCAGAATTGGTATACAGTACGTACACGTGACTGCGCAAACGACAGGCAATATATTTCTTTATCGTCTTTGAATTTATGGACTGTGAAGTTTCATGGAGAGTGAGTGAGTTCTCCTATAAAATTTGACATAGGTACTTCATCCTATACTTATGAGCAATTCTTGTAAATTTGGAAGTAATTGGTTTCTTCAAAACGGCGCTAACGATTTTAATTAAACTTTGTATTTAGATAATCTTTTACTATTAAAATTGATCGAGGTTAATATTATCTCCGTGATAATCCGTTTTCACATGAAAAAGTATGAAGCGGCCAAAACTCAGTCACCAGTTATTAGGTATTTAAGAGAGCAACATAAAAAATAAACAAAAAAAATCTTATTATAAGCGCGTTTTAGCACTCACTCCGTGCTTGGGAAAACTTGAAAAACTTAAAAATAACAAAGACAAATTTCGACACGTTAGGATTTGAACCTACAATCTTCCCTCAAACCGGGACGCTCGAATCAAGTGATTGACTGAGTTTTTTTTATTTTTAAGTTATCCAAGTGTTGAATTTGAATTTATATCTATTGTAAACAAAAAATTTCAATAAAATTATATCAATTACTTTTCTGTAGTCGCGATGTTGATAAAACATACAAAGTTGCAAATCAGTTGTTTTACATTATCCATGTTTCCTTATGCCTTGAGAACAGTGTTGACATTTTAAGAATAGTCCTTTGTTAGCCGCTTTTATTGGATAAAAAGTTTCGAAGTCAATGCAGTAACAAGAAATACATTCGTTTCTTTGTATTTCAATTCAAAATGTACAACGAATTATATTTTTTCTTCTCAATACATCTTTCAGAGTGTTAAGACAAGGCGTTTAAAGTAATAAAAAATAATACTTGTGTGAATTATTATTAAGGATGGGCCGAAATTCGTTTTACATAGAGTATAACTGAATTTCGGTAGCTTTAGCCAAATTTCAACTTTAAATTTCGAACATCGGCATTAGAAAAAAGTACCTGCTTGCACTATTTTGACTAAAATCTAAAGTTATATTATGAAGAGGAAAGATTAATATATTTATATGTATCGAATAAACTCAAATACTACTGGACAAACAATGTAAACCAAAGTATCAATTTTTTGCCGATAAGTCATTATTTCTCGTGCGCTGCAATAACCATTAACTTTACACATATAACATAATTTGTAAATAAGTCACGACGTGTCGCTCTCGAGAAAGCGCGCCTAAATTGAATCGAATTCGAATTCGATTCAAACCACATTCGGTCCATCTCTAATTATTACTCATTAATGTGTATTTTTTACAAGCAGTGCACTTGTTTATTATGTGATATTAAAAAGCATCTTATTAATTTATTTTCTCCTTTCTTCTTTGCCATTGACCCGAGAGAGTCAGCAATGATCTGTACATACAAATAAATAAAATTTGAGCGTCTGTAATATTAAAATAACCGCTTTTTACTGAATGCATATGGATATACGGTACGGTATATACGGTACATATACCAATATAACATATTTTATGACCATGAGGTCACCATGAGACCAAGCTCATAGTGTAGTTGTCCATGGGCGGCGGTGATCACTTACTATATATATATATATATATATATATATATATATATATATATATATATATATATAACATATCACATAGCGGTGATCACTTGCTATCAGGTGGCTCACCTGACAGTAAGTGAGTAGGTATTCAAACATTGTGGAGGGGAAGCGGTAAATTTTTTATCGTTTACTAGCGAAAAAAAATACAATACTTTGTCATATTTTACAAGTAAAACGTGTTTATTTAGTCATAATAAATTGAATTATGGCGTCAACAAGACTGTATTATAACAATTGAATTTTTTTAACGTCTCGACGATTATTAATGCCGACAGGTACCTGTATCGCAATAAAATGGGCCGATATCAAAAGTACATTGTAGCAATTAACCGGGGGTAAAAACCCGGCGACAAGAGGATTACAAAGGCTAGTCAATATCATTTTTGGGTTTGTATTTTGAACGTTAAACAAACGACAGGAAAGTTATTTTTTATATATTTGGTTATACCTACTTGGTGGTCATAAGATAAATTGATCGATTCTTGTTAGGGTTGGATATTGATGTTATTGTGTAGAAATTAGGCAGATAAAATTGTGGATATGGCTGGCTAGAATTTAAAAATTGATTAATGTGTAAATTTAACTAGCTTTAATTTCAAGGATTTATGATTAATAAATATATTAAAACTATCGTGAGACATTGTAAACTATTAATTAAAATTGGCTACACTCACGTTTAATCGGCGTAGGTTCCGACTAGTTTAGTAGAATTAGACGTTTTGCACCATCTTCGCCGACGGCGCTTCTCACATTTCCGATCCCAACGGACCCGAGCAACCGCCCGCAGTTCCAGACGAGACGCTACCGAGCGAACGTCTAACTCACCCTGAGGAAGGACCTCAATAGGTCCGAAACGTTGGAACCTACGCCGATTAAAGTGAGTGTAGCCGATTTTAATAAATAGTTAACAATGTCTCACGATAGTTTTAATAATTTTATTAATCAGAAATCCTTGAAATTAAAGCTAGTTAAATGTAGTTAGATGTTAGTTAGATTAGTTAGTTATATGTTAGTTGGATGACGTGGTTTAAATATAAAGTATCATCACGTCCCATTCCCTCCATAGTAAACCGAACGTCCATAGATTTTTCAGTTCAGCACGATTCACCGATTTGTCGGTTAGCGAGATGAGTAGTGATTGTCATCACCATATTTTATCGACCTGATAACGATTATCGATTATTTCTATCGATAACCGGAATCAACGGCTTCACGTGCTCATCCGAGGCACGAGAGTGGTAAGACACCACCCGACATACTTCAAGCTGCTGCTGAGATTTTGAATTCTCGGGAATCACCTCGAAAACTTCATAACACTTTTGGTATACCTACCAGGGGATCAATCCCAGGACCTCATTATAAAATTATTACTTGTACGTTAATTTAACTTTATACACTTCACCTAAAATGAAACTAATGTAGATACAAGTGAAAATTTTATCGCATAACTAGCTGTTGCCCACGACTTCGTCCGCGCGGACTTCGTTTACTCTGCACAGCTCCTCCCCCGTAGGTGATAGCGTGATACATATTATCACGCTATCACCTACGGGGTAGCGCCTATATGTTGACCCGACCTATTAGTAATATTCATGCATAATTTGAAGTAAATCCATGCAGTACTTTTTGAGTTTACCCCGGACATACATACAGACATACAGACAAACAGACAAACAGACAAAAATTCTGAAAACTATATTTTTGGCTTCGATATCGATTGTAGATCACGCCCCAAGTATTCTTTTAAAAAAATATTCAATGTACAGTTTTGACTTTCCTACGATTTTATTTATGTATAGATAATTATAAAATTTCACCAAGTGCCGACGATGGAAAGTACAGAATATATCAGGACCTCATTAAGCTGAATAGACTATACCCTAGACCAAACAAACTCAACTCAATAAAAATTGATTTTCTTACACCTCCAGAAAGACCTCCTATTCAGTCATATCATAGCAATTTCAAACCTTACCTCCAAGCTATAAGGGTGCAGTAAACCGAGACTTTCGTGAGCAGATGTCACGCGACAATGTAAACGTACGTGCTTGCCGTATAAACACGACGTGTTGTGGGGCCAACGCAACAATGGCTAGTGCAATTTGTGATTCAGCTCTATAATACGCCATAATTACTTTCCAAGTGAAAACACCCTCCATTTTTGCTAATTCGGTATCCATGAAAGGTGGTCTGTATGCAAATAGCTCAAGTTAGCACCATTAAGCCTGCTCGCAACTTAGTTGTGTTATTTCGCATTGTGACGTATTGTAATATGAAATGACAACAATATAACAAATCACAGCTATATATCGACGGTCCCTACATATACGGTATACATACGTATCGAAAATGTTATTTTTTTATTACATATGTGGCTTTAAATTGTCCAAATGCTCATATCTATATAAGTTTTTTTTTTCATTTTATGTTTATGTACTTCACTACTTATACAAATCGAATAAAGAGAACAAGTGTAATAATTACAAACAAAAGGTGTCGTAGATGCGGATATCTATACTTATCGTTCTGTACGGTGTTTCAACATGCGCATTTTAAAATTTAAACCGCCTTATAAAGAGACGTGTCTTTATTAAGGTATTTTTAATATTTTTAGGTGGTTATCTTAAAGTATGGTATTTAAAATGTAATAAGTTGTTGTTTTTCATAAAACATTTATATTTTATAAATTCATCGAATTATGAGTTTCTTGTTTTCAGCGTATAAAGAGGTATCTCCGACTTGTCTGTCGTGTCAATAAAAGTCAATGTAAAAACAGTCACATATCGGTTTTTTAGGAAAATATTAAAAAAAATTAAATACTTAAATACTATAATGGACTCCCTAAATCTACTAAATCTTGTAGAAGAAAAAAAAGGTTTATAATTAGGTATACAATTATTTCAAGAGAGATTTTAACATTAATTACGCTCTCCTGTAAACCTCAGTTTTTGACATGTCGCTTTATACGTAGGAACCTTTGTCCATATTTACTATTTTAATAATAAAATCCTTCATTTCTTGAGTGAATTCCAGAACTACCTATAGAAGGTTTCACTGTGTATTGTGACCACCGCTTTACTTGTTCCTGTTGCAATGACGTAAGTGATTATTGAGTCTGTCGTAATCCGGGCTGTAAAATAATTTTAGCCAACAAAATTATGCCGTAGTCGGTAACTTAACTAACCATCGCCTACGGATACCAAAGTTTTTTTTTATATCATAAGATAGCAAACAAGCAGATGGGTCTCCTGATGGAAAGAGTCAACCATCGCCTATAGGCACCAAATATGTTAATGGTGCGTTGCTATCTTGTGGCGAGGTCTAATGCCACATGCATAAGTTTACCGGCTACCTTACCCTCCAAACTGGAACACGACAGCGACAAGCACTGACGCTACTGCGGCAGGAATAGGTAAGGCGGTGGTACCAGACCCGGGTGAGACAATGCAGAACTCTACCACCTAGTAGCCACGATGGTAGTGACTCGATAGCCAATCGGTCGCCTTTTACGACCTGCCTGGCAGAACGGCAGTTGGCCTATTCTTTAAAGGAGGCCGGTACCAACACGGCGAAATTTATATAGGTTGATTTCCGTGTGGCAATCAGGCAAAAGAATAATAACACTATAGCGAAAGGGGTAAATAATTTACAAATACAACAGAATCTACCGTTTTATCCCCACTAAATTATAAAGAAGAATTTGATTGTTTGTTACTTTGTAATGAATAAACTCAAAAACTACTCTATTTTATAAATTCCTTCACCTATAGGCTCACAGGTCAGGTAAATACTATAGACACGCCATTCGGAAGGAAAGGTATCGCTGCGCAATATGAGCAAATGCTCCTATCACTGTCAAAAGTGTCATACATTTTTAGGTATATTATATTGTGAAAAAATAAAAACAAGCTATTTTGTTGTGTTTTATCATACCAAATGTAATGAAAAGATTTAAAATTTACCCTTGGAGTGATTTTAATTCATCGGTAAGGAATATAACTCTGTATTTCTGTATGTAAATGCAAGCTACCTTGACTAACTAAGAAATTGCCTTGAAAGGCGTATCCATTTAATTCGTGTATAGGCTATAGTAAATTACATTATTTCTGAGTATAATAGGTCTAATCAAAACGAAGTTTTAGTTATGAGTCCCGCGATGTAAGTCACTGACATCAGCTCGTCTATACCATTTTTTTATATCATAGGATAACAAACAAGCATGGCTCTCCTGATGGAAAGAGAAACCATCCCCTGTACACACCAAAGATGTTAATGGTGCTATCCATGTGGCGGGTTGGTAAAACCATATCCATAAGAACACGACAATGTCAAGCATTGACGTTATTGCGGCAGGAATAGATAAAAACGTAGTACTAAGACCAAGCGCACGTTATAAAACGCAACCACCCAAAAGTAAAAATGCTAATGACACTTTTGGCTATTATTTTTTTTTGCTTTTAACGATCTGCCTGAAAGAATAACAGATTGTCTATTCTTCGAAAGTATCCGGATCATCACGGAAAACCTTATGTTTCTATAGAAATAAATTTAAAACAAACACTAGTCCGATCTTACAAATTTCTTTACCATTAGAAAGCTGTACTATTAGCAAACTAAAATTGCACTTTCCACGTGTAACATAGGTTAATTTTACCCGACTTAGCAAAAGGAAATAACGATTTTGGGTCATGCAAACAAAGTCGCGAGTAACCCCTAGTTACATATAGACTTGTACCTTCATATCCGATCATTTGTTTCCAAGAACGCATAATAAAAACCTATAAAGGGGGAGTGTGACCGCATTATAATATTAAAACTTGGTTCGACGATTCTTTCCTCACCAATTTGTATGAGGCTATTGTTGTCCGTCTGTCCATCCACATCAAATAACCTCGTAAATCATATTCGTCGTAAATTCGATACGAGCTACAATGAGAGATCTGTTCTTATTTGAATTTCGACATTCGACTTTGACTTTCTTTTTTCATATTGTTACGATATAAATGGCCCAGAATGAAATGCATAGTGCTGGAGATAATGAATATTTTTTACTCCGTGATTTTAACCCTCGACGAAAAATAAGTGGTGTTATAATTTTCTATAATCGCCTCTGTGGTCTAGCGGTCCAGCGTTGGCGTTGACCACATGAGGTCCCGGGTTCGATTCCCGGGTCGGGCACAAAAAAAAGTGTTTTTTCAGTTTTCTGAGAAACACGAAGTTGCCTGGGATTGGAAAGTGCCCGGTTGGCGATAGGCTTGCCACCTATCACATTTGTGGGACCAAGTATCTTCGGCTAATCGTGGGTGCACTTGTTGTACCTCTGCCTACCCCTTCGGGAATATGGGCGTGAAGATACTATAATTTTAGCATGTGTATTGTACTGATCGCTAGGTATACATTCGCTAGGTATACAAATGCATAAACATTTATATTTATACAAATGTATACCTATATTCGACCGAGTGTCGAATTTCGATCGGTTGCCGAGTTTCGACCGCCGCTCGAATTTTGATTGGGTGCCTAAATTCGACCACGGGTCGAAATTAGACCGAATTCCGAAATTCGACCGGGTGCCGAAATTCGACCGTGGGTCGTAATTCGACCGGGTGCCGAATTTCGACCGCGGGTAAAAAAGTCGACCGGGTGCCGAAATTCGACCGGGTTCCGAAATTCGACCGGGTGCCGAAATTCGACTGTGGGTTTTCTAATTCTACGAAGTTCCTTATCGCGCGTTGTGAAAGGGGGCTAGATGGAAAAAATTCTTACGAAAAGTTGTCACGACAATTTTTGCTACAGTAAGGTATTGTAACTGTGCGGCGTGCGAATGTTTCTCTGTCTGTCTCTCTCTGTCTCTCTCTCTCTTATAGAAAGCAAGCTAGATATTTTCATTTCTATTTCGCATTGAACAGCGTGGTGTCGCGACGATTATTATTGTTGAGTGTATACAGGTTTTTTGTGAATAATAATAAAAGGAACTTCGTTCCTTCCGGGTGTCCCTTGACACCTCTCAAGTTTTTTTTTATATTAATTTTTAAATACATGTGTTTTGTGTACATTAAATTTTTAAATAGTTTTTAAAATGTTTAACTACTACGACTGAAGGATTCATGTTCAATCAATGGATTATAGGAACCCGGTATCTATACATATAATAAAATCGTAGGAAAGTCAAAACTGTACATTGAATATTTTTTTAAAAGAATACTTGGGGCGTGATCTATAATCGATATAGAAGCCAAAAATATAGTTTTTAGAATTTTTGTCTGTTTGTCTGTATGTCTGTTTGTCTATTTGTCTGTATGTATGTCCGGGGTAAACTCAAAAAGTACTGCATGGTTTACTTCAAATTTTGCATGAATATTACTAACAGGCCGGGTCAACACATAGGCTACATATTATCACGCTATCACCTAAGGGGGGGGGGGGGGAGCTGTGCGGAGTAAACGATGTCCGCGCGGACGAAGTCGTGGGCAACAGCGAGTAAGTAAATAAAATTGTAAGTATAAAAAAATTGTGAAATAAAGTTTGAGCTATTTCTTTAATTAAAACTTCTTGGTGTCAATTTGCCAATCGCAAACACTAAGACCCGGCACGGAGTTGAATTTAATACCTAAATAATCGATTAAACACGGGCCCATAACGAACAATGCATTTTTGGCTGCGAATAAAATTTTGTATGAACCAAAGTTGAATGTCCGAATCAAGTATCAAAATTGTTTTATTAAGAACGAAAATTAAAGCTCCAACACGCGTAAACATGCGCTTGCAAAACTTTAAATTTTGATTTATATTACTTATGCTACTTTTTTTTATTAGTATAAGATTGCAAACAAGCGGATGGGTCTCCTGATGGAAAGAGTCAACCATCGCCTATAGACACCAAAGGTGTTAATGGAGCGTTGCTATCTTGTGGCGAGGTCTTATGCCACATGCACAAGTATACCGGCTACCTTACCCTCCAAACCGGAACACGACAGTGACAAACACTGACGCTATTGCGGCAGGAATAGGTAAGGCGGTGGTACCAGACCCGGGCAAGACAATGCAGAACTCTACCACCTAGTAGTCACGATGGTAGTGACTCGCATAGCCAATTGGTCGCCTTTTACGACTTGCCTGGCAGAACGGCAGTTGGTCTATTCTTCAGAGGAGCCCGGAACCAACACGGGGTAATTATCATAACTAGACTTTATATTAATTATTATCAAATTCATAAGACAGCATACAGGTAGTACATTTCTGATGTAAAGACACCTATAGACACCAAAGAAGCGTTGATTTCGGTGTGGAGAGTTTGGAATACCACAAGCTTTAGTTAAAGTCTAGGATGGTAAGGTTGACTATGTTACCCTCCAAACCGGAACCTGATAGAAAAAATAGCGACGCTGTCGCAGCAGGAATATGTATATATGATGGTGGTATAAAAATCTACCACCTAATTAGTAGTCATGATTTTAGTAATTGGTAAGTCGAGCCTTTAACGAGATGCCTAACAGTAAGGCAGTAAATCTATTCTTCAAAAAAGGTCCTGGATCAATTTCTATGAGGGAAGGGCGAAAATTAGGTTCCAACACGAAAAAATGGGACCGACAAGAAGATGTCGGCAAAACTTTAGATTTTGGTTTAAGATATAAATGGTGATGTTGAGGATTGTATGAAAATGTCCCATACCAACGTGTTTGTATTGCCTTATAAACAAGCTAGCACCTGTCCACTTTGCTGGGTGTAAATTCATTGACGATAAAAAACTGCATGGTTTATCATTTCGCAATCACGTGTCACCATGAGGACAGTTTATACTAATTTTCTTCAAGATACGCTAAGCCGTTCTTGAATTATAATAAGACAAACACAAAAACATTTTAAAAATGTCAAAATTGGTAACAGTGATTCATACAAAGAATATTAATTACAAAATTTGATTAAAAGTTTAATGTACATACAGACTGTACAAATTTAGACGAAGAAAACTAGTTATTTTGCAAATTTCGCATCGCAAATTTGCAATGTCACTGAAAGGAAAAATATATAAATGTGATGTAAGAAATAAAACAAACAAACCGTAGATCTGAAAAAAAATGAAGACCCCAGCGTCACAGGTATCCATCCTTGTCCACCACACTTTATACGAGTACCACGATAGCACCATACACAAAAGCACACAATTTACGCACTCAACGCACGTTTCACTTCGCAACCGAAACATCTTCAGGAGACACCAACACTACTACACTCAACGAGAGCCGCAGTAGTACAAATTTATGTACTACAGTCGGCGGAAGTAGGCTAACGACCAATTTACTGTCATAAATTAAAGCTATTCTAAGAGGGCTCAACAATTATACCTACAGATTATAACCCTGCTTCGTGGTCTATTGATTAGTCTATTCAGTTAAGATCATGAATCTCAGCATCAGTTAAGAGTCTGTTGATAGCGTGTTACTAAAATGATTTGGATCAATAGGCTTATCTATCAGTCCCGGTTATCACAAGCGACATTCGTCACAGGTCCGTAAAATGCAGCGATGGGTATTAGTAATAACCAAACATCTTGCTACTCTACAAACTGGTGGTGTTACAAACACAAACTAACATTAAGTTAGTTTAATCTATGTTTGCTTATTACGTTCTAGCTGACCCGCAGAACTTCGCCCGCGAGTAGATTGAAATGTCATCGGTATAGATTTTTATACAAAGTTTCATACCCTATTTTTGCCCCATGGGATTGATTTTGAAAAAAGTTGGCCTCCTCAGAAATTTCATAAATATCGTTTGAACCATTTATCCGTGAAAGCGTAACAAACAAATGAACGCATTTTCACAATTATAATATTATTATAGGATAAACATTTTGTCGTTTTCATTTTAATATTTTCTTTTTAAATTTGAATGAAAGTCAATTATTATAACCAAAATGCCGATATTTCAAAAAGTCAAGCTGCATGTCATTAATATACATTACACGCAAAAAATAGAAACGGGCCAAGTATAAATCCCTGCGAAAACTTCATTAACCATAGAAAACTTTTAGTTTTATGTGTTAGTGTGATTTAAGTTTTTAATGTAATTACAAAGACCTCAAGGCCTAAAAATATCTAACATGTAAATTCAAATTCATTCATATTTAAGACTGCTCCTAAACATCTTAACACAAAGACTGAAATTCTAACACACGCCGCTGTAATTAATCAAAAGTTGAATCATTAAATGAAGCGGCGGCCTGTATTGACTTTTATTAATGAGGATTAAAAATATGCAAAACGCTTTGAGTGCAAAACAACGTACGACACTGATGAGCCGCCATTATGAGTGGATTTTATTTAAACAATAGTGTAATCGATAATACTTACAACGTTGTTATTTATAGAAAATAAAATAATCATGCTATTTAGAAAATGTTTGTTTTTACCATACAAATATGGATAAACTGAGGTAATGAGAGACTAAGACAGACGTAGTATGATAAAATTAATAGGCTGCTGTCCAAGAATGGTGTCATGAGTCTCCTAAGCCGTGAAGTTTGTATGAAGCCAATCACGAATATGGTGGCATCATAGCACGTCCGCCTAGACCATGATTTATGGCAATCAGTTTTTATTGTCTAACCCATAAGAGATTCGGCATACAGACAAGTGCTGTTTTTTATGCACTTATTGTTTGCAAATAAAAAGATAATTATTTTGTTCGGCCTGTGTGTTTTCGTAAGTCCCGCCCTCATATTAATTGTACATCGTGTAACGGACGGTCCAGCGAAAAAGTCATAAAACGTGACATTTTTACGCGTTAATCATGATAGCAATTCCTCTTCGCAAAATTTGCGATTTATGATTTTTTTTTTAATTTTCGCGCCACGCAACGTAAAGCGTACATTGCTCGAGGTACTCTCGAACCAGCCATTTAAGATTGCACGGCATAAAATATTGCTTATTTCGTGTAATTCCTTTAATTTTACTGTGTTTCTAGAAAAAATACCGTAGTCTTAGAAAATTTTAGAGGGAAATTAGACAAAGTTAAGTTAAAAAATCGTAAAAAAAACCCCACACAAATTTCCAACAGTTTCCCACTCAGAATCATGGTCTAAATCTATGGTTTTTATTTTCGATAGACCGTCCTTTATATCCTGTATAGGCTGAAATCGGTGTCTCTGCTGAAGTTTTTAGAGCTTTGAATCTCTTTGTAATATTAACAACAACAACTTTTCATGCAATTTACAAACTTTTTCAACTTTAAATTTTAAACTATGCCTAATTTTATAATTAATAAAAACGATTTACTATACTAATTAAAAACTCATGGACGCTCAAGCAAAACGTACAACTTACATTTTCACTGACAGTTTGAAAGCTTTATGAGGAAGTTAGATCATTCTTAGGTCATATTTACGTAACTATCTTATACTGCCAACGAAGTTTAGATGTCAAAAGCAATTAAAGACGTCAAACAATGTGCAAATTATACAAAGAACATAAATGAAATTAAACGAACTGTAAACAGATTCCTCCATTGTTACCGGATCAAAGCGTCATACAAACTAATAAAATATTTTATTGGGAGTAGAAACAAAAGAAACGTTTAAGCCACGATAAAAAATATTAATAGCGACATAAACGTAGGCGAGACAATTTCATCACATTAAAAAGAGAAACAGACTAGCAAGATATATTAATATAACTCGCGAGATTATCATCAAAGATGGAATGCCTCAGACAATCTGATAGGCTACGAACTAAACATTTAATTTTAATTACTCAAAAGCATCAATATTTTTTTAACTTTCTAAATTAGTTTATAAACCTTTACTATATCTTAGTTATAGTCACAGTATAAGGAATAGTCCTGTATACTAAGATTGACTGGTAGAATTCGCCCTTTCGACCAAAAAAAAACGGTCTAAGTTTATGTCAACGTAAAATTGTAAATTCCTTTAGTATATACCTAGGGAGTTTATAATATAGTTAGATTAGGTGAGTTTGTTTAAGATGTTACTACGCTAGATTATATAAGCGTTTTTTTTTACAAATTAACGGTGACATACATATTATATAAGTCTTACCTACTTAAGATCCGTAATATAGTTATTTAAAATAATGAATAATTGAATCTAAATAATCTACGAATTAAACCTAAGAACATTATTTATACATACTATTATAGTGTACATATACTTACACTATCATTTATACATTAGTTGTACATAATATTTTGATTGTATATACCTACATACATACATATATATGTATACATGTATATTTGTTTTCTAAAATTTCTGAAAAGAAGTTTGTAAAGAAAAATCCCGTCGTGTCGAATTTTTCTTTGTTAAGTTTTTTAAAAGACTCATTATAGAATTACAAGTCAGCTCGCATGTCAGATATTGCAAATACAAGTTACATAGAATTTCAAAATTGGGCGTTATTTTTAGTTACAAAAAAATAATGGAAATGAAAGGAAGTATGTAATAGGAACCTGAAAGCAAATGTTTAAACAATTATTACAACAATATATCATTATTATTTTATGAATTGTTGTAGGTACTTGTGAAGAAAGTTAAAGCTATGAAATAGTGCTAACTAGCTATCTATCAACTTTTACTTTATACAGGAAAATCTGTTAATAACCTCTTTCATTTTAATTGTCGTTCCTACAAATATGGCGTCATTATTTTTAGGTAGAGTCAAACACATACGAGTATAAAGATTTTTGATTGATTAAACATTTATTCGCAATTTGTTTCTTAATAAACTATATTGGTTGATAGATCTATATATTAGTACGTGGCTAAAACTTTGTACTCCTTTTTACGACAATTACGCGAACAGTGGAGTATGACATTGGGAAAGCTTACATCGCGAAGAAGTGCAGAAACCTAATACTGTTAAATAATACGCTTTGGAAATATACATTAATTTGACATGCATGATAAAGGTAACACTAGCAATACCCGTACGAATAATTCGTACTAAGTAATTTTATTAATATTCCTTAAGTTGATTTGAAATTGAACAAAAAAATTACCGACCGTCAATCGTGTTGACGGTGTTTCAAAATTAAAGCTGTCAGATGGCAGCATTCTGTCTTGTTGTATTATGTCTTAATATATGTATATAATTTTAATAATTTATAAAAACAAAAGCAGTAATATTTTTTTACTTGTTGATGCCGGTCAGAGAGCACATTGCCGGTGGAGCAAGCAATTATCTATAAAAAGATATAGAATTTATTTGGAGTAATTGTGAGGTTTTCTCTAAAAAGGGAGGCAAACATCTTAACCTTAGCGTATTAATATATATATATATATATATATATATATATATATATATATATATATATATATATATAATAATAATGTTATGGCTAAAGAATTTTCTCAAACTTAGAAGAGATTTTATTGTTTAGACTGTGATCGAATTTCGAACAGAGGACAATCGCTAGCAAAATATTAGTTATATCAATGGTCATTTTCGTATATCTCTATATATATATATATATATATATATATATATATATATATATATATATATATATATATATATATATATATAAATCAATCCCTATTTTCCTTGGTCACGACATCACATCTAAATGGCTGGACCAATTTCGGTATTTTTTTTTGTTGTGTTTGTAATTGTAAGGAGAAGGTTCTTATAAAAGAAAATATTAAGAAAATTGCGCGGAAAATTAGAAAATTTAAGAATACTTAACCACCATATAAAGTTTAATGCCATTTTGGCTGCGTGGAAGGACAATCCCGTAGTCTTATATAAATTACGTGTCACGTTGTTTGTCCGCTATGGATTCCTAATATGTAAGGCAAAACAACGTTTGCTGGGTCAGCTAGTTAGTTAAAAATATAAATTACCTAAATATGTAAGTACCTAATGTAATTAAAATAAAAACAGTATTACACACACTATTATAATTTTAAACATTTATGCGTACGTGTGTGTATTTACTACTCCTCCGTGCCCTGCCTAACACCAAGTGAAATTGTTGGATATATTTGGTATACAGATAATTAATTATTCTGAGGTCAAACTTTGTATTTAGCACAAGTATTACCGCTATGATGTCAGGAATAGGCAAGACAGTGGTATTACCTATCCAGCGATGAGTAATTTATCCAATTATATATATTTTTATTTATATGAAATAAAAATATAATATTTAAAAAAATTATGAAAGAATCAAAAACGCGTACATATAGAACTTACTTGTAAAGCTGGACGTTTCGGCTAAGTTACATTGACCATGGTCACGAGCGGACCGGAGCGGAGAGTTCGCTGTATAAGTTCTATATATTATGAACGCGTTTTTGACCAGTTTATATTTTAAAAAATGATAGTAGAACGCGTTAATTTAAAGTTCATAAAAATATAATAGGTATTTCAATCTTTCACAATACATTGTAGCGATTTTCATCACTACGCAAGTTGATTAATTTCATTTTTATTTGTTTTGGAATTAAACAGCTGCGAGCGTTTGATCCCGACACGCTACGACCGCGACGACGAAATGTCTCTAGCATTTTTCACTACAGCGAAAACACGACAAAAATAATCGATCATAATCTTAAAGGAATTCCAACGAAATGACTTGAAAAATATTATTAAAATAAACGTTTTGATTCACTAAAATAGCTCTCTATAATGCATTCTATAACAAAGGTGACAGTATTAAATTGTAAAAGAATGTACTGCAATATTTAACTGTCAGGTATTTTTAATTTTTCAATTGTATTATTATTTAGATCAGTTTAATTTTGTGTGTGTGCCTTTGTATTATATTTTGTTATCTGAATAAATAAATTACGTGTCACATTGTTTGTCCGCGATGGAGTCCGAAACTACTGAACCGATTGCAATGAAATTTTGTAGATATCGAACTGTTTGGTCCAACTTAAAAGATAGGATAGTTTCTCCACTAAGATATTTATTAACAAGTTATATGTATGGCAAAACAACGTTTGTCGGGTCAGCTAGTAAATATAACCTTTATCCTGTGGATTTGGAAATTTGTTTTTTTGTTTCAAAGGGTGAGCCCATTTGAATTTGATGAGTATTTGATGCTGGGTTTCGGAGATGAAGAAAATGAGAAGTCAGTGGTTGGTCCAGATTCCCTTTGAAGAATAGACTATCTGCCATTCTGCCAGGAGTTCGTAAGAGGCGAACGATTGGCTATACGAGTCACTATCATCGTGGCTGCTAGATGGTAGAATTCTGTTCTGTCTCGCCCGTATCTAGTACTACCTTACCTTTCCTTTTACTTGTCTCGCCCGTATCTAGTACTACCTTTCCTTTTTTATTATATCATTAGTCTTCGAGAGGCCAAAAATCATTACTTTTCTTTGATTAGTCGCATAGAAAGTATATAGTCTCTTTCACTCCTGAATAATGTAGCTTTCTAAAGGTGAAAAATGTATTAAAATCCGTCGAGTAGTTTTCGAGTTAAATCCTAAGAAACAAATAAAATCAAATCTTTCCTCTTTATATGTATTAGTTTAAATCAAACATTTATTTTTGGTGCTGTTTTAGTGCCCCCAAAGACGTGAAACCTTAGACCAGGATTTTACAACCTTTTGAATCAGAAGAGTCAAAAATAACAATTTTCAAAATTTCAAGGTTTTTAAACAGCCAAAAAATTTTACTTGCCAATAATAATAAGTAGAACTTGCATAAATAAAGTTTCGTGAAAAAAAAACATTTACTTACAACACTAACTTTTATTTCAATAACATACAATTGAGCAAACACATTCAATAGGACCGATAGCTTCGCATAGTTATTCAAATAGAAATTTTCTTAATTGTTTTTTTTTTTTAAATAAAAAATGTTTACGTATGGAACTAAAGAGCGGTAGCTTCACATCCAAAGAGCCGCAGGTTGCCAACCCTTGCCCCAGGTAATTACTTAATTTGCTTAGTGGCTAATCCGTCACTGTCCATAAGAATTGTAAAGATTGAAACGTAGAATAGTCGCAAATTAAACTTTAATCTCAAAGGATTAATCAATATTTTAAGAGAAATTTGGTACGTGACATACGAATCAATAAACATCTAAAGGGATCGATGACTTCTCTCCGACTATTTCGTTATTGTGGGCAAACGCAACTGGAGCATACCTTCCAAGCTTCTGTTTTTTGGTACAATTGATGAGTTGTA
The DNA here is from genome assembly GCA_036924255.1 of Apodemia mormo. NCBI lineage: Eukaryota > Metazoa > Arthropoda > Insecta > Lepidoptera > Riodinidae > Apodemia > Apodemia mormo. The sequence continues at coordinate 24,149,586 of JAUPFN010000019.1, read as the reverse complement.
GCTAGTTTTTATTTTTATTTTGAATATACATATGTGTTCTTCGAAATACTTATTCGAAACTATTTATTTTAGCGAGAAATGAAAGCAAAAGAAAGGTATTATATAAAGAAGACGATTTAAATCTAACTAATGTTTGGTTTGTCAGCTTGGGGTGGCCACATCACTATATTTTATGGGTTACCTGGTTTTTTGTACTATAAATATTTTGGATCTCGTAATTATCAAAATCAAATACGGGATAAATAAAGCTTCCGTATTTTTACAAATTCCATCATGGTTAACCAGCGTAGCTGTATAACCCGTCGTGGCAGTTTCACTTTGAATCCGTTCGTATGTTAGACATGCTAAGATTTTTTTTGCATTTGCTCTACAAAATAAATATCTCTTAAAGGCTTTTTTCTGCCAAGAAATATAAATTTTAAAACTAAAGGTTTTTTTATAAAATAATGCCATTTTAATTATTTGCTGTAAAAAACCCGTAGTTTTGATACTGGTTACCCCCAAATCAGAAAGTGACTGGTGACAACCCAACTTCCGCCCAATTTTTTCCTTGTCGCAATAACTTATCTTTCTCGTGTACTAATTTAGCGGTTGCCTGATGGCATAACATCCCTGTCATATTTGTATAACAAAAGAAATTACGAGGTGTATAATATAAATCTTAATTATTAGTTTTGGTTTTAAATTATTTCCTCGTGTTGGTCCCGGGCTTCTTTGAAGAATAGACCAACTGCCGTTCTGCCAGGCAGGTCGTAAAAGGATACTGATTGGCTATACGGGTCACTACTATCGTGGCTACTAGGTGGTAGAGTTCTGCATTGTCTCGCCCGCGTCTGGTACTACCGCCTTACCTATTCCTGCCGCAATAGCGTCAGTGCTTGTCACTGTCATGTTCCGGTTTGGAGGATTAGGTAGTCGGTAAACTTATGCATGTGGTATTAGACCTCGCCACAAGATAGCAAGCACCATTAACACCTTTGGTGTCTATAGGCGATACTTGACTCTTTTCATCAGGAGACTCATCTGCTTGTTTGCTATCTCATGATTTAAAAAAAGACCGTCAACAAATTGTAATAGAAAGTATCAATTTATGCGATTCAATTTTACATAAAAGAAAACGGCGAGTTAATTACATAAAGTGTTAAACAAAGACGACTATATTTTGTATACGAACTAAGAATAATTCGTATAATTAAGTATTAAGTTATTTAGTTTTGTTGTTCTATACTTAGATTTGTAAATTATACATACTGTTTGTAATATTAATATACTATTTATTTTCTTATTTGTAGATAATAATTATATTAAGTCGACGGCTCTGATGCCCGGTAAAACTCGCAAGAGTTTGAGGTATCTTTAATATTAATATTTCTAATGTATAATATTGTATTCAAATAAATAAATAATTGCATTATAAACTAAAGAAAGTTTTATTGTATATGCAATGTGCATATATTGTAAATTATTACTGTTGTGTTATTGATTACAACTTCTTAGAAGCTAATACGTACAAATAAATGTTTTTGAAATTTTCTAGCTATAACTTAAATCGCTTACGCTCGTGCCTTGTGCCTGACCTGTGGCGGGTGCCCTGCATGACTGGCGTTATTCAACCATTATTGGCGCGAGATGACCGTCACAATATTGTTCCCATACTGACATTACCGATTTATTACACGTAAATATGTGTAATATGTAAAACAAGTCTCCGAGGAAGTTATTTTTTCTTACGAAAAAGAAATATTATTCATAGTTTGCGTCAATAGATTTTTTTTTGTTTCAATTACAATTGATTATTATTCATAGCTCAAATAGGCTGTCTATCAGGTCAGCTTGGTAAAAAATAAAAAAATAAAACATTAGTGTATTTTATATATCTTAATAATATATATAAATTCGTGTCACGTTGTTTGGCTGCTAAGGATTCATAAACTACTGGACTTTTAATGAAAATTTGTAGATACTATTTTATCCAACTTAAAAGATAGGATAGTTTTTATCAATATACCTTCAAGAAAAGAGCCTTCTCTTTCTTAAAAGGCCGACAACGCAACTGCAAATCTTCTGATAGTGTGGTTGTCCATGGGCGGCGGTGATCACTTACCATCACGGAGCCTCCTGTCCGTTTGTCTCCTTTTCTACATATAAAAAAAACTCAATAAACCCCTCCCCCTCTCAAGTATACCACCAAAATATTCAATACAAGTAATTTGTATGGCACAACAACGTCTGCCGGGTCAGTGCCGCAATAGCGCCAGTGCTTGGCTTGTTCGGACTTGGAAAGTAAGGTAGCCTTAACCGGTTCGTAGCGGATGACATGGTAGCCGTATCAGGATTCTTTTCAACTCGATTATATCGGCGTCATTTTTAAATCGATTATATGCCCTCAAATTGCATTTTAAAAGGTTCTACCCTAAACAAAATGTTTATAATTTTCCACGTAAATCAAGCCAATATATTTCGTTTCTGAATATTCTGTGAAATGGAAAAATTTAGGGGTTGTCAATCTTTTTTAAGCCGCAGTAATATTAACAATGAAACAAAAAATAAAATAAAAAACAAGGTGATCGTTAATTTATTGATGTTAGTATATTATCGTACCCCAAAGACGTAGGCAGAGGTACAACCAGAGCACCCACGATTAGCCTAAGATACTGATGTGACTGGTGGCAAGCCTATCGCCAACCGAGCACTTATCCCCAATCCCGGATAACGTTGTTTTTATCAGAAAACTGGAAAAAATACATTTTTTGAATTGCTCAACCCAGGAATTGAACCCGAGACCTCATGGGGTCAACACCAACACCGGACCACTAGACCACAGAGACAACAAAAGTTGAACAAACACATGGAATTTTAATATGTAGCAATAAAGAGTTGCATTTGACAATCATTGCGATGTGCTGTCTCCGTTGCATCATCAATCTTCACCCCTGTTCTAATCAGACAGGCGCGTTCACATCATTAATTTAGTTATTTAAAGAAACAAGTACTAGGTGCTATTTGACGGGACGCGGGATTGAAAATATCTTCACGCCAAATCCATTATACGTTGAGCTGAAAAAACTAATTGCAAAATATGACTATTTTGTTTATATCTTTTTAATTTTTTTCATTTCATAAGATAGCAAACAAGTAGATAGCTCTCCTGATGGAAAGAGATATCATTGTCTATGGACACCAAAGATGGTGGGTTGCTATCTGCGTGGCGGGATGGCAATGCCACATGCATAAGTTTACACGGGCCACCTCTACATGGGTTTTATGTCGCAACATGGGTAGCAACGTACCAATAACATCTCTTGTTTCTATACGTGAGGGTATTTTCTTTCCATCAACAGAGTTATAAGTTGTTTGCTAACTTGTACAAAAAGAGACGATTCCCCTTTCATATACCTAACGGTTACAAAAATGATTTTGACATTGACATGACTAAGGCACTGTTACGTGGTCGCAGAAATCTAGCACTTATCGCTATTTATAAGCTGAACGAGTTGATCTATTATTCATAAAGGGTATAAACCAACACAGGATCACTGATGCCCGGTTCCTATATCAGTAAAATGGCTCGTTTTTTCGAGGAGTAATATGTTCTACGAGGCGTAAACTAAAGCTGTTCATATAAATGTAAAATTATTAAATGTGTAAATATTTTGTGGAACGCCTGGTTATAATCAAATTGGTTACAAGTGGTTACTGCTACGAATGACAGATCGTTGATTATAGCAACCCGGCATAAACATTTATAAATGAAAGATTTGAAATTATCTAATGGTGTAAGCAACCATGATCAAAATGCTTAGATAAGTTTATAACATATAAAAATGTTGATAAAACAATTTTAATCTACGACCAAAACATCGAATTTGGCTCAAATCAATCAACTTTAGATTAACACTCATAAAGCTAACCAGACATAAACAAATGAGCGGTGCTCAACTCGAAATCGAATTAACAACGGGTCTGTTTAAGACACCAATTAAATATCTAACAAAAGCTATCTTCAATGAACCGAAAAAAAATTGATAGATCCACTCTTTAATCTAATCTATGATCTAGAACTAACTTCTTAAAATTAAACTTTATATGATTGTAATATGGTTGGAAATGGCACTACGGCAGGCGTTAAAATGCTTGTAAAGGCTGTTGGCACAACATCTTATATCGATTAAACAGATAATTAATCACGGGAAATGAATCCGAATGAGATGTTATTAGTTTTACTATACTCGCTTTTAACTAGTGAAACAATGGGTTATATACACGGCGTGTTTTATAATTAGTTGTTTAGGAAATCAACGAGAACTTGAAAATCTTTTAATAGCAAAGCTACAAGTTTATAACTTTCAAGCTTTTATCTTGTATTGTAAACTAGGTAGCTCAGTTCTAAATCAAATATTTATATTAATTACTGCAAAACACTAATACCAGGTATAGAAATTAGAATCATTATATATGCGCCTAAAGATCGAAGAGCTCTTTTATACCACAGCAGAATGCTTCATGCATAAGTTTATCGATTACCTTACCGACCAAACTGGAATACAGCAGTGACAAGCAAAGTCTCCATAACGGCAGAAAGAGATACGGCGGTGGCACCAAAACCCAGGCGAGACGTTGTCGAACTCTCTTGCCACAACAACCTTTTGTAGCAAATAATTAGAACGCGCTCAGACCAATAAAAGTATATATTTAATTTTGTTCATGCTAATTCTAAAATGCATTCAATAATTCTAAAAAAATAATGCCCTAGTCCAAGGATCAGCATACTTTTGAGTCGGAAAATTAAAAAATTACAATTAACAAAATTTCAACATTTTTAAAGAGCCACAAAAAAATTTCTTGCCCCCAAAAAAAATACTTGCATAAATAAATTGTTTTTATTATATTGGATATTCTTTTATTTGAATAATATTAAGATAATCAGTTAAATTTAAAAATTAAAACAATTAAACACTTACTTACAACACAAACTTGTACTTCAACAACAAACAACTGAGAAAGCAAAAAGTTAATGGCAGCGAAGGCATGGTTAATAACCATGCCAAGTAGTTTTTTTAAAATGTTTTTTACCAAATAAATAATAATTGCGTATGGAACTAAGAGCCGCAGCTTCACATCCAAAGAGCCGCATATAGCTCGCGACCCGCAGGTTGCCGATCCCTGCCCTAGTCAATAGTCAATTACAAAATTGAACCCTGATGCCACTCAATCTCTCAATAATCGTCAAGATACTGCCCTAAGCCGAGGTTCGGTCTCACAGAAAACACCCTAGAGACGTATCTAAGCCCACCTAAGCCCACACTAAGTTAAACTATAGCTGAGCTGCCTTGTTTTTTTATATACATCATAATATATCATAGCAAACAAGCAGATGGGTCTCCTGATGGAAAGAGTCAACCATCGCCTATAGACACCAAAGATGTTAATGGTGCGTTGCTATCTTAAGGCGAGGTCTAATGCCACATGCATAAGTTTACCGGCTACCTTACCCTCCAAACCGGAACACGACAGCGACAAGCACTGACGCTATTGCGGCAGGAATAGGTAAGGCGGTGGTACCTGACCCGGGCGAGACAATGCAGAACTCTACCACCTAGTAGCCACGATGGTAGTGACTCGCATAGGCAATCGGTCGCCATTTACAACCTGCCTGGAGAACGGCAGTTGGTCTATTCTTCGAAAGAGTCCGGAACCAACACGGGGAGCCTGTCTGCTCGCCCAAAAGCGCAAAGAGCAACTGCCTATAATCATTTCGAAAAAAAAGGAAAGAAGGCCTCATTTTATTAAGCACTTCATACTCTAAACATCTACTAATTTAACAGTAAATCGTTCAACATCCGAAATCAGTAAAACACATTCTTTTGTAACCGGTAGACTGACGCATGCGGCATTGTCGTCCCGCCACAGAGATAGCAAAGCACCATTAACATCTTTGGTGCATGTAGGCGAACGTTTCTCTTTCCACTAGAGAGCCATTTAACCGCCCCGTCGTGTTGGTCGAGTGGTTTGCGACCCCGACTACGCAATCGACGGGGCTTGAATTCGATCCCCGACGGGGACAAGCATTTGTGTGATGACCATAAACGTTTGTATTTCCGGGTTTTGGTGTTTATTAAATATATTCCAGTATTTATCTATGTATTTCTATGTATTAGTTTCGTTGACTAACACCCATAACACAAGCAAATAATTTGCTTACTTTAGGGCTAGATCAGTAAGTTTAATTTGTCCCGTGAATATTATTATGTTATTATTGTTTATATGTTCGCTATCTAATGACATAAAAAACACTGGTGAAAAAAACATAATTATTGTGCTGAAAACAGCGACGTCTGATGGAGATATGTGAACACCCCGTGCATCAGAAACGCATGTAAAGCCCTCCGTCATGATTATTGCAAATAGACAAGGATAACCGTTTATCTATATCTACATTATTACTAATTATTAATATAAAATTGTAGTTTGTTTGGCTGGTTGTACGCGCTAATCTCGAAAACTGCTGAATCGATTTGAATAATTCTTTTTGAGTTGGATAGCCTGTTTTTCGAAGAAGGTTATAAGCCTATATAACATCATGCTACGACCAGTAGGAGCGGAGTAAACAAAGTCCGCGCGGACGAAGTCGCGGGCAACAGCTAGTGTTGATAAATGCGGTAATTCGGAGCTAGATATTTATTTCGTCACCTGACAAAATATAAACTGGGTAATCTGAACGTCCATTAACATTCGGTTTACTTTACCCACTACGACAAGAAATTGGCGTGATGATTTATTTTTACATTTTTTCTTTCATAAATATAATTTTTATTTGTCAAATAAATTGTTTTGTGTAAATTAGAAGTTCAAGATTGATTAAAATTAAAGATCGGGCTAGATTTTTTTTCTGTGATGAAGACAGAGTGCGGCGAAGGCGCTGGGCGTGGCGGGTTAACTTTCATTACTCATGGGTAATAATAAATGATAAAACATTATTAATACGAGTGGATCGTCGAATGATGGCAACTGGCATACAAGTATAAATGCAAGTCAAAATAATATGGTTGATTAAAACTTTAATAATGCCTTTGGATAACATTTCTTTAACACATAAACAAAAGCATAAATATCAGTCTTATTTTAAAACCAAAATATTACATAGAATAAAACTTAAATGTAAAAAATAAATGTTAAACCAATAAAGCATTAGGCTGTATGGGTTTAGATCTTAGTCCGTTAAACGATTCAAAATAAAATAAAGCATTCTCAGTTTAAATATATAGCACGCGATAAAAGTTCAATACTCGTAATTATTTGATTGCAGTCCAATCTAGATATCGGTGTTAACACAAAAATATCGATTAGTGTTCGTTGTTATCATTCCCGCGTAATAACAACCAGAAGTTTATTGGCCACGTTCCATGATAAATTGAATAATAATTTATTCCGAATGAGATAAGCCGGCCCGTTTTGATCGCTCACCATGATACACTCAACGTGTGGGGAATAGGGATGAATGTAACACTTGTATGAACATATTATTTATTATATTTATTTCAATTGTGGCAAATAGCGTTATGATTTATTCATAGGCTACATTTAAAAGACCTGCTGCAATTATTACGTAACTTTATTTATTTATTATGTTTTCTGTAATATTGATAATACCAGTGTTCACTTTTAAAAGGGTTTTCCACTTGTGACACGGATGAAACTGATATCTTTATTCTAAGACTCATTGTTAATTCGATGTTCATTTTTTTCTAATCACTTGAAAAAGATCGTAGATTTTTAGGCATTTCATAAATTCAATCTTTTTTACAAAATTATGGTCCGTTTTATAAATGACGTTTTCTACAATTATTATTATTTTTTTAGAAAATAACAGATGGTTTCTTTTATGGAAAGAGATAACCAACGGCTATAGACACCAAAGATGTTAATAGTGCGTTGCTATCCGTGTGATGGGGGTCAGAATGCCAAATGCGTAAATTTATCTGCTATCTCACCCTAAAAATAAAAAATAAAACAGCGGCAAACTACCGACGCTATCGCGCCAGGAATAGACAAGGCGGTAGTACCAAAACCCGGTTAAGATGTTGCAGAACTCTACCACCTCTCGTAAGTTGTGATTAATAAAAATACATGGAAATCTTAATTCATATTTAGGAATAGGAAATACTAGCTGCGCCCGCGACTTCGTCCACGTGGAAAATTTTCGGAAAAAGTATCCTAAGTTACTCCCAGTCACATTAGCTATCTGCTAGTGAAAGTCCCGTCAAAATCGGTCCAGCCATTCCAGAGATGAGCCGGAACAGACAGACAATAATTGTAAAAAATGGTATTCTGGTATGCGTACCGTGTATACATCCATATGCATTTAGTAAAAAGCGGTTATTTTAATATTACAAACAGATACTCCAATTTTACTTATTTGTATAGATGTACAGATTAGGTATTAGCAAAAGACTTATTGAGGAATTTTCAGGCTTATACTCGCAAAACGAAATGCAGTAGTGTGTTAGCGCCCCATGTCTTAGATAAACACGTAAGGCTTTTTGTTCTATCACAAGAAACAATGTGTAGGCGTTATCAGGCGAGTAGAATGCGGTAATGAGGATAATAACCAATCTCGTCATGTCAGTTGACGTGTTGGTCTGGGCCCCGTTTTGAAGAATAGACCGTCTGCCGTTCTGCCAGGCAGGTCGTAAAAGGCAATTGCTTGGCTAAACTTGTCACTACCACCGTGACTACCAGGTGGTATGTCCGCAACGTCCCGCCCAGGTATCTGGTGAAACCGCCTTACCTACTCCTGCTTGTATAGCCTCAATGCTTGTCACTTTCATGTTCTTTGGAATATTTGGAAAGTAAGGTAACCAGTTGACATATGCATGTGCCATTGCCATCCCACCTATAAACATCTTTAGCGATAGCTTCTCTTTCCATCAGAAGAGACTTCTTGTTTTCTACATAATGATATCAAAATACGTCTACTTACATTTGGTTCCCTGAGTCTACCGGTAAATATAACTAGTATGATGATATATTAAACAGAATAAATACCTACTTCTAAAAATACAAAGAATATCCTTTAAAAATAAGCATCTCATTTTTAAACATCTTTTGACATCAACGAAAAAAACTCGTTTTAATTACAGTGCATACACGACTAAAGGCTGATTAAACTTTAATTATAGACAGATATCATGGCATTAAACCAAGATTAATTTGATCCGTCAAATATCGTAAGAGTAGGACGAAAACAGTTATCAATCAACTCGGGCGCACGATATATGAACGCTCGAGGCACTCGATGGATCTTCTTGTTAATTATTTCTATTATGATTTAAATAAAGATAATCGTTACTAAATTCACACACTTGAATAAAAAACATTACGTTGAATAGGTAAGCAGAGCTTAGAGGTGCAATTAGTACACTTACGCCATTTATGCCATGATGAAACAAATAGGCAGCATTAAGCAATTATTTAGTGTAGAGAAAGTTGTGTTTTAGAAAAAAAACCGAATTTAGAAAAAATCCGGACTAGTGCGAGTCGGGTTCGCACACCGAGGGTTCCGTACTAATTTGTAATTATATATGATTAAATTGTTCAGAAATCGAGAATCGCAGTTTATTCCAAGCTTTTCCAAAAATCCAGTGTCCAAAACATTTGTTATGACATAATTACAAATGATTTAATCTATATTAAAGCTATATTTTCAGATTTTTTCTATGAACTTGTTTTAGGTATAAGACTTACCTTGCCATATTTCATAGTTCTAGGTTAAAGGAAAGTACACTTTAAATTTTGATTCCCTTGAGGGTGTCAAATTAACGTTTTGTGAGTCTATCTCCCTTTCAAAAAAAATGTCCATCTTTTTCACGTTAATTGAAAAAAAAATTTTTTTCACAAATTCAAGGGACTGTAGACCTGAGTATATAGTTTTACTTTTAACTCGATACCTTCACAAGTTTCCGAGATAAAGGGTATTGTCAGACAGATGAACAACAAAGTAATCTTATAAGGGTTCCGTTTTTTTCCTTTTGAGGCACAAAACCCTAATAAGATGACAAGTCGCCTGACTGGTTTTGTTTTTCGAATCAGGATACTATATTCAGACTACTCTCCCGACAATAAGATGACAGCTGTTGCATCCAGACACTTAGATGTTTTTTTTTTCAAAATTGACGATATACCAGCATGTGGGCCACCTGACGGAAAGCAGTCACTACTGCCCATGGACTCCAGCAACAAAAAGAGCTAGGCACAAATACGATGCTGACGTCTACAGAATCTGCTAATTCTTCTTTAAAATATCAATTTCAGAGCTCTTTGGAAACAACGTGTGAGCAAGATTATTCAACAGTTTTACTATTATGGCTCAGCCGCAGGTGCGTCTATCGTCACAAAGCTTCGTGCAATGACACGATAAATGCAGATGTGACCAGCTATATCCGCTATTTTCGCATATATTCCGGATTGCGTGTACCTTAGCAAGCATATAACTTCGGAACAAGAGACGCAAGTGTTGCCCCAGCATAATTCAATGACTTATTTATATTCGAATTCTATGGCTCGGGCCCATAATCTATAAATATATAAAAATCAATTGCTGTTCCTTAGTCTCGCTAAAGCTCGAGAACGGCTGAACAGATTTGGCTAATTTTGATTTTGAATTAATTGTTGAAGTCCAGGGAAGGTTTAAAAGGTGAGAAAATATAGAAAAAAAATAAGGGTCGTTAAAAAGGCAGAACAACGTTTGCCGGGTCAGCTAGAATGCGTTAATTTTTAAATCGGATTTTATACTGCAATTTGTCGCCATTGTGAGACATTAAGCGGTAGATATGTCTGATAGATTAGATGTGTCTAGGAGTGCAACCTGCGTTGCACCCTATTAAATACTGTGTGTCTTTACTGTAACACATCGTGGGAAGCTCTGCACTTTAGTCGACTTTTAAACTATTTGTTTTCCGTCAGATTTTGAGCTAGTGCATTTGGATGGTCAGCAATTCTGTTTTCATACGACTGGTATATCTGACAATTTCTTACTTGACTGTAAGTATTTTTAAATCTGTATGGAATTGTTCGTTTGTCACAAATCAAGAATATATGTGAAAAACGAACAGTAGTCGATAACTAACCTTCAATGTGGTATAAATGAAATCTTTTACTACGGTGTGTAAAGAAAACCCTGTCCGATCCGAAAGAGGTATATAGGTAAGTCAAAGACATTATCAAAAAATGTAATAACATAATCATTTTTATAAAAATAAGAAAAATATCGCAGTTAAAGTGCCTTATTTTAGTACTAAATTTGAACAACTTCCCCTTAAATCAAGCAAATATTTTGAAAATGTATATATTTTTTTTATATCATAAGATAGCAAACAAGCAGATGGGGCACTTGATGGAAAGAGTCAACCATCGCCTATAGACACCAAAGATGTTAATGGTGCGTTGCTATCTTGTGGCGAGGTCTAATGCCACATGCATAAGTTAAAAATATTTATAAAATAATGACACAAATATGTTTGTATTAAGCTACCAAATAATGCCTTTGACGATTGAACAGGGTTGTCTTTACACACTGTATATAGCTATATATATAGCAAAAACAAGTAATTTTTTGGACCACGTAAACACAGCCGCTTACAACAGCTAGTTATATTTATTTAGTTACTAAAATATAAACAATTATTCTTATCATATGCTTGTAACAGATGGAACCAGAACCCCATCGATTGCGTAGTCAGCGTCACTAACCATTTGAACAACGAGACGATCAAAATATAACAATAATTACACATAATAGTATTCGTGTATCTGACACAAAGTAATGGACAAACGTCGTCAATCATCTGCGATCTTATCACCAGTACGCCGATCTTCACAATATAAAATCGTCTACACTGTCGGATAACCTATATCGGATTCGTATCAATAACCAATTATAAAAGATCTCTCGTTAGTAATATTTCCACCGTTGAAAAGGTCTTGAAAGTTTAGTCGTGTGAATCGTGAATAGAACATTTGAATCTATGATAAATTACAAGTTATATCAATCGTTGCGGAGAATTAATCAAAACTTAATACGTAAGTGTACATTGTGATAGCTCAGGGGTAGAACACTCATAGAGATATTATATAGATAGAGTGGGCAAGTCATCTCGTTGATAGAAAGAGAAATAAAATACTATAATATATGTTTCTCTTTAGTGACGCTTACGCATTTTGTAATTGTATCTGACTGGCTTATGCAAGTGACGCGCGAAGCTTTCATACATTTTATTGTTTCTCTCATGGAGTATTGAGTTAAGGAATACCAAATTATACAGGGGGAAAGTTTTAAGTGTTCAACTGCATACCGAAAATAAAGTTGCAGAATGGAGTTAGCGTAGGATAAACTACGATATGGAGTTAGCTGTGCTGAGCATAAGTAATTAACAGCGCTAGATATTTTACTAGAAATATATTTAAAAGCGGTGAGCTTTCTTCCTAAAAATTCTTATTCGACGGTGGCGCGACTACTTTTAAGTAATTTTTGATGGACACACTTCTGCTCACAGAGTTGGTCCTTCTTGACTCTATTGTCTATGGTTTCACTACTGCACTTAAGAGAAACGAGTAAATTTTTTTTTTCTCTCGCTATAGACGGGCGAATTTTTGCAGTATTCTTTCACTCTATGTATTACACCACCTCTATGACAACGCTCGCCTTTCAAACAGTACACATATGGTTTAGCAATCTGTCAATACCTGTGATCATTATAGTTGTATGATAAATTTGCTTATTAGAATTTTATAACACCATGGTGATTTTTGTAGAATTTTTAATCTTGTACTTGAAAAAAGAGGGAGTTCTCTACTCGTTAAATCTTTTTTATACAATATGTGTATACATATGACTCAAAGAATAGATTACCTTATTTATGTTATGAAACGTATGACTTACCTCGCCTCTGCATAAATGAGAACAGTTCATCGAGGAACTCCTTCCTTTCCGGTTCATCGCTTAGTTCGTAAAGCTGTAACAAAGAAAAATAATTTTGAATCTTAGAAGATAGAAACTGAAAAAGTTATAACTTCGCCAGTTCCCTTGCGGGGAAGGTAGAGTAAACCGAACGTCTATTAACATTCCAGATTACCGCGATCCAACGGTTTGTCAGTTGGCTACACGATTGCTGTATTTTACCAACCTAATAACAGTTATCAGCTATATCTTACCCGGACTGACAGGTATACGTGCTCATCTGAGGCTCTTGAGAGTTAATACCTTCCGTCAGACCCCGAGCTGCTACTGAGAATTTTTTACGAGGTTTTTCTCAAAAATCAAAACAAGAGCCGAAGTAATATGTTGAGTGAAGTAGTTTCCCCCGTGTTAGTCCTGACTGCCTTTGAAAAATAGACCAACTGTCGTTCTACCCGGGAGATCGTAAAAGGCGACCGATTGGCGAGACCTGTCACTACTATCGAACTACTAGGTGGTAGAATTTTGTAACGTCTCGCTCGGGTATTTGGTACCACCGCATGGGCGTACCGAAGAGGGGCAGGGAGGGCGCAGGTGCCCCCTCTGGAATTTGTTTACCTCTCTACAAACGATCTACTGTTGTAGATAATAAATAAAATAAGATAAAAGTTAAGTCTTAAAATGATACGGTTGCCCCCCCCCCCCCCCCCAGCCCAAAACCTGGGTACGCCCATGTATCACCGCCTTACATATTCCATCCGCAATAACATCAATGCTTATCAATTTCGGGTTCCGGTTTGGATAATAAGGTAGCTGGTAGACATACACATGTAGCATTACCATCTCACTACGCGGATAGCAACGTACCATTAAATTTTGGTGTCTATAGGCGATGGTTTCTTTTTCTATTAGGAGAGCCAGCTTGTTTGCTATCTTATGATTTAAAAAAGTGTACGTTTCTCCTGAATATACTTCAGTTGCAAAGTGTATCGTGCGTTAACTGCGTATACTGCGTGCTTTTGTGCTTGCTATTGTCGTGGTAGACGAGGGATAAATTTGCCGCTGGGCTGGGTCTTCTTTATTTTTCGGGCCTACGGTGAGTTTGTTCCATTTTGTTACGCCGCTTTTTTATTTCTCCCTTTACAGCTCCACGCGTGGAAGTTTGTGGTAATTTGCAAATTAGCTTGTTTTCTTCGTTGACATATGAATTTCCGCGAAGTAACGCCGGAATATATTAAATATCTTGTCCCATTCGTGTTTTGTTATAATAAAAATAATAAAAGATAGCAAATAAGCCGATGGATCTCCTCATGGAAGGAGTCTAGCATCGCCTATAGACACCAAAGATGTTAATGGTGCGTGGCTATTTTGCTATCTTTTGGCGAGATCTAATGTCACATGCATAAGTTTAATGGCTACTTTACCCTCCAAACCGGGACACGGCAGTGACAAGCAATGACCAGTCCCAGACCAGTACCAGGCCGGGCGAGCCAATGCAGAACTCTAACACCTAGTAGCCATGATACTAGTGACCCGCATAGCCAATCGGTCGCCTTTTACGACCTGCTGGCAGAACAGCAGCTGGCCTATTCTTCAAAGGAGCACGAACCAACACGGGGAACAATGAAAGATAGCTGGTGAAATTATTCGTATGGCATTTAAATCCGCCATACGGATGGCACTGCACATTAACATTTTCGGTGTTCGTAGGCGATTGTCGCCTATTTCGTTCTGAAGAGCCGTCTTGTTTGCTATGCTATCCTAAAAGAAAATGAGACCGTTAAAAGGTAACCGTACAGTTCAATGTATGCATTGTTTGATATTTAAATTGGTACTAATAAAGCGGTTATCACGTATTATTATGCATGAGTGTGTAAACGTAATGCAGTTGTGTTGTTCTTGTCCGGACATGCGGGTACACCACGTGGATTCACCGTTTATAGGTACTTCCCATTATTAGCATCTCGATACAAACGACATTTTTAATTAAAAACCCTCTATTATGAAAATACTAGCCGACTCGCGCAGCTTTGCCCACGAGTAATATTACTCACCTAATATTTCATCCCCTATATTCTCCGTGTTGATCGGGCTCCTTTGAAGAATATGCCAACTGCTGTTCGACCAGGCAGGTCGTAAAAGGCGACCGATTGGCTTTACGAGTCTCTACCATCGTGACTACTAGGTGGTAGAGTTCTGAATTGTCTCGCATGGGTCAGGTACCACCACTTTGCCTATTCCTGCCACAATTATGTCAGTGCTTGTCACTGTCGTGTTCCGGTTTTGAGGGTAAGTTAGCCGGTAAACTTATGCATGTGGCTTTAGACCTCGCCACAATATAGCAACGCACCATTAACAGTTTTGGTGTCTATAGGCGATGGTTGACTCTTTCCATCGAGAGACCCATCTGCTTGTTTGCTATCTTATAAAAAATATATCACAATTTTACGGAACTTAGTGATCCCATGTGATGAATTTGGTAAAATCCTTTTTTTATTCCTTTTCTACATTGTAGAAACAACCCATGTGAAAAATTTTAGCGTTCTAGGTCCAAGGGTTTAGGCTGGATGTTGATATGTCTGTCACTGAGTCATGACTCGCGACTTTTTTTTATAAATACAGATAAGTAAAATGCATTTTGACTGAATAAAAACCAACAAGGTTAATCACTTATTTGATGACGATGATTATTACCTGCAGTAATAACTTTATTGTTTATGAATGTAGTGTTCCGGTTTAGAGGTTAATTTTTCGATAAAAAAAGTCGTCAACACATCAGCATTTCTATGGTATAAAATATTTTTATACCATTTGATTTGCATAAGTTTTTGCAACATTTCTTACTTTAAAATCATCGTTTTACAATTATGTACCATGTTTTTCAAATCATTAGATAGCAAACAAGCAGATGGCTCCTGGATGGAAGGAGAAACCATCGTCTTTAGACACCAAAAATGTTAATGACACGTAGATATCCATATGGCGGGATGGCAATGTCACATGCATAAGTCCACCAGCTATATATATATCCGTAAAGCCAATCGGTCGCCTTTCACGACCTGCCTGGTAGGTGGCAGTTGATCTATTCTTCAAAGGAGCCCAGACCAACACGGAGGAGTTAAATATGCAAAGAATACACTTGAAAGTACATATATAGTTATGTTAAAACCCACAAAAGTTTGCAGCACAAGTTTAGAATTTACACAAGCCAGCAGACTTACATTTTCTTTTCTTACCCCTTAAGCGGACACAATGACTCAATAACCAAATTAGCATTGATGTAATGATTAATATGGAAAAATCCGTTATTCGAGTCGACTTTTCCGGTTTACTTTAATGTCCGTACCCGTGAAGACACGGCGCCGATCAAACACGGCTTATTTGCATTGGCCGAACAATTACATCTAAGCACTTAGCGCGACAAAGAACTGGGCCGTGGACGGACAGCGAAACGCCATTTGACACTTCCTGTTTCATTCATATATTTGAACACTTGTCTCATTAAAGATAATGGACGCATTCGGGTCATGACACGAGAAAATTAAGAATTTGCATTATTGCAAAACAATGATGTACCGTTACATACATTTGTTTGGTTCCACTTACGGCATTAACAGTTTCAACTATTTTGTATCAACTGTATGTTATCTAATAATCTAACATCAGTCTTTTCTGTCTTTCATCTTATTTATCCGTCTCTTAAATTATAATGTCCTGAATGGACAATCATTTTCTTTAGTAATTTAATTATTACACGAAATGAGATTTTTGTAAAATTAATAATGACGGTTTTTCTACGATCCATCGTCGGCACTGAAGCTCGTTCATAATGAAGCTGAATAACAAACTATTTGTACTGTTTAACTAATACAAGTAATCACTCATCATGTATTTGTTATAATAAAATAGGAAAACCGTTAACATTACTAATTTTACGACATCATCAGGGTTAGAAATAAAATTATAACATATAGTGAATGAATTGTAGAACAGTAGGTAGGATTTTACTTGAAACAAGAACACTTTTATTATTTGAGAGTAACACTTTTTTCTTCCATGTCATGAATATTAGAAGAAATTTACTTTAATTAAAAATTAGAACAACCTAAAAGAAACAACAATTTTATAGGCATACAGCATGCAGAGATTAATCAATATAAATAATGCAGACAAAGTTGCGCGGATTAGCTTGTATTACATTATTTAAAAATAAATGATTAACAATAGATTTGACGTCATCAAACAACAGTGGTTTAAATTAATAAAACAAATGAAACACTGATGGTTAATAATTGGAGCGTTTTATTTTGTTTTCTATGCGGCGCTAATCGAAAACGTTCGGCCGGGTGATTAATCGCGAGGGGCGAGTCTCAGTCGACAGTGACGATCGCCAAGATTGATGCGAGAGAAGATCGCCTGTTGCCGCTATTATGGACTGAGAACTCGCTTTTACACTTATGATCCTATTTTGACATGTGTGATCCGATTAAGTGCACTTCAAGTGCAAATTGAGATATTTTACAAAAAATATTTTAGGCTGCAGAAAGTGAGATTATAAAGAAATTAGGATAGTAACCAAACTGATAGTTCTCCTGACGAAAGGAGATGACTGTAAATACACAAAATATGTTATTGATTTGTTAGCATTCGTGTGGCAGGAATGTTAATCCACGTGCGTAAGCTATCTCATCTTCTACATCCGAAAACAACAGTGACAGGTTCTAACACTATTGCGTCAGTAAAAGATTAGGTGGTGGTAAAACAAACTGAAAGATGTTTACAGAGTTCTAGCATCTTATATTTACTAGAACGAGTGAAAATGTTGATGAATCAATCCTCAACATGTCACTGTAATGACCTAGTGGTCTCCTAGTGGAGACGGTAACATTCAACCGGGTTGTGTTGATACTACCTTATTTGTTTCTGTCACCGGTTGACTGTCTCATGTATAACAACAGTCATTGGATGTAGAATCACTAGTCTCATACGGCAGTAAAGAAGTAGTTGGTGTTTATTCGTTACCGTACTCTATAAAACGAAGAAATTATTTACGCACTGTCTTTTGCAACAAGAAAAAATCAGAAATCAGATGCACCTCCTTTACTCAATTAAACTTCTTGCAAGTTATTGTTTATGAATATATATATTTTTTCTGTGGTTTATGCTACTATCGGTTCGGAAACGCTAACACACACACACACGAAGATCCGGAGGAAGAAACTTAGCGGCCTTGTCTTTTTTATATATTTATTTTTTAAGCAAGGTACTTATTACATATTTAATATGTAAATATACAATTTATAATAGAGATTACTGGTATGAGGGGCAATAAATCCCATGCTTTTTTGTTGCCTAGTTATTGAAATTGAAATATTTTATAACTAGCTGTTGCCAGCAACTTCGTCCGTGCGGAGTTCGTTTACTCCGCACAGTCCCTCCCCCTTAGGTGATAGCGTGATAATATGTAGCCTATATGTTGAGCCGACCTATTAGTAATATTCATACAAAATTTGAAGTAAATCCGTGCAGTACTTTTTGAGTTTACCCCATACATACATACAGACAAACAAACAGACAAAAATTCCAAAAACTATCTTTTTGGCTTCGATATCTATTGTAGATCACGCCCCAAGTATTCTTTAAAAAAAATATTCAGTGTACAGTTTTGACTTTCCTACGATTTTATTATATGTATAGATAACCTTATTTACACTGTTTTATTTCAATGATTTTTTTCAATTTATTAATTGGTAAATCTCTAATATCAACAGGTATTTATTTTAGAAGCGTATACATTTATACAAATAAATAAAATTGGAGTGTCTGTTTATAATATTGAAATAATCACCTTTCACTAAATTCATACGGATGTATACACGGTACATATTAAACCAAAATATCGTTATTTTTTTTTTACAATTTTTGTCTGCCTGTCTGTTTGTTCCAGCTAATCTCTGAAACAGCTTAACTGATTTTGATAGGACTTTTAGTGGCAGATGGCTGATGTAATAAGGAGTAACTTAGGCTACTTTTATTTAAGAATTTTTTCCTCGCGGACAAAGCCGAATGCACAGCTACTTGCCTGATAAAAGTGTTGCTTTTGCTGTGAAAACTAGAAAGATACATGCACAGCAAGAATTCTTGTCTAAGTATATTCTGTATAACAGAAACGTTAGAAAGGTTTGCATCCCGAAAAATGCCTTTTTTCGTGGGATTCGTTTAAACAAGCATTGGGACTTTGGATAATAAAAAAGGATTTCACACTTTTATAATGGAATGTCCAAGACATAAATTACGTTAAGATTTCCCATAAGATGAGCGTTACATTATACATTCCAATTATTACAAAACAGACGTCGACTCTACTATAAAGATTTCAACGGCCACTCGATGAGAACACTTGAACAGTTTGCGGACAAATTATTGTATGAAATGTCAGGAAAATTATCATAACAGGGTCGGCTATTGTCGCCCACCGAGGCGTCGATATTTGAATCACAAAACTCGCCGGTAAGCCGCTTAATCTCTATTGTCATGTGCCAATTACCGACTCTCCCCTTCCGCATGAATAAATAAATAAATATTGTAACACCACACACAATATCATAATGCGTCACTGAATTTTTATTTATTTTTATCTTTTTATTCTGCGGTATATCTATAAAATAAATTTCTCATCGGATAATAAAATTTGCGTATTTTTATCTGTGTTGGAATTATATAATGTATACATTCGACATTAGTGTACTATTTGTATCCTTTTTTACGAAAATTAAAGTAAAAGAGGAGGACAACAGACTTTTACGAAAGTTAAAGTCTGTTGTCAAACTCAGAAGAGATTGTAAAGATATCATCACACCTGTCCTCCTTGCGGAGTAGGCAGAGCAAACCGAACGTCTATAGACTTTCCGGTCCACCACGATTAACCGTTCCGTCGGATAGTGAGATGAGTGATGTTCCCCATCGCACCATTTTACCGATCTGCCAACGATTATCGAATATTCTAGCGAGAACCGGGACCGACACGTTTAAGTGCTCATCCAAGGCAAAGAAGTGGCAACACACCCACACACACACACAGAGAGACTCAAACCTGCTATTGAGATTTCGGATTTTCGAGAAAATCCTCGAAAAGCCTCAATAACACTATTGTTGGACCCCGAAATCGAACCCGAGACCTTATGAGCCTGAGTCAAACAGGCTAACTCCTAGATCACGAAACAGTCGGTCGCCTAGCCAGTCGTATACTTTAAAAGAGCAATTCTTGTATAATATATGTATGTATGTAATCGGTTTCTTCGAACCGGCTCTAAAAAATTTTACGACATTTTGTATTTAGATGGTGTCTATAAACTTTGATCTAGGTAAGTGTCATGTCCGTGAAAATCCGTTTTCACATGAAAAAATATTATCCGAGTGAAGCTACATGAAAAAATATTATCCGAGCGAAACCGGAATACGACAATAACGAACTTTGCCCGGACGAGTGTTGTCTACTTATTTAGCTGACCCGCGCTACTTTGCCTGCGAGTAGATTACACGTAGGGAGTTGATATAGTTAAAAATGTCATTCTATATTCCAGTCCCTCAGGGGTTGATTTTTGAAAAACAGTTATCCTATTTTTGACCCTAGATTAACTATCTCTAGCTGTGTAATAGACAGACCGAATTTCGCATTTAAAATATTAAGTAAAAAATTTTAATAAATCCCACGGGATTTTTCAGGGATGAAAGTATCCCTGCCAGGGAGCCAGACTTTATCTAAATTTGTTCAGCCGTTTTTGCGTGATTGAGTAACAAACATGCATCCATACATCCAAAGTTTCGCATTTATAATCTATTCTATATACATATAATAAAATCGTAGGAAAGTCAAAACTGTACATTGAATACTTGAGGTGTATCTACAGTCGATATCGAAGACAAAAATATAGTTTTTAAATTTTTTGTCCGTTTGTCTATATGTATTTTCGGGGTAAACTCTAAAGTACTGCATGGTTTTACCTTAAATTTTGCATGAATATTACTAACAGGTCGGGTCAACATATAGGCTACATATTATTACCTACGGGGGAGGAGCTGTGCGGAGTAAATGAAGTCCGCGCGGACGAAGTCGCGGGCAACAGCTAGTATTAATATAAACTAGCGATCGTCTGTGGCCGAAATTCGACCATAGAATAAACAATAAAACATCCTTTAAGTTTGACAACTGAATTTAGGCGTAAAGAAAATAGTCAGTATAGATGTGTGTAAATTATTATGTACTATGTAGTGTGTGTTATGTTTATTTTTATTAATTTTTCTAATAGATGTTATTTAATAATATTAGGTTTTTGCACTTCTCCGCAATATCATCTCCTCATGTTGGTCCTTTGAAGAATAGGCCAACTACCGTTCTGCCAGGCAGATCGTAAAAGGCGACCGATTGGCTATGCGAGTCACTAATATCGTAGCTACTAAGTGGTGAGTCACTGTCATCGTGGCTACGATGTAGTAGAGTTTTGCATTGGCACGACCGGGTCTGGTACCACTGCCTTACCTATTACTACCGTAATAGCGTCAGTGCTAGTCACTGTAGTGATCCGGTTTGGAGGGTAAGGAAGCTGGTAAACTTATGCATGTAGCATTAGACCTTGCCACAAGATAGCAACGCACCATTAACCGAATTGACTAATTAATAAATTCTTTGGTTATAGGCGATGGTTGACTCTTTCCATCAGGAGACCCATCAGCTTGTTAGCTATCTGATAATATAAAAAAATGTAAACTTTAACCTTGCCAAACTTCATACTCCACCGTTCGCGCATCTATCTTAAAAATATACACATTTATTATGAATTCTATATTATAAAAAGTATATGTGCTGACAAACTCGTTTGATCTTTCGTGTATCCATTCAAAGGAAACATTACAATTAAATGAAAATGACAGAATAACCTATACTTAACCACGACCAAATTGATTTATTGCACTGATAATTGTATTTGCTTATTTCTAAACAACACTTATATTTGCGGAATACCTACAGATAAATAATATTAACGTTGTATCATGACTTTGTATAAAACAACGTGATTCTAAACAATGTTTCATTAATTTTATATTCAAGTTTACGACTTTGTATTTGTCATATATTACGTATTTACAATTTATAACTTATTCATTATCATTCGTTCAGATGATTCCATTTTTATTGGAAAAACGACGTGATTTCATATACATTATTTCATTTTTTTTTTTATTTATTATCAGTATATCTATTAATTATTAATTTTATTATGTCTCCTTAAGTCTCCAACAATTCTGTCTTCATTAATCATAACTTAGAGCTTATTATCGTCATTCCAAATATATTTTTTATTATTCGTAATTGAGTTTTTTCTGTCATGTTACTTTTCATACCGTAGCGTTTTTAAATCTAATGAGAAAAGAACGGGAATATAGAAGAAGAGAAGTAAATTGACATGTGTGTTACTGAAGACGTGGACTAATTGGAGTCCACAAGTCGACAAGGATATAAATGGCATCGTGGGCATGCAAAAATTAATAAATTAGTAAGTAGGTAGGTTAACGAGAACATGGGCAATGTAAAATCAATTGTTAATATGATAACATGAACATGGATGAAGTGAAAAAAATAGGCTACCTGGGTATGCATGGGCATACCCAGGTTCTGGGCCGGAGGGGGGGGGGGGGGAGAAGAGGGGGGCAACTGTAACATTTTAAGTCTATATTTTTATCCACAACAGTAGATAGTTAGTAGAGAGGTAATGTAATTCCAGGGGGGGGGGGGGGCAACTGCCCCTCCTTGCCCCCTCGGTACGCCCATGCTACCATGTTAATGGGAACATGGATTAAGTAAAGTGAATTGACAAGCAAATTAATGGTCTCATAGACCTTGGTCTATAATAAATATAGACTAATAAAGTAATAATAATAAATATTCATGGGACAAATTACTGATCCAACCCCAAAGTAAGCAAATTATTTTCTTGTGTTATGGGTATTAGTCAACGATATTAATACATATACTACACAGATAAATACTGTGGCATACATAATAAACACTCAAACCCAGAAATACAAACATCTATGCTCATCACACAAATGCTTGTCCCGGTCGGGGATTGAACCCGAGCCCCATCGATTGCGTAGTCAGGGTAGCTAACCATTCGACCAACGGGGTGGTCAAGTAAATTGATAAGCATGTAAACGGGGCGGTGGACGAAGTGAAGAAAATTTGCAAGCATGTCACTACAACATGGACAAAGTAAATTGGCAAGCATGTTAACTAGAACATGGACGAAGTATACTTAATTGGTAAGTATGTTAACAAGAATATGGATGATGTAAAGTTAATAGTAAACGTTTGTTAACAAGAGACGAAGTGCAGAAATTTGGCTACCACGTTTCTGAGAACATGGTCGAAATGAAGCAAGTTGGTAAGCATGTAAAATAATAGAAGCGACTTTAATAAGGATTTTCAATGAAACATTTTATAGCAAGTTGGTTATATAACACGATAATATAAAAAAATCGCTAAATAAAAGTAGCTCAATGACCAAATATATAACGCAATATGGATACAGCAACAATTAATAAAAGAAATAGCTTCCGCATTTACGACATATGAATGCGCCATTTAATAAAGTATTTTAAATACATAAACCGATGATAAATCAATACAATATATAAACATTTAATAGGACAAGGTGTTTCATTCATTATGGGTAACGGATTTGACACAGTTGCGTTTGTCCCAAGTTTGATAGGCCATTGTGTTTCTCGGATATATTCACGTTCACTAGATTATATATATTTGATTTATATCCAATTTGATTAGGCATAATATGACGACCTTCATTGCGCATAACGTAATAAACCTACTTCACTTATATCCCATACATTTGTGATGTTTACAGCAAAATAAATTGAGTAAAACGGCTTATTTAATTAAACTTGAGCTACAATGTTTATGCAATGCAATGATAATGGATATCTTGTCAAATGGTGAATCGAATCTTAAATAAATCCACAAAATAATGAAATATATTTCCTTGGAAAAATATTATCAGAATTTCACTTGTTCTTTTATCTAGGTCAATGTATTTTTCTCCATGTGGGTTCAGGCTTTTTTTTAAGAGTACGTCATATTCTTTCCATATAGCCAAACTTATCACTACTAAATGCCTGAATTTTACAACTTTCACCTAAATTTGGAATGGGAAATTATTAGGTCTTAGCGACACCTATTTGGCTTGGTTTAATATTTCCTGCTGAAATATCGTCAGTGTTTGTAATTGCAAATGGTAGGTAAGACAGCTGGAAAATTTATACATGTGACGTTTCCTGTAACAAAAATAGCAACACATCATTAACATCAATAGACGATGCTTATCTATTTCAATTAGGCGTGCTATAAGCTTTAAAAGTCAACATTTTTTGCAGTAAAGGATAGCAAACAAGCAGATAGCTCTTCTCTTAAAAAGTGATAACCATCGTATATAGGCATTAAAGATGTTAATTGTTTGATGATAACGGTATACGGTAATGCCACATGCATAACTTTACCGGCTACATTACCCCTTAAAACAGAATACGACACCGACAAGCACCGATGCTATTGAAATAGGGAATAGGGAAATAGGGAAAGCGGTGGTACCAAGCCCGGGTGAGAGGTTACCTAGCTCTACCATCTAGATAGTAGTCAGGATGTCAGTGCCATTTATTAGCCTTTTTACGCCTTTTTATGAGATGCTTTGCAGTAAGGCAGGTTATCTATACTGCAAATCGTTTGCGTCTAGAATATAAGAGTATACTCATTAATACGAACACATGGACCCAAAAGCATTTTATTTGTAGTTGCATACTTAAATACTTGCAAATTATTTCATTATACATTTAAAACAAACTTCTACTATTAAATCTATAACAAGAATTTAAACAAAATCTTTTAAACATAAATATGAAAAAGACGAACGATCTCAGATGCGAACACTAAAAGTACGACCGCACGCTGCCGCAAGACAATTTCAAATTGCTAGTAATAATTCAAACCCGTAATATAAGAGGGATGGGTTTATAAATAAACTTCGAGGTACTCACTAGTAAGTAAGACAGCATTTATGGAAATCCCATAGATTTACACTTATTGAGTTTGCTTTAAATATTGAGGCGAATTTAGTTGAAGACACGATATAGTTTGCATTAAGCCGCAGGCTCGGACGGTTGGATATTCTTTATTTATTAAAATCAGCTTAATAACATACATTACTTATTACACAATATGTTCTATGCTTTAAATCTCCAGCACTTGGTGAAAATGCATTTAAAATGTTATTATAAATACACTTATATTGATTTCCAAAATTTTAATTTCTGAAAACCTAGCGGTTTCGCGTATTAACGTATCATTAAGGCATTGATGCTTGATGGGCAAAGCAATTTAGACTTATTGAGTTTGTTTTAAATATTGAGACGAATTTAGCTGAATTATTCATATTAGATCGTGAAGTAACAATTTTTAAAAATTATTACTTCACGATCTAATATGAATGCGAATGTTTGAATGGATGGATGTTTATAGCTCAATCGCTCCAGAATTGATGAATAATTATGGATGTAATTCGGCTTAGAGATAGATTAGTCTAGATTAGTGGATGGGATACTTTTTATCAAGGAAAATTACATTGGTCCCGTGGGATTCATCAAAAATATTTACAATACAATGCTATTGCTAATCTATGTTGATATTAAACAGAGGTAAATTTTGTTTAAGTGAGTAAATTCAAAACTATTGGATTGATTATAAAAATTCTTTTACCAAAACAATGCTACATATTCACTTATTTTTACCCGAGTGAGTAAAAGAAAACAAGATGTGTGAGCCACGCGAACAAGGTCACGAGGATGGGGAGGGGGCTATAATTAATAGTTGCCATAGTGTTAATAGTGTTTAGGCTGTTTCGCTCTAAACCTAGGTTTATTTTCCAGGTCGAGATTTTTTTTATATCTAGAAACATGTCGATTCGATAGTGTCACGAAGTCTCTTCACAACTCACCAATTAGATTACTGTGTATTGTCCAATACTACTGATAAGTCGGTAGATAACGCCCATATTAATTGTTTTAAACAGCAGTTCAATAATACTAGTGGTACTACAAATAAATTTATACGAATATTGTTTTGAGCTTCGATTTTCTTATCTTTGATTTCTGTCTTTCAGATGTCAAGTGTCATAAGAATAAAAGTGACAAATTCATTATGACATGGTATTTAATGCTAAACATGTTTATCAGTAACTAATAAGAGCCTAAGACAGGGGTAGCGAACCAATGGCACGCGTGCCAATGACAGCACGCGACATAACACTTTGGATACGCCACCGATCCCCGCACGTCACTATAAAATATTATGAATGAACGCGAGTGATCCTATGCTATGATTATTAAATGAAAGTTAACATTTCTTTTACGCTAAACGTATTTAAAAGAAATTTAATTTATCATCGGATCTACAACAGAATCACACTAATGTTATTTTAATTTGGAAAGTTATGTATACGCGTGTACATAACTGAAACCTTTATTATCACGTATTGCAAAACGTAGTTTTTGTAGTAAATAGAGTTTGAATTAATAATAGTTAGTGTTATAATTTTCCCAATCATCAAATCATCATCATCTTTTTCAGTCTGAATTATTTGGCACATTTATGGCCTCATTAAATATTTATTTAGAAAAAGTGGTACGTTAATAAATAGTTTTTAAGGTTTGCCACCCCTATCTTAAAACATAACTTGTTCGCAACACCATCGCAAACACCAATTATGTTACGTGGCAATATCTTGTACGCGGGGATATCTTCCATCTTAGGGGCAGAATTTTCTAAATGACTTTCTTTAGAGCGATTCCCAAGTTAATTTCTCATTCAATACGAGCAAACCACAATATTATCACTAGTTTTACTGTACGAACCGCATTACGCGTGGTAAGCGACAACACAATAAAGTAATTTCAGTTGAAATATGCATCATTTCACATTATGTAGTCGACATTTCCTGTCGTTTACGGTACAATTACAATGTAAGTCTTCCATCTAAACGCCATAAAAACATCGCGCCTTAGTGTCTTGTCGTGTATTCGTGGAGTTATGATAAGTTGTCCCATTTTCTAGCCAATTGCTTGCATATCATAAAGTACTATCGACGACGGAAATGTAATATTGTAATCAACCCTCCTTCGGTTGAAGAAACTGAGGTAAGTTAATTAGAAGCTTTCCACGAATGCCTTTTTTTTTATAATTAAAACGCAGTAAAACTACAAAAATGGACTTCCATTCACCCGTATCGCCGGAATTCTGGGTGAAATCATCACCGAAATTATATGAGAACTAATGTGAAGTCTTCCCTCCCAAAACGAAACAAATTGAAAATGCTTGTGTGGCAGTTTACACTTTAGACCAACTTTTGACAAGAAACCAAAATTTTCCAACTGCTAATTTTTCATATTATAAGATATTTTATTTAATTAAATGGTACCATTACATAGTTTCATCTTTTAAATATTCCTTCAATTCAATGAAACAGATTTTTTAATCATCAATTGTATTTCTTATAGTAAATGTTCTCCGAAATCAAGTTTCGACAATTACGCAAAGAAGCTATTTTTTTCAAAAGGTATTGCTACTGCTAGAATCAACAAACTTAATTAGAAAAAATACTAAATAACCAGAAACATCCAACAATTGTGCCTGAATCGATTACTTTTTTCCTAAAAGATCTATAACTATATCTAATTAATTAAGCAAATATGCCTATTTCAACGAAACATTAACTAGGTTTTTTGTTATCAAAAAATGACATTTTCCTGTAGAAATTGGCATAGAATAATACTATATTCTATTTTTATGCAAAAATAAGTCATTTAAATAATATTCATTAGATTTTTAAATCAAAAACAAATAAAAGAGAATAGTATAAAATCCGCTACGTCTGTGTGCCAAAATTAATACCGCGTAGTAATAAATAAAATATTAAAAGTATCAATACTATTTTCATTTTACCAGCACTAGGTGCACTATATGGACGACGACGTCCAGCTCTCGAAAATCGATTAGAAAATATCTAAATTGCATCTGAAATAACAAACATAAAAAGTAGAGCAATTAGATCCTCGTCTTTGACTGAAATGCAACATGATAGAAACAAAAACTAATTTAAAAAGTATTAATAAAAGTAATTAGTATCTTCACGCCCGTATCCCCGAAGTGGTTGGCAGAGGTACAATATGGGTACCCAAAATCAGCCGAAGATACTTAGTCCCACAATGTGATAGGTGACCACACATTGTGAACCTATCGCCAAAATGGCACTTTTCCAATCCCGGGCAACGTTGTTTTAATCAGAAAACTGAAAAAACACATTTTTTGATTTGAAGTAATTAGAAGAGCTTATTTGGAAGTAATCAGAATACTGATATTAAATTTAATAAACAAAATTACATGAAGCCGTTTCCAATCTATACGTAAAGAAAAACTTTGTACCCCTTTTTAAGACACATACGCAAACGGTGGATTATCAAATTTAAACTAAAAACTGTTAAAGTTTACTTTGCACTGAAAATACAAACATTAACTTATAAAAAAACTAGCTGACCCCGCAAACGTTGTTTTGCCATATAAATTATTGTATTATAAAATAGTGGTCGATAATAGAAGGGTGAAAATTTAGGGTTGTATGTATTTTTTAATGCCACATAAAAAATAATCAGAAAAAAAAATTGTGCAAAAAATAAAAAACAAATGTTATGCGTGGACATCCCTCATCATTTAGGGATATGAAAAATAGTAGCCGATGCTCAGGCCTACTGTATATGGATATAACATTTCATAAAAATCGGTCAAGCCGTTTCGGAGGAGGATGGTAACTAAAACATTGTGACACGAGAATTTTATCTATAAGATAAACTACATTTTTGTGAACTACATGATAATATACACACGTATACTATTACACACTATTACTATTTTATTTATCACTATTTATACTATTACTATTTCATTTATTACTTTTACACTATTACTATTTTATTATTATATATTACTATTACACACGTATACTATTTTCTTTACTGCTAAAGTGTGTTCTCAAACTTAAAAAAGATTTCATTGTTTAGTTTATGGTCGAATTTCATCCACAGGGCGATCACTAGTAAAATTAAATTCATCAGAGCGAACGTTACTTACTGAAAAGCTCTGTAATGCTGTAAAGCGGTCAAGCAATTTTTAACGCTACAAAACCAGTTCATATATGTAAATCCTAAATCGTGCTATAACACTTACTAGGTGTTGCCAGCGACTTCCTCCGTTAACTCCGCACTCCCCTGTGATGATAGCGTGATAATATGTAGCCTATATGTTGACCCGACCTGTTAGTAATATTCATGAAAAATTTGAAGTAAATCCATGCAGTACTTTTTGAGTTTACCCCGGACATACATACAGACAAACAGACAAACAGATAAAAATTCTAAAAAGTATATTTTTGGCTTCTATATCGATTGTAGATCACGCCCCAAGTATTCTTTTAAAAAAATGTTAATGTACAGTTTTGACTTTCCTACGATTTTATTATATGTATAGATTATAAAGTTTACTAAAAATTGAAATTAAAAAAATTCAAAATGGGCAAGGAATCAAGGATCTCCGTGATGCAATTGCCGGCCCTAGTTCACCACACTTTCCACTATAACAAAAGCATTAGCGAAAGTGCATAATATATGTAAATGAAAATACAGGTACTCAATGCATATTTCACTTTCCAATCTAAAAATTGGTAATGGCTAGTAGTTTCTATAAAAAAAAAACAAGGTGATAGAAATTACCCTTGAGGTTATCTGTTGGTCATAACTAAGGTTTATTTCGAGCTATGGTAATTTTAATGAAAAGTAACTTAAACAAAATGTTAGTTTCACATTAAGTAAAAAAATAGCCCATATCTGACCTCGTGTTCATCTTTGAAATTTTCTGTTCCTCGTGAACTTCCTTGTCAATTTTTTTAGAAATCGGTTCAGCGGAGTATCTGTGAAAGACAGACAGATCGACCAGACAGACAGACTTTAACATTCATAATATTATAATAGTGTAAATGACGTCAGTTAAAATCAGTGGGACAAGTTAAAAACTCGATTTGAAAATTCTATAGTACTATTATTGACGCGAAAGTCTGTCTGTCCGTCTGTCTATTTCGCTTTCACGTCTAAGCCGCTGATGCAAGATTTTGATACAATTTGTCGTGGAGATAGTTGAAAATGCGGAGTCAAACATAGACTAATGTTACAGAATTAACCCCTAAAGGGCTGAAAAAAAGGTTGAAAATATGTATAAAAGATTATTTGGACACGTGAATATACTCATCGACAAAACTTCGCGGACTAGCTGAGAGTGTTAAGTTTTAGTTTAGAGTGTTATAAGCATCTTCATCATTTTATCTACACTAATATTATAAAGAGGAAAGATTTAATTGTTTGTTTGTTTTTAACTAATAAACTCAAAAAATACTAAACCATTTTTAACGAAAGCTTTTACATTTGAAAAGCAGCTAGGTACCTAAAATATTTTGAAATAACATAGACAACTTTTTACCCGATTAAGCAAAAGGAACTTTTTTTTTGGATTACGCGGACGAAGTCGTGGGCAGTGACTTATTTTTATAAACTTATTTACTACATTCGATCTTAGCCAAAGTTTTCTTGAAAAGAAAAATTTCAGAGAAATCAATATTCTAATTGTAATATCTCAATGTATGTATATTTGAGAACTTGAGAACTATACTGAGAAATGTACGTTCGTAAAAATATTTGCTTGTTTATAAAATAGTGATGTGCACAGAAGAAACAAAAATAATCTTGTGGGTGCATCTAATATTCATAGAATAAATTACTATTTTTTATAAACTTCCCGAAGTTATAAGACCTACCAGTAAATAAATTTTAAAAATGTTTTACCTTCCCAAAGCTATAAAAATATCTACGACTAAATTAATTTAAAAAGTATTAAAACAAAACTATGTGCAAAAGGGTATTACAAAATCTCAAATTATTTAGTAAATAAAAAAAGCTTGCGTTTAATTGTTGCCGCGTCCGGTCCGGTAGTAATTTCTAAAAATGTCGACTCGTCAAAAGTTCGTATAAAGGTTACTTTAAATAAAGAAATTTTTTGAGTTTGAGTTTAATCATAGAAAATTGCGAAAAAGAAAATTATATGAAATGTATAGGTATGTAAAAAAACACGAAATCGTCGAAGAATTCGAGAGGATATATTAGAAGACACATAAACATTCCCAATGATGTATTTTTATAGGCAATAATTCACAATTTGACACCATGAACTAGTTATAACCAGTGTCAAAGTAACATACGAGCGTAAAAACCTTCGTGTTTATATTTACGTAATGAAGTCAATGTAACCACAAAATGTTTCGTCACGATTGTACTTAACTGTACTAAATCGTGATCGATTACTTTATAAATGTAAAAAAGTAACCTATATATTTGGGTTTAACCATATTGATAAGGTAAAGAAAAATCTGAATTAGCGTGAAAATAGCAAGTGACGATACACACGTTTTCCAGTCAAGCAGTAGGTATGCAAAGCGTGTTACTGTGTGTACATAGTATTTGGTAATGGTAGCGTAATACAATCATTATATATATATATATATATATATATATATATATATATATATATATATATATATATATATATTTAAGGGGAAGTTCCTCAATTTTAGTACTAAAAAGAGGCACTTTAAAATACGATACGATATTGGTAATATCATTGACCTACCTATATAGTATATACCTCTTTCGGATCGGATAAGGTGTTTTACACACTTTTTACACACTGTATATACCGATAGTTTTACGTGCTCACCCGAGGCATGGCAATGATGGGGGTAGGGCACAACCTAGAGACTCCGAGCTGCCACTAAAGAAAACCTTGGCAGAACCTCAATAAGACTTTCGCCCGACCCGGCGATCGACCCCAGACCTCATGATCTGAGCCGAATAGGCTAACCCCTACACATCTTTTTATATAAGTATAGTCTCGTTCTGAGAAATCTGACCCCCTACAAATAAGCATCAACATTAATAGAGTACGTATGTAAAATGCATCCAACGTATTGTTTTCGAACGGCAAACGCAATAATGTCAAAAGGCCGGTGTTCGTAGAAAGTCGTAAAAGCGTCACATATTCAGGAAAAGAGTTTCAAAGAATGTGTAAAAGTGAGTAATTAGGTGCGGGAGAGTCAATGCGATAGCAGGTGTGGATCCTCCGATTCATTGCCTTTGCTGTTAAGCGAGACTGTAATGTGATAAACAAATTTTGTACGCGGAACATGTCACAGGCGATGTACGGGTATTTTATCGTGATTTTCAGTTGGCTTCCCAGAATTTTATATGCCTCGATGCGAAGTGGTTCGGGTAGTCTTATAATTAAATAACACCTAATTACACAGTCATTAGGAATATTAGGAAATTGCTCGCTGGAATAAAAATTATCTCGATACTAGACGTGAACGCTGCTATATAACATAGATAGTTGTAAAACTTTTTTATTGTTTTCATAACCATTACTCGTTTTCAACTAAAAACAAACCATCTACTTTTGAAAACGGTAACATATCAAGAAACGTATAGCGTATATGACGATCGCGACGTAACTATCAGTTTTCAATAACGAGTGTTCTGCTGTAACGAGAAACATGAGCCACTTCTCTTTATTTTAACTATACTTATGTGTAAAACATTTTTGTATTAATAGGATAAATAAAGTAACGCACATGCGCGTATAGTTAAAAGAAAATATAATTAATGTTTTCAACACAATCGAAAACGTTTTTTTTTTTTATGGACGCCCTAGATGCTATTTTTTTACACAAATTAATGAGATTTTCGTTTTGAACTCTTATCCTTGACACTGGAAGTACTCCATTTCTTTTGAGTAAATCTATAATTTTATAATATTTGTTGGGTGTTGTAATTTTATAAAATACTCATATTTTTTATTTATTATGCATAAACACAAAACTCGTTTTCCATTAATACTTCATTTCTTATACACTTTTTTACTTTAAAATTAAGTACATTATTAAAGCCATACTTAACATGGTTTAATTAGATAGTAACTCTTTAGGCTGTTGGCATAAATATATTGACCTATCAAACGTCGTTCAGAAAGTAGATAGTTATTAAAAATAGATAGTTTTCATATCGTTATCTGAAATCACATAACGTTATCGTTTCGTTATTTCAAAAACGCAAAATAACACATGTCTACAGTATACGTATACGTTAAGTTTTGCGACAGTGATCTTGCCAGATCCACGTATATAGACATCCGGACAGGCTTGGATTCTGGAGGGGTGGTGTGTTACACTCCCGTGCTTCGTATGAGCACGTAAATCCATCAGTCACTATTAATAGTCGATAATCGTCACCCGGTCGGTAAAATGCGGCGATGGGGATCACCACTTACCTCGCTAACCGACAAACCGGTGAATCGTGGTGAACCAGAAAGTCTATAGGCGTTTGGTTTACTCTGCCTACCACGCAAGGGAACAAACAGGTCGTGATGATACTCTGATACTTGGAATACGTTAAAACGAGTGATTTTCCATGACATGCGTGTATTCACATTATTCCAAAAGTGTACTATAAATAAAATAGAAACATTTTTATTTCAGAAAATGCTTGATTTCAATTAAACGAGAGTTGAGCACTACGTAAACGCTTCCCGTTGATGCATGCAATATCATTAAAGAACGAAAGATCGTTTATTTGTAGAAATATTTGTGTTACAAGTTATTTATATATACGGCTAATTTATACCGACATATGAAACTCTAAAATTAAAAAGCCTTTGCTAAACCCTAGATATACCCACGGGATATACCAGTCGGATTTTTAATATTTTTGTGTATGACAGCTATATCACGAGGAAGGCTACTGGCTACATTTTTTAACCGACTGGCAAAGGGAAGTATGTAATTATTTTGGGTTACGCAGTCTCGGGTAACAGCCAGTATGTCTTGTTTTCTAAGTTTAATAACATAAATGTATTTCCTGTCGATCGAATAGGAACTACATAAAAGGAGTAGCCTCGTAAATTGATATTCATATATGCAAAAGAGTTTGGGCAAATTTCGAAGAAGCTTACGCTTTTGCTTACGGTTTCGCTTATTATTTGGGAAGCAATTATACATGATTTAGTTAAAAGTCGGCCTGTAAGGGCGTTGGCCGCGGAAACAAAGCCTCAATTGATACGAACAATCCAATGTGGCAATCTAAGTGGATGGACTTCTAATGGGGAGTGCCAATGACTGTTAATACATTTTAGAAATAAATTACACTGAGAAAGTCCATAGTGTTTATGCAATTGTTTACATCACATAGAGTATATGTTACTAGTACAGTATGTGAAATATGAGCTTGCCTTACAAACAATGAATTACTTATCTAATTATCTATAATATCATGTTAATCTGTAGGGTCTGTCTAGACATAAATATTATTGTAATATGTGTATGTTTTAGAACTCACTAACAATTTTGCAATTTTTAAAATTTTGACTGTCTGTGACGGGACATCCGTTGTCTTGCGACTCAATCATTTGACCGATTTTAATGAAAATTGCTGTACAGTGATAAAGTCATCGAAATTATGTACGTAGTACAGAAGATTTTTGTTTATAGTGAAGAAGCTGACCCACTCAGCTTATCCTATCAATTAACCAGTCATCAATCAAGAAATTTTGTACAATATTACACAATTTTAGGAAATTAATTTCGAAAAATAATTTCGAATTTATCAAAAAAAAAATTGTCACGACGCAAGAAACCCTGTAAAAATATTTAGCCTTCTTAGTCCAAAGTTTTTTCTTTTTACAGGTATATACAGTAGATATCTACCGACTAATGCCTTCGTGAACAAAATATTACTTTATTCCATATCCTGCTCATATTTTTTATTTATATCATAAGATAGCAAACAAGCAGATGAGTCTCCTGATGGAAAGAGTCAACCATCGCCTATAGACACCAAAGATGTTAACGGTGCGTTGCTATCTTGTGGCGAGGTCTAATGACACATGCATAAGTTTACCGGCTACCTTACCCTCCAAACCGGAACATGACAGAGACAAGCACTGACGCTATTGCGGCAGGAATAGGTAAGGCGGTGGTACCAGACCCGGGCGAAACAATGCAGAACTCTACCACCATATAAGATAATATGACAAATATAAAAAAATCATGAACCAAAAATTGTTAATATCGTTTTTAATGATTTACTTATTGGAAAAATAATAATTTCTGTTGTGTATTAATACAAATTAACGCTCGATTAAATATTTCAGTGATTCCACACATATTATAAATGTGAAAGTTTTTATGTGCTTAGATGTTTAGATGTTTATATATTATAAGGATGTTTGTTACTCAATCACGCAAAAACCGATTTGGATGAAATTTGGTACACAGGTAGATGATGACCTAGACAGACAGATGTTTCTGTGGGATTCACCAAAAACTTGTCTAACGCTGCGGGCTGTAGGATAAAGACACTTTGTAATTTGTCACATCACTTAAAATTTTGGTTATAACTTTTTGAAAAAAATATGTATGCAATTATTCGTATTTCACTACCAAATAAAATATTTGGTTTCTATATAAGAAGTCCATACTTTCAATGTGAAAATCGATAAATCTACATAAAATTATTTTACAATAGTAAATTTACATCGCTAATAGATTTCTTGCGAAAAATCATAAATCATATATAAAAAAAAATTAGCTATTTAATGAATAACCCCGTCCATCCTGGGAGCGTTCGACATTTGATAGAGCTGCTAGTCATCGTGCTAACTGGCTTCCACACGTTTATTTACTTAAAAATTACACACAATTTAACCATTCACTACTTTCACAGATTGACGGATTGTGCACAAGTATGGTATATAGTATGGTAATTTGAGTTGTTCTTACCAATTACTAATTGATTTCAATTCAATTATATTCATATTTTATTATCAAAGTGATGTATGATGGCACTTATATTTTAACTGCCTTTTACGAGCTTCTTGGCAAAAAGGCAGAGGATCTAGGTATTCTTAAATCTAGTCTTAAAAGAAAACCGACCAAAAACCGTATGTAACCAAAGATATGCTTTGCTATACGGTTTCTGGTCTATTTGCTGACTGCTTTATCTATATTTAAAAATTCATTTCAACACTATTATATTATCACTGTCATCGTGACTACTAGGTTGTGTTCTACAACGTCTCGCCTGATTAAAGTACCACCGACATACCTATTCTTGCTGCAATAACGTCAGGGCTTGTCACTGCCGTATTTCGGTTTATATTTTATAAAGTAACTAGCTGTTGCCCACGACTTCGTCCGCGTGGACTTCGTTTACTCCGCACAGCACCTCCCCCGTAGGTGATAGCGTGATAATATGTAGCCTATTTGTTGACCCGACCTATTCGTAATATTCATGCAAAATTTGAAGTAAATCCATGCAGTACTTTTTGAGTTTACCCCGGATATACATACTGACAAACAGACAAAAATTTTAAAAACTATATTTTTGGCTTCGATATCGATTGTAGATCACGCCCCAAGTACTCTTTTAATAAAATATTCAAGGTACAGTTTTGACTTTCCTACGATTTTATTATATGTATAGATGAAGCCAATATACATATGCATGTGGCTTTTCCTCTCGTCACACGGATGATAACGTGCCAATAACATCATCTATACATATAATAAAATCGTAGAAAAGTCAAAATTGTACATTGAATATTTTTTTAAAGAGTACTTGGGGCGTGATCTACAATCGATATCAAAGCCAAAAATATAGTTTTTAGAATTTTTGTCTGTTTGTCTGTATGTATGTCCGGGGTAAACTCAAAAAGTACTGCATGGATTTACTTCAGATTTTGCATGAATATTACTAATAGGTCGGGTCAACATATAGGCTACATATTACATCCACCTACAGGGAAGGAGCAGTGCGGAGTAAACGAAGTCGGCGCGGACGAAGTCGCAGGCAACAGCTAGTTAAAACTAAAAGGTCTTGTTTGACTCTGCAACAGGAGAGCAATCTGCTCGTCTGCTATTATAGATATGGATTTTTATATCATAGGATATAAAAAATCTTTAAATATCAAACACGTCGATTTAAAAAAATGTAAATCATTTTCCGCCAAAGATATTGTATCATAAATATACAGATGAAAGGTACATTCATGCAAGTTTGTATCTTTTTAGAAAGTAGGATAGTTGATTTCACCATAACATATTGATAGCCAAACGAGCTATTGTCCGAGGCCGATAAACGCACTTAAAGTACGCTAGTTCAATGGAAAATCAATTTGTTTTACAATACATTCCACATACATTTTATTTTATACTACAACTTATTTTATTTTAGAATAAAAACGTGCAATCATACGTATACTTATATTTATATATTGATATACGAAGACAAAACTTCGTACCACTTTTTACGACAGTTACATGAATGGTGGAAAATGAAATTTGGAACAGTTAAAATTTACATTGTGGAGAACTGCAGAAACCTTATATTTTCAAATAATATGCATTAAAAATACATTAAATTAATAAGTAAATAAATATTACACACTGCTTCATGTGACATACCTACATATTAATAATTTTTTTTACATATCAAAAGATAGCAAACAAGCAGATGGGTCTCCTGATGGAAAGAGTCAATTATCGCCTATAGTTCAAAGATGTTAATAGTGCGTTACTATCTTGTAGCGAGGTCTAATGCCAAATGCATATGTTTACCGGCTACCTTACCCTCCAAACTGGAACACGGCAGTGACAAACACTGAAGCTATTGCGGTAGGAATAGGCAAGGCGGTGGCGAAACAATGCAGAACCACCTAACCTAGTAGCCACCAATCACCTAGTAGCCACGATGGTACTGACTCGCATAGTCAGTCGGTCGTTAATTACGACCTGGCTGACAGAACGGCAGTTGGCCTATTCTTCAAAGAAGCCCGGAACTAACACGGGAAATTCAAATAATACACATGTAGGTATACTTTTTCTGTACGGCTAAAGAATGTTGTCAGAGTTAAAAGAGATTAATCGCCTCTGTGGTCTATTGGTCCAGCGTTGGCGTTGACCACATGAGGTCCCGGGTTCGATTCCCGGGTCGGGCACATAAAAAAAATGTGTTTTTTCAGTTTTCTGAGAAACACAAAGTTGCCCGGGATTGGGAAGTGCCCGGTTGGCGATGGGCTTGCCAATCACATTTGTGGGACCAAGTATCTTCGGCTAATCGTGGGTGCACTTGTTGTACCTCTGCCTACGCCTTCGGGGATATGGGCGTGAAGATACTTTTTAAAAGAGATTTAATTGTTTACTACGAATGTTTACTACAGGGCGACTGCTATAGTACCTACCTGTATTATATTAGCACACGAAGCGACATCTTTCTTTTTAAGAAAATTTCGAAAAAAAATTGAGATATCGCATACTTAACGTTTATATGGAGAAGTGCAGAAAGCTAAAATTTGAGATTTGGCATATTTAACGTTAATATGGAGAAGTGCAGAAAGCTAAAATTTGAGATTTGGCATACTTAATATTTATATGGAGAAGTGCAGAAAGCTAAAATTTATTTAAGAAAGTATTTTTTTTAATTACCTTTACAAGCATTCTAGACCAATAAACAATTTTACAGCAACTCCCTGACAGGAAAGTGGCCATATACATACTGAGACGATCCGGCGATGAAATCTATATATTTAAAATAAATATTTACAAGTAATATTTGTAACAGACTTCTCAAAAATGTATTTAAGAAAATGTTTTTCTTAACTACCTTTACAAGCATTCTAGACGATTAAACAATTTTACAGCAACTCACTGATAGTAAAGTGGCCGTATAATTACTAAGACGATCCAGCGATGAAATCTATATATTTAAAATAAATCTTTACAAGTAATATTTGTAAAAAACTTCGCAAAATTTTATTTAAGAAAATATTTTTCTTAACTACCTTTACAAGCATTCTAGACAAGTAAACAATTTTACAGCAACTCCCTGGCAGGAAAGTGGCCATATACATACTGAGACGATCCGGCGATGAAATCTATATATTTAAAATAAATCTTTACACTGTATTATTTGAAACAGACTTCCCAAAAGGAGATTATCATTTCGGCTGTATGTTTTTTTATGTTTGTTACCTCAAAACTCGATCATTTACTAATCGATTTTGAAAATTCTTTTTTTGTTTGGGATACTATACTTCCCGTGTGGTTCCATTTTAATTTGGTGAAGATCTGACGCAGGGTTTCAAGGAACCTTTATATCCAAGCTAATATTGTAAATGCGAAAGTAACTGTCTATCAATCTGTCTCCTCTTCACGCCTAAACCACTCAACCGATTTAGTTGAAATTTGGTACAGAAATAGTTTGTGATCCGAAAAAGGACATAGGATAGTTTTATCCCGAAAATCCCAAGGGAGCGGGAATAATGCGGGCAAAACCTTAGGACTGTCTTTAACTATTGCTCCACGCGTACGAAGTCGCGGGCACAGCCAGTTTAAAATAAATTTTTACATAGTATTATTACAATGTAAAAAGTATGTATGTAAAAAGTATTATATAGACTGTGGTATTATTTTCAACCTACGTCCCAAGGGAATGAAAAATTATGTATGTTACCTCAAAACTAGATCATTTATTAATCGATTTTGAAAATTCATTTTTGTTTGGGAGAGTATACTTTCTGTGTGGTCCCATTGTAATACAGTGAAGATCTTGTAGGGTTGTGGAGATGCAGAAAATGGGATGTCGGTTGCTACAGCGTCGCACTAATTCTAATATGTCGTAACTCATTTTTTAACCCAAACGGCTTTTTGTGTGATTCGAATAAAGCTGTTGAAAATACATCTTTCCCTTTCATTACTTTGTAAACTTTGTATTAAAAAAAGCGAGATAAATCACTTGATGTAACACGTCGCATCTTAAAACACTCGATTTTTCTTGCGAATAGGCATCAACTCATTATTTTCCATAGTTTGTTTACGTTTCACTTGTTGCTTTGTGATTTAGGTGATATTTGATTGGATTTATTAGCCCTTAAGGTATGTTATCGTTTTTATTTTGTTATTTAATATTTAATTTTTGTCTTGAGAGATTTTAGTAGGTATAAAATGACAGAAACTATTAAAATTATAAGTTTAACTGTGTCTGCTGAGACACTGCCTATTCAAATGATTGTTTCATAGTATTCATTTGAGATACGACTTATCAACATACATTTTTTACCTCTGTTTTTAGACACCATCAGGATGGAGCTGGAAATGGAGCAATCAGATAAAGAAGATCAGGAGTTTTTTAATATTTTAGTAAAATATGGATTAAAGGTTCATAATCCTAAGAAAAAAACGGCAGGCCACGATAAAAGTTTTATATGACATTTTGATCATGAACTCTTTAATAATCAACTCCTTCATTTAATTAATGTTACAGCTAAATGTTCCCACTCAGCAGCTATTGAATCCCGAGAAACTCTAACAGGGTTTGATTTGCTTGCGTCGAACTTGGAGCTATTATTTTGCGTCGCTACTGAAAATAGTCCTGGCAATGAAATTGGAGGCACATTTGGAACAAGGTTCGAACAAGCTGTACCAATCCCAGGGACGTATTTTATTGCTACTGAATCTGGACCTATAACTGAAATTCATGAAGCCACAATAGATTTAGATGAATCCATAATTACACCCATTCCTGTTGATGTCGATCACAGACTAACAATGAAAATTGCAGAATTGAATGATGCTACGACTAATCCTGTTATAGAGACAGAAATGATTGTTTCCGTGTCAGAACCTACAAAAATCTACAATGAAGAAACGACTAATGAACCAAATCGAAAAAAACGTACTGCACCTAAATAATGAAAAAGGAATATCACAAAGGAGAAGATGAAAGGAGGGTGTTAGTCGGGGTATTCAAAAAAATATAAAGGTACAACTGGTTTACAAAGAACTGAAAAACAGATCGGTCCAATATTTA
The DNA here is from genome assembly GCA_036924255.1 of Apodemia mormo. NCBI lineage: Eukaryota > Metazoa > Arthropoda > Insecta > Lepidoptera > Riodinidae > Apodemia > Apodemia mormo. Next base: position 24,108,503 of record JAUPFN010000019.1, on the reverse strand, counting down.
ATTCTATGTTTTGCATGAGAAGCTCTAAGCGTTTCTGTTCCAAGTTTAGAGACAATGCTAGAACGAGCATTTTTGAGTAATTTTTTTTATCATTATTGTAGAGGGGGCGAATGAGCAGGGAGTGCACCAGATGATCACTTATCATCTGGTGCACTCCCTGCTCATTCACACCGCCGCCCATGAACATCTGTAATACCGGGGGTCTTGCAGCTGCGTTGCCAGCCTTTTAAGAATGAATAACCTCGTTTCTTGAAGGTACCCAAGTCGCATCTGTTTGGAAACCCCTCCCCCCGGGTAATTGATTCCACAAACGAGTAGTGCGAGGCAAAAAGTGCCGACAAAAGCACACGGTTGTGGATTTCCAGACATCGAGGTGCTGAGGATGGAACTTTAAATTTTGACGCAATGTCCGATGGTGGAATTTAGCGGCAGGAATTAATCGGAACAACTCGTCGGAACACAACATTATAAATAGGGCAAAAGATGTAGAGGAAACCTACATCTCTGCGTGACGCAGATGATTAAATGTTTGATGATAAATAGCATTCCTACTAAACAAAAGACAGCTAGTGACTAACATACAAGACAAGACAGCTTGATATATTATTTAAAGTTAAATGAGCAGACATACCATGTCTGCAAGAAAATGTTTTAGGTATAAAAAAGCGCATGGTTTTAACCCTAATTTCCCAAGTAAAATCGGGTATCACATTAACGGAAAATACCCACGAGTTTTTCAAAAACTATTCACACTACCTGGAAGAACACCTGGTGAGCCAACTGTTACTGATATCCCGCTGTTGCAATATTATTCTGTAGGATAAATAAAATTTAAATTTAATTTTCCCAACGAATTACAGGAGCATATTATCAGATGGAAGCCAGGAGACTACAACATCTGTACATTCTGTACACATGTAATCTGATAGAATTCCACTGAAAGCAAAAACACTTAAAGATCTTTAAGATCTGAAATGAATTCTGCTTTGAGACTGCCACTCTTTTTATGACGATTGCGTAAGACTAATTAATAAATACTAATTATTATGACTAACATAAAGTTCTAGTTATGTACAGAAGTATATCTACGCACACATAACTATAAAGACTTACTATTATATTTAAGTTTAAGTGAAAAGTGCATCCGATGCGATTTTTTGATAATTATGTTAGAAGTTTATTTTTGATTGAGATTTTGTTTATTTTGATTGAAGTTTATTTTTCTGTAAGAGCTTCTAAAGACATTATGTGGTTCCTACTTTACATAAAAAGTGCCTTTATTTGATAATCACTAAGATGTTATTGTTTTTGTGATTTTTAATAAAGATTGATATTACTAACATTGTTTCAATTTCAATGGTAATAAACCATATCTCATTGAATTAATCATGCTAATAAAACGTAACTCAGATATTAGAGTAATTGTACAAATAAACAGGTTTATGACAAAACAATAAGATATATTATGTTTTTTTAATAATTTGTTTAAAACATGACTTTTATTGTTTTCTAACAATTTACAGGAGAAAAATCGTTTTTTGTTGTTCCTGAAAAGTTGTCAATTTTGAGATATGTTGTATTAGAATTAAAGCGACGTACAGTTAAACAGCGGTTAAAAATTATTTCATTGACATGGTAATTTGCTGCGCGATCGGTTTGGTTTGTCATAAAACAAATATAAATGTAATTGTAATCTTATACCTATTTTAAACACAAACAAACCTGGGATTAATTACTCCTCATATTTATCTCTTATATTTTTTGTAACATGAAATAATTCTTGTAATAATGTAACGTATTTATTATTTTAAAGAAATGACAAAAAGACAAGCCCGTTGAGTTTCTTCCGCCGGATCTTCTGGTCTGGCCGCGTTCCGATCCGGTAGGTAAAAATTTAAAAAAAAATGTCGACTCGTCAAAAGTGCCTGTATTGATCTACTTGAATAAAACATGTTTTTAATTTGATTTTTGATTTTGGAAAATGAATAATTGTGTATATATTTGTAAGCACCTATTTGGTTTCTCCGAAATGGTTCCAAAGATTTTAATGGAGTTTTGTACATATTTAGATAGTCGTTTACCTTAAAATCTAAATTCATCTGAACGAGGCTTTGCCACTCATACTCACAAGAAGACATAAAATAAACAAAAGGTTTAGTGTCGATATCAATGATGAAAAATATAAATTACACCCGGAAAATATTTCCAATTGAGGTATAAATAACTGAGTCAATAGCAAACAAATGGAATAAGCGAATAAAGTTATTGTAACATACACATAGCTAACACAATGTGCATTTCAAGCACGTTCGCTCCCGAATAATGAGTGCTCTGGGGAATTATTCCGGTCAAATAATCCAGTAATCCTGTAATCGTCAAAAACAATGTACGCGGTTGTTCATTGGCGCGAACTACGACATAGCGATGCTGGAATCGACTGTATTATTGAAAAAACTGACCCGGTAATCAAAAAAAAAAACTTACTTTGATCTAGGCTTCCTTTGAAGAATAGATCATCTGCCATTCTGCAGGCAGTTTGTAAAAGGCGAACAATTGGCTTAACGTGTCACTAGCGACGTTATTACTAGGTCGTAGGATTCTGCAAAGTTTCACCTGTTTTAACTTGTTCGTTTGATGCCATCACCTTAAGCAAACTGTAGCATTTAGTATTTAGTACCTATATAGGCATGTTGCATTACCATCCTTACATACGGAGAGCATCACACCGTTATCATCATTAGTGTTTATAGGCGATGGTTTCTCTTTCCCATTAGGAGATCTCTTTGTTTGCTTGTTGTCCTAAGATATAAAAATATTACTCGCTGTTAGGATAACTGTTAAAAACAGATATTTATGTGTTAGAACAAACATGCTCTTGAGCTATTAAATATCAATATATACTTGTTTGCATTCGTTGTTGTCAGATAAAACAAGCGAATGCAATGTCTAATCTTTTTGGCCTTGTATTTAGTGTGAATAACTACCAATCAATCACATATTCATGTTAGCAGTCCTTACCATAATAATAACAGCAACTGTATGAATAAAATTTATTATTATTAAAATTTTTACGACTATTATATTCTATCAAGTGTCATTTAGGTCAAGATCGATACGAAGTCTTTATATTCTATAATAAATATTTATATACTGGTTATTACTTACATTTTCTAATGGGTAAATAACAGTTGCTCTAAGAATAAGGGTCAGTGCACACTAAAATCTGCTCAAGTAATTTTTAAGAGCAATGTCATTTTACCTTTATTTTGGTTAACATAATATGGGGCAAAATTTAATGAAATTCAAAACACTGTATGGTCGAGCCGCGCACTTTAAAGTACATTCAATTTTGCATTGTAAATAATTAATAGTTATAAAGTTAATATTTCAATGTAATCCTGATATCATGTCTGTCATACTTTATTCCAATTGAAACATCATACCTTCACAAAAGTACGCAAAATATTGAAATCAAAGTTATTGTGAATCGGTAAAGACGCTTCCGTGTCGATTTTCTTCGCACAATGCAATTATTTTACTCGAGTTGATTAAATATTAACTCTAATTCTTATTAAAAACGGTTGATATAGTAGTGACTATTTAAACACTTTACCAAACTAAAAAACGGTACCGCGATTAAAATTTTGGACCTCAATAATGGGCGTCCACCTTTTTTTTCTAAATATACGTTTAATTTTAAAATACCCGAGATGTTACCATGCTTGACAGTGTTAAAACCGCTGATATCAAGTAATGAGTATGATTTTTAACACCACGGGAATTTTATGTAGGTATGTGTACTGTGATGATTGACACATCTAGTACTATTAACGATCAGTCGTCTCACTATCGACTAGACACAATGTATATGCGATTACACGCCCTCTCTTTGATCTCCAATTAGATGAACATTTTGGGGTTCAGTAATATTTGTCTCGTCCCCTCATGATAGGGGAGCGATGATTGCGTGAATATGTTAGGTGCTTGTGTTTGGTCGCTGTGAACGATCGGGTTATGGGTGTGACTATGGTTATAATTCCACTTCGTTACAGAATTATGAACACATCTACAATAGACATACGTACTTAATTTCTTTGGTGCTTATTATGGTAAAGCAAAATTGTTACTTTGTAACTTGTCTCTAAATAAACCCGTATGACATGTTTATAAACCGAATCGAATTTAGCAATAGGTATACTGTCAAATATATTAAACACACTTGTGTTGTTTTTTTGCCATGAATATCGTCTATAACATTTTTGTCTGAACCTGGTATCAAACAATATGATCTAATAATAATAATTTCAAATCAGACATTTTACTGTTTCACAATTTGCATACTATATATATTTGTTAATTTTTATATTATTTGTTAATTTAATAACTAAAGCAACCGGTTTTATATTTTAAAACATCATCAGGGCTAGAACTTACTTTTAGTCATTAGATCATGTAGCTACATGATCTAATGACTATTTTAAATGGGACACTTTTTCTGTTTCACGATTCGCAGACAATATATTTGTTATTGATTTTAAACCCAACAAGTTTTAAGTTTTAATACATCATTAAGGCTAAAACTTATTAAGAGAAAACTAACGAATGATTGGATCATGTCCAATGTTTATTTTAAATTAGACACTTGATCTGTCCCGCAATTCGCATATTATAGCATTGGTATTAATTAAAAAGCCAATCGGTTAACTGCGTAATCAGGTCCAAAACTTACTTTACAATTTAAGTTGTAGCCCTTATGACGCACTAAAACGTAAAACCGGTTGGCTATTTTAATAATAACAAAAAATGTGTGAGTTGTAAAACAGTTAAAGTTTCAAATTCAAAATAATAATGATGATGGAGTTTCGCCAAGAACAACATGAAGATTACAGACATAATTTTAGCTGAATGGGCTGAAGAATAAACTACGAGTTAACTTAGATAGCAATATTTTGATAAAAGCATGAATGGCTATCAGTCTGAGCTGGGCGGACGGCTTGTCACATAATCCGCCTTAACGCCAATACAGATTGCAATTATCCCACGAAATAAAGCCGCTTAGTGGAATCATTTAGTTTGAGATGTATCATAAATAGGTATACGAGTCTTTCATCGACACAATTTAAACGTCTTATTTGAAGTAGTTTGACCGATAAATTGCGAAATTAAAAGGTGAAAAGAATCTCCTTGAAGAAATTGACAAGGTATTAACAGTTTCGGGAATATATTGTATTGAATTTGTAGCAAAAATGACATTTTATTTCGTTTTAAATCAACTTTCCAAAAGAAGCGGGTTCTCAATTTAGCGTTTTTTTTATTTTTGCTATCCGCAAAACTTGGTCATTTAATCACCGTTTCGAAAAAGTCCTTTTGTGTTTAAGAGGGTATAATAATTCCCGTTGGGTAAAGATCCGATTAAGGATTCCAAAGTTGCAGGTTGCAGGTTAATCTGATTTAACACATTTGCTCCAAAGTAGGCATGAAAATTATTGCATTTTTTTAAATTAATATTCATTGAATGGAATGAAACATAAAAATCACAATGATAGCATACCTATTCCAAAATTTCATCTACAATGATTTTCACTTATAAAATTTGGGTAATTTTAACGTTAAATTACCGTAAGCTATTAAAAATAAAGTATGAATTATAACCACTGCCCCTATATGAACTGAAAGATTTCATTGAGTGAGAAAAATCGTTTGCTATCTATCTTCATTTGGTTTGTGCCAAATGAAGAGACATAGCAATTGCTATGTTTGACTATGCATTTCATATAAAATTTTAAATGCTTCTTGTGAAATGTTCCATGCCTACTCCAGAAACACAGCAGACTAAAAGTCGGTTTTTGCAGTTTTAGTCTGTTTAGATTATTGTTATCCCCGGAGTAAAGTTAAATCCCTAAAACTGCAACTTATATTTACTCATTCATTTTATAATTAAGAGTAAAATCGCAAAAACACAACAGGAGGGCAAAGTTATATTTCTGTATAAGTTGTCAACGAATGCAGCACGTAACTGGTCAATGCATGTTAAAATCATTAGCGTGTGCATGTGACACGCGGTGAAGTTACACAGACGCCTCCATTCAATAAACTGTGAAAGATGCTTGCCAACTTGAAGTAAGCCATATTAAAACGTAATAAGTGATAATTTTAAGTGAACCTTAAGTTGATTTTACATTTCAATTGGCGGTTAACGGTTTTGGACGATTTTTAATCAGCTATGCAAGCTTTTGAACTAATTTAAAAAAGACTATCAGTTTTAGGCAGATTTAATTTTTTTTAATTTCATTTTGATGTTAGTAACATAAGAGAACTGAGTGCCAAAGATTGCAATCTAGATAGACACCCCTTGCTTCCTTCAAAATTATCCTCATGTAAGTTACATAAAGGAAAACCTGGGATTACACCGACCAATTTGATCCTGGTGTTGATCAGTCTTGGTCTCCCCGGATGCCCATATACTCCTGCATTCATCCTTGATTCCACACACTCATTTTTTGTAGAAATAGACGTCGGTATTTGATATCACTTTAACAAATGACAACACAGTTTCAAAATAATCATGTGTGTAGTTTTTCTCGAATCGAAAACAAAGGACAATACAAATATGTGATAATAATGTAAAATGTCAATTGTCTCGAATCATTAACTTATGACTTCAACTAATATGCCGAAAGGAAGAATTTTTCAAATCGTATTCAATGATATTTTATCGTTTCTAGTGATTTCAATGATGCTCTGCTTTTGGAATACTGTAAGTTTTGAAACTTGGTTATTTCTGAATATTTATAAAGTTCTAAATGGGCTTCAAATATACATATGCTATTAATGCTATATTAAAGAAAACAAGCAGAGAGAAACATGTGGGAGGCCACCTCTCTTAGCATAAAAAGACAACGTCATCTCTTAGTCACCAAAGATGTTAATAGTACGTTGCCATTGCAACAAGAATTCCGCCACAGGCATAAATTAACAGGCTACCATACCCTTCGAACTGTGAACACGATAGTGTTAACAACTGGCGATATTGCGAAAGGAAAAGGCAAGAACTCTACCACATAACAATCACTATGGTGACAGATTCAGCCAATCATACGTCTTTTGGAAACTGTTAGACAGGCAGTCTTTTTTAAAAGTAGCTCAAACCAACACAAAAAAATGAGTTATAGGTACAATTTGGGTGCATTTAAATTATTTTTTAGTTTAACTGACCGTTCTACAGTTTTATGACTGCTCTTTGACCAGAAAATCCATACCGAGGAGAATAATGCCGAGTTATTAGTACATGAATACTAATTAACCAACACCAGCATCCTTAGTCAAGAGAGACGTAAAGGAATTTCCTTACATTAACACATATGCATAAAGATCCGACTTAATGCACTCAGAGCTAGGATTTTCACCGTGTAAGGCTAGCGACACATTGCACAGAAATTCTGTCGTCTACTTGGCGCAAATATAGACGTTTGCTTTCAGGGTCATTATCAGAACATTTTATATTCTTTTCTTTATGAGTATATTTAGTACCTGACTTTGCCTTGTTTGTCAAGGTCAACGATCAGTGATTCATAGTAGTAACCATTAGCAACCAATTCCATTATAACGAAGCGTTCTGCAAATTGTTTGGACATTTGGTTACTTTACATTTATATTAAACTAGCTGCGCCTACGACTTAGTCTGCGTGGAAAAAATCTAAAAGTCCCGTTATTTAATCCGAATAATTCCGTTCCCGTGGGATTTCCGGGATAAAAACTATTGTCTTTTCTTGGGTCTCAAACTATGCACCAAATTTCATCCAAATCGGTTCAGGCGTGAAGAAGAGATAGATAGACAGATGGAGAGACGGAGTTACTTTGGCATTTTATAATATTATGGATTTTTAGATTACGGTTCGTAGAAAATGTTACTACTCGAAAATAAAATGATTCGTTCTAGAAACATCAGGAATCGGGGATGAGTTAATGACAAACGATACTGAATTTAAATTCGTTTCAAAAAATCATACTTTACAGTTTATATTTACAGAGATTTTGTTACAATCCATTTAACAGTTTTTACATAAAAACATACCCCCACTATCTAAGTTTAGTAATGATTTTGATTTCTAAAAATGTCATAATGAGTATTTGGTTAGTATATAAAATAAACGTCTACATGTATTTTTATGTACATTATAAAACCCATACATACATATTTGTTAATTAATCAACCGGTTTCGCCTTTTAAAACATCTTCAGGATAATTTAACATCTTGAACAGATAATATTTTAGCCATCTTAAATAAATAAAAGCCTACAGTCACAAATTATTATTAATGTTTGTATACTTACCAATCACCTACTTTCCTGAAACATTATTACAACGTATGTCGCTAGCCTAAAAGGCTTAATGAACACACGCACACGTTTACACAGAAACAAGCATTTATTGGTCCCGCGAATACTGTGTTTATTTGCAGGTGTAACAAACGATCGGTCAACGCACTCGCTAATACGTGTGAATGTGTGAATACGAGTACTACACCCCTATGACTGTCACGCGCAAAATCTATGTGCGAAATCTTTATAGTTTTTATGTCGTAGGATAGGACAAACAAGTAGATGGCGCTACTGGTGCTTTGATATACTCATTGCGGCTTTGTAGACTCATGCTCAGCGGTTACCTTACCTACAAAACCAGAATCCAAAACGCATCAGTGACAAGTTAGGATATTGCGATAGAAAAACGTAAGACGACGGTACAGAGCTTGTTTGTATTTTCAGAATTGCCTGATAGGAGGACGGTGTTGGTCCTTTGAAGAATAGGCCAAATGCCGTTCTGCCAGGCACGTCGTAAAAAGCGTCGTACATTGGCTATACGAGTAACTACCATCGTGACTACTAGGCGACGAGACGCGCGAGACGTTGCTGAACTCTACCAGTTCAGCAACGTCTCGCGCGTCTCGTCTCCCGGGTATATGGTACCACCGTCTTACCTATTGCTGCCGCAATAGCGTCAATGCTTTTCATTTTCGTGTTCCGGTTTTGGAGGGTAAGGTAGCCGGTATACTTGTACATGTGGCATTGCCATCCCACCACATGGATTGCAAAGCACCATTAACATCTTTTGTGTCTATAGGCGACTTTCTCCTATCAAAAGAGCCATCTATTTGGTAAGTATAATAATAAGTTTGATATCTAACGATAAAAGATAAAACTTTTTTAAGAACTATAGCTTATGAGAAACTTACTTTTTTACATCATAAGATAAATCAAACAAGCAGATGGGTCTCCTGATGGAAAGAATCAACCATCGCCTATAGACACCAAAAATTTTAATGGCGCGTTACTATATTGTGGCGAGGTCTAATGCCTCATGCATAAGTTTACCGGTTACCTTACCCTCCAAATCGGAACACGATAGCGATAAGCACTGACGCCATTGCGGCAGAAATAGGTAAGGCGGTGGTACCAGACCCGGGCGAGACAATGCAGAACCTAGTAGTCAAGATGGTAGTGACTCGCGTAGCCAATCGGACGCCTTTACGACCTGCCTGGAAGAACGACAGTTGATCTATTCTTCTTCAAAGGAGCCCGGATTCAGCACGGGGCAGAACACACTATTTTCAAACGAAATGAAGACTTTGTTAATTAAAATAAGGATGAGATAAATATCATTTGCTCTGGGAACGAAGGTCACTGGCTCAATTCCAGATAGTAGTATCTTCACGCCCGTATCCCCGAAGTGGTGGGCAGAGGTACAATAAGTGCACCCACGATTAGCCGAAGATACTTGGTCCCACAAATGTGATAGTTGGCGAGCCTATCGCCAACCTTTCCAATCCCGGGCAACGTTGTTTTTATCATAAAACTGAAAAAACACATTTTTGAATTGCCCGACCCAGGAATCGAACCCGGGACCTCATGTGGTCAACTCCGACACCGGACTACTAGACCACAGAGGCGACAAATAAATTCCAGACAGTTTCGAAATTTTTATGCGTTTAATGTAATGTAATATTAATCCTTTATTTACTTATAAATATATATGCTATAGCAACAAATAAGCACTATGCTTTATTCAAAGTATTAGTAGATATCGGAGAGATCTGTCGAAGTAAATATTAATAAGTGCTGTAACACTCGTTGATCATTTCCAAAATATTGAAGAGAAAGAAAGTTTGGTATTGAAAGAAAACTTTGATAAAAGTAGAAACGGAACATGCCCCGGTTAGTTCCGACATGTATCAAGAATGACAGATAAAAAATTGATAAAACAGATTTGCAATACGAATGTGGCCGGGTGTACATATATACATATACCGCTATGTTGGTCGAGTTATTAGCGAACCTAACTAAGGATCAAGGGGGTTTGGGTTCAATTCCCGACAGAGAATATTCATTTCTTTATATTGATATGGCGACAAGTTAAAACTAATATAATAAGGTGGCGCCACTATGGCACTTTTTTATCTCTGCCTGTCTTATAACTGACGGAAAGAAATATACGCGTATATATTCATTTCTTTATATTGCTTTAGCGACAAGTTAAAACTAATTTAATAAGTATAATGTGCGTTTATGAGCAAATATTTGATGTCATCACTCTAATTTATTTGTACATTTCATATAATATTATTTTCTAAATTTTAGTAAACCTGGAAGATTTTTATTACTTTAAAAATATAAAATATGGATTAAACACAGTAAGGTCTGTACTATGCTTGTACAATAAACATAAAACGATGAATTCACAACGGATTTACGAGATAAAGTCGCTTATCTCACTTCATCGCTCTTAAAATTTGACATTTCATTTTATAGAAGCAACTATATATAATTTATTAAAAATGTCGTTCGCAATAAAAATTTCAAAGCGTGAACAAGATAAATCATTACGGATGAAGAGGGTTTCTAATCCGATATTACGATGACTACATTTTTAAATCACCCAGTTCAAACATTATCCGGTAGTAAAATTGATATTAAATAAATGCGTACCAACATTCGACCACCCCTGACATTAGTGTTTGTTAATTTAAACAAAATAACGTTAACGATCTGAGAAAAAATAATAAGTTTTTTTTATTCTTGTGCGTATATCCAGTGTTGGTACGGACTTCCTTTGGAGAGTAGAACGTCTGACATTCTCTCAGATAAAAAGCGAACGATTTGCTAAGCGTATCACTACCATACCATACTGACTACTAGGTGGTAGAGTTCTGCAACGACTCGTCCCAGTATTTGGTACCACCATCGCACCTATTTCTGTAATTAATGCTTGACTCTGTCGTTTTCTTGTTTGGAGGTTAAATAGCCGTTAAATCTATATACGTGGCAATACTATCCCGCCTAACGGATATATACCACACGATAAAAATCCATCATTAACTTCTTTGATGTCTATGGGCTTGTTGGCTATGTTGTGGTATAAAGAAATTTGTAGTATATTTTATATAATTGTAAACTCCGGTTAAAAACTTTTCTTGCGCATAAATTCCGTAGTATTGTAGAACTTTACACGATTAACACCTGGTTATTTCGATGTAATACAAAAGTTACAACAAAATAACGTATCTATATCACTATTCATGAATAACAAAATCTATACATATAATAAGTAGGAAAGTCAAAACTGTACATTGAATATTTTTTTTAAAAAATACTTGGGGCGTGATCTACAATCGATACCGAAGCCAAAAATATAGTTTTTAGAATTTTTGTCTGTTTTGTCTGTTTTGTCTGTTTATCTGTTTGTCTGTTTGTATGTATGTATGTCCGGGGTATGACCTCAAAAAGTACTACATGGATTTACTTCAAATTTTGCATGAATATTACTGACAGGTCGGGTCAACATATAGGCTACATATTATCACGCTATCACCTACAGGGGAGGAGCAGTGCGGAGTAAACGAAGTCCGCGCGGACGTAGTCGCAGGCAACAGCTAGTATATAATAAAAAAATATTGTATCTATAGCACTATTCATGAATAGTGATATAGATACAATATTATGGTTTAACTTTTGAATTACATTGAAATTACCAGGTGTTAATCATGTAAGGTTCTATAATACTACCAAATTTATAAGCAAGAAGAGTTTTTAACCGGAGTTTATAGTTAAATTACAACTTCCTACAGATGTCTTTTATATCATACTATTCATGAATAGTGAAATAGATACAATATTTTGTTTTAATTTTTATATTACATCGAAATTACCAGGTGTTAATCTTGTAAGGTTCTATAATACTACCGAATTTATGGGCAAGAAAAGTTTTTAACCAAGTTAATAAATTACAGCTTCCTAAAGATGTCTCTTATATCATAGGAAACAAGCAGATACGCTTGGTATCGCGGCTCTTTTGACGGGAAAAACATTCTGTAAAATACCGTTCAAGAGATCCTGAGACAGATAGACATACAATGGAGGCATTTTAATATCCATTTTTTTTTAATTTCATAAGTCATAGGGTAGTCCACTTTTGGTGGACACAAACGGATGGTTCTTGTGATGGAAAGAGAAATCCATCGCCTATAGACACCAAAGATGTTAATTGTGCACTGCCATTCCTGTGGGTAATCTAACATAAAAAAACTTATTAACCGTTTACCCTACCGTCCAAATCAGAGAACAACGGTGACAAGTGCTGAGGCTATTGCGGGAAGAAATAAACGGTGATTATTAGTAAGAATAATAAACTCACTTAGAGCGATATCTTGATTAATAATAACATTATTTAATAAAGGGAATCAAAATATTGTGATTTTATCACATGAAATGTGAAACACTTAATAGCGACAATATGATTTTAATAGGTTTTCTCTAATAAACTTAGTATCCCGTCTGATATTATAGAATGGAAGATTTGTTGACTAGAGATGATACAAGTTATAAAATTAATCGATGATCATTTCAATATCAAAGGTGCCTTATTAGGCACGGGATCATAACGCTTTTAAGTATTAAGAATTTTTAATTTGTGAGTAATTAGGTTGAATGTATTTGGCATTACTTTACGGGAAGACTTAAAAGACATTTTGCTAAAAATTTAGTTTTATTTTATTAAGATTTCTTTTTAGTTAAGAATGTTACCTTAAAACGATTATTTAACAACGTAATTATTTTTTGTGATTATTTTATTATAGTGTACCTACTAGATATTGATGTAGCATAAATCGACACGTCCCAAAAACAAAATCGTATCTGCAAAACCACCAAATTACAATATATTTATTTGTGGGGGTACATTGTACATAAGATGATGTTCACTTGAGCATTTCCAAAAACAAAAGACCCAATAACTATAAAAAATATATTGTTTTTTGGCTTTATGCCTGTTTAATGCGAATTTTATTATAAAACCAATTTCGTCTGATCTCTCCGTACGATTTTGTTCTTGGGACGTGTCGAAATATAGAGTGCTTCGCCAACAAACTGTGATACGGTTTGTCGAAATTTTAAACACTGTACAATTTTAGATTATGAATAAATACTTAAAAAATAACCAGGGCTTAAAATCTTTATTCTTTTATTTATCAAATCTATTATATTAAATTTGCCAATATTTACAGAATATTTAGTGTAGAAGCGGTCGCAAATATCATTTTTGATATTTGTTTCAAGATTTTATGTTTCCACAGACTGCTTTTCGACACTCTAATAAATGAACGATGTAAATGTCAAGCGACAGCTTTATAATCTGTTTCGATATAAAAATGTATCACAACACTAGTTCTCATAAGAAACAAATTAAACGCCTATTAAAGGAGCCATAAATAACAAAAATTTATATCGAAGACATAAGTAATCCGACACTATAATTTTATATGTTTTATTTATATCAAGTAATTAACTTCAAAGAAATCCCTTAAACAGTTGGACAAGTGTAACGGCATTTATAATTTAACTAGATATGTTTTATTGCCTAGTAAACTATTATCGTTAGGCTGGTTCCCTGGCGAGGTAGACAGAGTGAACGGAAAGTCCGTAGGTTCGTCGTTTTACCATGATTCATCGATTTCTGAATTGATCAAATGAGTGGTAATCTACATCGTCGCATTTTACTGTCCCAATAGCAATTAGCACTTGTTTTTGCGATAACTGTGACAGCTTTACGTGCTCATCCGATACACGTGATAAGAAAACACCCCAGATTACAGACTTGTATGGAGATTTCGATTTGTGTATAACGTCGAAAAAACTATAGTAAGTAACACTTTTGCCTGACCATAAAAACAAACCCGCGACCAAATGATTTAAACGAATGGAAATTTGTCCGTCCCGTTAGTCGAATGGTTAGCGAACCTAACTACCAATCGATGGGGCTTGGGTTCGATTTCCGACAGGGACAGACATATTTTGTGTTATAAGCATAGTGTATTTCTGGGTTTGAATGTTTATTATGTATTCAGCAGTATTTATATATGAATTGTTATGTATTAGTATCGTTGAGTAACACCCATAAACACAAGCAAATAGTTTGCTTATTTGATTGAATATTCTGAGCATTTGAAAAATTATAGGTTTTTTTTTTTCAATTAGGATATAATCTCAGTAGTCCACTGGCTATTGGTAGTGTATCAACATTTTCTCGCTTCGGAATGAATTTGTTATCACAAGTAACAAACGATTTTTATTGCTTGCGACAGCTTGTCACTGTCGTGTTCCGATTTGGGTAAGATAGTTGGTAAACTTATGTATGTGGTATTGCCATCCCGCCACACGGATAGCAACACACCTTTAACATCTTTGGTGTCTATAGGCAATGGTTTCTCTTTCCATCGGAAGAGTCATCTGGTTATTTGCTATCTTATGATATAAAAAAAAGATCGCTACGCGTATCACCATCCACTTCCCGGTGGATAATACTAGCTATTAAACGGGAGTGTATAAATAACGTTTGAGTTACTCCTCCAACCCCGAAAAAAACTCAGCGTGATGTTTATATATTTTTGTGATACACTTTATTATTACATTTAGTCTTCCATTAAATATCTATAGCTTTTTAGAATCCCATTCTTGTAAAATATTTATATTAAAACTTAATTTACAGCTACTGTTACATAATATTCTACTATATACTTTGTATGGTTTAATTTACTGTCTTGATTCCTGTATTTAGTCGATGTCAAACATACTCTAGCTTTGAAATGTCCGATTTTTATAAAAAACTAATACTTACATAATAAATAATAATATTAATAACAATTATTCATACTAATATTGTAAATGCGCAAGACACTCTGTCTATCTCTTCTTCACGCCGAAACCATTGAACCGATTTGAATGAAATATGGTACAAAGATAGTTTGAGACCTGAGAAAGGACGTAGGATAGTTTTTAACCCAGAAATCTTATGAGAACTGGAACAATGCGGATAAAATTCCAGAACTGTCTATCTTTTAAATCACGGTAATAAGGAGTAAATTAGGTTACTTTTATTTTACGATTTTTTCCACGCGGACAAGTCATGAGAACAACTAGTTATCCTACTAATATTATAAATGCAAAAGTTTGTATGTATGTATGGATGTTTGTTACTCTTTCACGCAAATACTACTGAACCGATTACGGTGAAATTTGGTATGTAGATAGCTGAAGACCCAGAATAACACATAGGTTACTTTTTATCGCGGAAAAGTTAGGTGATCACGCGGGATTCACTAAAAACTTTTATAATGCAGCGGGCTGCACGCTGCAGCTAGTTATTAATACAATAATGTCTTTTTTACACTTTATCGTCGGCACTTGGTGAAACTCTATTTGTAATTTTGTAAATACACTTGTACTGTTTCACAAATCACTTCAAATTTAATTAATTTCACCAACCGGTTTCGTCTTTTACGGAATCTTCAGGGCTACAAGGAAACAAGGGAATCTTGAGGGCTACGTGGAAACAAGGTCTTGTTTTGTGTAAAATATTAGTTAAGACATGTGTGTTAATGCTATATATATAATTATAATTATAATATATTTATAATAGTCTCGTAGCCCTGAAGATTCCGTAAAAGGCGAATCCGGTTGGTGATATTGATTAAATTTAAAGTGATTTGTGAAACAGTACAAGTGTATTGAAAAAATTATAATAATGTTAATTTTTAATGCCATATTTTATAACTACAGTTAGGTACCAAAAACACAATTTTTTGTTCGATTTCCTTGATACATGGTTATAATCGATTACTAAAAATATCTATACTTATACATATAATAAAATCGTAGGAAAGTCAAAACTGTACATTGAATATTTTTTAAAAGAATACTTGGGGCGTGATCTACAATCGATATCGAAGCCAAAAATATAGTTTTTAGAATTTTTGTCTGTTTGTCTGTATGTACGTCCGGGGTAAACTCAAAAAGTACTGCATGGATTTACTTCAAATTTTGCATGAATATTACTAACAGATCGGTTCACATACAGGCTACATATTATCACGCTATCACCTAAGGGAGAGGAGCTGTGCGGAGTAAACGAAGTCCGCGCGGATGAAGTCGTGGGCAACAGCTAGTATACAATAATTATAGCCCGCGTACATTCTGATCCCGCGAGAAAAATTGGGATAAAATGTAATCTATGCCGCTCAGGAATATTTTAACGTAACTTTCCGCTGGTGAAAGAATTTTCATAATCGGCTCTGTAGGTTCCTTTATTTTATACGAACAAACTCACAAACTATACCTGTATATAATATTAGTATCAATAGAAGTATAGAGTAAGAGAGAAAGAATCGGTCAATAATAAATCGAAATGTAATTAATAGCATATTTTATGTATATAGTTATACATGGATCAAAGTATGGTGGCTGAAAAAAAAACAAAAGCGAATAAAAACTTACCTCTTTTATATCAGTTTTAAAGGATTGTGCCATTTCACTGTAAAGAGTTCTATTAACTAACAATTAACACTAACAATGTCAAAAATATATACACAGATTAAAATATCTAAAGCGTCTACTATGAGCAAACATTGAATATTAACTAACCTAGTGAAATAAAAAATCTAAAACAATATAAACTAAACAAAAGACAAGAGATAAGGGTGGATGACTCAGAAGCGATGGTAATGGTATAAAGATTCACGACTACCCCATTGAAATTATATTGTTATCGAAAGATTTTCTAAACTTAGGAGGTGAAAAAAAACGATGTGCTTTGAAAAAAGGTAGGGCTTTTGCGCTCTGCTTGGCTTATCGTGGCGAGGGTTCTGCTGTGTCGCCAGATTATCAAGAAAACAGATTATCTTCTTCTCTTATATAGTACACGCACGATATAAGAACTTAAACATCGTCTGATGCCTCGTTGCGTCACATTGAAACGAGATTGAAGTTTTTCTTATTGGTCAAACTTATATTGCGCGCGACATCACATGTTGTATATCTTACCGGAATGGCTAATTACTAAATCAAATTTTTTTATAATAGGAAAGCAAACAAGCATCCCATCCCATGGAGAGCCATTCTGACCTGATAGAGACAACCATTGTCTATAGACACCAAAGATGTTAATGGTGTGTTCATTTTTTTTTGTGGTGAGGTGTTAATGGCACTTGCTTAAGTTTACCGGCTTCCTTACCGGATTCTAGCGCAATAGCATCAATGGTAAGCAATAGGTAAGGCGGTGGTACCTACCATATACACGGGCGAGCATTGCGAAGTCTACCACCTATTAGTCATGACGTCAGTGTTATAATAAATCTATGGTAACATGTGTAACCAATACAACATCAAACGACCTTGCCACACGGATATCACCACATCATTAACATCTTTGGTGTCTATGGACGATGGTTTTCTTTCCATCAAGAGAGCCATTTTTTTCTTTTTTTTTCATAAGATAGCAAACAAGCAGATGGGTCTCCTGATGGAAAGAGGTAACCATCGCCTATAGACACCAAAGGTGATAATGGTGCGTTGCTATCTTGTAGCGAGGTCTTATGCCACATGCATAAGTTTACCGGCTACCTTACCCTCCAAACCGGAACACGACAGTGACAAGCACTGACGCTATTGCGGCAGGAATAGGTAAGGCGGTGGTACCAGACCCGGGCGAGACAATGCAGAACTCTACCGCCTAGTAGTCACGATGGCAGTGACTCGATAGCCAATCGGTCGCCTTTTACGACCTGCCTGGCAGAACGGCAATTGGTCAATTCTTCAAAGAAGCCCGGAACCAACACGGGGATCTGCTTGTTTCTTATCTAATAATATAAAAAAACTGTCGTATCAGTCCCTGGCGTTATGGAGTTATTTTATTACTGGCTGTTGCCTGCGACTTCGTCCGCGCAGACTTAGTTTACTCCATATGAACTTTTAAACTAACGCTTTCTACTATCATTTTCAAAAATATATACACGGGTCAATAACGCGTACGTATATAGAACTTACTTGTAAAGCTCGACGTTTCGGCCAAGTTACATTGACCGTGGTCACGAGCAGACGTGGTTACTCCGCACAGCACCTCCCCCGTAGGTGACAGCGTGATAATATGTAGCCTATATGTTGACCCGACCTCTTAGTAATATTCATGCAAAATTTGAAGTAAATCCATGCAGTACTTTTTGAGTTTACCCCGGACATACATACAGACAAACAGACAAAAATTCTAAAAACTATATTTTTGGCTTCGATATCGATTGTATATCACGCCCCAAGTATTTTTTCTAAAACATATTCAATATACAGTTTTGACTTTCCTACGATTTTATTGTATGTATATAGATATATAGATTATTTATACTGGTCTTCCAAGGTTCATATTTATTTTTGACTTAATATTGCAATGACGTGGTCCTAAGTAGGTAGGTACATCGACTATCTATTGATCAAGGTAAACTAGGATTCCACTACATACCATTTTTATTGTTTCTTCAAGTGAATACAGTTTAATTGAATTACGACACATTTCTTCAAACTGAAACATTGGATAAACTTTAAAATCCGACACGGAATATCGGCTCACTGAAAATAATTAAGCCACTAATTAAATCACTGAAAATTATTCACTAAAAATCGAGCCCCTGAACCGTGAAGTCACTTAATTTAGATAAATTAACACAACACGCAAAACCTAATTTTACGGATAAACTTTTTTAGTTTTCACATTTTAACCCCAAAAAATGTTTTTAATCTAATTAAAATTTTTAAACAAAATTATTCAATACAAAATAAAAGTCATACTGATTGTTTAATTTTCAAAAACTGTATGTGTATACTTATTTTAAACAAAAAACATATTCTATTATAACAAAAAAACATAAAAAATATATGCTAATGAGTTGACATTTAGGCAAAATTATTAAATTAAACGACTTCCGCGAACAGACACTAAATTATAACTGAATCATAAAACGCGAACATCTCATCTTTCCAGTTTTGACCCTTGATAAATAAATAAATACGGGACTGGAAAAAAAACGGGAGGGTCTATGAATCCAGAATGGGACAGCAAGTTTGCTTAATTTTGATCAACCCCTTAAGCGACAAATAGGTACACCCCTTTAAAACTACCGACCAGCCCAAGATTTGCGCCATTATATAATAGGTATAATGATTAAAACAATTGTATTAAATTGTCTCTTTTATAATGAAGAAAAGAAGGAAGAAATATGAATGTTACAAGTCGATACTGTTTAAGAATGGAAAGCAGCATAATATCTATATTAAAATGATTATATATATATATATATATATATATATATATATATATATATATATATATATATATATATATATATATATATATATATATATATATATATATATATAATACTTAAAGGAAATTGTTTGTACCCGTTTTTAAGACATTTACGCGAAAGTTCATCACAACTGCGGAGTACAAGATTTGGCTCCTTTAAAATTCACATTGCGGAGGACTGCAGAAACCTAATATTTTTTAATATTAAACATTAGAAATACATTAAATTAATAAAAATAAACATTACACACATGTTATACTATTTTCTTTAATGCTGAAATCTTTTGTCAAAATTAAAAAGGTAATTTATTGTTTAGCCTATCTATGGTCGAATTTTGACGTAAATAATATTCTAAAAGTATTCCATAAATACATATCAAATATAACATGCCAAGTCACTAGTGCCTAGCCTGTTCGATTCAAATCAGGTCCCCGGATTTGATTCCCGTGTCAATATTTTAACAAATTCACGTAAAACTGCTAATTATTAATCGCAAATAATCAGCAATAATCGCTAAAACACAAGGCTTTTCGCACAGAATATATTATAATAGTTCAAGCTTTGGAGTAAGGGATAAGGGGTGCACAGGATCACGACTTTGCCAAGAAAAACACACATAGGACGGTTTTATGTTAACATCCAAGGTACGCGAGTGCTAAACAAACTATCACGATTTATTTTATTTTTATGTTTTAACCCTGAAGATGCATTGAAATATGAAACCGGTTGGCTATGTAATTTAATATATATATATATATATATATATATATATATATATATATATATATATATATATATATATATATATATATTTTATAAAGTTTGTGATAGTGAAACAGTACAAGTGTTTAAAATAAAATATTAAATTTTCACGAAACTGCGAGATTTCAATTTACGAGGATTGTCCTTGTAAATTGAAATCTCGCCCTCGAAAGAAAACCTTTGCTCGATCCGGGAATAAAACGGAGGACTAAGCCACTAGATCAGATACCTAGTCAATATTATATTTATGTAGGTATTTACTTATGGTATATGATATTACGTAAACCAGCGATCGCCTGTGGGCGAAATTAGAACATATAGGTACTTAACAATAAAATCTCTTTTAACTTTCACAACAGACTTAAGTCCGTAAAGAAAGAGTGAAAGAAAATAATATTCGTGTACGTATATTAAGATCGTGTATATGTCACATAAATGTTGTCTGTGAATTATTTATTTTTATTAATTTAATTCATTTCTAATGCATTTTATTTAAAAACTAGCTGTTGCCCAAGACTTCGTCCGCGCGGACTTGGTTTACTGCGCACAGCATCTCCCCCGTAGGCGATGGCGTCATAATATGTAGCCTATATGTTGACCCGACCTGTTAGTAATATTCGTGCAAAATTTAAAGTAAATCCATGCAGTACTTTTTGAGTTTACCCCGGACATATATACAAACAAACAAACAAACAGACAAAAATTTTAAAAATTATATGTTTAGCTTCGATATCGATTGTAGATCACGCCCCAAGTATTCTTTTAAAAAAATATTCAATTTACAATTTTGACTTTCCTACGATTTTATTATATGTATAGATATAGATATTAGGTTCCTGCACTCCCCTACAATGTAAACTTTAACTGTGCCAAATTTCGTACTTCAACGTTTGAGCAATTGTTTAAAAAATGTGTGCAAGTTTTCCTTTTACGTATATTTTTACTTTAATATATAGATAAAATATTACAGTAATCAAATATAGCAATCTGTCAAAAAGTCATTGTCATAGCATTGCGTCACATAAGCAAACAAAGATCTTTTAATAACACGAAGAACAAAACTGAAATTTCTATTAGAAAAATCTAACTTCTAGTAGAAATTTCATTTTTATTCTTCGTGTTATTAAAATATCTATAAAAGTAAATTTATTTTCATAAGTAAAACAAAAATCGCATTTTTAAGTTACGAAAACTTACGTAGGATCTGTCGATATACGGAATCTACATGGAAAGATATGTATCTTTTCAATTCTAACGGCCTTGCTCCACGTTTGTGATGTAAAATCCTTACTTCTTATGCAATTAAGTAAAATGTAGTTAAAAACACTACGAGCAAATAAAATTGAAATTTTTTCCCTGTGTTGATCCTGGCTCCTTTGAAGAATAAGGCAACTGCCATACTGCCAGGCAGTTCGTAAAAGGCGACTGATTGGCTATACGTATCACAACCATCGTGAGTACTAGGTGATATATTTCCGCAAAGTCTCGCCCGGGTATTTGGTACCATCGCTTTACATTTTCCTGCCGCAATTGCGTCAATTTTTGTCATTGTCACGTGCCGGTTTGGAGGGTATGGTAGCCGGTAGACATGCATGTTGCATTGCCTTCCCGCTACAAAAATAGCAACGCACCATTAACATCTTTGTCCATCCACCATCATCTATAGACAGACGATGGTTTTCCTTCCATCACGAGAGTCATATGTTTGTTTGCTATCTTTTGATATAAAAAAATTATTCAACTCGAGTTTAAAAGCCTAGCCTATACTTGTATATAAGTAATAAGATAGCCTATACTTATATATAAGTATAAGTAACAAGATAAGTATAAAGACATTTTTTTGAAAAATATCTAAAACCTTATTGATCATTGCAACCGTTAACTACGAAGTCGGCCGTTTTGGGCGACTAAGTGCACCTCTCTGAACCTCTGTAAAGTAATGGGCGTGAAGTTATTTTATATTCATTGTATAATTTAAATGCAATAAATTACATTAAATTTACTTCAATTAGCTCGTTTCGCCAAATCCTTTAATTTAAGTTATTTTCTACTTCTTATTACAACGCAATTTAACGAAATCAAGTAAATCACATAGCATCTTATCAATCTCGTGTTCTGGATACGAAGGCTCAATGTGCTGGACATCCCATCCCGCCACACGGGCAATGGTTATCTTTCCATAGTCATCTACTTGCCCGCTATCGTATGGTATTGGAAAGTATATTATTTTTTATAATTTTATCATTATTGTCCCGAGACTTCATTATCAGATCTAGAGATGAAAATAAAACCATCTCGACGATACATTTAAACAAAAAAATACTTTGAAAACATATACAAAAACACCGAAACTCCTTGAAGTCGATTTTAAACTTATCTTCAGTTATATAATTATAGAGCATCAATATTGAAGAATAAAAAACTAATCGTACCTTATTTATATGCATTTCCAGCGCACATATTTCTATGGAATTCATTTCCTTCATTTTCAGTCCCATTTTGCGTTATTTTTTCAATCACTTAATAAACAAAGTTACGAATACTCTCACAATTTAATTCACACACTTATTTATTGAATTCAATATATTTTCTCAAAAACAATATTTCTATCTAAAAACGTCGACTAATTCACACAAAACAAATTTATTTTTAACTATATGTAAGACCTGCTTCGATCAAACACCATTCGTAAACTGAATCAAAAATTGAAAACAATCTTCAAACTATTTTTGAGAGCAACAATAGTGACAATAGCCAAAAAGGTAGGGTATTTACACAGTAGTGTTGGATAGAGCGTGATAGCACTATAATTCGTATCTCAGTCCATCCTTTTAAATTGTAATTACGTTTAGAATTGTACCTGCCTTTAAATAGTTTAATTGTTTGACCAAACGATTTTCTACTATATTACTAGTCGGTTACTAGCGAATGGCCCCGACTTTGCTTGAGCTTATTTTCGACTGCGTACAAGACTTACGCAACAGTAAACTAGTGGTTCACCACAAACTGCGAACTCACCATTCGCGGCATAGTTTTTAAAGGGTTTCGTAACCAAAGGGTAAACTTAACCCTATTACTAAGACTCCGCTGTCCGTCTATTTGTCATCAACTTTCACAGATGATGTATTTCTGTTGCTGCTACAACAACAAATACTAAAAACCGGCCAACTGCGAGTCGGACTCGCGCATGTAGGGTTCCGTACCATTGTAGCAAAAAAAATACGAAAAAACAGGTTTATTGTATAAGCCGAAAAAACTAAAACCCATGTGTAAATTGAAATAAAAGTACAAGTGCATTGTTTGTTAATATATTTGCATAAATACAAACATATCTTCACGCTAGATCCCTTACAGGGCAGGCGGAGAGAACCGAGTGCCATACATGGCGATCCTTGCAGACTTCGTTTCCTCCATATTCATTAGTCTCTTCATACAAACACGCCGGTTGCGAAGACTCTTGACACCACCTTCGGATAGTACTGGATCAATCTTATCATGATACGTTAGTCTTAGTTTTCTCTACATCCTTCCATATTCGCATTGTATATTTATCTGTTATGTTAATATTTCATTGTAATTAATATATTTGCCTCTAAATAATGGAATTTCTACAAAGTGTCAACCACAGACCACATGAATACTAGTAAACACGCCATTGGGAAGGAAACGTGTCACCATGAGCAAACGCTCCTATCACTGTCAAAAGTTTACTGATGAAATATAATCACTCCAAGGGAAATTTTTAAACATTGTTATCCCATTCGGTACGATAAAACAGTACAACATGGCTTGTTTCTATTTTTTCACAATATAATAAGGTCTACAAATGTATGATAGTATAATTCTGTATTTCTATGTGTAAATGCAAGTTACACTGACAAACTTAGAAATTGCCTTGAAAGCCATATCCGTAGTGCCGACGATGGAAAGCGTATAATATAATTTTCATGTATTTATTAAAATATTTAAACTAACCTTCTGTTAAATAATAAGTACCTGCCTATCAATAATAATTGAAAATAATAATCCCCGAATTCACATGTAGAGGGGTCGCAGTAAATTAAAGTTTTGGCAGAAAATTATTTCGTCACAAACATAATCAATTAAATCCATTGAGAATGGTTGCATGGGGTCCACTTTATCTTGTTATTGATATCTGGATAAATGGGGTAAAGAGGCAAATCTCGTCATACGGGCGTCGGAATTGATACGGGTTTATTTGTATGAATTTGTGGAATACAAGTAGTTGAAGGGTTAAATAGAATTGGCCGAATGGATCTAAGGGCTTTTTGTTTTTTTTTCGACGATTTCATTTATTAAATAAAAGGCTAAAAAATAATAACTGACGATTTATAAAGTCATACAAATGATTATTACTTATTAGCCCTATTATTTAGCCAGATTTTATTTTAAATACTAGCTGTTGCCAGCGACTTCGTCCGCGCCGACTTCGTTTACTCCGCACAGCACCTCCCCCGTAGGTGATAGCGTGATAATGTGTAGCCTATATGTTGACCGAACCTGTTACATGCAGTACTTTTTGAGTTTACCCCGGACAGATAAAACAGATAAACAGACAAACAGGCAAAAATTCTAAAAACTATATTTTTGGCTTCGATATCGATTCTAGATCACGCCCCAAATATTCTTTTAAAAAAATATTCAATGTACAGTTTTGACTTTCCTACGATTTTATTATATGTATAGATTTGCACACCATATCGTGGTAGAATACATCATATATTGTAAACTTTAAATTAATTTTTAATAACTTGTAACACCCATACCTACTCTTGTAAATAAATAGTAACATTTCCTTTTATTTCAAATTTGAATTTCAAAATAAAATATAAATGTAACAAATGCGACAAATCATGTAAACAAAAAAGGGTCTTTCCAATAACAATTAATATAATATTTAAGAAATGTTCAAACAATAGCGAAAATGTTCATTTTATCGGACAGGATGTGAAAAGATATTGAAAGCATTGTCAGCCTTTGGAACAATAAAGGGACCGTCATGTGGACTGCAATCTGATTTACAATGCCTCTACATTTAATGGTTATTTCTAAAAAATGTAATAACAGTGCCGGTTCTACGTATTTATAGAAAAATTTTGTTGACTGACTGATTCATCAACATATATCTCATTTCATATTTGCGTACTTATAGCAAAATAAATGTAGTTGACCGATTAATCAACATATCTAATTTTAATATTTGCGTACTAATAGAAATATAAATGTTGTATTTGACTAATGCATTAACACATTTAATTTTTATGTTTGCATACTTATAGAAAAATAAGTGTGGTTGGCCGATTTCATCAACGTTTCGTATTTTAATTTTTTTGCAATTTTAAATACCTAGTTTTTGCGTACTTGTAGAATAATATATGTCGTTATTCACCAACATAATGATTAAGTGTTAAAAATGTAGGAGTATGGGTTCCACACAATATTTATAAAAAATAAATGTGACTGTGACTGACTGATTCATCAACACATCTAACTGTAATATTTACGCACTTATAGAAAAAGAAATATTGTTGACCCATTTCATTAAATTAGATATCAAATGTTAATATTTGCGTACTTATAGAAAAGTATAAATACGCAAAAAGTAAGTTATGCTCGTATGCCTGCAGATTCTTTAAAAAGTAAGTAAATGTGGTTGACCGATTTCATCAATTTTATATTTGCAAACTTAAGTTTTTATTATAAAGTTAAAATTAGATATAAATATTTGCGTACTGATAGAAAATTAAATGCTGTGATTGACTGATTTATCAACATGTTTTCCCCTTGTTAGTCGGGCTCCTTTGAGAAACAGACCAGCTGCCGTTCCGCCAGGCAGGTCGTTAGAGGTTACCGATTGGCTATATGAGTCACTATTATCGTGACTACTAGGTGGTAGATTTTCGCAACGTCTCGCCCAGCGATAAATATGTATAATATTAATAGCGTCATGTTTGTCATTTTCCTATTCCGGTTTAGCTAGGTAACCGGCAGATTTATGCATGTGGCATAGTCATCCTGCCACAGGGATAGCAACGCACTATTTACATCTTTCCATCAGGAAAACCATCTGCTTGTTTGCTGTCTTGTGATATAAAAAAAAATGATTATTTCTAAAAATGTAACAGTAGTGTCGGATTTACATATTCATACAAAAAGTAAAACGCGGCGACTTACTGCTAAATTTAATATTTGTGTATGTATAGATAGATAAATGTAATAGACTGATTCATTAACTTATCTTAATATTTGCGTATTTATAGAAAATTAATGTCGTGATTGGCTAATATTCGTTAGTTTTAATATTTTATGAAAAATAATTAAATTTAAATATAATTGACGGATTCATCAACATAATAAAATCACATTAAATCAGGCCACGCCTTTTGCGACATTCTCGCGACTCGTAAATACGGCAGAAGTTAAAGGTATTAAAAGTTACAAATATGGCATAATTATAAACGAAATATGCATTCCTTTTTTAAAATTTTATTTTATATTTAAAAAATAAAGTGTATGTATAAACGCAATAAAAGCATGACATCATGCCGTTTGGCGTCACGGCACTACATTCTACTGCTGATGATCACCAATAGATGTTTCACATCAAAATAGAAGAGATTTTTAGTTCGTCGAAGAAATAAGAATGTCCTCCTTTTATTGAAGTTGATTGAAAATCCATTAAAATACGAGTTTATCTTATTTAACTTACACGAGTGTTAACAATATGAAGGTTAATTTCTTTAATCTACGTTCCAGTAAACTATTACCTGCATTATCAGTTATTACAAAAGACGCAAGTAATATAAATAATAACATTCTTATGCTCGTAGCTGATAGGAACGCTGTGACGGATTATAAAGGACAACTTATCCTTTGTATTTAATAATACATCTGGAGTGTATTTTTGTATTGTTTGATCATACATCTGGAATGTATTATTGAGTTTTAGTTTATTCCAATATTTAAGATTTGTGAGTTAGGACGGGTTACATCAGTCGCACTATAATTACTCGCTTGTTATCTGCTGTAATGTAGCACCGAGTAAGAAAATATTGAAACTACGATATAATGTACAAATATACGAGTGCTGTGAAGAATTAATTATAAGGGACAACTTATTTTTTGTGTTTGATCATACGTCTGAAAATATGTATTGTTCAGTATTGGTTTATTTCAATACTAGCTGTGCCCGCGACTTCGTTCGCGTGGAAAAAATTCTAAAATATCCTATGTCCTTCTCCTGGCTCTAAACTACCTCCCTGCCAATTTTCAGCTAAATCGGTTCAGCCGTTCTTGAGTTATAAGTGAAGTAACTAACACGACTTTCTTTTATATATATAGATTTTCTTACAACATTAGGTATTTTAGATCCTACGTATATTAAAGAATAAAATTAATGATTATTATTCGATTAATTAAAGTTATTACTGTAGCAACAATCATTTTAATAAAAAATAAGGACGTATTATCGGTACGTGACCAATTAATAATCTTAAGTTTTTTTTATAGGATAGCAAACAGGCACTTGAATCTCGTGATGTAAATAGATAACCATCGCCTATAAACCAAACATATTAATGGTCTGTTACTGTTAATGTGGCCAAATCTGAATGCCACATGCATTAGTTTAACGGCTACCTTACCTTCAAATTCGGAACACGACAGCGACATTAAACAACGCTATGGAACAGGTAAGGCAGTGGTACCAAACCCGCTCGAGACGTTGAAGACATCTCTATCACCTAATTAATTTTTACGATGTAAGTGACATGTAAAGTGCTTATCTGCGTCAGATCTACACATTCGCAATGCTATTATTATTTTTACTATTTATTATAATTATTATTATAATGCTGCAAAATATCAAGAACATTTCGCCTAATTCACACATGATCTCGCAAGTACCATAGTAAGGAGGCGTCCTTAAATAGTTCCTTTTGACGTATGTTCAATTCTTTCACTGTGATTTTAACTAATATTACATCTAATTGAAGACTTAAATACTAGTCTCAATTGGTTTTAAGGACATGAATCTTGTAAACAAATTACTTATTTGTTTTAATCAACATAATATAAGGACCAAAAATACGCATTTTGAAATAGCCCCCCCCCCCCCATAATCTCACGCTTAGGTTAATGAAAACTGAAAATCTTACGATCTCTCATCGTGGGGGGATCAAAAACACGCCAAATTGCCTCACGTAATTTATGGACGCGCCTTAATACGCCAAATATAATCCTCCGTATTATGGCGTCAAGAATAAGGTGGACCAACTCAGTCGACGACATAAGTGTCCATTAAAAAGTGTGGAATACACCCCTACACAAAAAGCTGTGTATGATAAAAAGATGCGTTAAAAAAGCACCAGTGGCCAACTGGTAAAAGCGTCCAAATTTCGAATCAGTATTTTCTCGTTTGTTATTTAATGTAATTAGTCACCGTTCACTACCCGTTGGAAACCACATTAGGTCGTTCTTAGGTACTTTATTGTTATTTATTTTTATAATAATGTTTTTAAAATATATTTTTTTTGTTTTTTGTCACGTTCGGCTGTCATTGGTTTCAGGTTGACACTTGGGGTGAGCCCCCCGCCCCCTCTATCTACGCCCGCGCCACGTACCAACGCCATTCTGAACAAATCTTTCCCCTTATATAAGTTAGCCTTCCTTACCACTAGACTCCATGTTCCATAGCGTCAAAATCAAGACTGGAGTGCGAGAGACCAATCTTTTCAATGTGTTATCTTATCTGTAGTACTTTTACTATATCCTAGCTAGAGGTACTGAATGAAATATTCTTCATTATCATTCATATCATATTGCGTTATCACTTATCAGGTAGTCGTCGGAGATTACAATAGCGATTTCCTTATCTATGTTTGTCATAAACTTGAAAGAAAAGATAGAGTTTTTGTTGACTTTCAATAATTTCCAACCGGCTTACCAAAAAGTTCTCTTTTTAATGTTACGTAAGAACCGATTTGTTTTTTTGTTAACGAGAGAATACATTTCATTGAACCCCATATAAATATGACGAAATTTCAATCTAAGTTTTCGGTGATACGGGAGATTGAGATCAGTGTTACAGTTTTACTGCGTTTAAATTATTTTAAAGCACGGTTTTGCATGGGTACCATTTTTATTTAGAGACTAGCTGTTGCCCGCAACTTCGTCCGCGCGGACTTCGCTTACTCCGCACAGCTCCTCCCTCGTAGGTGATAGCGTGATAATATGTAGCCTATATGTTGACCCAACCTGTTAGTAATATTCATGCATGCAATTTGAAGTAAATCCATGCAGTAGTTTTTGAGTTTACCCCGGACATACATACAGACAAACAGATAAAAATTCGAAAAACTATATTTTTGGCTTCGATATCGATTGTAGATCACGCCACAAGTATTCTTTTAAAAAAATATTCAATGTACAGTTTTGACTTTCCTACGATTTTATTATTATACTAGCTGTTGCCTGCGACTTCGTCCGCGCGGACTTCGTTTACTCCGCACTGCTCCTCCCCTGTAGGTGATAGCGTGATAATATGTAGCCTATATGTTGACCCGACCTGTTAGTAATATTCATGCAAAATTTGAAGTAAATCCATTCAGTACTTTTTGAGTTTACAGACAGACATACAGACAAGCAGACATACAGACAAACAGACAAAAATTCTAAAAACTATATTTTTGGCTTCGATATCAATTATAGATCACGCCCGAAGTATTTTTTTAAAAAAAATATTCAATGTTCAGTTTTGAATTTTCTACGATTTTATTATATGTATAGACTAGCTGTTGCCTGCGACTTCGTCCGCGCGGACTTCGTTCGTATACGTCCCCGCCACACAACTACCAACGCATCATTAACATCTTTGGTATCTTTTGGCTACCTTTTTAGTCACGAGAGCCGTCTACTTGATTGCTTACTTCCCTTTACAAAAAAAAACTTATACTTTAGACCAGTATTTATTAATGTGTATTAGTTTCTCTGAAATAGCTGTTATGATTTTCACTAAATTTTGTATTTAGATAGTCTTTTATTATTAAAATTGATCGAGGTAAGTGTCATATATACGTAATAATCCATTTTCATATAAAAAAATATCCGAGCAAAGCTCGGTCGCCTAGCTTGTAATAATTAATTTGCCCCATATGAACTCCAAATTGAGATGCTGCAAAAGTGTTTGATAATTGAATACTCATCAATAATTACGAACCTTTATTATGGCAACACTCGGCTTTTCGCACGGGGTGGGAAGATTTATCGGTGTTCAATTTTAATTATCACCAAATGTTCCAATAACCCCCAATACTCACCCCCGTCATTACGCTGTAGGTATATCTTAATGTTCTTGGGTTCTACAAGCAAAACATAATCCTTTTATCCTACGAATTTTATAAAAATTTGAGAATATAGATGGTTGTTTGTTGCTCTTTTATGCGAAAACGGCTGAACCGATTTGGAGAAAATTTGGCATGATAACCTGGAATAGCACATACGATGGTTTTTGTCCCAGAAAAAAAATCCCGTTGGCATCAGCGAAAACTTTTAAAATGCAGCAGGCTGCAGTGTGCAGCTACATAGTACATACGAATTTTATTTTTGATTGGGCAATAATATATGTTGTTTTTTTTCGAAAACAATTTAAACGTAATCAATTTGCAACAACCGACTTTCAATTTATTTTATTGACTCAGGCGTTTGCGGAATCCATAATTAAAAGGTTAATTAAATTTGCTACCTCCGCGATGTTACCGAAAATAAAGACTGCTTTAATAAACGGATAAAACTCAACCGATGATTCTCTTGAATATGCTTCGGTTTCGAAGTGAAACGTGTGTTTAATGCGTTAATTCTGTGCTTTTGTGCTTGCTGTCGACGTGGGTGACAGTATGATGGAAGTGGGTGGATAATCATATCGCTGGGGTTGGTGTTTTGACCGGTCCATCGATGAGTTTTCAACCGACTTCCCAAAAGGTAGAGGTTATCAATTTGGCTGTATGGTTTTTCTATGTTTATTACCTCAGAACTCGGTCATTTACGAAAAGATTTTGAAAATTATTGTTTGTTTGAGAGGGTATACTGCCAGTGTGGTCTCACTTTAATTTGATGAATAACTGATGCAGGATTATGAAGGTACAGGTAATGGAAATTCGATTGCAGCTAGGGATGAAAACAATATATCGATTTTTTCTAACATCGATATATCGTTCATAATCATCGAAGTTTTAACATCGATATTGAAACCCAAAACATCGACGATACATCGTTCATCATAAGCGATGTCTTATGATATTTACTCTTTCAACCCGTCCGTGTTCAACAGCTACTCACATAAACATAGGTACATCTCTCTCAGTCACAAGCGTAGATTTGTCTATATAGCGTCTGGTTCGCTCTGCAATATTTAGGACACATCTACTTTGCTCGCCTGCATCGGCAGATCATTGTTCTCTTGGTTATTTGCCGTTTATGGATCACCACATAATAGAAATAAATATATTTAAAAGACATCGAAAAGAGTCGAAATCGATGTATCGTTCATTAACTTCGAAGATTTTAACATCGATATTTCACTTGAGAATAAAATCGATGTCTAAATATTGATGTTTTTTATGAACGATGTTGCATCCCTATAGGCAACAACAGCAATAAAAAATTAAATCTATTTATTAAAGAGTTGCTTTCTTTTCGATGACATAGCGAAGGTCACATCAAAGTTCGCAGAAAATAACAAATTTAATTATTGTGTTTGTAATTGTCAGGAGAAGATTCTTATAATAGAAAACGTAAGGAAATTAAGCAAAAAATTAGAAAATTTAAGAATATTTGTCCCATTTGACAACAACAATGCGAAAGAAGGAGTATGAAATTTGGCACAGTTAAAGCTTACATGGTGAATGACTGCAGAAAGCTAATCTTAATATATATAAATTACGTGTCACGTTGTTTTTCCGCGATGGAATCCTAAACTACTGAACCGATTTCAATAAAATTTTGTAGATATCTACTGTTTGGTCCAGCTTAAAAGTTAGGATAGTTAAAAATGAACCCAAATATTCAACAACGAAACAAGTTTTAAGATATTTAATAGATTCAGGCGTTACTTTGCGTTTAATGCTTCACCCTTCATAGAGTGAAGTGCTATTCGACTCTCCTGAAGATGCTTCGGTTGCGAAGTGAAACTTGCGTTTAACTTGTGTGTTTTGCCTTGCTTCTGACGTGGAAGAAAGTGTCGTGGAAGTGGGTGGACTATTGTGCCGCTGTGGTCTTCTATAACTTCAGACTTTGGATAAGTTTGCCCTATTCCTTACACTACCTATTTCGCGGAAAATTTGCAAATTAAATACCATTATTTCTCCATTAACCAAACAAGTAATTTGTATGGCAAAATAACGTTTCCTGGGTCAGCTAGTCAATAATAAAACATCGTAGCACGACGCGGCGTGATACATAAGAAAATGTGTAAGAGTCCTAACCGTCGAAGCGTCGAAGCGATCGAAGCGATCGATTGACGTTTTGTTACGTGTATTGAAGGCCTGTATATGTATACTGGCTGACGATAGCCAGTATCATTAAATCCAAAGTTTTATAGTTAGGATAATTAAGTTTCAGTTAGAGCCCCCATAAACTGCCAATAAAGAGTTAATGGACAGCCCTCATTACCATACCACGCCCTGCCACTAGGTGGCGCTTTTATGTGTGTTTTCATTAAATCCGATTAATGGCGCGATATAGTGTGTTAATTCTCGACTATCAGACGAATGTTATGTAATTAAGAATTTTAGGTACTAATAAAAAAGCACAACCCTAAACTGCTGCCCTGTATAGTTCTGTGCTTACGGAAGCGAGAGCTGGTTGTGAAAGGATATGATAGGATTCGTACGATAGAAATGAAGGTGTGAAACTGAAAAAAATCAGTAATGTACAGACAAATCACGTTCTTACAAATAAATCAATATGAATACATATTATTAAACAAAATACCCCGCTGCATCTGTCTGTATTTTCGCAACAACTTAAAAATTTCTTAAACAGATTTTCATACGATTTTCACACGGAGTATTTAGTATTCATGTGTGTGTTTGCACCTATAAACAAAATGATGCATTAAGAAGGTTTAATTAAGTGTGTATTTCGTTTAGGTTTGACAATGACAATGCTTGATATATAATGTCGGTAAAAATCAGACCACTTTAAGCTTTCACCATGAATGCCGCCTACTAAAAAAAATAAAACAAAATAATGTGCTGTGGGATTGTTCCCCTGTTATAGATCTACAGAAAAGTCCGAGATGGTTCTATATCTCTGAAGTATTGAGGATCGCTTAGAAATTGCTTACCGTATCCATTCATTCTAGCTTCGAAAATGTGGTAACTTATTAATCCTTATTAAATTAAATACTCTCACTATTACCGGTCTCAAACCGAGGCAGAACGCTAGTAAAATATAATAATAATACTAGCTGACCCGGCAAACGTTGTTTTGCCATACAAATTACTTGTATCGAATATTTTGGTGAGGTACTTGAGAGAGGAAGGGAGCGGTTAGGTAATCGAGATAAAAACACCCCTATGTTTTAAGTTGAACCAAACGGTAGATATCTACAAAATTTCTTTGAAGTCAGTGCTATAGTTTCGGAATCCATCGCGGAAAAACAATGTGATACGTTATTTTTATAAATTAAGATTACGCTCAAAAAATATTTTGTTATTTCAATAATAATATCAAATGTATATAATTCAATTGCAATTTTTAAATTATTGTATTGAATCAAGGCTTATTAGACGTCTTTCTTTTTAGTGACGCCGCGGAGGTCATATGAAACAATTCGCGGAAAATACTTTCGAATTATAGTTTCATAAGGTAACGCTTGGATGAATGAAATATCTTATTAAATGCATCTTACTCTATGAAGTAGAGTTTTATTACAATTAAAAACACTTGTACTTCCAGCTCACTTATATTCTGTATTATTTTACACAACCAACCAATTTCACTAATTACAACATCATCAGAGATGTTTTACAAGTTATAATGTCTTATTTTAATGTTTATAATGTTTTTTGGAACGAAGTTCCTTACGGCATGCTTGGAGGGGATAGGGATTTTGCTGCGCGACCGAACTGAAAAAAATGTGATAGTAAAACCGTAAGAAAAATGCGTGGAATAAAAGCGTTAAATGAGACATGCGCAGGCGCGACAGTCGCGTACACAAGCGAGTAGTGCCGTTTAGCCGAAGGAAGTTCGTTCCTACCTGGTGTCCCGCGACACCACATCATTTTTTATTTATATATAATAACATAGCAAACAAGCAGATGGGTCTCCTGATGGAAAGAGTCAACCATCGCCTGTAGACACCAAAGAGGTTAATGGTGCGTTGCTATCTAGTGGCGAGGTCAAATGTCGCATGCATAAGTTTACCGGCTACCTTACCCTTTAAACCGGAATACGACAGTGACAAGCACTAGGGCTATTGCGGCAGGAATAGGGAAGGCGGTGGTACCAGACCCGGGCGAGACAATGCGAACTCTACCACCTACTAAAGTCTTATAAATGTGCAAAACATCCCTGATGATGCTGTAATTAGTGAAACTGGTTGGAGGTGCAAAATAATATAAAATATAAGTGAAAAGGAAGTACAAGTGAGTTTAAAAGTAATATATTTACTTCATAGAGTTAGATGCATTTAATAACATATTTCATTCATTCAGGCGTAACCTTACGAAAAACCATAATATTTGAAAGTGAGTTAATTTGTAATAAGCTATATCCAGCGCACGTTGCTACGTCACAAACTTAAATGTCTGTCAAACATTGGTCGTACCAACTCAGAAACCTTCGTGGGCTCATGCACAACAACTTTGCTAAAGATGATCACATGATCAAATGCATAGTTTACGATTCTATAAAGGACATACAGAAAAACATTCATTTTATATATTTTATATAAATATAGATATCCATTTTAAAATGCAGTTTAACCAAGTGCCGACGATGGAAAGAACTCAATTCTATGAAGTATTTCGTAAAAGAAATATTTTTTATTTTAATTATAGTTTCAAATGGCATAATCTGTAGGAGTTTTAATTGTATTTAAAAACTAATGAATGCATTTAAAACTACGAACCCTACCCAATTCTTAAGAAATGATATTCAAAAAATGTGTCCACAAATAGACATGTTTACGCAACCGTCAAGAATCAAGAATCACACGATATATGTGTCGAGAGATGTGTTCCGTTCTCGCTTTAGGAGATAAATTATAGAAATTGATAAAACAATGGCAGTGCTCTACAGTTGGGAAGGTCGTAAAGAGGAAATGTTGCAGGCCGGACTTTGTAATTGCCGCTTTATAAACATTGTTAGTGAGTATTAGCGTTTTGTATTAGTTGGGAGCATTATAAGGGTTAAATCCTAAGTTAACTAGTAACAACAAAATAGTATCCAGGTTTGGAGTTAGATTTCCGAGACGGACTGTTTAACAAAATTTTATTTTTAAGTAGATAAATCTTATGGTATGGATAGGTAGCTCGAAGTTTAAAAATGTATACAAAATATATTATACATACTACCATATCTCACAGAATACGTAAGGTTTTAATTTCCTGTTTTAGCCCCTTAGAGGTTTATTTTAGAAAAAAACCCTATTTTTATTTTACATCTTAAACTATCTCCTTGTCAAATTTCATCAAAATCGGTCAACCCGTATCGTTGTAAAAGCATAAGAGAACGGCAATTCTTTCAATAACGTTGACGAAACATTAAGTAATACCTACCCTAGTAGTAGCAAATAATTTGTTTACTTTTGAGTTAGATCATATAGTGTAATTTACGCAGTTTAGAATTTGGCAGCTTATAAATAAACAAGCTGAAACGCGCAGCTTCGCCTGATAGTAAATTAACATATCAATGTAAGAAATATCATACAAAATCCCACTTCAATTCTATCATCTTGGGGGACGAATTCCGAAAAATCCTTTTTTATTTCTCGTCTCCATCGTAACTTGTTAGAAAAATCCCGTGAAAATTGTCAGCCTTCGTGGTCTAAGGGTTTAAGCTGAGCCTTGATATATCCGTCAATGCGACGGAACTTTTGTTTTTATATATCCAGATTTTATAATTTAAATTAATCAAGATTTTTTAAAGACGCACAAATGACCGATTGTCAATATCCCCACATGTTTACACATCGAAGAGCAGTAGCGTTGGATGTTTACCTTACACTCATTAGATCATTACTCTGAACCGTTGTAATTAAACCCCGATCAAAGAGATCGGGATGTTTTGAGAGACAACCGTACGATTCTGTGTATACTGTTTGAGAAGTTTATACGCCATGTTGGGCGATTGAAATTTTACTTAGAAACGCAAGCCGCCATAAAAGTTGAAATTTTTAGTATTGGTACTTTGTAAAACTGCTCATTAAACCGTGGAACATTTTGCGGCTTGGTATGTTAAGGACAATTTCTCTATAAGACTAGTATGCTGTATACTTTTTTTACGTCATAAGAAAACAAACAAGCAAACAAACAAGGTCTTTTGATGGAAGGAGTCAACCATCGCCTATAGACACCAAAGATGTTAATGGTACGTTACTATCTTGTGGCGAGGTCTAATGCATTAGTTTACCGCCTACCTTGCCCTCCAAACAGACATGATAGTAACAAGCACTGACACTTTTGCGGCAGAAATAGATAAAGCGGTGGTACCAGACCCGGGTGAGACAATGCAGAACTCCACTACCTAGTAGCCACGATGATAGTGACTCAAATAGCCAATCGGTCGCCTATTACGATCTGCCTGACTAAACGGCAGTTGGCCTATTCTTCAAAGGAGCTCGAGATCAACACAGGGAAAACTGGAAACAGATCTCTATTTTTGAGGTAAATGCTATTAACTATTGATCACCTAGTGGTCTAAATTCGGCCATAATTACGTAATCCATACTAAACCCATACAAATTCAGGTTTGTTTTGTAAAAGCAAAACTGCGAAACCGATTTTGATCAAATTAGGCAAAGAAATAGATTAGTAAAGACCCGAGATCAAACAAAGGCTACTTTTTTGAACTTACCCCCCAGAGGTTAAAATAGGGAATGAAATTTGGTATATAAAATATATATCATATTGACTAGCGATCGCCGAGGTCGAAATTCATCTTTAAATTTACGACTTCTTTTAACCATAAACTACATCTTATGTTCTACAATCGATATCAAAGCCAAAAATATAGTTTTTAGAATTTTTGTCTGTTTGTCTGTTTGTATCTCCGGGGTAAACTCAAAAAGTACTGCATGGATTGACTTCAAATTTTGCATGAATATTACTAATAGGTCGGGTCAACATAAAGACTACATATTATCACGCTATCACCTAAGAGGGAGGAGTTGTGCGGAGTAAACGAAGTCCGCGCGGACGAAGTCGTGGGCAACAGCTAGTAAACAATAAAATCACTTCCAACTATAACAGACATTCTCGATAAACAAAATCTATATTAATATTATAAATGAGAAAGTTTGGATGTATGAAAGAATATTTTGATGAAAACTACTCAATGGATTTAGTTGAAATTTGGCACACGAGTAGATAATAACCTAGAATAGCACATCTAGGCTAATTTATCTTAGACAAATGAGTTGTTCCCGCGGGATTCACCAAAAACTGTTATAATGCAGCGGGCTGCGCGTTGCAGCTATATATGTATGTATGTAGGAATATTATAACGTGTGTCAAATGAATATTAGTGCGTGCAGTGTTTTTTTTTTAATTCAATATATTTTAATGCATATTAGCTTTCTGCGATTCTTCTTCGTGTAAACAGTCTTAGAAATAGACAGGGTTACATAGTGAAAATTGAAATATGTTGAATAAACATCTAGAGACCAATATTCAAACATCTCTGACTAAATCACTTTCATCACATCAACTAAATGACTTTCCCAATCCGAACCCTACTCTCTTAGTAGGTATCCTTAGACGTACATTAACAACTCAATTAACACGACTGTGGTAAACTATGACTGTATGAGCCAGCAAATATTTTGAAAAAAATGTATAAACGGTTGACCCTACGGGCCATCCCTGAAACTTCCCACTAAATTAAGGTATTTTAAGCTCAAAAGAGTAAAAAATATAAGCGCAGATTTTTTAGTTTAAACATCTATTTTGTTAAAAATTGCAGTATATTAATTTTTAAAAAGCTGTATATTTTGAAAATGATGATGGCATTCAACTCAATTTTTGAGATCTAAAATATTGCTTGATGCAATGTCAAAAAACATTTTATTTTTAAATTTCTTCATTAATAAATCCCAAACAAATTGATCGATTTTGGTTAAATTAACGGGATTTGACGCAGTTTTTTAAAGAAGAAAAGCTAATAAGATTTTTAAATCAATCGGTGAATTAACTTGAAATTTATTTAAAAAAATAAGTAATTTTGCGAAAAGCAATGTAATTTTAATATTTGAAAAGCTATAAGTTTTGGGAATTAGATTCGATTTTGATTTTTGAAACGGCATTTAACGTAGTTTTTTTAGTACTAAAATATCGTAGAATACCAAAAAATGATTGGTTGAAAAATTTCGAAGCTATGTCGAAAAAACACTTTTTTCAAAATTTTTCGTCAACGATTACTCCCAAACGGATAAATCGATTTTGATGCTATTTAAGTACTAGTCGCAGTTTTTTAAGAAATAGAGCTGATTAGTTTTTGTACTCAATCGGTACATAAACCTGGAAGTCATATAAAAAAAAATACTGTTTCGCCAACATTTTTTTTGTGTTTTTTCAAAATTTCTCAAAATCTTCTGGGCCGAATCGGTTCAAATTTTCAGGAAGTCTAAGTTGAGCGGAATGCAATCGAATGCCATCAACCGCGTTTCGATCGGTGTAGCCGTTGCAAAGTATGAAATGTTTACATACACACTTACACACACACCCACACATACATACAGACAGACATACTGAGGTCATCGTGAAAATAGTCGGAAAAAGGTTCCTAGGACCTCAAAACGTGGACATTTGGTGAAAACTCGATTTTCGAAAATCGGGGTAAAATCAGTAACTTCCTTAACTACATACGTAGTGGGAAGTTAAAAAATGTTCATTATATTTGGAGTCGAGTGTACACATTGTTTATAGTGTTTTAATTTCAATTTAAACGGTGCACGTATGGCAAGGATCCGCTCGATAAAAACCGAACAACGATTATATTTTGTATTATATGAGTAATTGTTTATTAGAGCGACTGGTCGGTAAGGCTTTGACGGTCGCGACAATATGACTTTATTGCCATCTGCGCAGATTCGATCCACAACTGACTATGTGTATGTATACGCGCTTATAGTTAACATTACCCACAGACCTATTGAATGTTAATAGACTGTTGAATAAAAAACGTGAAATCGCTCCCCAAATGAATGAATGATACACTTTGGAGAGTGCGCTGCAGAATTGCACGACCTGATTCCGCCATCTCCGTTTTTCTATTAATACTGGTCCTACTGATCGGAGCATGATGTTATATAGCCTATAACCTTCCTCGATAAACAGGCTATTCAAATCAAAAATAATTATTCAAATCGGTTCAGCAGTTTTCGAGATTAGCGCGTACAACCAAACAAACAAACAAACAAACTACAATTTTATAATATTAGTATAGATAGTACAGAACCCTTCGTGCGTGAATTCGATTCGCACTTAGCCGGTTTATTATATATTAGACAGGATTTTAAAAGCAATATTTTAGATATTAATTCTTGCAATTATAATGCGTTGCATTTTGAGCGATACACAATGTTTGTTATTTAACGTTAATTTTTCAATAACTTGTATACTGTGTAGGTGTAGCATCGCAACGATCCGCACGATAAAATCCGAACAATGATTATATTTTTATTATATGAGTAATTGTTTATTATGTCGACTGGTCGGTAAGGCTTTGGCTGCCACCGGCCTTATAGTCTCCGATTCGATCCACATTTGACTATGTGTGTACGCCTTCAAAGTTTGCGATGCAAAATGAAACACTTGACCTGGCGTTAAGGCGCCGGCTTTTTTGTAAACACGACAGCTTTATTGGCTCTATCGAGAAATATGTTTATTGTCAATCTATGCTAATAAAGCTGAAGAGTTTTTTGTTTGAACACTTTTTTGATACATACCTACACATCTTCAAGCCAGATTCTTTACGGGGTAGGCATACAACCTTTTGAGATTTTTCTTTAGCGAACCCGGGTTTCGAACTACATATCTAACAAAAATATTTAAACAAAGAAAACACAAATGTATCATTGGAATAATTAAAATATAAAAATAGAGACTCCACAAATTACCGAATATCGCCTAATAGTTCTTATTGTATTTCTAAAATATTGTCTATCTGATTGTCCAAAGAATGATAATTCATATCAAAATTACTTTAAATATATATATAATATATATATATATATATATATATATATATATATATATATATATATATATATATATTTTATTCATAACAACTTACCTTTGATAAATTTTATGTATTAATTGTGATGTTTTTTGTGCTTACTTTTTCTTATGACTAGGTATTCGGTATTCGGCCGACTAGTTCACAATATTCGGCTGTATACTGAATACCAAAGAAAGTAGCCGAATATCGGATAGTAATCAAATATTCGTGACATCTCTAATAAATACCTCTCATAAAACAACTACTGTAATAAAAGATTTAAGCTTTTCAAAGTTCTGAAACGCTTCAAAGTACTGTATAATAATAAACTTCAGCCCCAACGTTAGCAAAAAAAGTTATGTTGTAAATTTAAAATGAGAACAGGAAATGATAACCCGCGGGTCGGCACCAACCCCCGCCATAGTGCACACATACACGAAACTAATAAACACAAGTTAATTATTTGAAAATCGAACGCTTGATGCATTCCGTTAGATTTTGGACTACCGAGCATTTGGATTATCTGTAGTTAAGAAATTTGAGGTAAGATTCACGTTATTAATTTTAAGATGATGGTACGGTAAGACTAATTTTATAAATCATTCATCAATGTTAGGAATAATAGATAAGATAATAATAAGATAATAGAAAGAATAGATTTTCAGGTACGTAGCGAATACATTCTAAAGATGATTTTAATAGGAATAGTTGGTGATCGATTCCAAGTTGTATACATCGTACCTAGCAACAAACTGTTATCACACCGATATCCTTGGATGAGTCGGCAGAGTTAATTGAATCGTGTGGATGTATATCTAAATTTTACTAATAATAATGGTATAAATTTTAATAAGATTGATTCGATATTGCCTATTCGGCTGTGATCATAAGGTACCTAGTTTGATCTTTTTGATTCGGGCGTACTTTAGGGATATCCTCGGGAATAAAAACGTCAAAAGTAACTCGAAATCTGGTTATGATGTAACACTCGGATGTCTTGTATAGGCACGCAAATTGGGAATCAAATGTAAAATGTTACGATGTGATCTCTACCAGTAAATCGAAGTTTTTTTATTCTGACACGTCTCGCTAAGCGACAAACTGATAAATCGTTGTGAACCGTGAAAAAAATATTCCATGTATTCCCATCACTTTTTTAGCTCTTCCTTTACGAAAAACTGTGTTTGGTGCAAATTCTTCTATGCCACGTGTGTTCAAGTTAGCTAATTCCTCGTGTGACTGCTTTGACATAGTTGCTGACTCGGAGATCAAAACAAAAAAAAGTGTAATTTATACAATAATTGTTAGCTTTCGCTATTAAGATATTATTGATCGCTACAAAAAATATGTGGTTATACACTCACAGACCGGGTTCGTAATGTGGAAGTAAAAGAGAGATTAGGCTTGAAAGAAAGTGTCGGTGTAAAGATGAGAAAGGACATGCTCCGTTGATTCGGACATGTAGAAAGAATGGTAAATGAAAGGTTAAAAAAGAGATATACAATGCGAATGTGGAAAGATATAGGTACTGGGGAAGACCAAGACTGACATACCATGATCAGATTGATCGTGTGTCCGAAGCTGGTGTCAAGAGTCTTCGCAACCGGCGTGTGTGTTTGAAGAGAGTGATGAATGCGGAGGAAGCGAAATAAGCCTGCAATGATCGTGATGTATGGCATGCGGTACTCTATGCCTACTCGCTAAGGGATCTGACGTGAAGATATATGTACATATTATGATGCTGAACTTTCTGTGCTTACCTATATTAGTAGTTATTCAATTAGTTTTAAGCTGTTGTATTTAACTGTTACTTACATTATAATAACTGTTGGTGAACCAAATAAATAAATAAACCGTAATATACCAACATAACCTATAGCCATTAAAAATTATAATGGTGCTTTGTTACGCCAGAGACATTATGCCACATGCAAAAATTTACTGACTACCTCACCTTCCAAAAGCGGAACACGACAGGAACTAAGTCAAGGTACTACTAAGCCAAGATCTGAAACTCTACCTAGCTGCTAGCTAGCTTGCCTGTATAATTATTTACAGTCAGAACTATCCAGTTGGAGGAGCTGAATCGGTAAATCAATTTCCTTAGCCCTAGTTATGTTTTCTTTTCATACATATTAGCTTTTGCTCACGACTTCACTGGCGTTAAAAATTATTCTTCTGAACTTATAAAATAGCACTGTTTCGGGATGAATGGTAACCTAAGTCCTTTTTTATACCCCTGAAAACGTGTGTGCTCAATTACATGATAATCGTAACAAACTTTCATTTTCGCATTTATTATTAAGTTTATATATGACTTAACTAGCTGACCCACGCAGCTTCACCCGCGAGTAGATTAACATGTCGCCGATATAGTTTTTCATACAAATTTCATCCCCTAGTTTTGCCGTTGAAGGTTGATTTTTGAAAAAAACATACCCTTTGTTTGACCCCAGACCTTCAACTATCTCCATGCCAAATTTCATGAAAATCGGTCCATCGGTTTAGTCGTGAAAGCGTAACAGACAGACAGACTTTCACATTTATAATATTAGTATGGATATTTACCTTCAAATTTGAAACAACAGACTACTTAATAATTCATCGTTGTATTGCTGACATAATCCTTATACTAAAATAACAACTTCCCATTGCTCGAATCCTCAAATCGAAACCCACATTTGGCTCAGTTTTTGCCTCGAACATTCCTATAAAATGTTTATCACCCGCCCGCACACATGTGCCGCTCTTCAGTCGAGATTATTCTAAAATTTCCAGATTGCCACCCCGGGTAAAAAATAAATAAATCTCTATCGCACAAAAAACTTTCAAGTATTAGATATCTTTTGAATACAGCCCTACGGTTTGTGTTCTTGAAATAAAATGACGATTATTTTACCGTACCGTTTATTCATAAGTTAAACGAAGTAAAACTGAAATTAACTTACCATTTCTTATAACTGCGGAACCCGGCATCAGATCTTCACCAAATTTAAATGGGAACAAAGGAGAAGTATTGGTACCGGGCTTCTTTGAAGAATAGACCAACTGCCGTTCTGCCAGGCAGGTCGTAAAAGGCGACCGATTGGCTATGCGAGTCACTAATATCGTGGCTACTAGGTGGTAGAGTTCTGCATTGTCTCGCCCGGGTCTGGTACCACCGCCTTGCCTATTCCTGCCGCAATAGCGTCAGTGCTTGTCGCTGTCATGTTCCGGTTTGGAGGGTAAGGTAGCCGGTAAACTTATGCATGTGGCATTAGACCTCGCCACAAGATAGCAACGCACCATTAACACCTTTGGTGTCTATAGGCGATGGTTGACTCTTTCCATCAGGAGACCCATCTGCTTGTTTGCTATCTTATGATATAAAAAAAGAAGTATAACCTTACAAACAAAAAAAGAATTTTCAAAATCGGTTTATAATCGGCGTACCCAGAATTTTTTTGAGTATAGCAAAAGCAAACTTGGAAAGTAATAGAAATTTAAAAATAAATTTTATTTTTGAATGACCGTTCTATAGTATCATTATGCGGGGTAGTGCAAGTGTAATAGAAAGTGTTTGCATTAGTGCCTGAGAACAAATTGCCCGATTCTAGATTTGAACTCAAAATCTCATGCGCCTACAACAGCTATAGGCGTATTAGATCCTGATGAGAGAAAATGAGATTTAGGCGACAATGAGATCAATTTTATCCTGAAGAGATCAATTTTATCCTGAAAAGCAATACCTGAATCGGACACTGCAATAAGTGATAAGTATAAAGCGGTTAGTGTGTATTTGGGGGGGGACAAAATATTTAGTGTGAAGAACATAGATCTTTTAAGATTTTGTATATAATGCATTTTGTTGTAATAAAAAGTGTCCCTTAAATTAAGTCTGAGCATTTTTAAATCCGCTTGCACCATACTATTTAAATAATAGGGAACCGGAATATGATGTCGTTTCTGCATATTATGTCGACGTTTAATTGCCATTATGCGG
Source organism: Apodemia mormo (assembly GCA_036924255.1). Taxonomy (NCBI): domain Eukaryota; kingdom Metazoa; phylum Arthropoda; class Insecta; order Lepidoptera; family Riodinidae; genus Apodemia; species Apodemia mormo. The sequence continues at coordinate 24,063,620 of JAUPFN010000019.1, read as the reverse complement.
ATCATTATGTATCTCAAAGGCATGCCAAAGTCATTTTAAGGTTATTGTGATTTGTTTACTTTTAAATAACTTAAAATCAAACATTGTTTTTTTTGTTTTTGCAATTTACGATAACATGGCCAGTCATATATTCAAAGTTCGGCAGCTCATTATGTATCTCAAAGGCATGCCAAAATAATTTTAAGGCTATTGTGACTTGTCTACTTCTAAATAATTTAAAATCAAAATTTGCTTTTTTTGTTTTCGCAATTTACGATAACACGGCCAGTCATATATTCAAATTTCGGCAGCTCATTATGTATCTCAAAGGCATGCCAAAGTCATTTTAAGGTTATTGTAATTTGTTTACTTTTAAATAATTTAAAATAAAACTTTGTTTTTTTTTTATTTTTGCAATTTACGATAACATGGCCAGTCATATATTCAAAGTTTGGCAGCTCATTATGTATCTCAAAGACATGCCAAAATCATTTTAAGGTTATTGTGATTTATTTACTTTTAAATAATTTAAACTCATACTTTGTTTTTGCAATTTATAATAACATAGCTAGTTAAAAGTCATATATTCAAAGATCATATCGGGAAATATATGTTTTTTAAGTTTCCCAAGTGTAACGCAACAGTTGCGACTAAAATTATTTGCGAAGTTTATCTCAGTCAATGATATTTTAAAAATAAATAGAATATCATTGATCTCAGTGCATTAGACGTTCGTAAATGACAAAGATGATTTCCCAAGATTAGATCCGGTATTTTGATCTTTTAGTCTCTTGTTGACCAGGAACACCAACAAAATTAGTCTACAGCATACTAAGGGCAGCAGTGGAAGCAAATCCATATCAAACAATCGAGGAACTGTCAAAAGATGGCAGAAGGTTGTTGATAATGATTGCAAATTATATTATTGCTTAAAACTTATTAAAATTTATTTTTTTAATTTAATTTAGACCTCGCTACAAGATAGCAACGCACCATTAACGTTTTGTCTATAGGCGATGGTTGACTCTTTCCATCAGGAGACCCATCTGCTTGTTGCTATCTTATGACATAAAAAAAGCCATAAACATAATAGAATGCATATATGCTTATTGTCATGTACGTCAAATGAATGTAGCGTGTATAATGTTTAAGTACTTTTATTAATTAAAGTGTTTCTAATAAAAAATATTAGCTTTCTTCTTCACTATGTAAACTTCAGTGCCAAATTTAATACTCATTCGTTCACGTGTTGGTCGTAAATAGGAGAACAAAGTTTTTGCTTCACGTATAAATATATCGCACATCCGATCAAATAGTGTCACAAGTCAAAAAAACGATTCTCGAGTATAAGGGGTTTAAAGTTGCTCCTATTTTTTTCGCTTTTCAGGCCAACGTCACTAACGTCACTAGCGCCGTTATAGTATCAAATCATTGAAAACAGTATTAGATCACCATTCGAGATAAAACTATAGTAAATACGATACGAATGGTACAAAAAAGTGATTTTTACGATTTTTTGAATTATTACACTATTTTATCGGATGTGCGATATAGATTTGCTGTAGTAACAATTATTACAGTAACGTCCTTGGAATTACAAGTAAGCGAGAAACAAAGAAACAAACGTATAAACATGCACGTCCTTGATACTACTGAGGGCGCTATTTATATCTCGCAGATGCTCCCCGTGTCCCGTGCGGGGCTATTTCAAGCTCCCTACCCTCTGGACCAACCCTGATCATAATCCTTGCGCGTGGCCTCTTGTAACACGAAACTAAGCTTTTAGGGAGTTTTTACTATATTCCGTGTAATACAGGCGAATTTAAAATACCTGTCCCGGATATAAACGGATGTGTAATGTGTAGAATTAAATAAAGAAACTATAAATTAATTATTAAACTTAATTTTTCTTAAAAAAAAACTATGTATATACAAATGTGTTTTAGCACTTATCCCGTGATAAATCACGTATGTATATTTGAATTTGAATTTCATCTGTAACGGTAACTCATTCAACTAGTAGGTACATACGTATGTGCATTTAGCGATTTATATAATCGACGAAATCCATTACAAAGTAAAGTATTTCGCCACGTTAAACCAAGGGACATGTGGCTCAATGGGTTAACTCAAACATTTTTTTTCTTATTTTAATGTGCCAGCGACGTTACACTGTAAACTTGGAATTGGACAGTGTCGAGCATTGTCGCTATTGTTTCAGAAATAGGTAAGGTAGCACTAGACCCCGGCAAGTCGTTGCAGAACTCTACCACCTAGTAGTCACGCTGGTAGTGACTTGAATAAAAAATTATTACACTTTGAAAAAAGAAAATTGTTAAAACCAAAACACGACGGCGCGACGGCTTTATTCCAGCAGTTAAAGACAAGGCGGTTTATCAACTTATAATCACGACGGTAGTGATATGTTCGGCCAATCACTAGTATTTTACAAACTAGCTGGCAATTCGTAAAAGGCGCAATGTGCATAATTTTTACGGAATAAATAAAGCGTAGATGTTATTCAGATATGACAATATAAGTTTCTAAGGGCAAAAGAAAACGGTGAGTTTACTTACGGAAAAAATCACACAAACATACAAACCTAGCTTTTTTAGTGTAGGTGAGTCGTTTAAAATTACAAATAAGTACTAAATTTTATTTTATACAGTCTCATTCTTTAAATATTTTATTTTTAGATTATTTAATATTGCAGATTTTTGACGTCTTATAAATCGACTAACACCGTGCCAACTGTATGCACGAAAAAGCATGAATCATTTCACATTCCGTCTGAGCCGAGCGTGCAAGAAAGAGCGAGGAGCAAGCGATAGACAGCCCCGATCGTTTGACAACACACTTTAACCGTAGAGAAAATAGTGTATATGTAAATATATTATCACGTAGGTATGCCATATAAATTTAGTATACGTAATGTTGATTTTTACGAATTTAATGTATTTTTATGCCTATTGTTAAAAATATTAGGTTTCTGCAGTCCTCCTCAAATCTCAATGTAAAATTTTAAATGTGCCAGATTTCATACTTCACCGTTCACGAGATTGTCTTAAAAAGGGTTTAAAAGTTTTTTCTTTATGTATTAATTTTAGACAGCCAAATCGATTAACCGTTGTAGAGTCGATCTTACCAACAAAGATTAGATACTAATCGATATACATTAGAACTGACTACAATTGTGTCTGTCTGGTAATATGACCTATAATTTAGCATTGAATCTGTACGAAATCCAATGCAATTTATAAATAGATATGAATAGAGTGAGTGCATCGTTGCAAGAATGACGGGTGGGTCACCCGACACGCTAATGTGTGCTGAGTCGATACATATGGTCGACATATCGAATTAGAGAGGCCATCTTGAAAATCATTCGATTCTGCTCAAAACGTTTTATCTTAAGGCGAAATGTGGCGCTATCATTCGTTATAAACTCAATATTAGGTTAAACATTCCCTGTTAATATTATAAATATGAAAATTTTTCCCTCGTCTTGGTCTTAATTCATGTTGAAAAATCTGTTTAACATTGGTCTTGCAAGTGCGATGGCACCTTAATGGAACATAATATACGCTTTTTTGTCCCCAAGACTTATTAGGTACCTAGGAGAACTAGAAAATGGTTATACGAGATAGTATATTTAAATCCTGATCCTAAACAAGAATTAATGAAAATTGTATGAGTGCTGTTCATAACGATTCAAATAAGCTACACTCGTTTAATACACATTAGTATAACAATTTCATAGATAAACTTTTCATAAAAGTTATGATAACAATCAAGACTTATGCCGGGTTCCTGTAACCAACGATTCGTCATTTGTAGCAGTAACCATTGGTAAATAGTTTAATAATAAAGAGGCATTCCACAACTTGTTTAAACGTTTGATAATTAGACAGTTTTAGCTTACGCCCTATACAAAACTCGTTACTAAAACGAGACGTTTTACTAATATACTGCGGGAAACTAATATCCCCCGATGTCGTGTCTACCTTTCATAATCGTTATTTATTCATATTTTGCCTATTGGCATAGTAAATATCGCCAATAAATGCACTATTTTTGATTGAAAGAAGTGCATAAGACTTTCTTTAAACTGACGTTGCCAAAGAGTACTAAGGGATACGAAGTATTAGGTAAAGGTGGAGCACTCGTATTTATCATTTGAAACAAATACCTACGTTACATCTCATTCTATGAGGTCTCGTTATCTCTTTTTATACAGCTGTATTAGAAAGGGAAGTAAGACCTCAGAAGATGACAACAATATTAAAAGTTGTGTTTCATGTAGGTATTAGAAGTGTTGCCTCCAGATATAATATAGCTTCATGCTAAGAACAGATGAAAACTGTCATGATTGATTTGATTGAATAGATGGGGCATACGGAGGTCCCCTAAGAAGGTATTTACTCTGCTGCTTGACAATTTATCTGCATCTTTACATGAACTTGTTGAATTCAAAGATTTAACTAACACAAAATACTTAATATTATTTTATGTGAGTTAATTAATAACAATAAATTTAAACTGTTAACGTCTTCGTGCTTTTAAAGAACACATTATGTTGGCGGTTCCGTATATCTACAAAAAAATCACAGTTGTTAACAGATCGATAAATGGAGACCACCACTGATCCCGCACACCGACAAACAGGTACATCGCGATGGAATGTCCATTGAAGTAGCCAAGGAAAAAGTTGTGATGATGTTTATTATTAAAATAAATATTGATAGAATATTATGAATTCACAATAGATATCAGAGTGTGGAACATTTTTATTACGGTCAGTATGAATAACTGCATTAACCCCCAGTGCACTTTGCCAGAAATAGGCAGTCAGCTGGGGTGCGTCAACGGCGCGATAATACGCGAGCGACACGCGAACGTTAAAACTTTGGGACAGAAATTATAGGGCAACACGACAGCAGCTACAGGGTTACTCACACCACAAGGTTGTATAAATATTAAGCAGAAAATTATAATAAGAAAATGGAAGCTGTATAATATGAACAATTTTAAAATAATATATTATCCTTTATATCAGTCGACACACACATGACCATGTACTTTCAAACAAACACGCACACATATCCATCGACAAAAGATTTATTTTATATCATAGAATAACAAACAAGCAGAGGTTCTCCTTTGCCCATATACTAATATTATTTGCACTTCATACTCTCTTGTATTTTAGTAATACCATACACATTATAAATATGAAAATTTGTATGATTAGATGTTTGGATGTTTGGTATTCAATCACGCAAAATCAGCTCGATTGATTTGAATGAAATTTTGCACACACGAAAATGTCGGTTTGAAATAGCACAAAGGGTACTTTTTGGATAAAAAAAAATTTGACGCCGTGGGATTTGCCAAAAAAATATCATAATGCAGTGGACTGCCCGTTTTAGCTAGAACGAAATAATTATAGTCATATTTTTAATACATTAATTATTATGAACATCAAAGAAAAAAGATAAGCCCGATGAGTTATATCCGCCAGGTTTTCTCAGTGTGTAGCCGCGTTCCAATTCAGTAGTAATTCTGTCACAAATGTCATATCACAAACAGACACAAAAAATGTCGATTCGTCAAAAGTGGCTTTAAATATATGCACATGCATAAGGTAGTACTCGCAATTTGACTAAATTCTTATCGTTCCGTAACACATATGGTTTAAATTAAACTTCGGTAACAATTCATTTTTATAATGAAATTTGTTTACATCTTAGTTCTTTTAGTCATTAAATTAATGTATTGTTAAAAGCATTTAAGCAGATTTTGTTTACATAATGTAAGAAGTTGATAAAAATGGGTAGATTTAAAAACCAACCATGTGCGAGCGGACTCGCGCACGAAAGTTTCCGTACCATCATTTATAAAAAATACGAAGAAAACACATTTATTCTATGGGGACATCCTTTAATAGTATCATTTTTTATTTTTGGTATTTGTTGTTATAGTGGCAGCGAAAATCCATAATTTGTGACAATTTCAGCTTTATAGCTATCATGGGTTATGAGATACAGCCTGGTGACAGACAGACAGCGGAGGCTTAATGATAGGGTTTTACCTTTTACCTTTTAGGTACGGAACCCAAAAAAAGGTAAAACTGTAAATCTATCTATCTCTATCCTATTACTTTAGTTCAAATATTTTTAAGAATGAAGAAATACAAGAAAATATTTTACCAGCTACCTGAGCCTTCAAATTATTGCGGCTAGAATAGTTAAGGTGGTAGTCCCAAACTCGGGCGAGACGTTGCGAACTCTGCCTACCTAATAGCCACGATGGTACTGACTCGTATAGGATTAAAAAAAACATAATAGGTTACCGGGATTAAAAAAATACTAGGTTACCGGGATTAAAAAAACCTCAGAAAAAACAAGTGAAGGTTACAACAGTTATTTAATAACAGGATAAAGAATTATAAAACAAGTGACTATTATTAGTCAACAAATAGTCAAACTAGAGATAATTATTCGAAGATAATGACCATATAAATTGAAAGAAATGATGACAGAAACACCTTAATTAGGTTCGGAAGTCTCAAATGCTTTTTAATGTCTTACTAATTTGTTTGTTATGTTGTTATGATAACTATAGATTATAAATATACTGTTATATAACATGAGTGACAGCTTAAACCTTATCTTTATGTTTTTAAATAACCTTTAGCTTGAAGTCTAGTGGTAGTTTTCTGTCAGTAAAAAACAATTATGCATTAGGTATGATTTTTTTAAAGCTTGAAATATCTGCGAGGCTGAGGTTTTGCTGTTTTTTCTGGTGTTAATAATAAACATGACTATACTCATGAGCAGATGACTGCTTTACTTATTTTATCTACTCTTGAACAGTTCAAAGTTTAAATAAAAATGGCGATCACGGTTGTTGGTATAAAATAGGTGGCGCGGTATAAAACTGAAAGTTTCAAATCTCGAATCGCAATGAACTGATTTATTAACCCGAAAAGCTCAGACATAAAATCAATGCTCGATTAATATTGAACTTTAAAATAAAATTAATATTTAAAAAATTAACTGACTGTTTTTTATATTATAAGATAGCAAAAAAAACAGATGGATGTCCTGATGAAAAGAGTCAACCATCGCCTATAGACACCAAAAGTGTTAATGGTGCGTTGCTATCTTGTGGCGAGGTCTAATGCCACATGCGTAAGTTATCCGGCTACCTTACCCTCCAAACCGGAACATGACAGCGACAAGCACTGACGCTATTGCGGCAGGAATATGTTAGGCGGTGGTACCAGACCCGGGCGAGACAATGCAGAACTCTTCCACCTAGCAGCCACGAGGTTAGTGACTCGAATAGCCAATCAGTCGCCTTTTACAACTTGCCTGGCCGAATTGCAGTTGGCCTATTCTACAAAGGAGCCCGGGACCAACACTAATCGACCAACACAGGGCTCCAGAACAAGTAGATAAAAAATTATAATTTTCTTTTCGGAAGAGATTTGGAAAAAGTAATTTTATGTATTTACGGTATAAAAAAAATCTGACAGAATTCTTTTTAGTTAAATATTAAGGATGAGTTACGAAAAAGTGACAGTAAACAGTAAAACAGACAGTGTATCCCAGGTAAATCGTCTACCTGATCTGTTAGCGAACCTCAATAATACATAGACGTACATATACAAATACTGAAAGAAATTTAGTAAACGCTCAAACCCTGATATAAAAACAACTATGCTCTTCACCCAACCGCTTGTCTCTGTCAGGAATCTAACCTGATCCCCATTTAATTACGTAGTCAGGTCGATAACCATTTTACCAACAGGGCGACTAAATAAAAATACTATCAAACACATATTGTTTTCGATTTAGGGTTGTAACTTGTAATGTATAAAACATTCCACCACGATAAACGCATCCAAAGTATTCAACTGATAACGTGTCTAGACGGAATAAATATCGAAAACACTCGAATGCTTGTTCGATGGCTCACTTGGCTAATCGTTTGGGTTGCTAGTTAAAAAAACCATTTATTTTTTCAAAGGTACCCATAACCTACTGCCACTTTAAAAGTTCGAAGGCGAATCTAATAGGACACGTGCATTTAAAGCATTTAAAAGGAACTTGTTGGAGATTACGGCATTTAAATGTAGTAATGTCACCATGTTTTCGAACTTAAATATTATACGTTTGTCTATGGAATCCTGAATCACCATGCTATTTAGTAACTGAATTCTTGCTCCAGGGGTCTGATTTCGACCATAACTCGTCAAATAAATAAAATTTCACCTTTTTGCACTTCTCCATAAAACATATTATTTAACAATATTAGTTTAAACACTCCTCCACGGGATATTTCATTTTAAAGTAGTAACGTCACCATGCTTTCGTATTAAAATATTATACGTTTGTTTATGGATTCCTGAATCACCATGCGATTTAGTTGTGTTAGTGAATTCTTGGAGTGATCTTCCAGGGGTCTTATTTTGACCATAATTTGTCAAATAAAGTAAAATTTCACCTTTTTTGCGCCTTTCCACAAAACATATTTAACAATGTTACTTTCAACACTCCTCCGCGAGAATATATCATTTAAAAGCAGTAATGTCACCATGTTTCCGACCTAAAATCTTAATATATATAAATTACGTGTCACGTTGTTTGTCCGCGATGGACTCCGAAACTACTGAACCGGTTTCAATGAAATTTTGTGGATTTCTACTGTTTGGTCCAACTTAAGGATAGTTTTCTGAATTATCTCAATTAACCCCCCCAACCTCCCTCAAATATTATATAAAAATACTAGCTGCAGCGTGCAGAACGTTGCATTATAAAAAAATTTGGCGAAGCCCGCGGGATCGCCTAATGTTTCCGGCATAAAAAGTAGCCTATGAGCTGTTCCAGATCATCACCTCCCGTGTGTCGAATTTCATTTAAATCTATTCGGTAGCTTTTACGTGATTGAGTAACAAACATCCATCCAAACATTCATCCATTCAAACATCCAAATTTTCGCATTTATAATATTAATATAGATTAGCTGTCTTCATTCCTTCACCATGTAAACTTGAACTGCGCCAAATTTCATAGTCCTCCGTTCGCGTATTTATCGTAAAAAAGATAGAAAGTTTTCCCTTCGTGGACAACATATAAATACTAAATTTATTGGGTTCACAAAATAAACCAATAATGCTAAATTTAAAAGCTTCCGACACATAACATGAACCTCTTCCCCTGGCGCATTATTAGCAGAGGAAAACACTTAAAGAACTGATGATCTTCAAACAGGAATAAAACTTACCAGTTATTACAATATCATTAAATTAATATAATAGGTACCAAGTTTCGCATTGATCAGTCCTATATCAGATGCTTAACTATTTGTATCAAGTAAGAAAGAACTGTTTATCTGGAAGCAGCAAAACTGATTTGGATAAAATATAACCAACTTTCAAACAAGATAACTACAGCCAAATCGGTTCACATGTTTAAGAGCTACAGCGCCACAGACAGACATACTGAATAATAAAAATTTTATCTTCATTTTTACTAATTCATGACAATATGTTAATTTCTTTAAACACGTAAAGCTGTCAGTCCAGATAATCGCTAAAACTGTGCGACAATCGTTGTGGGGTCGATAAAGTATGGTATTTTGGTTAACCACTCATCTCTCCAACTGATAAACCGGTGAATACTGGTGAACCGGAAAGTCTATAGACATTCGGTTTACTCTAAATAACTCGCGAGGAAATCAACTTGATTATACTCTCTACAGCAGTTTTAGTGTATAACTAACCTAAATCATGATAAATACATAGTAAAATTATAAGAGATAAATTAAATACATCAAACGTGTAGTCGATAAACAACAGTGCCCCCTAGTGAGAGTTTCACGCTTGTAGAGACAAATGTGCGATCGGCGTGCGCGAACCATTGCGAAATAATACGTGATGGTATTGAGGCAAATTACTCATATTATTACTTTGAATCATTAGCAATGTTTGAAAACTTTAATAGAATACTCGAATGTATGTACATTGTACACACACCATAATATGTTAAAAATAATAATCAGTGTTTGGAAACTTTAAAGAATAGCCGAATGTATGTACAAACACCATAATATATTAAAAATCATTAGTAGTGTTTGGAAACTTTTATAGAATAGCCGAATGTATGTACACACACTAAAATATATTTAAAATCATTAGTAGTGTTTGGAAACTTTTATGGAATAATCAAATGTATGTGCACAAACCATAATATAAAAATTATCAGCAGTGTTTGGAAATTTTATAGAATAGTCGAATGTATGTACAAACACCATAATATATTAAAAATCATTAGTAGTGTTTGGAAACTTTTATGGAATAATCTAATGTATTTACACAAACCATAATATATTAAAGGTCATAAGCAATGTTTGGAAACTTTATAGAATAGCCGAATGTGTATACACACACCACAATATATTAAAAATGATAAGTAGTATTTGAAAACTTTTATGGAATAATCGAATGTATGTACACAAACCATAATATATTAAAAATCATCAGCAGTGTTTGGAAACTTTATAGAATAGCCGAATGTATGTACACACACTATAATATATTTAAATTATTAGTAGTGTTTGGAAACTTTTATAGAACAGCCGAATGTATGTACACACACTAAAATATATTAAAAATCAATAATAGTGATTGAGAAATATTTAAATATCTAAAGATTTGAAACGTTGTACTTTTAAACTGAAAAGTCTTTTTTTATATCATAAAATAGCAAACAAGCAGAAAGGTCTCCTGATGGAAAGAGTCAACCATCGCCTATAGACACCAAAGAGGTTAATGATGCGTTGCTATCTTGTGGCGAGGTCTAATGCCACGTGCATAAGTTTACCGGCTACATTACCCTCCAAACCGGAACACGACAGTGACCAGCACTGACACTATTGTGGCAGGAATAATGTCTATTTTATCTTTTATTAGAACCTATTTTTTCTTTTTTAAGAAGTCCGTAGAAAGTCTATTTTTCTTTTCTGGCAGGTAGGTTGAAAAAGTTGAAAGATGAATAAGTATATTATCACAGTGTGATTACTAGCCACTAGGTGATAGGTTCCTACAACGTCTCGCCAGGTTATGGCACCACCACCTTACTTTTTCGTGCCGCAATAGCTTCAGTGCTGGTCAGTGGTCATGGTATAGTAGCCGGTAAACTTCTGAATGAGACATTATACACCGATAGCAAAGTTATATATAGTTATAACACTACGCGTATACCGATGTGCATTAAGGCAGATACAGGCATATGCAAATTTATTTCGAAGCGTGCGCATCCGCCTTTAACATAATTATAGTAGCCTATCCAGACGAAGTCATTGATATCTGCTAGTTTCAGTTAGGTATTTAATTACCCTGAGAACAAAAATAAAATGTAAATTACAGGCGTTTCTTAAAAAGGACTGTTACTTTGTTCCTTTGTAAAAAAATGAAAACTTTCAACATATCGCAATTATTACTCATTATAACAAAAAGCAGTCAAACCCATTCGCATTGTTAACAAGACGTTAACGCCTTTATCCAAGGTATCAAAAGATTACCCGACTTCAGCGATCACGATCGAAAGGCTCAGTTTTCTTGTTCTTAAAATCGTGCCACCTGTCTTGTAAAATACCTAAGAAAATTCCTGTTAAGTATTATCACATTCAAAAGATGATTTCGAAATAAGGATGATTCATAAGACCATTCACAGAAATGTAAAAGGGTTACGAAAAACGAAACATTTTATTTTTATAACATAAGTTAGCAAACAAGCAGGTGGCTTTCCTGATGGAAAAAGACGACCACCACCTATATACCTACACCAAATGAAAATAGTCGGAAAAGGTTCCTAGGAATTTAAAAATGTAGAGATCTGGTGAAAACTCGATTCTCGAAAATCGATTTTTCACCAGATTACGACGATGACCATCACCTAGATACACCAAATGTAAATAGTCTGGAAATGGTTCCTAGGACCTCAAAACGTGTAAATCTGTTGAAAACTCGATTTTCGAAAATCGGGGCAACATTAGTAGCTTCCTTATCTACATACGAAGAGTGAGGCTAAAAATGTAATATACCTATCTAGTTTCAATACCTTTGGTTCTATGGTGATTCAAATTCCATAAATTCCATGTTCAGAAACTGCTAACTTTATATAAAGCATTCTCAGTTGCTTTCTTCCCAATAGTTGACTCATACAATTTGCAATGCCGTAAAGCGTTGATCACGAACCTGTGTCGCCCTTTGACAGACATATGCAAATACCACCTACATCTCGTAAATATCTCTGTACATTGGCTCTCGTTTCAGTGCGATACTGACTTCAGTTTATATTCACGTATAATATAACAAATATATTTATTAATCACTAAAATACAGACATACAAACATCTATGCTCATCCAAGAAAAGCTTATGCCTATCGGAAAACCCAAGTTCTATCGACTACGTGGTTAAGGTTGCTAAAAATTCTACCAATAATGTATCCAGAAAGTCAGATTTTTTTTTATCGTAATTTATCTAGCAGTTTTTGTGAAATGTGTGAATAACGGTACTTTCTAGCATTTTTAGAAAGTGTAAAAGGCCACTAGCGGTACACTACACGTCCTAAGACATTTATGGTAACGTACTTATCTATACATAAAATAAAATCGTAGGAAAGCCAATGTATGTCCGGGGTAAACTCAAAAAGTAGTGCATAGATTTACTTAAAATTTTGCATGAATATTACTAACAGGTCGGGTCAAAATATAGGCTACATATTATTACGCTATCACCTATGGGAGAGGAGCTGTGCGGAGTAAACGAAGCCCACGCGGACAAAGTCAGGGGCAACAGCTAGTTTATACTATAAGATAGCAAACAGTCGAATGGCTCTCCAACAACGTAAAGAGACTTGAAAATGGAAAGAGACAACCATCGCCTACGGACACCAACGATGTTAATCGTATGTTGCTGTCCGTGTGGTGAGGTATTAATGACACTTGCATAAGTTTACCGACTACCTTACCCTTTAAGTCGAAACACGATAATGATGAGCACTGACGCTTTTGCGATAAGCATATGCGAATAAGGCAGGGGTTTCAAATACTCGAGCGAGATGTTGCAGCTCCACCAGCAAGTAATTACAATGGAACTGACATGTATAACTAATCCTGCGCCTTTTACGATCTTAAATATTTCGAATGATATTTTGGAAGCTATCCATACTATCCGTACTAATACGAGTATAAATGCGGAAGTAACTCTGTATGTCTCTTCTTCACGCCTAAACTACTCAACCGATTTGAACAAAATTTGGAACAAAGATAGTTTGAGAACCGAAAAAGGACATGATATAATGTTTGTCCCAGAAATCCAACGGGAATGGGAACTATGGGGGTAAAACCCTGGGACGGTCTTTCCTTTAAATCATGGTAATAAGGAGTAATTAGGCTACTTTTATTTTAGAGAGTCGCGGGGCACAGCTAGTACAAAATAAATGTTTTTATAGTGTCTTGGAAGAAATATAAATTTATTTCTGCTGTCGTGAAAATATCTACGCTGTCCAATAAAGTAACTGTATTTTGCTGCTACGGAACTCTTCATAAGCAAGTCAGATTCGGTCTAAGTCGTTTATTTCTGACATAAAATTCGCACACACAATTATTAACAATAACATGTCTCCAACCCTCAACACTGTCAGACATGATTATTATTCCTTATCACAATTCAAAATGACCCCTCACAATCCCTTTACCATACCAATGAAATATGTAACAAAAGAAAAACAGGTTATGGGGAGATTTAGCGAATAAAGATATCGTTATTGCTTATACCTACAGTTAAATGTGCTGGAAATTGTGAATAAATTATGAGGGGTTGAGAGGGTTCAGACGATTTGCAGCGATTATGTTGTTGGGGGTAAATATTTACTGTGATTGGGAAATGATAGAGTCTATTGTGTAAGGTGACTTCTAATAAACGAGGTTTTATGAAAGATTCTAAATTGGTAACTTTGCTATAATAATTTGTGTAAGGCGACTTCTAATAAACGAGGTATTATAACAGGTTCTAAATTGCTAGATTTTTATGATAATTTGTGCAAGGTGACTTCTAATAAACGAGGTTTTATGAAAGATTCTAAATTGGTAATTTTGCTATGATAATTTGTGTAAGGCGACTTCTAACAAACGAGGTATTATAACAGGTTCTAAATTGCTAGATTTTTATGATAATTTGTGCAAGGTGACTTCTAATAAACGAGGTTTTATGAAAAATTCTAAATTGGTAACTTTGCTATGATAATTTGTGTAAGGCGACTTCTAATAAACGAGGTACTATAACAGGTTCTAAATTGCTAGATTTTTATGATAATTTGTGCAAGGTGACTTCTAATAAACGAGGTTTTATGAAAGATTCTAAATTGGTAACTTTGCTATGATAATTTGTGTAAGGCGACTTCTAATAAACGAGGTACTATAACAGGTTCTAAATTGCTAGATTTTTATGATAATTTGTGCAAGGTGACTTCTAATAAACGAGGTTTTATGAAAGATTCTAAATTGGTAACTTTGCTATGATAATTTGTGTAAGGCGACTTCTAACAAACGAGGTATTATAACAGGTTCTAAATTGCTAGATTTTTATGATAATTTGTGCAAGGTGACTTTGAATAAACGAGGGCTTATAAAATTATACTAAACTAGCTGCAGCATGCAGCCCGCTGCGTTATAAAAGTTTAGAGCTAATTCTGCGGGATCACCAAATTTTTCAGGGATCAAATGTATCCTATATGCCTATGCGCTATTCCAGGGCATAATCTACCTGGTGCACAATTTCATTTAAATTCGTCAAATAGTTTTGGCGTGATTGAGTAACAAATAAACATCCATCCATCCATCCATTCATCCATCCAAACATCCAAACTTTCACATTTATAATATTAATACAACAACAAACAACAACAAATTTTTAACAAACTTTTCTCTTCATATGCGTAACGAATACACAACTCTATTTACAAATTAATTCACCGTGTTTTCTAATTCACTTTTTCTTTTCAAGTGGGATTTAGTTATTGATTTTTAAAAAAAAACTTTGCATAATTAGAATTAACTGACAAATTATTTTTTGATTTGTGTACATTTTTATATAGTTTTTAAATCCTTATTTAAGGAGCTTTGCACACCAATGTGACAATGACAACTAACTCCATCGTACTTTTTTCATTCTTACACATAAATAAATATTCACGGGACAAATTACACTTACTGATCTGACCCCAAAGTAAGCGAATTATTTGCTTGTGTTATGGGTGTTAGTCAACGATACTAATACATATATAAATACCGAAATATATTTAAGAAACACCCATACCCGGAAATACAAACATTTATGCTCATCACACAAATGCTTGTCCTTGTCGGGGATCGTACCCGAGCCCCGTCGATTGCATAGTCATAGTCGCTAACCACTCGACCAAAGAAGCGGTCAACACTTGTACCACAAACTAATACCATACTAAATACATAATACTATCATCACAGATTACTATATATATATATATATATATATATATATATATATATATATATATATATATATATATATATATATATATATATATATATATATATATATATATATATATATATATGTGTGTGTGTGTGTGTGTGTATACGTATGTCTTAGCGTATGTAAATTTCTCCAGAAATTTCTTCAAAACTAATAATCGGGTAGTACTTACTATATTTCTTTGCTTATACATATTTACTACAACTTAGGGAACAGTGCAAATTTAAAAAAAAATGGTTTAATTATTTTTTTAAATATGGACCAATTGTGATCAATTAATTATTCTGTCAACATTCTAAACTAAGTCTAGTAGCGAGTGGTCATATGTAATACTGACCAGGGACTTAATTTATTCTTTGAACCTCAGTTTAGTCTTAAAGGTTATAGAAAATTACCTAAACATACATATATATTTTCACGCAAAACTCCTAAAAAGTAGGAGTTGGCTAAGTGTCATACAACTGAATACCGAATATAAATAAATAAATACTTAATAAACACTATACTCAAAATATTTAATAAACACCCAAACCCAGAATAAAACATGTATGCTCATTACACAAATATTTGTCCCTGTCGGGAATCAAACCCCACCCCATCGATTGCGTTGTCAGGGTCACTAAGCATTCAACAAACGGACGGTCATCTAGTATCTCCCCCGGTACCTGCATCTATCCACATTCACATTGTATATCTATGTAATGTGAACCTTATTTTCTACGAAAACATTTAGACTTTGTAACGAAAGCAAAAAATAAATAATAAAGCTATACTCAAATATCTCATACCTGACGGACCTGCTTATACTGTTCCTCAAAGCTCCACCCTGCAGCGCTACCTTCAGACGACGATGAAGATGCAGACCCCGCTGGCTGAGCAGGAGCTGGTGGTGCGGGAGCCAAGAATGCCGGTGGTGGGTAGTGAAAGTTCCCAGACACACCGTTGGCGAGGGCATACACACTTCCAGTTGTGGATATCGCTGGACCTTGGGCCAGAGATGCCAAGGAGGATAAGTGCGGGTGAAGAGATGTCTTCAGTGACTCGAATTCATCTCGGCCCTATAACAAATATTATTATTAATCTTTGTTAATTTAATAATATCTAAGTACACACATACAAATTTAAAAAGAGAAAATTGTAGTACCTAACAAAAATAAGGCGAGTTGTCATACAAGGAATTCACCTAAAGCAGACATTTTGTGACGGCTTTAATGCCTGAACTGCCTTTTTATTATTAAAATTAATGCTAGAATATTCAAAATAAATATTTTAATGACTATGGAAAATTGGTTTTAATTTTAAAGAAAGCTTTATAGCATTTTGAGATTAAGTAAATTGACTAAATAGATTCTTCCACTAATTATTAACATTAAATTACTTTTCGAATTATAAAAGTATCAAAAAGATAAGTAGAAGAGTCCATATGCTGTCCAAATCAAAAGAGAAAGCAATTCAGTAATTCAAAATCGTAACGACACAGTATACAACAAAAACTCGAGGGTACAATTCAAATAATTAGGCATATTAAACGTCTTATACACTCAAAGTAATTAGGTATATTAATGTTTGACAGACTTTGAAATCAAGTAGATTTTCTACCGGCGCGTGCGGCGTATTATAGAAAATTCAATTAACTCAAGCACAAAGAAAATTATATTTTATCAAGCTTTTTAATTTTTAAACATTTTCAAACATGTAGAACAAAACAAAGCAATATATGGCGCCAACATTGACTTTAGTTTTCAAAAATATGTATTTTATCCCAGGCCTTACTTAGAGATAAAAGTAATGTGAAAATATTTCCAAAAAAAAAAGAATTTCAATAATCTCTTCGACTTAAGATCGACTTAAGATGATCTTTTTGAATCTATACTAATATTAAAAATATGAATGTCTGTCTGTCTGTTACGCTTTCAAAGCTAAACCGCTGAACTGATGAGCGCGGGTCAGTTAATACTCGTAATAATATTATGTATTTAACTAAACATTAAACTTACTTTGATATCCCTCTCCTGCGGCCGAGGAAAAGTCTTCTGATTATGACTGCTGTGATTATTGATCACTTTGTTGATGTGATGATTGTTTGGAATCTGATGGTTAACTGCATTGTGTAGAGTCATGTTGTGGGGCTGGTGGGAAATTGTCTGCGGTTGAAGTTGCTGAGGTGCTGGAGGCACGTCGCGGCCTACACCTTCGTCTGAGCTTTCACAAGACTGGTCACCAGAGGAATCACCTTCTGATCTCGCAGACTGAAACAAAATAAGGTCATTTTATACTTGTTTTAACATGATAACGATTCGGACCAACACGGGGCAAAAGCTAAACAGGCAAAATCTAATAGTAATAAGTAACTTTAAAAATTTCGGAAACCAATTGTAGACCGTTACTTACAACTACTCAATATTTAAAGTGAACTCAACCCTCTTATACCTACTCATGTTAAACAAAAACTTATTGAAAACAATTTAGAAAAACTAGATGCCAGATTACAGCTTATTGAAAAGTTAATCCCCAAACACCTCCTTGCCTTGGATATATATATATATATATATATATATATATATATATATATATATATATATATATATATATATATATATATATATATATATATATATATATATATATGTGTGTGTGTGTGTGTGTATATAAAACAAAGTCGTGTTAGTTACACTATGTATAACTTAAGAACGGGCCATATTTTATATTTTTTGTGTTTTTGGGTTTGTCTTCGTTGGGAATAAGATAATAAGTATTAGAATAATCAATAAATAATAATAATAGCAAAAAGAATAGTAGGTAATGTTGAGTGTTTTTAAAACGAAATTTTATGCGTGTTCTTGCTCTTTGAGTGGAGTCACACTCGTACGATATTCCAGTGGCTTAAGCAGAGTTTAATGTACTACGTACAGGAGAAGCTATGCTAAGTAGAAGTCGTGTTCCATTTTGTAAATACTCACTGCAGCGCTGAAATAATAATGAATAGTCCAACCGAAGTCGAAATCAAGCAGCGCTGCAGCATATAATATATATTCGCGACCAAAAGGTCGTGGCCGCCGTGAATTTCATGGCGCTTACGCGTTTTATTTAACAAGCTCTGACGTAGGCGCATTCCATGGACTACACTTTAATTTAACACAAATGACGAAGCGCATGGCTTGTCTAGTACGTTAGTACGTAGAAGTCTTTCCGTTTTAGCATCGGATAACAGACTAGTCACGTTAATCAAATTCCCCATAGCCTTGACTTATAGCCTACTGTAACTACGTTCTGGAGGCCGGATTAAAGGTGTCGTGGTTGAACACTGTCTTTAATCTGTCAAGTGTTAAGCTTAACACTTACAAAAACTTGGCTAAAGCCAAAGACGAGATAGTAACAACTGTCAACATTTTTTTAATACCATAAGATAGCAAACATGCAGATGGTTCTCCTGATGGAAAGAGACAACCACCACTTATGGACACCAAAGGTGTCAATGGCGCGATGCTATCCGTGTGGGGAGTGTTAATACCACTTGCATAAGTTTACTGGCTGCATTACCCTCCAAACCAGAACACGACAGTTATAAGCACTGACGCTATTGCGGCTGGAATAGGTAAGGCGGTGGTACCCACGAAATAAAGAAAACAAGAGGAAGTGAAGAGTGGGCGTGCCGCGTGCGTCACTATTATGCGCTTTTACTCTAAATTGCCTTAGTGATACTTACCATATCATTAGGAGATAGTCGTCGTGCGAAAATCTATTATACACTGAATTATGCCGTATTGTGCCATCCTTGAATGCAGAAATGATAGTAGAATACAGATGATTAAAAATGGAGATATTTCATATCATTCGAAAGTACAATTTTCATTTTAATTTAATTGAATTCCTGATTTAATATAATCTCTAATGATATAATAGAAAGTAAAAGAAAGTAAAATCAGCCGTACACCTTACATATAAAGTTCATTTTAGGTTGACCTAATTTTTCTAGAAAGATATGCGTAATGACAGTCATTACGTATATCGTTCTAGAAAGTTCTCTACTCAACTATGATCAACTGAAAACTACGGAAAAATCAATGCTGCCATCTATTGTAGAATAGCGAAACTATTACGATCTTAAGTTTCACTATTGTACAAATAGATGAGTCTATTTTGAATAGACTACAAAAGGACGTAAATACTCTTTTTTTGTAGCAAAATAAAATTTATTGTAACGCACTTTGGTATATTTTTAAATGTTCTGTTTGTGTGTTTCGGATTATTGTTGCTTAAAATGAAAACGACCAATGAAACAATGTTTGCATTAGTAGTTTATATGCAATAATGCTTATTTTATGTGTGAGTGTGGCGATCGCGGTCCTGATACAAATGTTTGTACTTGCCAATTCCGTTGTTTTCTTTATTTCGTGGTGGTACCAGACCCGGGCGAGACAATGCAGAACTCTACCACTTATTAGCATCGATCGTAGTGACTCGCATAGCCAATCATTCGCCTCTTACGAACTGCCTGGCAGAACGGCATATGGTCAACTTGAAAGGAGCTTGGACCAACATTGTGGAAATAACAAGAGACTTTGACATCGAAAACTAAGTAAGTTAGTTTAGACAAACAGTTTATTTCATTGATAAACTCATGAGTCGTAAACATCGCATTACGATATCAAAACCGCAAAACATGGATACAATATATATCTATGTATATAGTATGTACTTATTATAAAGAAAACTATGTGTAGGTACAAAAACCCTTATTTAAAAAAGCGGTTAATGATGGCTCTTTATAACAAGTTTATAAACACGGGAAATGGTGAGAGAGAGCGCTACGAGACGTCGCGTACATTTCAATTAAAATATTATAGTAATTTCTCTTAAGGTAAACCATAGACTTGACAATTTAATCCATACTAATATTAAAATGCGAAAGTAACTCCGTCTGTCTGTCTCTTCTTCACGCCCACACCACTGAACAGATTTAAATGAAATTTGGTACTAAGATGTTTTGAGACCCGAGAAAAGACATAGGATAGGTTTTATCCCAGAAATTCCACAGAATTAGGAACTATGCGGGTGAAATCCCGGGACTGTCTATATTTTAAACCACGGTAATAAGGATTAATTAAACTACTTTTATTTTAGAAATTTTTCCACGCGGACGATGTCACAGGCACAGCTAGTTTTATATAATTTTTTGAAAGTTGAAAAACTCAAGCAAGCAAGCAAACGAAAGCAAAAGTTAACCTCACGTATAGACCAAAGACGATTGTGCTTTGTTTGCACTTGCACTGTTAAAGACAGTTATCGTGTATATTTCTGGCATTATATACAACATTTCGTGATGTAGCATATATGTTAAAGTCAGATCAAATCATACTATTTATAAATTTTCTTCATTTAACATTTAGAGTCAAGCTTTTAGTATACTGGAGTGTCTGTAAGTTTTTTTGTAGAGATAAAGCTCGCATTTCTTAAGTTTTTAAGATTCAAGTTTTTGTTTGAAAAAGATTCATTTTTTTTTATACATTTCCCTAAAAGTTAATTTAATTACTAGATTCGCAAGAGTAAGTTGGCTCCACAAAAATAAAAACTTATGCAGGTTAATAATTTTGGTTCCACCGCCTTATTTCTTCCTGCCATAATAGCGCAAGCTTGTCACTATCGTGTTCCGGTTTGCAGCGTATGGTTGTCAGTTTTATGCATTGAAATGTCAATGGATGATGTAACAATCTTCGATGTTTATCAGCGATATCTATCAATTTTTATCATGGGAAGCCACCTGGTTACATGTTAGCCTTACATATAAAAAATATATCGAATGGAATTTTCCCGGTGTTGGTTCAGGGCTCCTTTGAAGAATAGACCAACTGCCGTTCTGCCGGGCAGGTCATAAAAGGCAACCGATTGGCTATGCTAGTCACAACCATTGCGACTACTAGGTGGTAGAGTTCAGCATTGTCTCGCCCAGGTCTGGTACCACCGCCTTACCTGTTCCTTCCGCAATAGCGTCAGTGCTTGTCGCTGTCGTGTTCCGGTTTGGAGGGTAAGGTAGCCGGGTAAAGTAACTTATGCATGTGGCATTAGACCTCGCTACAAGATAGCACCATTAACGCACCATTAACATCTTTGGTATCTAAAGGCGATGGTTCTCTTTTCACCATGAAACCCATTTGCTTGTATGCTGTCTTATGATATAAAAAAAAATTATAAATAGGTACAGTACAAGTTTGCAGTAGCGTGTGTAGCTAGCTTTATGATTTACAGATTAAAAATTTTCCGACGTTATCAGGCTGTATTATTACAGTGGTCGACTTTAATACATGACAGTATAAAATTACATCCAAGTAGCAGGTGGCGGTGCGTACTGAAACCTGTAATTAGATATAAATGTCGTAAGGCGTCAGACGATTAAATATAAAAACAGAGCGTCATTAAAATCCATCATTTTTCTTTGAATATTTATTTGCGTGATCGATATCTAGGATAAAAAACGAGTTGAGTTTAATTGCCCACTACTGTTTTATTCTGTTTGTTTTTTATTTTATTAGTATGATTCTAGACAAGTGGTCTTCATTACAAAAAGCGTGAATCGACAAAAATAGTACTATCGTCACGCCTGGTTCCGTTGCGCGATAGGCAGAGTAAACAGACCGTCTTTAAAAACTTTCTGGTTCAACACGATTCACCGCTTTGTCGGTTGGCGAGATGGGAGATGATCCCCATTGGCGCATTTTACGAATTCAGACGGCGACATTATGTTCATACGAGCCACGCAAATGGTATCACACCACTCGCTAGTCGCTGAGCTGCTGTTGAGATTTTAAAAAAACATCGATAAACCTCACTAACACTTGCCCAACTCGGTGACCGAATCCAGGACTTCAATAGGCTTTTTAGAATTAGACTAGTACATCTATAAATATAAATAAAATTAAAGTGTCTGTCTGTGATTTCAAAATACCTAGGTTTTTAAGTGCAGTGTGTTATTTTTACGACATAATATCTAAACAACAATTTTAAAAATGTTTGTCTGTCTCTCTCCTTCTGTCTGTGCAGGGTAATCTCTGGAATAGCTGGACCGATTTTAATGAATTCACGGAAAGATAGAGGTATTTATAGAGTAGGACATAAATGACTTTTTATCCAAGTGAGCAATAAGAAATAATTTAGATTTTAAATCACGCGAACGAAGTCCCGAGCAACAGCTTGTACTAAATATCTGTCGAATAACTTAAACAATAAAAAATACCCTGGTTAAGCAACCGATGTAATTAGGGTACAAAACTGAATGCGAAGTGTTTATAGGATGAATATAAATGTTTGTATTTGTAAAATTGTTTATCAAATTTCAGTATTTATATAGGTATGTATTTATTTATTTGCTTATTTTAAAAAAGGTGGACCTAATGCTAAATTGCATTCTCTACCAGCTTACCTAAATCAAATAACAACAGTATTTAGGATAGGGTGCATCGAAAAACTTGTATCATTTATTTATTGTCAATGTTATTCTTATTAATTTATTAAAATTAAGCGGATTGACCACGAAATAATTTTCGTACTATACGGTTATGTATACCGTCAGATATACTCGTAGTTAACTTTAATCAAAAATAACCTACCATTTAAGCCATAGATTCTAGGAAAAGCTTATATTAAGTGTTCGGGGAAGAGAAGAATTTTCTTAAACGCTCACAACTATTATCCTTCAGGCACTACTTAATTTCATGTCATTCGCGGCGCATTCGCTGTAAAATTTTCGTTAAGGTAAATGCAAAGGAGATAAGTTTTTTCACATAGATTTTGACCTTACATTAGATACAAGTATATAAAATAACTATAAATATGTTTTAACGTGAAACTCGTGCTACGAAAAGTTTTAAAAATTTAACAAAGAAATTTTTTGACCCATCCATTTTTTAGAGTTAAGTTTTTAAAAAATAACATTTATTAAAGACTTCTTAAAACCAAAAGTAAAAACGAAGACACTTATTAGGTGTATTTTTTCCTACAGTTATTAGATAGCAAATAACTAGATTTTTTATTTCGTGTTGGTCCGGGACTCTTTTGAAGAATGAACCATCTGCCTTTCTACCAGGCAGTTGTAAGAGACGAATTAGGCGATTGGCTATGCGATTCACTACCATCGTGGCTACTAGGTGGTAGAGTTCTGCATTGCCTCGCCCGGGTTTGATACCACCGCCTTACGTGTTCCTGCCGCAACAGCGTTAATGCTTATCACCACTGTGTTCCGGTTTGGAGGGTAAGGTATCCGGAAAACTTATGCAACTAACATTAAGACCCCACTACAAAGATAGCAACGCACCATTAACATCCTTGGAGCCTATAAGCGATGGTTGTCTCTTTCCATCAGGAAAACCATATATTTATTTGCTTATTACATAATATGTACTCGTATATCTATATTATTATATAAATGAATTTAATAAAAAGCGTGTAAAAAGGCTCTCATGATGGAAAAGAATAGCTATCACTAGACATCTAGTTAAAAACAGACTATTTTAAATTTTAATCGAAACGTGATAATGTCAAGGACTCGGCTATTAAGGAAATTTTAATATTATGAATAAAAAAATGATTTTTTATTGATTTAAATGTATACTACAAAGTATGTATTTAAATGTATACTACAAAGTACAAAGGTGGACTTAATGCTAAATGGCATTCTTAACCAATCAACTTCACTAAAATAAATAATAATGACAATACATAGAATTATTGAATTAATCCTACTAATCTTCCTTATACTTATTATAAATGCGAAAGTATATTTTGGTGAATGGGTGGATGTTTGTTAATCTTTCACGCAGACACGGCTGAACTGAGTTGGATGAAATTTGACATACATATGACCTGGAGTGACACGAAGGATACTTTTATCCCCGAAAAATAAAATATTCCCGTAGGATTCTCCAAAAACTGTTATAATGCAGCGAGCTAGTTAATGATAAAAATGATAATCATTAAATCAAGCTTAAATTATTTTGCTAAGAAAAAATAATTTGTAAGTTAGAGATAACTCAATAGATAAATATATAATACTAGCTTACCCAGCAAATGTCGTTTTGCCATAAAAATTACTTGGTACTTGAGAGGAGAGGGTTAATTCAGATAAAAACTATCTTATCTTTTAAGTTGGACTAAAAAGTTGATATCTATAAAATTTCATAGAAATCGGTTCAGATGTTAAGAATCCGTTGCGGACAAATAACGTGACAAGTGATTTATACATATTTAGATGTTCCCTAATAAATCTATTGTCATCCATACACGTATGTCAGCTATACACATTTTCCGTATATGCTAAATTTTAAAATGTATGGAAAATGTGTGTAGCTTTGAAGTATTAAAACATTAGAATCTATGGGCGCTTGTAATCGTCAGAAACGCTGACCACACGACACATGTTGTACCCGCAATACGCAAAACACCTTAAGGCGGCTTATTATAAGAACACAAGGTTGTTTTTATAAAATTATTTCATTATTGTTATGTGGAGTAAATAAATATAAAGAAAAATATCATACGGTTACCTTGAGGGTTAGGCACAGGCACAAAAACCTAATAAACTTTTTAAAGATAAATCTTTTTACATGTCTTAAATTTAATATTAGCATCGAAAATAAATATTAAGAGACTTAAGATTCTGACTGCCTCGTGCTCTAGGGGATAGCCTATTCGGCTTAGATCATGAAATTCCGGCGGGTTATCACATATCTCGCAATGAGCAATTATCGTAATTGTTTATGTATTGCAAGACAATAATAGCCTTGAATATTAGTGGCAGTAATTGCGGCTTGATTATTTTTGGTGCTGTGCCATCGCAAAAAGTGAATCCAGCAACCAGCAAGGAATTAGAGACGTTTTTGATGATTTTTTTGTTACGTTTAAGCGTCATCGCGATCGCTGCCGGATTTAAAATTTTTGGTGGTACGCCTGCTGGTTTCATTCTCGGATCTCCAAAAAAGGGTTATTGAAGTTTTTCTCGAAAATCCAATATCTCAGAAGCAGCTCGGAGTCTGGCAGGTGGTGTATTAATACTACCGTGCCTCGGATGAGCACGGTCCTGGTTATCGTAAGAAATAGGCGATAATCGTTATCAGGTCAGTAAAATACGGCAATTGACAAATCGGTAAATGTTGGTGAATTGGAAAGTCTGTAGACGTTAGGTTTATTCTGCCCACTCCATTGATATAAAAAACCCAAGATCCACAATCAGTGTCTCAAAAACGCCCTCTAAAAATGAGCGCATAATTTTAAATTGTGCGCTCATTTCAAATAGAATCGCTTCGATTGCGATACTGTGAAATTTATTACTTTTTGTACATTGTTTTTTAAAATCAACTATAATTCTTGCGCTTAAGGTCAAATGTGCAAAAACATATGTTTTTGCCATATCTATAACTACCTATGTGAAATTAGCGCTATAGCTAGCTATTTGAATGACTGTTTTATTCGGGACTGTGCATCTTAAGTTTTTTATATCAATGGCTTACTCCTTAAAAAACCGGGCGTGATGATTTAGTTTTTTTGTAACAAAATTATAATCACCTCCAAATTTTAGTTTTCTTTTTAACAAAGAAATAATACATGGTAATTAAAACCTCTCGAGGTTAGCTCGAAGTTAGCACTTCATAAATATTATTCTGGCATGTAAATTGATTGTTTTGTTAGTTATGACACCACTCGGCGATCAGCCGATTAGCCGACGCAGGCAAAGCTTTGCAAGGGATTTAGAAAAGTCAGAGAATCGTATGTCAATAGACTCTTGTATACCCCAGTTCGCCGATTTGTCGGTGTAAGAGATAAATGGTGATCCCCATCGCCGGATTTGATTGATTGACTTCAAAATCATTACTGCCTTTTTATCAACTGTGTCAAAAAGTAGCATATTTCGTTTCTAGGTAGTGTAGCTTTCTAACAGTAAAAGAATTTTTAAGAGCGTGTCAGTAGTGTTTGAGTTTATTCGTAACAAACATAGAGCAATACAAATGTTTTTTCTTTATAATGTTAGTATAGATTACTAACATGGCTTGTTCATATTAATAATCGAGTAATACTGAGCCTAGCCTAGCATTTTTGCCCGATACGTTTATCAATCCCGGAAAATATATCTTCACGCCATATATCATCTAGGCTACAATCAACTAATAAACAAATATATAGCATATAAAAACATAAATGCATTATATGTTATAAGTTGTATTTTTTATATCATAAGTTAGGAAACATGCAGATGACTCTCCTGATAAAAAACCGCATATAAACAGCAATGATGTTAAAAGTGCGTTGATGTCAGTTTTTCCTTTAATACTTTTTTATGTAATTAAAAAGCAAACAAGCAGATGGCACTCCTGATGAAAAAAGAAAACCATCGCCTATAGACGCCAATGATGTTAATGGTGCGTTACTATCTGTGTGGCAGGATGGTAATGCCACATGCACAAGTTTACCGGCTACCTTACCCTCTAAACCGGCACATGACAGTGACAGTCATTGACACTATTGCGACAGAAATATGTAAAACGGTGGTACCAAAACCCGGGCGAGATGTTGCCGAACTCTACCTAGTAGTCACGATCGTAGAGACATGTTTGGCCAATCTTTCACATTTTACGAACTGCCTGACAGAATGACAGATGAATGATGATCATCAAAATGACAGATGATTAAAACTTTAAAAGGAGGTCGGATGAACACAGCGAATATATTCAATTTAGTCAAACTACATTTTCAGAAAATTAAACTAGAATCAAATTGAACAGCACAAAATGCAAAAAGTTGCAAAAACAGGGATTTTTACGAACGTGGAGTCGTCATTAAAATCTATTTTTCTTTTTAATAATAAATAACAGTTACAATGGATATTACGAGGCAATTAAGACCTCTCAAAGCTAGCACTTCATAAATATTATTCTGGTATGAAAAGGCATTACGAATCCATTTCACGCGAGCAGTAATGAAGGGAAACAGGTCTCGATTCCCGATACTGTAGTACTTAAAGTTCCATCGGATTCAATAAAAAGAACTCTGGCTAGGCTTACCATCTTGAAATTTGCAAAGTCAGGGCAGTTAACTAGATATTCTGAAAAATCCAGACCTTTAAAATATAAAATAAATTTTAGAATGAATACTTAAAAACCAATTGTCTTATTAGTTATAACTTATATGTACATTTTAATAAAGTTTAAAGTTGAGACAAAAGATGGATTTTTAAGTTTTTAGTGGTAACATTGTAAACTTAAAAATCCAGTTTTGATGTTTAGACATATTCAAAAAAAGGAAAAAATATTAAGTATAAAAACAAAAATCCGACTGCCAAAAAATCATTAGGTAAGTACATTATTTCTTACTTCGTCCTTAGTCGGGTAAAAATTATAAAGCCCAAGCCACTCTCACAATTAATACACATTTCTAATTTAAATCCAATCAAGCCGGTCACACTACATAACATAGCAAAAATATATACACACACTCGAAATACGTAACCCTCCTTATAATGAAGTTG
This sequence comes from Apodemia mormo, assembly GCA_036924255.1. Taxonomy (NCBI): domain Eukaryota; kingdom Metazoa; phylum Arthropoda; class Insecta; order Lepidoptera; family Riodinidae; genus Apodemia; species Apodemia mormo. The sequence continues at coordinate 24,035,542 of JAUPFN010000019.1, read as the reverse complement.
GGTAAAAATTAAAAAGGCAGGAGATTAAAAATCCGGACACGTCCTGAAAAATCGGGATAGTTGGTAGCCCTAACTGTAGCGGGGGCAATCTGATCGTTCGTCAAAATAAGCGCGGTCGCCGCCGCCGGCTCGCGGGCCTCAATTACCACATTAAAATTATTATTTTATTTCCATTTTTATTTATTATTCGCATTATTATATTGTGTGGAGTGATTATCGGTGAAATGTTTCGTTCGGATAAACGCTCGGAACAACACGCAAGCTTCCCGCAATGCCTCGTTAGGGTTCCGTAGAAAATTAACAATACTTATCCCAGTAGAGCTAAAAAAGATGTCACTAAAAGATTTTATTGATTTGTTTTGACATGTTTTATTTAATTAACTGAATTATTTTATGTAATGGTAAGCGACTCTGAATAAGTAATTAAGATGGTTTGTGTTCGCTTTTAGACAAGGCCAGTTAGTGTCGATTTCGATTTTGACTAACTCCGAGTGTTTTTTATAGTACATTTCGATATAAGTGCGCAAAATATGTCATTTCTTTACGAGTCCCGGTTTGTCGATCAAAGACGAAGGCGCGGTCACCAATAAGAAAGAGTGAAGCAGACAATTCCGTACGTGCATTGAACGACGTTTTTTAAATATATTTTGGTAAAAAATAAAAGAACGAAGAAATTATATTTCTGCGTTTTTTTTATCTATACTAATATTATAAATGCGAAAGTAACTCTGTCTGTCTGTCTTTTCTTCACGCCTAAACCACTGAACCGATTTGGATGAATTGGTATGAAGATAGTTTGAGTCCCGAGAAAGGACATAGGATCATAGTTTTTATCCCGGAAATCCCTCGGGAACGGGAGATATGCGTGTTTTTATTTTAGAAAATTTTCTTCAGAGCTAGTTGACAATAAAAGAAAATGCAGGAATATAATTTGACAATGGTTTCTTCATTCAATTTAATGACAAAAAATTATCAACATTTATAATTATTTTAATTGCATTTATTTATGCGTATAATGTATATATTAAAAAATAAATTTATTTTAATTTAGTTCATGTGTTAAATATAATTTATAATATAATAAAATTTTTGTTTCATTTAAACAAAAATTTTATAAAACATTTTGATTAAAAACCTTCTTCATGCATTTAGATTTTGTAAAATATAAAAGTAACAAAAAATGTGATGCAGGAGAAAAACAAAAAGTAGTAGTGCGGAAAGAATAACTTTTCGCACGCTAAACACACATGGAAAATTCTACTTGATATATTATTAAAAATATATTTCATCATAAAAAATATATTAAAAATATATTTCAGATTTATAAGATCACCACTTAACTCGCCAACTGACAAACCGATGAATCGTGGTGAACTGAAAAGTCTATAGAGGTTCAGTTTACTATGCCTACCACGCAAGGGAACCGGGCGTGATGATACTTGAGTATTTATATATGTATATATTAGTGACTAGTCGTTGACTAACAGCCATATCACAAGTTAATAATTTGTTTACTTTGGGGTGAGGTCAATTCGTGTAATTTGTCCCTTATAGATAACAATAAATACCTATATTTATTGTTATCTACACACGTAACATGGCTATCAAATGTTTTTATTACCTCGTTCCTTGTATGTGTTTCTTCCTGATTTCTAGATTTCTCTCTTGACACTTAAATATCATGGATATACAATATATTTTGGGTGAAATAATTTAACATTTTCCATGAAAATCAGGTCGGAAAACAATAAGAAAAAATAGGAAAACAGAGAACATCACTTACCTTTTGTTAAGCGTTTTGTTGTTAAAAAGCGTTACGTAAATCTAATGCCAGCGATACAAAAACTATGATGTCTTTAGCGAAAAACTTGGATTTTAATTATTATGCGTATGGTATAGTTTGCTACGCAGATAGCAACGCTTTTCTACCATATTTTTATGTATATAATACGTGTATTATGTATGTATATAATGTTGTGTGGTAATATATAAATCGACTCCAACCAGTTGCAGTCGAAGACATTGGAGGAGGCCTATGTTCAGCAGTGTACGTATAATAGTTGATATGATTATAGTGATGATGATATACAAATTATTACCATCAGGAAACCTGTCTGCTTGTTTGATATACGAGTACCTTTGCTATAGAAATATATCTATTAATTTGTTCAAAATGTACGGAACCCTTTATGCATTACACACTTATAAGGTACATCGTATATTCGATATTCTCATGGTTCCCGACTGCTACTGAATTCCGGCAGTTTTTTTGTATTTTTAAGGTGACCGTAATTGACTTAAACGCTTTATCAATAAAGACGATTTCGTTTGAATTTCCGTACGCGCTACACTCTTAAATGACGGTAGGTGCATAGGCAAACAAACGACTTAGGTTGTATTATGATCAGATCTTCAAATAAATAAACGTTATGACACACTAGAGATCAAGAGTTGCTCATTCTAGGACTTTTTTATGATAAGTGAAGTTTGAGTGACAGTGATATGAGTATGCAACTGATGTACCTAATAATTCTACATATCATATATAATCTACGAAACCCTGAACAATTTGAATATCTATCTACGTTTATTTATTGATTTATACGGGAAATTGTTTTCTTTTATGATATTTTAATGTTTTATATTCACTGAATTTTAGTTATGTTTAACATGTATAACAATGTATATATGTTACAGTTATGTTTAACAATGTATATATGTCTTTATCATAATATTTTTTAATAAAGACATACATACATAATTTTTTTATTTATGTGCAATGACAATGGATTTGCCTGGTTATATAAAATATCTTTGACTAAGGTATAGAAATCCCGAAAACAACTTGACAGACTAGATCGACAACTTGAGGGTGTTCAAAGAAATGATGAATATACATATATTATTAATAATCAACAATGTTGGCGTGTTTCCTACAGGGTTATAGCACATAAGGGTTATAGCACATAAGGGTTATAGCACATAATATTAAAACGATTACATGAAAAGCGATTCAGGTCCTAAAAATTTACATATTTGAATTAATGTTAACGAAAGCTTAATTTATCATAATTGTAATCCATGATGAATTCATAAAATTTGTAATATATATACTAAAACGATTACATGAAAAGCGATTAATTACTTCAGGTCCTAAAAATGTACATATTTGAATTAATGTTAACGAAAGCTTAATTTATCATAATTGTAATCTATGATGAATTCATAAATTTTGTTACACATAGAAAGCTACATTTCACATTAGTAACAAATAATATAGGTATTAAATTGGGAAGAAATTGAGTATATTAAGGAAATTCTAACTTTTAACCTACAAAAACGATTAAAGATATTATTCATCAATCTCAATCGTATCAAAACGTGGTTATCAGCTAGTTTTATAGACGGTTACAAGCAAATAGTATATTTTACTACTGCAGAAATAGCAAACAATAACAAGTATAAAATATGAAAAAACATTGCGACTTAATTTCAAAGTGACAAGTTTTTTCAATTCTTCAATTACTTCTATAATGTGCGTTACACCCACCGACAAGTCGGGTAAAGTAAGTATTAGTCGCTAATGTGTTGTCAAACAAAATCGGTACTCGGGTCGTGTGGAAATCTCTCACGTGATTTTATAATAAAACGTTAACTGTATAACTTTAAAAAACATTATTCATAAGATTTGAAGACATTCCGGATCCATTAGAAGAATAGAATCTGCCGTTCTACCAAGTAGTTCGTAGGAGGCGCACGATTGGCCATGCGAGACACTGCATCGTGGCTACTACGTGGTAGAGCTCCGCTATGTCTCACCCGGGTTTTTGGTACCACCTCCTTAGGTAAGGCGATTGTACCATACACCAAAGCGAGACGTTGCAGAACTATACCGCCTAGTAGCCACGATGATGTTTCGCATAACCAATCGTTATTTAAAGTTAAATAATTAATATTTTATTGTAAAACCATCTATCTATTCACGATGGTGGTGACACCTATAGCTAATTATTCGCCTTTTACGTATTGCCTAGCAGAATTGCAAATGGGCCATTTTTCACACGGGGGCCCGCACCAAAATGGGCGTAGTATTTGTAGTCTTATATTTTTATTGTTTCGTTGGTCTGGAAAAAATTTTGGTTCAATGTCCTGGATAATATTTTCATATTTGGCAAATTTTTTGTAGTTTGTATAGCTAGCTTGTATAGCTAAAAAAAGTTTGTATAGCTAGAAACATCTCAGTCGCAGCACTGAGTGTACTAAAGTGTTTTAGCACGTCCATGTTTTGTAAAAGCACCGAATAAGCTTTTGGTATCACTTATAATAAGTAATTATTAAAACTTGGTAAATGTGACAAAGGAAATCGAGAGCTGACAAATCGGATAATCGCAGTAAAACAGGACCACATCGCTCGCTAAGGATAACAGCGTGAATGTATATATCACGCGCGATAAAAGTAAATTCTTACCAATAAGAAGTATTTATATCTCGTTTTATGCCACGACAAACATTTCTTCTAATAGGCATCGAATAAACGAGATATAAATTCTTATTTGTAAGACTTCTTTTTAATCGCTTGCGATATATCATACACTATGTATCCTAAGCAGGCTAAGGCCCGATTCACGTAACAATACGTCATTCGACTCGAAGAATTTAGGGCTCTTACACATTTTTTTTATCATAAGATAGCAAACAATCAGATGGCTCGCCTGATGGAAAAAAAACAACCACTGCCTATAGAGACTAAATATGTTAATCGTGCGTTGCTATCCTTGTGGCGGGGTCTTAATGCCACATGCGTAAGTTTACCAGCTACCTTACTGTCCAAACCAGAATACAACAGTGACAAGCACTAACGCTATTACAGCAGCAACAGGTAAGGTGGTGGTACTAGCCTGGACAAAACAATGCAGAACTCTACCACCTAGAAGGTACGATACTAGGAACTCGCATAGCGGCATAGAACGGCAGATGGCCTATTTTTCGAAAGTAGCCTGGACCAACACAACGAAAACCTCTACATAATATTGGATCGCGTCGTGACACGACGCAACGTTATATTGTGTATAAGTAGTTATGTGTTTAAATTATTTTTGTGTTATAACACTCACGCCTAGCTTGGGAAAACCTGAAAAACTTTAAAAACAACAAAGAAAAATATTGACACGCAGGGATAGAACCTGCGACCGTCTCTCTAAAGCCGGAACGCTCTACCACTGAGCTAGTGTCGACGGGCTCGACGTGGCGAAATTCTTCTTTGCTATATGATCGATTACCTCAATTGTACTGATCACTAGGTATACATACGTTTAACTAGTTATGTATTTTTTAACTACCTCGCAAATGAACTAACTGTGATATTTAATACCAGTCAAGGAAGTTACACTCAACCCGGAATGTTCACACGCGCTTCAAAATCATTCCGAAGAGTACCACGACATGGGTGGAGTGTGTCTCTTTCTACTAAATAAAGCGCCAATTGCCATATATAAGTGCGGCCATGCGTAGTTTGCAAATTACTACGAAGTAATTCTACTAATTTGAGAAATAGTTTTGCATTGATAAGTAATTACGTAATAATTAAAATAAGCACATTAGAGAACTCACTGTGTTAATTATAATACATTTTATGCTAATGTATTTATCGACGTGTATGAATAAAGGGATTTAACGATTACCGAATATATAAAAATCTACCATCAGATAGTCTTATTTACACTGGCAATTGCAAGAAAGGGACAACATCCACTCTTGTCGTTATCTCGCTCAGAACGTTTTTCCCCTCTGTTAAATAAGAAACAAATGTCAACTTTAATAGTAACGAAATAAAGTGCATTTTTATTTTTCAAATATTGCTTCGTAGTAATTCCAATTATATAAGTTCCTTGATACCAGTCAATTAAAATACGACATTTTAAATTGTGAAATCATCGTGTCACATAAAGCAATAGAAATCATAATCGCCTCTATGCGAGCACCGTTTATGAGCCGAAATCAAATAGAAACTTGTAATGAAAGATGTCGTGCGCGCACCTTGTTTGGTAAGCAAAGCAAACACAAACCATAATAAAATATTGAACGTTAAGTTATTAATGCCGATGGGTGTTTAATACCTAGGTACGATCGATTCTGACAATCCACAATTACGTGTAACTTATCATACCAATGTGTTTTATACTTAGAGCACTTTCACATTAGGACGACTGAATTGCGACAAGATATTTGCTTGTGATATACCAATAATACCCATTAATCAATTACAGAGAAATACATTTATAAATACAACAATATATTTTATAAAAACCCTAATTGAAATATACAAATATTTATGCTCATCGGTAATGTGACATAAATGCTTGTCTCTTTCGGGAATCGAACCCTAACCCATCGATTGCGTAGTCTCAGAGTTGCTAACCACTCACCCAACAGGGCGATTAAATTTTTAACAACAAACAATTTTTGACACATAAAAATATATTAAGCCCAAACACAATCAAATGCTTACAAATTTGTTAATGACTCACTCATAGAAGTGAATTAAGATGGCGTGAAACGGCACATCTGCCAAAATTCTGCGACTAAAGCCACGATTTATTCAATAAACATGACACAATTATAATATGCGTCGTAAAACTTGTCGTTGCAGTCATACATGTTTGTTTTGACGAACCTGATCTAAACAATGCTTATTTACGTCTTTATATAAAAATATATTATTACTGCGCACTCGCCATACGACGACGTGGCTGATAGCATTGCAAACGCGCGGTAAATCCGACCAATGAACAAGAACTTTATTCAAAGGAAAAGCTTGCGTGTGTTGTAATAAACAGACAATTTTTCAACGGACCAAAACAAGGAAAAATATAGTTTTTAGAATTTTTGTCTGTTTGTCTGTATGTATGTCCGGGGTTAACTCAAAAAGTACTGCATGGATTTACTTCAAATTTTGTATGAATATTACGAATAGGTCAGGTCAACATATAGGCTACATATTATCACGCACCTACGGGGGAGGGGCAGTGCGGAGTAAACGAACTCCGCGCGGATGAAGTCGCTGGCAACAGCTAATATATATTTTAATTAAAATTGAGTTACACCAACAGCAACAGACAGCGTAGAATATAGATCGCTAGTATTATAAAATTATTAAATTTCTGCAGTCCTCTGCAATGTAAACTTTAACTGTGCCAAATTCATACTCCACTGTCTGCGCAATTGTCTTAAAAAGAGGTACAAAGTTTTTCTTTCACGTATTAATATTTAGATAATAGTACCTGGATGACCGATGATAGCTAGATCAATTTATCGCCTCCGAAATCCCGTGCATACTAAATTTCATGAAAATCGTTGGAGCCGTTTCCGAGATTCAGACTATATATTTATATACACACGAGAATTGCTCATTTAAAGGTATTAGATAGGTTCTCCCGCAGGTACGTGATACAGACGTTCGCGCATCTCAGTTCCCTGGAACATTTATTAGCGGCATCCGTCACGACCACTTTGTCGATACATTAGCAGAGTTAGCACCACCATCCCTGCTACCTGCGTGTTTGCCTAGACCGGATTACATGTTTACTTAGACAGACAACATATCTGAGCCTTACGACATCTATTTGCGCAACTGCAAATAGCAAAGGGAAATCTGAAGTTGCCAATTTCGTAATTTCGAAGGGCTTCTCGTATTTAGCTTACATGATCGTCATATACTGGTACATTAAGTTACCTATATTTTAAAGTAAGAATAACTAAATATTAATACTAAGAAGTTAAACTTAATTAACATGAGTGATTAAATAAAAATGAATCGCCAAAATGTTTGTACGCACATAACTTCGGAAAAATGCATCAAATTAAATAATTCTTTTTATTGTGGTCGTTATTGTTTTTTATGAAAGTTTTTGTTTGTGTAAATAAAAAAGTTAAAAAATCGTACAGGAAAGTTTTTAAAATCTAACCCGTGTAAAGCCGGGACGGGCAGTTAGTTGTATACCTTTTTATAATTATAATAAATTAAAAAAGTTGGACACAATTAAATTTGCTATTTTCCGCGAACTGTTTTATGTGTTCGTCGTTGAGTTTTATCCATTTGGTAAACTGCCATCTTTTTTTCGGTGGCATCGCAGAGGTCATAATAAAACACTTCGCAGAAAATAACAAATTAAATAAATTAAATTTAAATATTAATTTTCTATTTTCCTCGAACGGTTTTATTTGTTTGTACCTGTAAGAAATAGGTACTTCTATTGCCTATTTCTATCAGTGCAGTGAGTCAGTCATTGTCATGTACCGGTTTGGAGAGTAAGGTAGCTGGTAAACGTATACATGTGACGTTACTTGGTATTTATAGACGATAGTTTCTCTTTTGTTTAGGAGAATAATCTGCTCGTTTGTTATCCTACAATGTAAAAAGTAGATAGTAGGATATGTTTGTAACACTTTAAATTCTATTGGGTATGCAGGTTTCATGAATAAGTTCAACAGAATTGAAATTAAGATTCTGTTTTGTTTTATAAGGAGTTGAATTTATTCACAGTGAGTTTGCCGTACGTTGTTTTAACACATTAATAATGTAAACTGTAAATTAATAAATTGCAAATTTAATACACTCTTTATTTAATTTGTCATACAGTTATGGATAATAATATCATGTGACGTTGTTGAATGGAATAATTAAAAAAAACATCAAAGAATAAAGCAGTTTATTAATAATTTAACCTATTCTTGTCGTAATGACATCACTGCTAGTCGTTGACGTGTTCCGTTTGACTTTTAAATCCCTTTGTAAGAATATTTCTCGCGCGATGCGCCGAAAAATGTATAGTAGTCAAAGTTTATAAGGATGAAAAGTATACTAAGTCTTCTAATCACCTTGTATTACGATCGCCTCTGTGGTCTAGTGGTCCAGAGTTGGCGTTGACCACATGAGGTCCCGGGTTCGATTCCCGGGTCGGGCACTTTAAAAAAAAGTGTTTTTTCAGTTTTCTGAGAAACACAAAGTTGCCCGGGATTGGAAAGTGCCCGGTTGGCGATAGGCTTGCCACCTATCACATTTGTGGGACCAAGTATCTTCGGCTAATCGTGGGTGCACTTGTTGTACCTCTGCCTACCCCTTCGGGGATATGAGCGTGAAGATACTTTTTATTACGAAAACATATAGAAAAATCTTTATGCATAAGATATTATTCATCGTAATTGTTGTATTTAACTGTTATAAACAGTAGTACCCGCAGCATAACCTTTTTAGTTAGTTTAGATTTGTTGTTCCTTAAGAGAAACATGATTTGATTTTGAGTTTCTAGAAATTGTCTGGGTCTTGTAGATCGTTTTTTTTATTTTAGTGTACCCTGGTTGTTGGTCACGATTTCGTTAGTGCTGAAGTAACATTTTTCTTAGCGGGTGCCTACTTTATAAAAAGTTTATGTATAAGAAAATCCAGTATTATCAGCACATTGCAAAAGCAGCACGATGCAAAATTAATCAATCAGTCATTCACTTTTTCTATTACATATATGTTATACCAACTAGATGACTTAAGACTGTTGGCGTTACTGTTGCAAAAATAATATTTCAAATTCATTTGCAAATCTATACATCTATACATATAATAAAATTGTAGGAAAGTCAAAACTGTACATTGAATATTTTTTAAAAACCAAAAATATAGATTTTAGAATTTTATTCTGTTTATCTTTTAGTCTGTTTTTCTGTTTGTTTGTATGTATGTCCGGGGTAAACTCAAAAAGTACTGCATGGATTTACTTCAAATTTTGCATGAATATTACTAACAGGTCGGGTCAACATATAGGCTATATATTATCACGCTATCACCTACGGGGGAGGGGCTGTGCGGAGTAAACGAAGTCCACGCGGGCGAAGTCGCAGGCAACAGCTAGTACAATATAAATTGGCTCCTACTGCAAATTATCTATACCTAATTTCCGAAAATCTTCACGCAAATGCAAACAATATTTCGATAAAGTTGAGTGAACGGTATAATAGAGCTAGAAAAGATGCAAACCAAATTGTGTTATTATAAATATATATCGTAACAATTTAATCGGTAAAAGGTGAACGGAGTCACAACAAAATTCATATTGTAAATAGAGTCAAGTTAAGAAAACCGACAAAAAACTTCAAGACATATTGGACGGTATATTTGAACAAGCTATCATTGGAAATCGAACAGTGAAGGACAACATTGAAATAGAAGAAGCCGGAGTTATAGGATGGCTAACAAACAATAAAAGCATCGGAGGTCGATCGGCGATTCAGGTCCTTGTGTCCACATTAGCATCTCGAGGCAGGAGTGTGTGCAAACACCGAGGGTCATCTGATGAAATGTAAAGCCTTTTAGTTCCCGAGAATTATTAAATGAAGCCCCAGGATCGTAATGTAAACACGTTGTGTTTGTTGAGACAGAACCTGTTGCTTTGTCGACGTTTTGATGCGTGCTTCGACTTATTGGCGGTTATTTTATGTCCGCTAATGTTAATGTTATTGCGGCAGTTAATTTCGCAACATTGTGACACGCTTGAGAGTTATCCGTCTAAAAGATATCGCTTTGTATACACCTTTGTTCGGTTTTATTTTGTTGCATGATGGCTACTTTTGTGAAGCTTCAATAAAATCTATAACGTGATATAAAGACTTATCGCGTTTTACAAAGCAACATAGTTTTCGTGTGTTTTCTTTCACTTTTTACAATATTACTATGGATACTAAAAATATAATGATCTATTTTAAGATTAATAAAACTTTAGTATTGTTGGTATTGTGGTTTAAGATTAACTTTTCTCATTAACAAAGAAGGATCTAATTCTTTATCCGATTGCGCCAGAAAGTATTTGCCTTTGGAGCGAAAGAATTGTATGTAGTAATTTTATGCACATCATGTATGGCAGCATATATTAGGTAACTATAAATGATATATATGTAATATACTCGACTCGACAAGTTGAAAATGGTCTAAACGAGAGATACTACTCTTAAATTTATGTGCGATAGCTTATTGGATCCGGAATAACGCCTAGAAAAATGAACTAAAAGCGTGTATTAGCACATAAAAAATTGCAAAAATTATAAACAATTACATATTTAAAAAAATGGCATTTCGTTTTTTGTCAATATTTCATAAACTATTAATATTTTAGGAATTTAAAAATATTTTTTTTCTAATAAAAATCTCCTAAATCTCGAAACTCTATCTCCAATATTTATAATTTTAATTTAACGCTGAAAATGGGTCTCCGCGCGACATTTTTAGGTTACGCGCACGGCCTCAAAAGCGAGTACGACACATAAATTAATTTATTTAAGGTATTAAATAAGGTTCTTTTTTAAATTAAAATAAAGTAAATTTAAGGTTCTTTTTTAAATCTGAAAAAATTATGATGTATTCTGAACACTATAAATAATTTATTTTCGTTGGAAATTTTATTGTAAGTCAATTTTTCAACAAGTTAAACGATTGTTAACTCACAAAATTTTCTCGTACTTGCGTCTTAATTGTAAATGAAAAAAAAATGTTTAAATGATTGTTGTAAAAATTTTTCGCTTCGTAGAGCCTTTCTTATATACATACATACTTTACAAGATCACGATATAAAAGTTAAAAAAAAATATTAATACTTTGTTTATAATAATTTTTGTACTTGAACAAAAACTGAAAAATCCGCCTAATGTTGTTAAAAATTTTTTTTTTTTCTTAATCATCTTACAATTGTCTTTTTTATTAATACAAGATATTAATAGATTTGCAAAAAAAATTCCCACCATTTGTTGATAAATTTTTTATAAACAAATTATTTCAATATTATATTTTTTTTTTTCACAAATATATTGTACTAGCGACCTGCCCGCGGTTTCACCCGCGCAGCTTCTGTTCCCGTGGTAATATTGGAAAGGTTTATACACTAAAACTTTCCTCAAGAATCAATCTATCTATTAAAAAAAACCGCATCAAAATCCGTTGCGTAGTTTTAAAGATTTAAGCGTACATAGGGACATAAGGACATAGGGACAGACAGAGAAAGCGACTTTGTTTTATACTATGTAATGATTACAAATGTTATGATTTTAAAAAAAATCCTTAATAACAATTTTTAATTGTTTATAATCGTTTTTTTTATATTTCTATTGTTTAAATAATTAGTTAAGAAATTTTTTTTTCTAAAAATTTAATTGACAGTCCTCTATAAAGTAGCAAAAAAAATCTTTTTTATCAATGATTCCGGTGTTTATTAACTTACCAATTTATTATAAACGAATTTAACTTGTTAATTTTTTTTTTCTGAATTTTACAAAAGCAACCATATACATATGACAAAATTTTACATATATATGTAATAACTTGTAATACACATATGCTCGCTCGCTCACACACTGGTACAAAAAAAAACATATAAGAATAAGTGTTACGCAAAGCTTTATTAATTTAAAAAAATGATTATTCTTTCTGCGAACAATGTTTGACAGAATACATTATAACTATAAACTAGAAATTTTAACTATATCTGTAATAACTTAATCGTGTCATTTATGTGCGAGCAAACACACATTTGTTCGCACATTTTTTATATCATACGATACCACACAAGCAGATGGGTCTCCTGATGGAAAGGGTCAACCATCGCCTTTAGACACCAAAGATGTTGATGGTGCGTTGCTATCTTGTGGCGAGGTCTAATGCAATAAGTCTACCGGCTACCTTACTCTCCAAACCGGAACACAACGCTATTGCGGCAGGAATAGGTAAAATGATCATATGTGATTTCTTTCTTTCTATTCAAAGATGTACAAAAAAAAAACAAAGAAGAATAATTGTCACGAAAAGCTAGCTACCATTCTAAACGCCACAAGCGTTTGAGCAAAACAAAAGGTGATAAGAAAAGGTAAATAACCTGACCCATTGACGGCGCAGCACACCACTGCGCACACCTCGTACGGACACATGTTAAACATGTCTCTTGTGCTTCGTTAAATTATTTAAAGCGTCATTTGTGTTGCAAACATATTTTCGACATTTCAAATTATATAATACTAATAGCACCCGCGATTTCATTCGGGATTGCCATCCCTGGAAACTAACTATTCGTATTGGACCACAGCATGTCTCATATTCAGCAATACTGTTGACTGCGAAGCACTTAATATAGACTTATTGATGTAGCAGTTCCAGCTTCGGTATATAAACTTAAGGTCTTGGGTTCATAATCAAAGCGTTTATTTAATTGCTAATTTTATTTATTATCTGAAGATTATTTGTTTATAAGTGTAGATTACCCGCATAGCTTTGTTTGCGAGTAGAGTAATATATCAATGTAATCTTTCATACAAACTTGTATCCTCTATTTCAACATCTTAAAGGTTGATTTAAAAAAAGAAGTAGCTTATGTTTAATTCCGGGTCTTCAAGAATCTTCTAACCAAATTTCACCAAAATCAGTTCAACAGATTAGCCGTGAAAACCTAAAAGATAGAACTTTCGCATTTAAGAAGGTTCATTGAATAAATCAAGTAACCACCTGGTTCGAAAAGCTGGTTCGCCGAGGATAAAATTGGCAACAAACCTCGCATATTCTCATGAAATATAAAGACAGTGGAGACATCAAAACCGTATCAAAATCCGTTGCATAAGAAAATGTTTTGTTATGAATTAGTGCAGAAGACTGATGTCAATTTTTTTTTGATGGTAGAGTTCTGCAAAATCTCGTCTGAGTTCATTATCTATAGAGTACATCTTCCCTGATATTGAATGACGATTTCCTTTTCTAAATAAAAGCTAATGTTAAATCTCTGCCTCCCACGTAAAGGATTTATTATGAAGTCATGCATGTGTAAAATCTAATTTTCAGATCATAGTTCAATTTAATTGAAAGAATAAATCTTTATTGATTATAGATTTGGTAGAGATTGATTATAGGAAGAAAATTATGTGGTGTCGCGGTACACCAGGTAGGAACGAACTTCCTTCGGCTAAACGGCACTACTCGCTTGTGTACGCGACTGTCGCGCCTGCACACGTCTCATTTAACGCTTTTATTCCACGCATTTTTCTTACGGTTTTACTATCACATTTTTTTCAGTTCGGTCGCGCAGCAAAATCCCTATCCCCTCCAAGCCTGCCGTAAGGAACTTCGTTCCAAAAATTACAAATGATAACGGAATTGTCAAGTACCTACCTAGCAGATTTATCACTCAATTATTCAATTACAGTTGTTGACTCACGTGCATTGAATATTTAGAAATTATTTTACGCAAATTGGCGCAACTGCAGTGTATTAGACGCTTATTGTAATGATAATTATTTAAACACAAAAACTAGAAAGCGCTTGAAGATCCGTTAATTAATGCAAACAAAATGGTGGACATCGTAAACGACTTAAAATGGCGAAGTGACAAATCGTTATGTTTCCACCGCATTTCAGTTGATTGACGCGTGCCACTTTTGATTTAGTCAATGCCTTAGCCACAGAGCTCATAGCGAATTTCAGATTGTTTATTCTTGAAATAAAAATCTACTACTTGACTGTACCTATCTATACAGATACTAACTTTTCTGCCACAAACAGAGATAAGAGATTTTGAGCTATTATTGAACAGAAAATACATACTATTATCAATAGCATTAGTAAAACATTGTAAAAAAATTATTTTGTTAAAACAGAAATATCAGACAAAAATTTCTAAGAGCTAAAAATTGATTTGTTTTGATTAAGATTTTTTTATAAATTTAATTACCTATGTATTGCAGACATAAAAAAATTTTTTGTTAAATCATAAATAATTTAAAATTCACTTAATTTATGCAGGAATTTGTAAAATTTTCGACATTTTTATATTTGCATATTTAATTTTGATATCAGCCAGTTTTAAAATATTAAAAATAAGTTTTTTCTAATATTCCATAACCAAAACCTTAATTACTCAGAAACAATAAGGCTATAAGCAAAATTTAATTAAACAGGTGCTAAATTTCTTTTATTATCTCTCTGAGTACATTACTTACTCGTAGAAAGTGCAAATAAAGACAAGTTCTTTTTAAATTATGATTAAGATAAATCGTTGTTTACGGAGACATTCTCGTGATGCAAGATGGACGTCGAAGGGCAATTAATACATGACTTATTGACGGCGGTGCGTCTTGGCTATTAACGAAATATTTGACATTGGAAAATATCGAAATCGTTGAGACAATTTCGAAGCATAGCAACTCAGGGCGGTTAAATATTGACATTTCTCACGAGCGACGACAACGGACGCGGCTCGTGCCTTTACCACACCTCGATGCTGCTTTGCTGGGTCTATTTCTTCCGCTTTTCACACAAATAGGTAATAATCGATCGTATTTATTGCGTGTCGTATGTAGGCGCGCCCGCGCCGCTAGGGTGATAGTTCGTGGAATCTTAAACTGTAACGGGTCGTTTTCCTTTAAACGCGGTACTATCTTAGTTACATGGTATTATAGATCTAAAATAAAATAACTAGGAAGAGATAATTTGTTACTTCTTTTATAGTATAAGACAGCAAAGTGTTGGTCCCGGGCTCCTTCGAAGAATAGCCGTTCTACTAGCCAGGGCGTAAAAGGCAACCGATTGGCTATGCGAGTGCTACAAGGTGGTAGAGTTCTGCATTGGCTCACCCAGGTCTGGTACCACCGCCTTACCTATTCCTGCCGCAATAGCGTCAGTGCTAGTCACTGACGTGTTCCTGGTTAGGGGGTAAGGTAATTGGTTAACTAATGGGTGTAGCATTAGACCTCGCCACAAAATAGCAACGCACCATTAACATCTATCTCTATTTTTATATCATAAGATAGCAAACAAGCAAATGGGTCTCTTGATGGAAAGAGTCAACCATCGCCTATAGACACCAAAGATGGTAATGGTGCGTTGCTATCTAGTGGCGAGGTCGAATGCCACATGCATAAGTTTACTAGCTACCTTACCCTCCAAACCGGATCAGGACAGCGACAAGCACTGACGCTATCGCGGCAGGAATAGGTAAAGCGGTGGTACCCGGGCAAGACAATGCAGAACTCTACCACCTAGCAGCGATAATGGTAGTGACTTGACACTGTTATTAAATTTATGCATATGGCATTACTAGGTATCTCATTACACGGATAGTATCGCACCATTAAGATATGTGGTGAGTATGGCGATAATGCCTCCTTCCATCTGCATGTTTGCTATCTTAATATTAAGAAAATACAAAACAAATTTAACGTCCGGTTAAACTTAATGACACATTGCATAAAATAAATTTAGCAGTGCAAAATGTTTTGTGTACATTTTTCGGTTCCGCAAAGAATAAACAATCATCATCGAACATAAGGCTTTGTGATTCGTATTTATTTAACCTGAGTCACAAAAAGTTCAAACCTTGTTAACCGGTACGGGAAAGCCGTTTCAAATGACACAATTACTTTTTTGTTTACTTAAATTCCTCAAATTTCAAAAGTAAGCCTTCTAAAATATTACACGCATGTGGTCACAATTCACGTAACAAACGTCAATTGAGTCGAAGCTTAAAGGGTTCTGATACATTTTCTTACATATTACATAGCATCGTAGCAGGACGTGACGTTGTATCGTGTTTATGACCGCCCCGTTATCGAGTGGTTAGCGACCCTGATTACGCAATCGACGGGGCTCGGGTTTGGCCCCCGACGGGGACAAGAATTTGTGTGATGAGCATAAATGTTTGTATTTCTGGGTTTGGGTGTTTATATGTATTTCTATGTATCAGTATCGTTGACTTACACCCATAACACAAGCAAATAATTTGCTTACTTTGGTGTTAGATCAGTAAGTTGTCCCGTGAATATTTATTATTTACTAGCTTACCCGGCAAACGTTGTTCTGCCTTTTTAACTACTCTTATTTTATTCTATATTTTCTCACCTTTTAAACCCTCCCTGGACTTCAACAATTAATTCAAAATCAAAATTAACCAAATCGGTTCAGCCGTTCTCGAGTTTTAGTGAGACTAACGAACAGCAATTGATATATATATATATATATATATATATATATATATATATATATATATATATATATATATATATATATATATATATATATATATATATATATAAAGATTTATGTAATGGCTCGGCCACACTTGCCTATAACGTCACATCGATTGAAGTTTTATTACGTGAATTGGAGACATGCCGATCAATTCGATTACAACAATTCGATTCCGTTTGCTACGTCGATTGAGATATAGCTTATTTTAGTTTTCTTTAAATTCTAATTTGTTGGTCTCAAGGCCAATATTCTAAGTAAGGGAAATATACAACATGACCATATTTTAACAGAAACCACATCCGTATATACAGATGACATATGATAAATGTGATATCAGTAAATAAAGATTCACATAATGTTAAATCAATAATATTTCCTGACAAATAAACGCACCTATTGTTAACTATATTTTATTCTTATTAGCTCCGGGGGTTTTCCCATATATAAGTCATTTCAAAACAGAACCTTAGCAAAGCCTTAATAAGACATTTTATAACAGAGTCAAACAAAGAGAGAAAAATATTAACATTAAAATGCGAAAATTTAGATGTTTGGATGGATGGATGTTTTTTACTTAATCACGTCGAAACTAATGAACGGATTTGGATTAAATTTGGCTCACAGGTAGATGATGACCTAGATTATCACATAGGCTACTTTTTATCTCGAAAAGCTTTTATAATGCAGCGGAGTTCACGGTGCAGCTAATTTATAAAAAAGTTCAGCCCCCCAATTCACGTAATAAAACGTCAATTGAATTGAAACACTTATGGCTCTTATACACATAAACATTATACAACGTCGCATTGTGCTACGACGTGGCATAATGTATAAGAAAATGTGTAAAAGCCGTAACGCTCCGATTATATTGAGGCCCCTGGTTTTAAATTCCAGGTCAGATTCATTTTAAATGTATATGTAAAAAAGTACCTTCACGCCCGTATCCCCGAAAGGGAAGGTACAACAAGTGCACCCACGATTAGCCGAAGATACTTGGTCCCACAATGTGATAGGTGGCAAGCCTATCGCCAACCGGGCATTTTCCAATCCTGGGCAATGTTGTTTTTATCAGAAAACTGAAAAACACATTTCTGAATTGCCCGACCCAGGAATCGAACCCGGGACCTCTGTGGTCAACTCCAACACCGGACCACTACACCACAGAGTAAATCTAACCTAACCTAACCTTAAAATCTAACCTTGTCCAAAAAAGGAACCATCCATACGTAGCTCAGTAATAAAGGCAAATGTCAAAGGTAGAATTTTTAATAATCTGTACAAACTGGTTTATTGCTTCAGAAGGAATCTAGTATTTATGGGGTTAATGTAGAGCCAAGCCTTAACAAAACACTCTTTATGTTCTTGCGCTGAATAACCCGATAAACACGCCTTGCCTTCGCAAACATCTCTAGTACACCTTACCAAAGTTTCATCACAAGTGAACACTGAATATCGTCGGCACTTGGTAAAACTCCATGTTAACTTATATTTATATCGTATTAAAAGCACTTGTACTGTTTTACTTGACGTTTTATTTATTAAAACCAACCGGTTTCGCGTTTTAACGCATCATCAGGGCAAAAGTCCCTTTTGCCCTGATGATGCGTTAGATTATATAAGTTTCATCACAAGCGTATCTGACAGTTTATTTTATTTGTCATGTTACTTCTCTTGTTGCAGTGGCATAAATCTCCGTCAAAAGTTACAAAATCCTCAATTTCTTCTTTATGTAATGTATCTTCGCACTGATAAATCTGAATCTATAGAGTATCCCAAACTATAATTATTTTTGTACTATTAAACTCTTTGTATTTAATCTATACTTATATGCGAAATTTGGATGTATGGATGTCTGCAACTCAATCACACAAAAACGACATAAAAAAATAAGGATTGGATGAAAGTTGGCACACAGGCAAATGATGACCTGGAAAAGCACATAGGATACTTTTGTTAGATAGAAGTTGTTCCCGCGAGATTCACCAAAAACTTTTTTAATGGAGCAGGTTGTAGGTTGCAGCTAGTATAACCATAAACACATATTAAACACGCAATAATTATCGTAGGTACGCTACTATACATTGTTGCTAATTTTGTAATCTCAAAACAATGGCAGCGACTCCAAGGTATCGAGAAACTGTGACTCGACCGCTTAATTACTTGGTTTTGTGGTGCTCATAAAGTTAGACCAGGAAGCTAATGCTTTAACCGCAGATAGGTCAACTCTAAATGCGTATGACTTTGTAACAGTTAATGATATTCATCCTGATTCTAGTCGGATTAACACACTAGCATCCTTAGTATATAACGACTGCTTCTGGTCCCGGTTCGGTCCAGGTCTTGGTTTAGATTTCTTGTGTACAACTAGCCAAATGCTGCCGCCTAGCTTTTTTGATACGAAGAATGGGCGTATCGTCATCGTGATTAGAATTGCAATTATTTAAAATAAGAAGAAATTAATTCTTCGAGTGTTGATGAAAATTGAAATGTCCATATATTTGGCTATTGTCAAATTTGTCTTCTCCCCCGGGGCGGGAGTTGGGCTAAATTGGCAAATATTGTACTACTTTTTTCACGAAAAGAATATAAGTTTGAGAAAAAACTGGGTTAAATTAAGTTACAGATGCTTCTCCACTGAAATACGGCTAAATCCTATTTATTTATAATTCGATTATCTTACTGTGATCCTAGAGTCAACTTCGAATTGAAGAGAGAGTTGTAACACTAGTGTCTACTAGTCATAAACAATATACATGAGCATTTTTTTAAATAAATCAAATACAATCAAACTCAGATTTATATAAACAAAAGGAAACGGATTTTTAAAAATTTCACGAAAGATTAGGGGGTTGGTCGTAGAGCCAAACCTCAAGACATCTCACAAGACACACAGAGAGAGTCGAAAAAAACATCAAAATCGCGTCACGTAAACCTCACCACAGAAATAAGGGTGATTAAATTAAAATTGGAAAAAGCGTTTAATCACATTTGATGTGAATCTTGCGAGGCTGATTTTGAATAATCATTTATTACCACTGAGAGAATAAAACCACGACCATGGGGCGTAGTCCCGAAACCTTTACCCCACATACCCCTAACGTGTGTCAGAGAATATATATAATACTACTACATATTGATGTTACGATTACACTTTTAAACGCTATTTTTTAATTTCGCAAATTCAAAAGCTACTCATATATGTAGATTGTTGCTGTTGAATATTATATTCGTGAGTCGTCCTTCGCAAATACGGAATACCAAGATTACGGAATTTAATAGAAAATAATACTCGCTTCGATTTTCCTTATTTTTGTGTAATGGCTGAGCTAATTGCTTAATCGAATGCTTCAAAGTGTAAACAGCTTCAAGCGTAATAACTTCGTACACTCAATGTCAATGGACTGAGTTACTTTCTCAATATTCAAAAACAAATTATTAGCAAGCTACATCCCGCAACGCAACAACAAATTCAGGCCAAAATAAAGTATATATATTAATTAGCAGAGATTTATTATACAGTAATACTTTACAGTTGGAAGGTGACACCGAGAGAGAGAGTGCGCATTAACAATAGCGCTAACTGAAGACAGCAAAACACAATTAAATTTGTCTAACGTAACAAACCGTCAATCGAGTCGAACCGTTTAGTGCTCTTATACATTTACTTACATTTCTTTTATCATAAGATAGCAAACATGTAGATGGCTCTACTGATGATGATACTATAGGCCTCAAAGATCTTAATGGTGCGTTGCTATCTGTGTGGCGGAATGATAATGCCTCATGCATAAGTCTACCGGTTACCTTACCCTCCAAACCGGAACACGACAATAACAATGTTGACGCTATTTCGGCAAGAATAAGTAAGGCGATGGTACCACATATCCGGGCGAGACGTAGCGGAACTCTACCACCTAGTAGTCACGATGGTAGTGACACGCTGAGCCCTAGACGGCAGTTGGTCTATTCTTCAAAGAAGCCCGGACTAACACAGGGAGAATAGAACGGTTCGCATTTCTTCGCCATTTATAACAGGCCTGAGCCCCGATACATGTAACCAATCGTTAATCGAGTCAGAACGTTTAGGGATTTTACACATTTCTTACACATTATTCCGCATAATAGCGCAAGGCGATGTTATACCGTGTTTATGTGTGTAAGAACCCTAAGCGCTTGGAATAGATTGGGTTTGGGCCAAATGTACACGTAGAAAATTTTTGATGTTCATTAGTTCATTAATTTGCCAAACACGAAAACTCGCTTCACACAAGATAAGCGCACCTGATTATGTCAACAATTCATAAAATAGTAAAATTTATTATAAATATAAAATACGTACCAAAATAAATCATCGTCCAACGATCCGGCCGCGTTATCAATCACTTGTCCATTGTACGTCCAGTAGGCTTGTAATGTCGCATATCAACAATCAAACATCATTAATTCAATTCGAATATAGATGCCCACCAGTGACATATCGATTTTAAAATATGACATGTCCCGTTTAACGATTATGATGGTGTATCCAAGAAACACAAACGATTAGACTGGTATCTTGATGAGATTAATACAAAGTACGTGAACGACCGAGCTTCGCTTGGTATTCCTTTCGTAAAATCGTGTTTTTGTGAAAAATATAATTTAATCAATTGTAATCAAATGACCACCAGTGATATATCGATTTTAAAATATGACATGTTCCGTTAACAATTATGATACTATGTCCAAAAAAACACAAACGATACGACAGGTGTATTTTGATTGGATATTCTGTAGTAAATATATTTTACAACTAAATACTTTTTTTCGATCTAAATATATGCCTAAACTTCGAGCCTTCCAGCAACAATGTTTTGTTAGTTTTTACGCCAACCATCGAAGAGTCGCCCATCAAAACAAATATCGAAAATCAATATGAACCCTTCCCGATAGTGTTTAAATAAGTCACGACGATTTAAATAAAACAAATCAACAAGGAACTCGTTTTAAGGAACAGGATTATGTAATGACATATTAGATCTATTTCACGGACAGTTTAATTCTTGTGGGGTTTGATTATTTTATAGTTATTAACTATGGTGGCAGCTGACAGATTAGGTTTTGGGTTTTATATCGAAATAGAACCCAAAATCTGATGTAGTACTAGGTTCGAATCCTGAATTGGGTTATTCTTAATAAGTGAATAAGTTATAATTACCCCCGAGTTGGTCCCGAGCTCCTTAGAAGAATAAGTTAATTGCCGTTCGGTTCGGTAAAAGGCGACCAATTGGCTATGCGAGTCACTATCATCGTGGCTACTAGGTGGTAGAGTTCTGACTTGGCTCGCCGGGGTCTGATACCATCGCCTTACATATACCTGCCACAATAGCATCGGCGCTAGTGACTGTCATGTTCCCGTTTGGAGAGTAAGGTAGCCAGTAAACTTATGCATGTGACATTAGACTCGCCACAAGATAGCAACGCCACATTAACATCTTTGGTGTCTATAGGAGATAGTTGACTCGTTCCATCCGGAGACCAATCTGTTTGTTTGTTATTTTATGATATAAGATAGCAAATAAGCAGATCTTAAGCAGCATCTAGGCTTACCATCAGGTGAGATCGAGGTCAAGTACTTACCTATCGATAATAAAAAAATAATAAAATCCGTTATCAGAACAAATTGAACAACTCAATCGATATCAAGTGCTCAATTTTTCAAGAGGTTGGCCACCTGTCATGTTATGGGACTTAATACCGTTGGCTACCAAAACAATTTGAAATTCCAAAATAAATACCTATAGCATTCGTTCTCTCCACATACTCAGTAGTCAATACAAAATATGTTCTGTCGTTTTTTTCGTATAAATAAAACCGAAAACATGCAATGATCAACAAATTGTCAAACAGTATTTTAATCACATAAATTTAAATAACAGCACCACAGATAACATTAATATCCGTTAAAAATAATGTCAGTCATCCTTTTTTAATATAAATTATGAGCGAACGTCACTAGATATCAAACGGTTGAGCTTGCATTTCCTTTTTGATAAAGGGCCGCACCCTGCGGCGCGGGCGCATCATATTTACAAACAATGCGCGACATTACCACTTACGTTTGCCTTTATTAACCCTGCAACTACCTGAGGGATACATTCTGCGTTGGTTTGATGTATAAATTGTCTTATGGCACCATATTATCTGAATTGATGAAGCTCTACAAAACAAAAATTTTGTTTTTTTATATCATAAGATAGCAAGGAAGCAGATGTCTCTCCTAATGGAAAGAGTAACACAAAAACCAAAGATGTTAATGCTACGTTGCTATCAGTGTGGCGGGATGTTAAAGACACATTAAGTTTATCGGCTACTTGCTCTTCAAACCGGAACACGGCGATGACAAATAATGACGCTATTGCGGTAAGAAAAGGTAAGGCGGTGCCCGGTGGTACCAGACCCGGGTGAGACAATGCAGAACCTAGTAGTCACAATGGTAGTAACTAACATAACCAATCGTTCGCCTTTTATAAACTGCCTAGCGAAACGGCAGATGGTCAATTCTTCAAAGGGAGCCTTGACCAACACCCCCGCGTTGGTTGGCCGGACCTACACTAATATTAAAAAGAGGTAAAATTTTATTGATTGTAATAAATAAACTTGAAAACTACGGAACAGATTTAAAAAAAATCTGTAAGCAAGTTGACCCTGTAGACCATCTCTGAGCTTTCCCGCTAAGTTAATGTATTTTAAGCTCAAATAAGCAAAAGCTATACCTAAGCATGAATTTTTGAAATCAAAGTGTTCAAAAATCTAAATTTTATAAAATTGATATTTTAATTTTCGAAAATATGTATATTTTCAAAATTATGATCGATTTTGATCGTTTCAGTGGCATTCAACGCGCAATGTTTGAGCTCTAAATTGTTTTATTAGCTACAAAGTCGATGATAGGTTAAAAATACGAAATATCAAAAAACTTTTCCAAAATATTTCGCCATTGATAAATCCGAACGAATTAACTGATTTCAATTCGATTTACGGTATTTGACGCACCTTTTTAAGTAGAAGAGCTGACCAGATTTTTGAAGAAATCGGTGTATTAGCCTGAAAGTTATCTTAAAAATACGAAGTATGTTTGCTGTAAACAGCGTAATTTTAATATTGATACTTAAATTTAATGAATTTTAAGTATTTTTTGGCATCTTTAAAAAATAAGAACCTGTATGTACAAGGTTATTTTTTTCACATTTGCGAAACAAATAAGGTGAATCGCATGTGCAGATACATTGCTGGTTCACCATGATTCACCGATTTGTTTATAGGCGAGATTAATGGTGATACCCATCGCAGCATTTTGCTAACTCAAACAACTATCTGTAGTTCCATGCGATAACTCACTACTTGAATGAATCATCCATTTCATTAACATAAGCGGTAAATACAAGTTTTTGTAATCTTTCACAGTTTTACTTAATAATTTGTATAGTATAAGTAGTATATATTTAATTTATTAAGATCTATGTTCTTATAAGACATATATATTTTGAGGCACCATTTACATACTTTCTGTTTGCCCAAAGGTTGACTGGAGGAGAATATCAATAGGCATTATGTCCGCCTTTTGTACAAATAAGTATATTTAAGGTGTACAATAAAGTTAAATAAATAAATATATTTAAGAGATAGTTAATTAACAAAATTTATTACTACAAATCTATTCTATGATTTAATATTTTCTGTTTGGTACTACCGCCTTATGTGTTCTTACCTCAATAGCATCAACGCTTGTCATTGTCGTGTTCCTGTTTGGATGATAAGATAGTCCGTTTACTTATGCATGGGGCATTACCATCATTCCCCAAGAATAATGATGCGCCAATTACATATTGGTGTCTATGTCGATGATTTTCTCTTTTCATCAAGAGCAAATCATCACTATTTGCTATCTTGCTATTTCGCTATCGTATTATATACCTACAAAAATCATTTGTTACAATCAATAGGAAGTATTGTTTCTTATTCATTTTTTGTATATTAAATGTCTGTTTTAATCTTTTAGTCTAATTAAAAGTCCCTTCGCAAAGCAATCGCTTTGTTTTCACATTCCACGTATGATATTAAAGAATTGCTCATCCAAATCAGATAATGTGAACTACACATCGGACATAATAATTAATGATTAATCTTAAATGGTATGACATGAAAGTAAGATCGTGCTTACAGAATGCCACGCTCGAATACCTGAAATAATTGATAAATCAATGCAGTATTCGATGAAAGGCGCACTAAATCAAAACCAGTGAGCGGCCATCATAATATTATGACATATAAAGCGCGCTCCCGGTCGCAGTTTACGCTAGATGGCGCGATAAGCAGCTGTCAAACTGAACTGTCGTTAGTTAATTAATGGCGGTCTCTTGTTTTATTGATCGCCAATAAACTACTGCAATTCGTTTATCAAGTCAAGGTAATTATAAGCTCAGTAGTAATTATTTATAAGCTATTTTGTGTGTGCGTACTTTCGGCGATTGATTAATCTATTTTTTTGTTACACCTAAAATAAATACATGTTATAGACGCTAAATACTTATCAAAATATGGGTGTCTTATTAGCTTAATTCACAAACAATTAAATTAAAAGACAAAAAACGTATTACTGTAGCGAGTTTAGTTTAGTGACTCCATACTTATAACTATAACGTCTCAAACTTTTACGCTTTCTATGATTATCTAATGTGGGTGATGATTGTTTTTATTTTAACATTACATTAAAATCTTTTCTAGTCATCCTATCCTGTAATCACTGCTAAAATGCTGCCTCGTGATTTAGGTGATAGCCTAATCGGCTCAGAGCATAAGGGATTGGATATTCGGGTCAGGCAACAGTGTTTTAAAGTTTTTCGGGGTTTTTCTCCAAAATCCAAAAACGGAGTATATCCAAATCTAAAAACGGAGTCACTCCCTTGCCTTGGATGAGCACGTTAAGCAGTCGGGCCCGGTTATCGCCGAAAATAAGCGACATCGTTATCAGATCGGTAAAATGTGGCGATGGGGGTCACCACTCATCTCGCCAACCGACAAACCGGAGAATCGTAGTCAACCGGAGTCCGGAACGTCTGAAGACGTTCGGTTCACTCCGTCTACTTTAAAAGAGAACTGGCGAGATGAAGTTTTTTGTAATCGAGTTATATTGATCCTCGGTTACTCGGTCGAACTTATACTCGACGCGTCTCTAATAATTAATAAATACGAAACAATGTTTTAATTATGATTATTATCCTAATTAAACCTACATCTTTCGACATCGCAGGCCACTATTTCACGAAGTACAATGGCCGCCCACACAATGTCTGTCACTGCAAAATTCATCTTATTTGCATTTCACAAAGCGTATTCCGCATCCAACTGTAATTGAAGCCGCAGCAAAACAAACCAGACCTAACACTTTCGCTATTATCCTCTTTAAAAAAGCGTCTGGCTTATTCAAACGAAAGACTGTAAACCTTGATATTGGAAGCTCTTTCGAACTCTACACGCATTACACAAGATTCAAAATAGATTGATTTAGACGTTTGCTTTGACTGTTTTGTTAATGCATTTTGCCTATAAGACCACACACGGACACTCGTCAACATTAGTCCCTAGAACAACAATATAACACTTAGTATAGTTTACAGGTAAACTAGTAGCTTTACAAGCGTACCTCAAGATGTGATGGGCATATCTTCCTATAAGTCTGTTTTGTATAGGTTTGTTAGAAAAGTGTTTTTATACAAGATGTAAGCTGCATTTTTTTCTAAACTAGGTTTTTTTAAAGAGCAATTAAAACCTGACTAAGTAGTTATCGTTAAATAAGACTTGATACTATAATTTCTGAAGTTACACCTTCTTTAGGCGAGCTAGGAAAATCTTTTAATAATAATTTTAACAATTTTAGACTGCCGCTATCAGCGCTTTATAACTATTGTTAAAGAACCGCCAAACTCATGAACGTCGCTTACGACAATTTAGCACAGCCAATTATAGTAGGTAGGTACCATAAGTCATAAAGTAAGTGACACTGTAGTCACATTCTAAGTTACGTAAGGCTTCTTTACTAGGTGTGGGACCTAGGCACTTATTTATATATTACTAGTTACAACATGCAGCCCACTGCATTATAAAAGTTTTTGGCGAATACTGCGTGATCACCTATTTTTTCGGGATAAAAAGTATGTCCTATTCCAGGTCTTCAGGTCTCATGTATCTGTTTGCCAAATTTTATTTAAATCGGTTCAGTAATTTTTGCGTGATTCAGTAATAAACATCCATCCATTCAAACATCCAAACATTCGCATTTATAATAATATTAATATACATTAAAATTTATATAAACGTGTAATTACGTCACTCGGTTCTTTTTGTGGGCCCTTTGAGACTTTCTGGTCTCACCAACCGCTACACCACTAGCGATTGAATCACAAAAGCGTGTCGAAAAATTTGGGTGCCGAGCACTAAAATAACAACCTGAGATTCTAAGGAATAGAAGATAAAATTGATAAGCAAGACATTCTTTGCTTACGAGGTCCAGTCCTAGTGGTATGAAGTGTTATAATATAAGTCAAGGTCTTCAATCGGGCTTGATCAAGACTTCAAAAGATTTACATTAAACCAATCTCCAAAAAACAATAGCTATACAATCACTGATTATATAAGATAAACCAAACCATAAACAATGACAATAACGTAGTGATTATATACTCTGATGAAAATTTAAAATAACTTAACCTAAAGTATTAAATAATTCTCAACGTATGAATTGTCAAGATTGACAGTACAATATAATTGCCTACGTGATAGTACATTTAGGTACTATCGTATTGACAACTGCAATATCGTAAATATCCAAAACAGAACGGAAAATAAAAAATCTTTCGGATATTTGAACCGTAGGAGAATTTTATAAAACAAAAAATGTTTATGAAAACAACCCTTCCCATTGCCGGCGCTCCTTAAAACGCGTGCTAATAGGAAGAAAAATACCAGTACATTTTTTAATCCCCATCGGGAAAAAAACATCCATTATGACCTTGTTGTGTTTATTTTGACGAGATTCTGGGTTGTTACAACGTTGAACATAAGTTTATCTTTATCTGTAATTGTATTTTAATACATAAAGGCTTACATATAAATGTATGTAATATTAGCTGCAGCGTGCAGCCCGCTGCATTATAAGTTTTTGGCAAATCCCACGGGATCACCGAATTTTTCCGGGATAAAGATTTCAGGATTCCAGAATGAAATTTGATACATAGGTTGATCATCTACCTATGTGTCAAATTTCATTCAAATCCGTTAACTAGTTTTTGCGTGATTGAGTAATAAACATCCATCCAAATATCCAAACTTTCGCTTTTATAATATTAACTAGCTGACCCACGCAGCTTCGCCCGCGAGTTTATTAACATGTCGTCTAAATAGATTTTCATACAAGTTTTATTCCCTATTTCAGCCTTTTAGGGGTTGATTTTTGAATAAAAAATTAGCCTATGTTTGATCCCAGATCTTCAACTATTTCCATGCCAGATTTCATGAAAATCGACAGACAACAGCGGGTCTAGACAAGTGGCATAAACGCTAGGAGAATAGAAAGATAAATGTACGGACTTGACGTAAGCGTTCGATTATGCTTATGTCAAATCCATACATTTATCTTTCTATTCTCCGAGCGTTTATGCCACTTGGCTAGACCCGCAGATCTGACAGACGACAGATCGAAGACAGACAGACTTTCACATTTATAATATTAGTATGGATATAGATATATTATGTAGTAATATAATCTATCAGGAGAACCATCTATTTGTTTGATCTATACATATAATAAAATCGTAGGAAAGTCAAAACTGTACATTGATTATTTTTTTAAAAGAATACTTGGGGCGTGAACTACAATCGATACCGAAGCCAAAATTATAGTTTTTAGAATTTTTGTGTTTGTCTGTATGTATGTCCGGGGTAAACTCAAAAAGTACTGCATGGATTTACTTCAAATTTTGCACGAATATTACTAACAGGTCGGGTCAACATATAGGCTACATATCATCACGCTATCACCTGAGGGAGAGAAGCTGTGCGGAGTTAGCGAAGTCCGCGCGGACGAAGTCGTGGGCAACAGCTAGTTCTCTATAAAATGATTAAATTTTGTAACGCAGCAAAACTGCAACAACCGACTTCTCATTTTCTATGTCTCCGGAACCGCCGAATCCACCATGAGATCTTAACCAAATTACAATGGGACCAACACGACAAAACCCTCCAAAACAAAAAGAATTTTTAAAATCGATTTACTTAATCACTGACTATTTTAAATTCGTTTAGAGAGTTCTTGTATAGGGACATTGTTACAGCACACCAATATTCCCTTTCAACATTAATCTTAAAACAACGACATACTCACAAATAGGCTACATGAGTGTTCATATTTTAATTTTGCTTGTGTTCCATTTTATGTTCCTATTTTTATTATTTTATTTTGATTAGTGACATATCTTAATTTATGCTATTAATGAATTACGAATTGCTCTGTAAAATGAAATCATAATGTTAATAATAGTTCCCTAAAAATAAATGTAAATAATAGTCCTTTTTAAAATAAAACTGGTTTCCCGAGATACAGGCCTAGCTTAGTTCGGGAACCTCTGGTAATTTCTCATAAATAAGCACAATTTGTAAATGTAGCTATTAAGCATTTATAAACTGTTTTAAAAGTTGATGTATGAAATTAATATTTTTATTTTTCTGAGGTAACAAACATACAAAAACATACAATCGAATTGATAACCTCCTCCTTTTGAGAAATCTGTTAAAAAGAGCCCGGTCTAACATGCGATAAAAGGAATCAAATATATTATTTCGAGCGTTTTGAACTCAAGCCGATGATATTGAGTAAGAATTTGTCTATTTGTTGGTAAAGAAAATTCTATTACTACATACATACATACATACATATCTTCACGCCAGATCCCTTAAGGGGTAGGTAGAGAGAACCAAGTGCCATACATCACAATCCTTGCAGGCTTGTCTCGCTTCCTCCACATTCATCACTCTTTTCATACACACACGCCGGTTGCGAAGACTCTTGACACCACCTTCAGACAGTACTCGATCAATCTGATCGTAATATATCAAACTTGGTCTTCCCCGGCACCTACACCCTTCCACATTCGCGTTGTATATCTGTTTTGTTAACCTTTTATCTACCATTCTTTCTACATGTCCGAACCAACGGAGCATGCCCTTTCTCATCTTTACACCGACACTTTCTTTCAAATCTAACCTCTCTCTCACTTCGACATTGCGAACCCGGTCCGCGAGTGTCACACCATATATTTTTCTTAGCGACCTCATCTCGACCGCGTTGATTCTACTTTCATGCCCTTTTTGACATACCCAACTCTCACTTCCATACAATAGCGTTGGGATAATCACATGATTGTGCAGGGCTAGACGAGCACCCTGAGTTAAAATTGTGCTATTAAGTAATCTCCCTAACTCTCCATTCACTTTGTTCCCTGCACACACTCTTCTTTCAACATCAGCGGTGTACCTTCCATCCCTGCTAAAAGCACATCCAAGATAACTAAAAGATACAAGATAATCGATTTAAAAAAAATCTTTCTGCCAAAGAAACATACACTGTATATAAAATAAGCAAGTTACTGATGTTGTGCACAAAGCAAACTGGTCAAGTGCGCGTAGGACTCCCACAAGAAAGGTTCCGTATCACCGAACGATACCTACTCACTGAGGTTACAAGCGGTTACAAGACGATCGCCTTTGTGATGTAATTTTTTTATTATTATTTGTTGCGATAGCGGCCACAATAATATGCATTTTGTGAAATTTTCAGGTGTATTCCTATTTCTGATTAGAAGATAGAGTCCTGTGACATACAGACAGTTAAACAGCGGAGGCATATTAGTAGGGTTTTGATTGCCACATTTTGGATACGGCACCCTAAAAATGACTTATTCTACGTGAGCGAAGCCACGGTCAACCACTAGTTTTGTACCAGGATGTGCTCGCTATATTAAACTGATTTAGCAGTTGCGTCTCTTTAAGTATCAGTAAAACATTATAATCATGCATCCTTCTTTCCCTCCTCTGCCCGTGTAAAGTTTACAATTTAAATGTTGTTAAGATTTGCGACGCGTCGCGGCAGGAAGGGGCGTGGCTAACGTTAGCGACATTTCGTCGAAACGACCGCCTGTGCCCCATCAAGTTACACGTCGGTTGATATAAAAAATACTTTAATAACTAATACGACTTTTGCTTCTTTTATTGTATTTGTTGATTCAGTTTTCAATATTTTCGAATCGATTTTAATTAGATCATGAATTTAAAACTCGCGTGATTAATAAGGCAAAAATATCTAATTGGTTCCTTAATCAAGTTGTTGGCTGTTTAAGTTAATGTTTTAGTTACGGAAAAAACAGTAAAGTGTGAGTCTGACTAGCGCACAGAGAATTCCGCAGCAATATTAACTGGTGTTACTCGAATAGGTTTTGGGATCTAATCTTTTTCACGGTTATTTTTTGTTATGATAGCAGAGCCTACACGTATTCTTTGACCATTTCAGGTGTCTATTTCCGTTTAAGAGGTGGAGCTCTGTGACAGACAGAAAGCGGTGGTAATTATAATAGGGTTCTGTTTGACACTATTTGGATACGGAACCCTAAAAATATGTAATGGGATGTCAAAAAGTAGAAAACGCGCTTTAAAAATATGGTTCAACTATTTGAGTACTTTCTTTTAAAACCTAACATTGGACCTTTTAACATTTTTTTGATTATTTTACTTTATGTATCTAGAGGGCGCCATATGTACGTATACTACTATTTATCGATATTTTCGCCAGCCGTTGACCGGTTTCGAAAATCTCTTTTGTTTGAAAAAGTAGAATGCTTAAGGTGGTAATCTATTCTAACCAAATCTGAATCAGTTAATAAAATCTTAAGAAATCACAAGTTATCCAGGAAAAATTCATGACTCTCATGTGACTCCCAACATTTTGGTCACGCAACACTAGCTAGTATTATTATACATAATTTTTTGCAATATTGAAATACAAGGTTTATATTTAAAAAAATGGCTTCCCGCGATCACCCCACCCCCGATTCTTGGCAGTCAAGCTGTTAAGTCGGTAACTTACCTATGCGTATGATATTCCCGCTACACAGAAACCAGCGCACTTTGGTGTAGAAAAACTAAAGACGATGGTTATCTCTTTGCATCAGGAGGACGGTCTCCTTGTTTGCTATCATATCATACGATAGAAAAAATTAAAAAGGAAGATGTTCGTAATTCGGCAGTATGTTTTAATGTTTATTACATACCTCAAAGTTTGGTCATTTATTAACAAATTTGGAATATTCTTTTTTTGTTTGTGAGGGTTGCCTTCCTGTAAAGGTCTGATTTAGTTTTCCAGAAAAACAACAGTTTGAAAGTCGGTTGTAGTTTTACAGATTATTACAAATGATACTTATCGATATATTAATTACCTTCACTAAAATGGTAAAGTACCTTATACAGTACATATTTTTGACAATGTCAAATTAATATTTATAGTTTGTCAATCAAAAATTTTATAACAATCATCATACGTTGTTCTAGCGAAAAATCCTTTTTTGTCCGAAGCAATACTTATAACATAAAATCGTATTTTAGAAGAACAATAACGAGTTGCTACTGTAGTTAACGGACCACACAGGCCAGGGTAATTATGTGACAACATCATAAGTGGAGAGACAGAGCAAACAGTGGGGCCGAACGATCCGTAACACGGAAGGCTCTTCACAGAAGTGATCGATATGGGGGGGCACTGGATATTAACAATGGAAAGATCATTATTAGCTTTTTAGTTAAATTAATGGTGTTTATTGGGAATGCGGCAAAATTGTTGTAATGCAAAACTTAAATAAATGTTCACTTCGGTGAAATATTTTAAAATATTATTTTAGTGCAAAATGCTGACACGCAAAGAATACCAACTAATTATTACCATCAGAATATTTTTTAAATATCATAAAAGGTGTAAATAGCTGTTGATATTTTCATAATTAGAAAATTTTTAATAACAGCCCTGAGTCGACACTTCAGCTCCAGACTTAGGGCCCCTAGCTGCTGCCGAGTGTTGGTACTTTAAGCCACCAGCAGCTAGCAGCCCAATGTCTGGGAAAAGCCGGAAAGATTTTAATCCCGGTTTTCGTCAATAATAATAGATAAACGGTATATTATCAAATGTGTCTATCGTGATCACAAATTGTGTCAGCGAATAATCTAAGGAGTTGTCGCGAACCTGAGCGTCTGTTGAAATCCAATTTACTTATAATAGCCCGTTAGGGATATGGCATTACAAAATTGTTTACTTTTTAAAGTGGTTTAATAATTTGTTTACTTTGTTGACTTTAATATATATTAAGTTACATTTGAGTATCATATAGCGTGTACGAAACTTAAAATAGACCAAATCGTGTTTGCTTGCTAAAATTTAAAAAATCCAGCGTTATAACGATTACAAATTGCTAATAAATTATTTAAAAAACAGTGATAATACCACGTACTGTTAAGTATGGTTAGAAAGGGGCAAATATTTTTTAATTCATTGGTCTGTTAGCATTATTTACAATTACACAATGACGAAGCGCACGTCCTCGAGACCACCAACAGTAGCATCAGAAAGTCAATGCTGAGAAAAGTTACATGTCATTTGGGGTGTATCCATTCTACGGAATGAAACAAACCCATACTTTTTTTCTAATCAGAACGCGAAGTAATGACAATTACCTTTTAAATAGTGATGTGCTGTAAGTAAATTAAATCATGCTGTAAGTAAATTAAATCATAACCGATTATTATTTTGAACCCATTAATATTAATTCATTTAAGAAATAATGCCTAACGTGTTAAACCATAGCTGTTAAACTGAATTTTGCACTTTATTGTCTAAATTTTCTGAATATTAAAGGATATAACATGATAAGCCTATGTCAAATCTATATATATAAAAATCAATTGCTGTTCGTTATTCTCGCTAAAAATCGAGAACGGCTCAACCGATTTGGCTAATTATGGTTTTAAATTAATTGTTGAAGTCCAGGGAAGGTTTAAAGGTAAGAAAATATAGAAAAAAAATAAAAGTAGTTAAAAAGGCAGAACAACATTTGCCGAGTCAGCTAGTTTATTTATAAAAATGAACAACGTTACTTTGTGTTTACTGTTACAGAGTATTATAATCTAAGGGTTTAAAATCATATCAACATCCCTATAGTATAAATTTCAATTGATGAAATTATAACTACAATACGCACTTATTATTTTTACTTGCTGATCTATATAAAATGACTAAAAAATCGCATAGAATATAGCTTCAATATCACATACATTATCTTAGATACTCAATTACTTGATTTTGAAAACTTAGGTTAGGTTAAATACATTTGACGATTATTTTAATAGTTTGGTACAAGAAAATATTCTATACTGTCCATCGTCGGCACTTGGTGAAACTCCATTATTGTAACACAATTGGCTAATCACTTGTACTTTTATTTCACATCAAAACTTTATTTTTGTATATCACTCGACCGGTTTCACTTTTTAAGCATCTTCAGAATGTTAATATACATCCTGAGTATATCATATACCGGTTTCACTTTTTAAGCATCTTCAGGATGTAATATACCACCTGAGTATATCGTATACCGGTTTCACTTTTTAAGCATCTTCAGGATGTAATATACATCCTGAGTATATCATATACCGGTTTCACTTTTTAAGCATCTTCAGGATGTAATATACATCCTGAGTATATCATATACCGGTTTCACTTTTTAAGCATCTTCAGGATGTAATATACATCCTGAGTATATCATATACCGGTTTCACTTTTTAAGCATCTTGAGGATGTAATATACATCCTGAGTATATCATATACCGGTTTCACTTTTTAAGTATCTTC
Organism: Apodemia mormo; assembly: GCA_036924255.1. Classification (NCBI taxonomy): domain Eukaryota; kingdom Metazoa; phylum Arthropoda; class Insecta; order Lepidoptera; family Riodinidae; genus Apodemia; species Apodemia mormo. The sequence continues at coordinate 24,000,518 of JAUPFN010000019.1, read as the reverse complement.
AGGATGTATATTACATCCTGAAGATGCTTAAAAAGTGAAACCGGTCGAGTGATATACAAAAATAAAGTTTTGATATGAAATTAAAGTACAAGTGATTAGCCAATTGTGTTACAAACCTTATGGCTAATTGCACTAACCTTGTCTTAGCTTAGGACAGTATTTAGTGAAATGCTGTCGCATTCTTTTCATTTGAGACAAAAAGTGACAACATACTACTTAGGATTTTCCTAAGCTAAGACAATGTTAGTGCAATTGGCCATTAGTGTTGTGATAGACTTTTGCTAAGACATGCTGTTCCAAACAAAACTTTTTTAAAAAGAATATTCTTACTTGTTTAGTCATAGTTTTAACATAGCTCTTCTTTCGAAACATTTGAGATTTCTTATTCGCGTAGTCAAATCAGCTTGACTTATAAACAACTAGCGACCTGCCCGCGGTTTCACCCGCGCAGCTTTTGTTCCCGTAGGAATATCGGAAAGATTATATACTTAAACCTTCCTCAAGAATCAATCTTTTATTAAAAAAAACCGCATCAAAATCCGTTGCGTAGTTTTAAAGATTTAAGCATACGTAGGGACATAAGGACATAGGGACAGACAGAGAAAGCGACTTTGTTTTATACTATGTAATGATAGTAAATCTCAACTACTTATCACACTTTTTTAAATTGCCTGCGAACTCCACGCATACGTCTTTTCAAAAACACGTTTAAGATATTTCTTAATCGAACAACTGAATCAGTCGATTGTAATCATAACATTATTTATGACAAGCAACTGCTAAATACACTAAATAATTCTTGGAGACACAATTTTCCTGAAATAATTTGGACGTTTGAATCTCCACGTACGATTCCGTCCATATGAGTCAGTGTAGCTCTAATAAACGATTATATTTCTTCATTTTTTACTAGGTGATGCGCTAATCATATTGTTTACATATAAAATTTGTGTGCATTGTGAACATTGGATTTCCCAATATACACATTTTTGATCGATTAATATTTTAATATTGTTTTCCTGTAACATCTTTAGAAAATATTGAAAGATGATCGGGATTCACATTTCATTCGTTAAATTACGCAGATTACAGCAGCTGTTATCTGTATAATCTAAACTTGGATTATGAAGAGAAAAAATTTTGTTTTTTGTTTGTTTGTTACAACTTAACTCAAAAACTACTTGACTGGTTTTAAAAATTCTCTCACCGTTATAAAGCTACATTATTCAGAAGTGACACAGGCTATATTTTACCCGACTGAGCAACGAAAAGTAACATTTTTTGGTCACGTGAACGAAATCGCGAATAACTGCTAGTTCATCTATAGATATTAATATTTAATTTAATTTAATTTTTAATTTAATTTAATATTTAATTTAATTTAATTAATTAATTAATATTAATTAATTAGTTAATAATTAATATTGATTATTAATTAATATATTATATATTAATATTATAAATGCGAAAGTTTGGATGTTTGAATAGATGTTTGGATGGATGTTTGGATGGATGTTACTCAATCACGCAAAAACTACTAAACGGATTTGAATAAACCGTGAATGAAAAATGAACGGAACTAGAGTAGCACACAGACTACGTTTTATGCCGGAAAATTAGGTGATCCCGCGGGATTCGCCAAAAACTGTTATAATGCAGCGTGCAGCCCGCTGCAGCTAGTAATGCATAAGTTTGGTGGTTACCTCCACCCTCGAACAAGAACAAAGCAGGGCGGTGGTACAAAACCCCGTCGAAACGTTGCAGAACTCCCACAATTAGTAATTATGATGGTAGAGACGTGTTTATAACTATATACCTAATATGTTTTCTCTGGTTTATAACAACGAACCTAACATATTTAGTATCCATAAGCGATGATTATCTCTTTCCTTCAGGGAAACCATATGCTTATTTAGGAGATAAAATAATCCATATTCTATATTAATATTATAAATGCGAAAATTTAGATGTTTGATGATGATTTAAATGAAATTTGGCATACAGGTAGATGATGACCTAGAATAGCACATAGGCTTATACCGGAAAAATTAGGTGATCCCGCGGGATTCTCAAAAAACTTAAAATGCAGCGGGTTGCCTGCAGCTAATAATGAAATAAATAAAAAATACGTCAAAATTTCAGAAGCCTGGCTGTGGTATTTTGACTATATCGTGCCTCAGGCAAGCACAAAAAGATGTCGGTCCCGTTTATCGCAAAAAACATGTGATAATAAAATGCATCTATGAATATCACCCACTTCGCCATTCGACATACCAGAGAATCATGATAAATTGCCGAACACTAACAGACTATTTGATTCCGCTTCAAAATTATGATACTTAATTTATTATTGTGTATAATTTTATGTGTATGCCTTGTGGTCTAGGGGATAGCCAATTCGGCTCAAATCATGAAGACCCGATCCTCGGGTCTTGAAAATCCGAAATCTGAGTAGCAGCTCGGAGACTAGCGGGTGGTACGTTAACACTCCCATGCCTCCAAAGTCGATAATCGTCATCAGTTCGGTAAAATGCGGCGATGGGGATCTCAACTCATCTCGCCAACCAACAAACTAGTGAATTCTGCTGAACCGAGAAATTTATAGACGTTCGGTTTACTCTGCTTAATCCGCAAGGGAACCAGGTGTGATGATAATGATACTATTTCATTATATACAAATTGAACAGTTACGAACTTTATCAAATCATTTCCGATGAAATTTCCGGCTCATCATCGTAATACGTATTTGCAAATATATGACTTTGCATTCTCCAAATTAGCACTTTTTCCGCTAGAGGAGATTGAACCTAGCATGTGATCTACAAGAATGATTCAGGGATTTTAGTTCAAATATTTTTAAATGCTTGGCTCAAATTGATCTGACCTTCAATTTAATAGGGTTAGTTTTTGACTACTCATCTATATGTATATAAACCTCTTACTGTCAAAAATTTCATACATTTTAAGGTTATATTGTATTGTGAAGAAATAGAAATAAACTATGTTTTTTTTTTCGAAATGACTAATACAGTTGACCTTATGGCTCGTTACTGCGTCACCGGACTTTTAGGGCGAGCAGAGTGCTCAGCCAGAGTTTAAGTTAAAATTGGGCCTATAAACGCCCGCGCTAAGGACTGTCTCTTGTGAGATCGGACCTCGGCTTAGTGCGACGTTTGGACTAGTGGTGGAGGGAGGAGTCGGTGCATTGCGCCCCGCGTTAGGCGCTATAAAGAAGTCTACGTCCTCGAAACCGGCGACGACGGTGTAGTGTAGTGTGTGAGTGTATGTTAGGATCGTCATCGGGATAGGAAAGTACATAGCGGGGCCTCCTAAGCCTGGGTATCACATTCGCGGCGGCTGCGGTTTTGTAGTCCGCCGCGGCTGCGATTAACGGTTTAGTGTGATTAATTGCTTTTTCAATAAACCATATTGTATTGTTTTATCGTACCGAATGAGATGACAAGGTTTAAAAATTACCCTTGAAATGATTTTATTTCATTGGTAAGTAATACAACTCTGCAGTTCCATGAATAATTGCAAGCTACACTGACAAACTAAGAAATTGTCTTGAAAGGTGTATATAAACCAAAAGTAACGAAAAAAGAAAAGAAAGAAGAAAAAAAAGAAAAAAAGAAAAGTAACGAAGACCCCAACGACACAGTTATTCACTTTCGCCCAGCACACTTTAACCCACGACACTAACAAGCACAAAAGCACACAATATACCTACTCAATGCACGTTTTACTTCGCAACCGAAGTATCTTTAGGAGATACGAACACTACTACTACTTCACTCAACGAGTGATACGATACGATAGTGAACGATACTTGTATTATAGATATTATTTTAGAAACTAGCTGTTGCCCGCGACTTCGTTCGCGCGGACTTCATTTATTCCGCGCAGCTTCTCCCCCGTAGGTATAATATGTAGCCTATATGTTGACCCGACCTGTTAGTAATATTCATGCAAAATTTGAAGTAAATCCATGCAGTACTTTTTGAGTTTAGTTTTATATGTATATAGATTATTCTAGTTTTCTTCATTCAGTTATAGATTTCCGCAAAGTAACGCCTGAATTATAAAATACTAGCTGACCCGGCAAACGTTGTTTTGCCTTACATATTAGGAATCCATAGCGGACAAACAACGTGACACGTAATTTATATAAGTCTACGGGATTGTCCTTCCACGCAGCCAAAATGGCATTAAACTTTATATGGTGGTTAAGTATTCTTACATTTTCTAATTTTCCGAGCAATTTTCTTAATATTTTCTTTTATAAAAACCTTCTCCTTACAATTACAAACGCAACTAAAAAAAACCGCGCAATTTTCTTAATATTTTCTTTTATAAGAACCTTCTCCTTACAATTACAAACACAACAAAAGAAATTTACCGAAATTGGTCCAGCCATTCAGGCATGATGTCGTGACCAAGGAAAATAGGGATTGATTTTTATATACATATATAGATTTGTATCAGCTTTATTTTTATTGAATAAGGAATTCAATTTTAAGAAATGATTTTGATTACTGAGCACTGAACCCTGAATTCGCGGTATCTATTTACACTTATCCGTTTTACATATCACAAGTAATTTTGTTGTAATTAAAATGTAATGTTTGAATAACGAGTTCGTTGTTCTAGTTATATGTTAATAAGACTTTTAAGATCATTATTTTCCGAAAACTTTTGTTTTTTGAAATAAGACATTCCTTCCTTGACATTTCCTTCCGTCTCCCTCAAATGATAGAGATCTGCCACTTTTTAATTTCAAGCTCAAGACAGATTAAGATGAAACTTTGTATACAAGTAGTCCAGTAGTATAGTCTGTAATACCTCTATGGTATTACATATATCTATCTAATACCTTTAAACGAGCAATTCTTGCGTATTATATTGCGTATGTATTTCCTTTCAATTGTATATACATATATATATATATATATATATATATATATATATATATATATATATATATATATATATATATATATATATATATATATATATATATATATATATATAATTGGAAACTCGGAGTCGGCTCCAACGATTTTCATGAAAGTCACAAATTAGGGGTTTTTCGGGTCAAGGAATCGATTTATCAAGGTTTCAGGTCCAAGAAAAGCTCGGTTCTCAAGATATGGGTATGTGAAAAACTGAGCAAAGCTCGGTCAACCAGATATTTGTTCTTTAAGCTCGCACGGACGGGAAGTCCAATAAACGAATTGATATCGAAATCTCTTTTAACTTTAAATCTAATAATTTTAAAAGTAATCCCGAGTACCTCAAAAATACGGATTAGAAGCTGCCAAGCTGAGAAGTCCCGCGTAACGATCGGAGTATCGTTACAGTACCACCGTCTTACCTATTCCTGCCGCTATAGGGTCAATGCTTGTAACTGTCGAGTTCCGGTTAGGAGGGTAAGGTAGCCAGCAGACTTATACATATGGTATTGCCATCCCACCACACGGATAGCAACGCACCAAGCGTTGCTCATACGCATTTAGCGTCTCTAGGCGATGGTTGTCTCTTTCCATCAAGAGAGATCTGCTTGTTTGCTATCTTATAATAAACTACCATCTTTATGTTACGTTACGCTTGTAGTGATTCGTATAGCCAACCCTTCGCCCCTTTTACGTACTGTCTGACTGTGGTCTTTTCTTTGAAAGGGACGCGGATCATCATTATTTTACTTAATATATAAACCTCTAATATATCTATGTTATTTTATATTAATACTAGCTGCAGCGTGCAGCCCGCTGCATTATAAAAGTTTTTAGTGAATCCCGCGGGATCACCTAACTTTTCCGGGATAAAAATACCCTATGTGTTATTCTGGGTCTTCAGCTATCTACATATCAAATTTCATCGTAATCGGTTCAGTAGTATTTGCGTGAAAGAGTAACAAACATCCATACATACATACTCACAAATTTTCACATTTATAATATTAATGGGATTTTTAATATGTCATGTTAACATAGACATAGACAACATATTCTAATTTTGACAATTTTTAATAATATATCATTTGTATAGTAGCAATAGTAAATACCAAATTTGATTTTCCTCATGACTATATTTTTTTAAAATTATTATCCTTTTTGACAATTTTAAATAATAACGATTATAATTTTTTATTTGTTGTTAGTAGATATTTTTAGAAAAAATCTGACTTTTACATCTATGCTCTATCACGATTTTTAGAATATCTGTTTTCTATTTTTTAAGGTATTATATGTTTTTTGTAATATTATAAGGACTACACTATTGCATTAGGACAACCTGTAATAATAGTTGTAAATGTGGATAAATAAATAAATAAAAATAAATATTTCCGGAACAAAATACTATAAGATTATTCCGACATCAAGAATACTCGTACAAAAACAATTTGATACTACCCTTTTATAAAAAAAATCTAGCCTTGTAAATGTGACTTAAAATAATGGAAAAATTTTAACCTTGTTGAATTAGGTACCTTTATATAAAAGGTCATTCAAAAACGCCATGTAATACTAATTATAACATAAGTATTGTAATTACAGTGCGATTCTACACCAATCCATTGTAAGCGCCCAAGATGTTTAGCTTAGACATTGACATTTTAATAATACGTTCCAGTCTCCACACGCAAGCCGACCTCATTCAATCACAAACAGTCTATGCAGATATGTAAATCTTACACTAGCTAAGTGTTAAATGAACAACTCTAAATTAAAATTTTTATTAACCCCGTCACATTCCTTTATCATTAGACCACCATCCTACTTGAGGTGATGCTCGGCGTTTGTTTCCTATTCTATAAAAAAAAACTCCTTCCTGCTTCATGTACATAAGCGATACGTTACTTGAGAGCATCAGCCACTTCTGCAGTAGATAAAGGAAATAGGGATCAAAAATAAGAAATCCTTTATTTGTTTGTATTGGGATTGAAGTTGGTTTACTTAAGATATCTTTTAATTTATATTTTAGGCATTGGCATGGCATGGCTAAGAAACAATTTTTGAAAATTCAAAAACTGTGTATAATCGAATTCAATACGAAACAAAAATGCAAGCAAGCGGACAATTATTTAAAGACTAAAATAAAACGTCTTAAAGGACCTATGTTAAGCAAATTCACAAATACATCTATATATGCTACATCCAACTGAAAAAAGGCCTAATGAAAACACACAAAGAGCTTTCCATACATACACCGTCTGCATTTTCAAACACGGCCTGCAAGGAATTATTCTAATTAGCATACTCAATAAAGGGGCCACTCAACATGCATGATACATTAAAATCACGTCCACGTAACAATTAACAGAAACGAGCGAGCGATCAAATAATAAAAAGTGTCTTTGTCATTACAAACAGGCAAGGCAACGTACGTTCTTAGAATAATCTTAACAATATAGCCTTAAAAGCGACCAATTGCTGTATCGGATTTAAATCGACAATATGGCGTCTTCTTATACATATTATATTATTATTTTAGGGTTGGTCTGTGTTAGAAAATATCGATATTAACAAATTTATAAATTACTGGCTGACTCGGCAAATGTTGTTTTGCCATACAAATTACTTGTATTGAATGCTAGCTCTTGCCAGCGACTTTGTCCGCGCGGACTTCGTTTACTCCGCACAGCCCCTCTCCCGTAGGTGATAGCGTGATAATATGTAGCCTATATGTTGACCCGACCTGTTAGTAATATTCATGCAAAATTTGAAGTAAATCCATGCAGTACTTTTTGAGTTTACCCCAGACATACAGACAATCAGACAAACCGACAAAAATTCTAAAAACTATATTTTTGGCTTCGATATCAATTGTAAATCACGCCCCAAGTATACTTTTAAAAAATATTCAATGTACAGTTCTGACTTTCCTACGATTTTATTATATGTATGTATAGATATTGGTAGTGTACTTGAGAACGAGCGAGGTTAATTGAAATGAAAACTACCCTATCTTTTAAGTTGGACCAAAGAGTAGATATCTACAAAATTTAATTGAAATCGGTTCTGTAGTTTGGAAATCTATAGCGAACAAACAACGTGACACATAATTTATATATATTAAGGATTTCAAAGATAAAAAATAATTTACAGTACAAGATAGAAAAACAGATCACAGCAGCTGCTCTTCCTATGATATGATAGATGGATATGCTATGATAGATATGCGGTAACCAACGCTCACAGACCACTTAAGTGTAAAAAGTGCGTTGCTATTCACGTAAGCAGATAGTGACTAGTACTGACAATATTAGGACAGAAATAAGAAACCGCTATGGCGGTGGCACTGGTAGTCACGATGGTGAGACATATTTACCCTTTGCTCGCATCTTACGAGCTGCCTGACAGGTATGGTGAAATAATTAAACAAAAGCGTACACTGAACCTTAATTTTTGAACACTGAAACCCGTTTTTCGTAAACTGCTTGTGACGTATTTTTTTTTGTCTGACGAATTGGCTTTAGTGTAATTTATGACACATGTAAATCTGCTAATCGACATCGAGTAAATGACATCTTTATAACAAAAACGTTATAAATGAAATTAAAAAATGGGAAATTTATATGCCTTACACATTAGACTCACCACGTACACATATTTATCGAGTTTGTAGGTTACAGCGCAACTACAATTTTGTTAGAATTAACGATTCAATATTTAAAAAAAAGTTAAAAAGCACGAATTAATGCAACTATTGTCATTAAAAACACAAATTATATAATAGTTACTGCTAGAGATACTACGGCTATTCGGTATTGAGCTGATATATTGACACTTTTTTCAGTATTCGGCTGAATAAGATCGAATAGCAAAAGATTAAAAGAAACACAACTTTATTTGTTTACGACTATACATTTAGTAACATTATACACATCTCTGTTGGTCATCCTCAGAAGCACACAGAATGTACATACATAACGTATAAAAACAGAGAGATGTGTTTTATTGTTATGCCGAAATTATGCTTTAGATACTCATATTTGGCAACGATATTATAACATTGATATTTTCACGCTAATCATCAGTTTTGCAAACACTCGATGAATATTGTTCATCCCTATAATGAATAGGTACGAATTATCAATTGAATAGGTAATATTGACGTCTTTAGTGACGCGCGTTTGGATGTAGCTAATTATGATTACCGTGGTAATTACAAATTAGTTAAACTGATTTTTGTAAAACTGGTATCGAAACAGATTTTTACATAAGTGTTATTAAATTACTAATATAGTATAGCTAGACTAACAATCGTACAAGATAATTATAATTTTCAAATACTCATTCTTAAGAATTATCTTAATCGCCTATATAGTCTAGTGGTGTGGTGTCGGTGTTGACCACATGAGGTCCCGGATTCGATCTCCGGGGTGGGGGAATTCAAGTAATGTCTTTTTCAGTTTTCTGATAAAAACAACATTGTTCGGGATTGGATAGTTGCCCGGTTGGCGAAAGGCTTGCCACCTATGACATTGTGGGGCTAAAAATCTTGGACTAATCGTGGGTGCACTGGTTGTAGCTCTGCCGACCTGTTTGGAGATGTGGGATATATACACTTTTTTTTTAATTCTTAAGAATACTACATGTTATAATTTGAGAAAAATATAAACCTTGCTCATTGTTAAACATACGCGGAATAGTAAGTATTTATAATTAAAACAAAACAAAACAGAAACAATTTTAATCATTATATATAAAATTATTTCAAAGTTAGTAGTATTATTACATTAAAATATAAATATTTTGTAACAATGGACGACTTATAGAGAACACTATGAACACGCTTTTATGCGTACCTACCTAAAGCTTCGCAAAAGATCTACAAAACGTACCTACATAAATGAACGAGCCTATCATAATATATCATACTAGCTTCACCGTGCAGACCGCTGCATTATAAAAGTTTTTGGTTAATCCCGCGGGAACAACTCATTTTTCCGGGATTAAAAGTAGCCTCTGTGCTATTCCAAGTCACCATCTACATGTCTGCCGAATTTCATCCAAATCGGTTCAGCAATTTTCGCGTGATTGAGTAACAAACACTCATTCATCCAAACATCCAAACTTTCGCATTTATAATATTATAACTAATTAATACAGATGAGCCCAATCGAGAACTTAATAAGGAATTCGCGTTGAAATAACATATTTTTAAAACAAAATAATATTTATATTAGTTAGTTTAGTGATTATGCGATATAACTGGCGCAGTGATGCCGTTGATGATTTAATTCTTAACAATTACATGAGTTACTAATGTATTATAGCACATTCACGTAAGCTATATATTATTAATATAGTTCTGAATATCAAATAAAGCCTACAAGGAACCAATTTCAAATTCTTTGATAAACATAAGATGTGTCAACCATTTCCGCAAAACAGGGAAATATTCATAAAGAAATACCTAACGCATTTTATTTACTTAAGCTATACTTAGATATACATATTTTTACAAGCAAGTCGTTTCTTCTATCCTTTTATGCATTTTTAATACTGTTGTTTATCTTTTGAATTTTTCCTATTTCGCTTAGATATTTATATATTGAAGCCACTGATTGTATTCTTCTTTCCAATAATAATAGGCCATATTTCCATTACTCATCTTTTCTCTTTATTCGACGAAATATTTATAGCGACGTTTTATTATTTTAATTATTGCATTCATTCACCACCATTAACTACCTTTACAATAATCATATAATTTTTCCCTAATAACTTTAAACGCCTTAAATATTAATTATAATTTTATCAAAAAATCCGTAGAAATATCCCTCGGCAATCAAAACAAGCAAAGAATCAGATGAACGAAGTTGCGAACAAAAGCTAGTATAATTAGGATTGAAATAACAAGAGAGACGATAACAATACGAATAGAGTAACAATCATAGTAGCTACGAGTTCCCAATGTGAAAAGCATAAAAATTCACATATCAGTCAACCTAAAAACATCATAAGAAACAAAAACCGAGACATTACCTCCAACCTCCAATTGGGAAACCAAATTTGAATAACAATAAATAAATTAATATACAGCTGTAATTTATTCATAAGCAGAAGCCTGTGACACACCGACTGTACGAGAGTTGAATCTAAATTAAAATTTAATAAGAAATACGCCTTTTCAAACGTCTATTATGGTCAGAATGTAATACTTTTCTTAATGTATCATCATTATCGGTCTTCATCACAATGACTCTTTGAATGTGTGTCGTTAGCGTCCACTAATCTCTATTTACACGTAAAAACGGACGACACCGAATGAGTTTCTCGTGTAAGAATAATTAGTCTGCAATTGAAAGCGTGCTTTATTTCAAGAGTCCAACAAAATAGACGCGACAAGGTTGAGTAGTGAAACTTTCACAAATACAATAATAATTATTCCGATTCGGAAACTTCTAGTAGCTTTTGTTTGAAAATCGAAATGAAAATATTCAAATGTCTGGCGACATAAATAGCAGCTCGTTAATTACCGACTGTAATCACATTTCGCCAAAAGCGTTACGACACACATGTCCCATCCCTTCGCTGTTCTAAATTTAAATATTATTTAGGCGGGAGCTCGTACGCATCTTGTCTCGATAGAGATGAAAATAATTTATGGATCTTTGTTGGTAGAGCCTCGAAATAGGAAAGAGAATCTATTCATTATATAATGATGCAATGAAACCAAACCAGAGTCCCATTATTAAAATGTTTACTTAAATTTATACCCAAAATTAAAAGTCGTACCAGAATGAAAATATTTTATGGATTCTAAGTCCATTTTAAATATAAGTACCTACATAATATTACTAGTGCACTTTTCTATATTGAATATATTTCCAAGTAAAAATTATACACAAAAAAATTCGCGTCAAAATGAAAATACTTTATGAATTTTAAATTCATTTTAAGTATAAGTACCCAAAATGAATTATTTTGCCAGCGCCCTTTTCTATATTAAAATATATTCACCACATAATACACTAATTACAGTATTTACTTTTTACAACAATTAGTTACTTTACAAAAGTGGCATGCACTGTCATTGTTACGGCGGGAAGGCGGTGGAATCGAATCCGACCGAATGCTAAATAACTCTTCCACCGAGAAATATATATAAATAAATAGTCAGAAGTCCGAATTACCTAGCTAAAGAGAGGTGGTACCTATGTATATTTAATTACAAAGCTAAACGATGCTACTGCTATAAACTTACAGGTATGATATCTAGGCTATAATTTTATGTTACTTCTGTCTTTCAAATGTCAACTGTCATAAAAATAAAAAAGACAGGACATGTAATTGTAATTGACTACGCAATCAACGGGGTTCGGGTTCGATCCCCGACGGGGACAAGCATTTGTGTAATGAGCATAAATGTTTGTATTTCCGGGTTTGGGTGTTCATTATATATATTCTGGTATTTATATATGTATTTCTATGTATTAGTATCGTTAACTAACTCCCATAACACAAGCAAATATTTGCTTACTTTGGGATTAGATCAGTAAGTGTAATTTGTCCCGTGAATATTAATATTATATTAATAAAAGTAATTAAAATTAAGAACCTACACATAAATAATATTTAACATATTTAAATAATTTACAATAATATAAAGTAATTTGCAGTATTGCTCAACCAATTTTATAATTAAAAGCCTAAGTTCTGGTTCACAAGTTTAAAATGACGGTAATTCTTGACAAAAAGTATATTCACGCCCGTATCATCGAAGAGGTAAGCAGAGGCACAACAAGGGCACCCACATCCAGCCGAAGGTACTTAGTCCTATAATGTGATAAATAGCAGACTATCGCCAACCCAGCAGTTATCCAATCCCGGGCAACGTTGTTTTTATCGAAAACTGAAAAAAAATGCATTTTTAAATCGCCTGATCCGGGAATCGGAAACCCGGGACCTCATGTGGATAACACCGACAAGGACCACTAGACCGCATAGGCGATAAAGTTCCTAAACATAAAAATGTACGATTCAATTCTTGGCTATTACACAAGAAGTATAAACGCTGGTGAAAAATTTAATTAGGTTCGTTTAAAAAATGAATTCCTATAGATTTTTTATAGAATGCCGCTAGCGGCACTGCATCCTTATAATATCCCTATCATATATAATACATATATGGCTCAAAATACAAGTACAATAGCTTTTTTTATATCATAAGATAGCAAACAAGCAAATGGCTCTGCTGATGATTAGAGACAATCATAGCCTATAGATACGATATATTTTAAAGATGCATTGCTATCTGTGTGGCGGGATGATTATACCACTTGCAAAAGTTTGCCGGCTATTGTACCCTCTAAACCTGAACACGACACCGCAGAATACTTAGAGACTGACAGAAGTCAATGTTACATACAAGTAATATTCAAACATAGCACACATAGACACCTCTCACGAACGCGATATCTGTCGCGAACAAACTGTACCAAACCATTCCGAGATATCGCGTCCGTGAGAGGTGTCTATGTGTGCGTTGCTCGAATATCACATGTATGCAGATTGACTACTGTTAGTCTCCAGTATACTGTGACGACACTGATGGACGCTCTATCGCGGCAAGAATAAGTAAGGCGGTGGGTACCTGACCTGTGTAGGGCGGAACTATACAATTTAGTAGTCACGATGGTAGTACATCGTATTGGCTATACGTTCACCTTTTATAAACTGCCTGGCAGAATGGCAGATGGTACATGGTAGGACGTCGTAGGTTCAAACCCTACGAAATTTTTCTTTGTTATTTTCAAAGATTTTCAAGTTTTCCCAAACACGGGGTGTGTGCTAAAACACATATAGGTGTCATTAGAAACACGAACGTACTGATCAAAAGTAATAATGTGAATTTCATCTATCCATACTTCCATACTAATATTATAAATGCGAAAGTAACTCTGTCTGTCTGTCGGTCTGTTTGTCTGTCTGTCTGTTACGCTTTCACGGCCAAACCACTGAAGCGATTTGGATAAAATTTGGTACAAATATAATTTGAGACCCAAGAAAGGATATAGGATAGTCTTATCCCGGAAATCCCACGGGAACGGGAACTATGCGGGTTTTTATTTTAGATTTTTTTCCACGCGAACGAAGTCTCGGGCACAGCTAGTATTCTATAGTTTCCATCGTTGGCACTTGGTGAAATTCCATTGTTATTAGACACTTTTACTATTCCACTTGTACATAAATTTCACTGTATTTCATCTGTAACAATGAACTCATTTAACCAGTTATACGTATGTATACCTAGCGATCGGTACAATCGACGGAATCGATTACATAGCAAAGAAGCATTTCGCCCCTTTGAGTCAGACGACACTAGCTCATTTGGTAGAGCGTCTTGTAACACATGTAGTAGAATTATTATGTTTAATTTCGACACCGCAAATTAGGAAGCGACACTGCAATTGACGATAAAAGGTAGTTTAAACTGTTGTGTTAATTTGAGCAACGTGCACACGCTTTACGTTCTTCACCGATAGCGATTCAATGCCACTAACGGTACTCTATAATTTTTTACTTCTAAAACACGAAAAACCTTTTTCGTCAGCTCCTTCAAGTGTTCTCTCCTTTCGTTTTTTTCTACTTCGATCAATAAAACAAATTAATCGGTCAACCACCTCCAATGCATCTCATTCTCGAATGCAAAGTTTCACTTCTACCGCGATTTAACTCACACTCGATTTTTTTTCTTTTTTCTCTTTTTTATACAGATTTAATACTCAATTATTTAAATAATAGTATATTAAAATTAGGCTTTTAGATTTAAATAAAAATCAGTGATCGCAGGGTCATCGATTCAATTACAATCGCGTGCCGTCACGAACGCTTGCGGCGTAGACCTTCTGAATATTTGCTATTTTGACATAATCATTTCTTTATAATATACAAACCCTTTAAAATAATAGACATTATTAGACAGACACCAAAATATACAATCCATAAGAAATAAACACCGTTGCTAAGCGCACAGTATGACTAGGCCGTTTGTAATTACATTTTGTAACTTAATGCCTTGTACCTTGTCTTAGATTATGGAGAAAAAAGTTAACCGGAAAGATTGCAGATTTTTTTTAAATCAAAGTTTTTTTTCTGTAATACTGTCAGTACTACAGAAAAAAACTTTGATTGAAAACAATCCACAATCAAAAAGCAGTCATGTTACACGCAGTTTCAAACCCCACAAGTCGAAACACAACAGTGACTAACTTTGACGCTAGAAAATGATAAGGCAGTGGTACTTAACAAATCGAGACTAAACGTTGATGAACCTTACCAACTAGTAGCCAAGATTTTTGGGACACGGTTGGCTATTCGTTCGCCTTTCATGAACTACCTACAGATAGTCTGTTCTCTATAAGGTGCCCAGACGAATGCGGTATCGCCAACTTGCCTATTACTGTTACATACGACAAGCACTAATGCTATTGCGGCAGGAATAGGTAAGGCGGTGATACCAGACCCGGGCAAGAGAATGCAGAATTCTACCACCTAGTTAGTAACCATGATGATAGTGACTCGAATAGCCAATCGGTCGCCTTTTACGACTTGCCTGGCAGAACGGCAGTTGGCCTATTCTTCAAAGGAACCCGGGACCAACACGGGGAAAAGTGTCCTTGTTTCGAATGTAACAAAATCAATAAACTTACGCTTGTAGTTTTACGTCCGAGCCACACGCATAGTGACTCAGCAATGTCTTTTGAGTCTATGGATGATGGTTGTCTCTTCCTATCAAAAGAACTTTTTAATATCACACAATAACAAAATAAAGAAAGATGTCTGTCCTGACTGAAAAAATATCCATCGCATACACACAAAAGTGCGTCGCTATCCGCTGTGGCTATCCGTGTGATGGAGTTTCACTAGGCATAGCCATATGGTGGACGTTCCACGTACCCGAACAAAGCGATTCGTCTCGACATTCTTGATACGAACCGCAAGGGACTGGAATATGTTACCTGAGTCTGTGTTCCCCGATGGACACAACCTAGGGATCTTCAAGAGAAGAGTGAAAAGGTACCTTCTAGGGAAGCGCGTTCCATCTTAGGCCGCATCGTAGCTTACCATCAGGCGAGATCGTGGTCAAGCGCTTTACTATCGACAGTAAAAAAAAGTCGTAATATCATATACGTTATAAGTTTACCAACTCCCTTCCAAATACCTTGACAGTGCTCTAACGCAATTGCTGCAGACGTAAGTAAGATGGCAGTAACAATCCCTAGCGAGATGATGCAGAACTCTGTCTCTTAATATTCTGCTCTTGCAATTCTATACATTTAAAAATAATACAATAAGATATACGTTAATCTTGTAGATAGATATAAAAATCGTGAGTCCATTAGGATTATTTTTGTCATTTCTACAATCGTTCAGCGTGTCGTGTATCGTGTTTAGACACGCATACAGATGATCGCCTCTGGGAAACAGAAGCTACGAATGCAGAAAATTACCGCCCGTCAGTTTCACCACAATTAGAACAAACTCGAATCGAGCTCGATTGAGCTCGATTAACGAAATCGTGGGAATCGATTCCAATTTGCCAAAATGGAAATATCTATACTTTTGTTGCTTTAGTTTTTCGTTATCACCAGATTTCAGTCACGATTTTCGGGTTTATGTATATTTGTATATTTATTGTTTTTCTAGTTTAAACTGCTTGTTAGATTCTCATTTCCAAGACCAAGCTCTCTCACTACGAGCATTAAAGGTTTAGAATTAACGCACTATTATTTAGTCTTTTTAGAATACATTTTAACAGCTTTGTATATAGAGACACATATATTATATTATTATTATTTTGGCAAGCATAGTACCTGGCTTTTTTGGTCTAATGACTTGCTTTCCCAAATATGGAGCATGATTATAAATTCGTGTGATATTTATTATATGTTTATTGGAACGAAGTTCCTTACGGCAGGCTTGGAGGGGATAGGGATTTTGCTGCGCGACCGAACTGAAAAAAATGTGATAGTAAAACCGTAAGAAAAAATCCGTGGAAAAAAGTGCGTGGAATAAAACCGTTAAATGAGACGTGCGCAGAGGCGACAGTCGCATACACAAGCGAGTAGTGCCGTTTAGCCGAAGTAACTTCGTTCCTACCTGTTGTCCCACGACACCACATCATTTTTTTATTTTATGATTACGGTATTTAGCACCATTTTCTTGTAAATAAATATTTTCATTGAATTTCACTTGAGTCTGCTATTTACGATTTATCCCCTAATTCACATATCAAAACGTCGATCGAGTCGAAACGCTTAGAACTCTTACACACATAAATACGCCACAACGTTGCATCCGTCGTGCTACGACCAAGCATAATATTTAATAAACTGTGTACGAACCCTAAATGTGTCGACCCGATTAACGTTTTGTTACATGAATCGGACTTCTGATGCTAAGGGTAGCTATCGCCACAAATCCCCAGACAAACAAACGAACATACCTATACATATTTTAACATTCAACTACAAAGAATTCTCTTTCGTTCGCGTAAGTACTCTGCCCTGCTCTGCTCTGCTGCTGCGGCACTTCATGACATTAGGTGCTATTTCCAACATAATTACTCATTACAATAAGTTAAGGTCGCTACGACAAAAGACTGCGGGGCGTTAAAGCCCAAAGGATATTGATGAAGTCGGCATAAAGCCCAACAAGAATATAACTCGAACCGAAATTATGAAATTAAGTTAATGTACAGTAAACCGTATTAGGATTCAACGGACAATTTTTAATGGCAAGGACATTTTGACCTTAAAAATGTGCCTAAACATTTTTTAAGTTTTAGAACAAGCGGAGATCTTTCTTTTCTACCATTTTCTCTTATTTTAACAAACAGAAAAAGTAAGAAAAATGTCGGTTATGTAAGACGCCAACATTTTTTACAAAATAATATGTCATTTTAATGCAAAATAAAGGGAAGCATTTGCTATAATATAGTCAAATCTTACAACTCACAAGGCTGTATAAACAAGACATTCTTAGTATTTGCCCCTCTGTTAGTGATATTAAATATTTTGCTTTGTTTACAATATTCATCTATCATTTTAGTAGTAGTTAAAATCAAATAAGTTTTATGATGACAGATACAAAAATGTAAATTAAATATATGTGTGTTGCCGATATATTATGCCATGAATGTTTATAAATACTATTGTTTTTATGTTTGTTATAAGATAGCAAACAAGCAGATGGGTCTCCTGATGGAAAGAGTCAACCATCGCCTATAGACACAAAAGGTGTTAATGGTGCGTTGCTATCTTGTGGCGAGGTCTAATGCCACATGCATAAGTTAACCAGCTACCTTACCCTCCAAACCGGAACACGACGGCGACAAGCACTGACGCTATTGCGACAGCAATAGGTAAGGCGGTGGTACCAGACCCGGGCGGGACAATTCAGAACTCTACCACCTAGTAGCCACGATGGTAGTGACTCGCATAGCCAATCAGTCGCCTTTTACGACCTGCCTGGCAGAGCGGCAGTCGGTCTATTCTTCAAAGAAGCCCGGAACCAACACGGGGAAAACTATGTAATAATTAATTATCATTTGTCCAAATTCATACTCTCCATAAGTTTTTCATGAATTGTAATATCAAAAAGTGTTCGTAATACAATAACATTGCAGAAGAAATTATTAATATATTGTAATATGATGAGAATATATCAACATTCTTGAGGCGTACTTTGTATGAATACTCATCGTTCTTCTTCTAAACTAGCTACGCACTCCGCTCGTTATCTTGTTTTTAACTCTTCAGGCTATTCTGCATTTCACGGCCACTTCCAGAGAAAACTTTTCAAACTTTGAACACTGAATATCGTCGGCACTTGGTAAAACTCCATGTTAACTTATATTTATATCGTATTAAAAGCACTTGTACTGTTTTACTTGACTTTATATTTATTAAAACCAACCGGTTTCGCGTTTTAACGCATCATCAGGGCAAAAGTTATTATAATTATAAGAAGAAGAATTATAAAAGAAGTTATTATAATTATAATAACTTTTGCCCTGATGATGCGTTAAAACGCGAAACCGGTTGGTTTTAATAAATATAAAGTCAAGTAAAACAGTACAAGTGCTTTTAATACGATATAAATAAAACTTTTCAACTTTTGCATACATAACATGTAACAATATTTCCCGTATACGAAAATTGATATAATATTACCATTCAATATGAGATATTGCATGTACTCGAAACTGGTATCATAATTAGAGAATAGCGGACAACTATGATAACTATTCTTAATATTCATAATAACGAGAAGTGGCACCGACGCCGCCATGTTGGATCAAGTGGGGGAAAGCTTGCAATTAGTAACGACCTGCCATTGCCCGCCATCCGCCATTTATGTTCTATATTTTAATGTTCCTAGATAAGTATAGTTGTGTATCTACTTTTTCATAACACTTTATTTCTACTAACTAACTAGAAAATAAGTTTAAGAACCTAAATATCAAAATCACAACCCTCAAAAGCGTAAAGCAACTACCAAATTTTGATATTTTTCAGCACGGCGCTTTTCAAAATTGTTACAAACTTACGACTAGGTATGTAGTCTACCAAGCCGCCATATTAAAATTTAATATGATGGCCAGCCCCCCTAGACAAGTGGCAAACGCTCAATAACTATTCAAATATAACGCTTTGGCGATATTTAGGCCAAATTGGTAGCCAAGTAGATCATGGCTTGTTCAACGTTTGTTCCATACGAACTTTACGAAGTATATCGAATATTGTCTCTGAATTGACGGTAAACGTCAGTTTGAAGTATTATTTTCACCGAGATTATAAGTTTTATTTATATGAAAAGTGCATTAAAAGCAAAAAAGACTTACTCTCCAAGACGTGGCATCAACGCTAGTACAATAGAAAGAGAAATGAATGGATCTGTCATAAGCTGTTGACACGAGCGTAAACGGATTTGTAATTGGTAGCCAAGTGTCATTCGTGAAACGAAACGTTATATTGCATCGATCATTTTTGACAATTCTCGTACAAAACCGTAGCCAAGTGGCACTATTGACAAGCAAAATAGTAGCGAATTATCCGATAAACAGCGAACGCTAGAACCCTGTAGATTACGCTTAAAATGGCGGTTGATCACTATTATTCAATCAGCTGTTCTAGAGCGTGTATAAAATCTGTGAGAATTTTTGATAATTTTAAAGTAAAATGAACGCAAATTTGAAGGCTTTTGGTGGCATATTATTAATGGTGCTTTGATATCCTTGTGGCGCGGGCGGGGTATTAATGCCACATGCATACATTTACCGGCTACCTTACCCTCCAAACCGGAACACGACAGTAACAAGCACTGTTGCTATTGCTGCAGGATTTATCATCAGCTTTCATAAATCTGAAACATAAGTTTTGACTATCGATAACATTTTGTACAATTCTACGTTCACTTGTAATGTAAAGAGGATTTACTTAAAATATGTTAACACAATCAAATTTGATAGCAATGAAGATAAATACATAAATCTTGGTGACAGTATTTAATTTTATAACTCTTTAAATTGGTAGTACTGACAGAGTTCAATTGATATGTTAGCTATATAGAAACTTACGGCATGACAGTAATCGAGAAGAAAAGATAGTATATTTTATCTTATTCGCACTTACGCGGTACATACAGTCAAAATTGAATCAGATATAGCGACTGTGTTCTTATTATTTATATTATTTATATATTCCATCCATGTATATTATTCATCCGAGATTGATTCACGCTGTAAAAATAACACTTCAAACTGACATCGCCGTCAATTCATAGACAATATTCGATAGACCTCAATAGAATGAACGTTAAACAAGCCATGATCCACTTGGCTACCAATTTGGTCTAAATGACGCCAAAGCGTCAAATTAGAATGGACAGAGAGCTCGGTTGGCGGTCAGAGCGTGCGCAGGATTTAGAAAAATTTTGATGGAAAATTTTAACCCCACATAACACCCCTTTTTATTGCACTATTGCGTGAAGGGGGTAAGGGACACCAACTTTTGTTAAGGTCACTTTACTCTGAGTTCATTCCCCGTGGAGTTAGGGAATGAAAACCGAAATCCATTACAAAGGCGTCTGCGGCTTAGAAAAAAAATGTATTGAAATCCCCTTAGTTAGGTTAGGGCTCTTAAATTATGGCAATTTGCGTTCATTTTACTTTAAAATTATCAAAAATTCTAACAGATAATATCCACGATTTAGAACAGCTGATTGAATAATAGTGATCATCCGCCATTTTTAGCGTAATTTACAGGGTTCTAGCGTTCGCTGATCATCGAATCACAATTTTGCTTGTCAAAAGTGCCACTTGGCTAAGGTTTTGTATGAAAATTATCAAAAATGATCGATGCAATATAACGTTTCGTTTCACGAAGGACACTTGGCTACCAATTACACATTCGTTTACGCTCGTATCAACAGCTTATGTCAAATCCATACATTTCCTTTTCTATTCTCCTAGCGTTGATGCCACTTGTCTTGGGGGGCAGTAGAGAAAAAGCGTAAGACTACCTTTAGTATTCTCCTAAGCCTCTAATATTTTATTTATAAGTACATTTATCGAAAGTAGTTTAGAAGTTATGCAAGATCAGATGAACATTTTTTAATATTTTAAGAACACTTTTGAACTGACTCCCGACTTAGTGTAAAAAGAGGTTTTACACTAAGTCGGGATCTGATGACATTTGATAGATTTATACGATCTTTGTAAGAGACAACAACTCAAAGACTTTAAGTTAGGTAACTCAATTTGCATATTTTCCCGGATTTTTATGTGACAGCTGTAATAACGTCAAAATTATAAAAGAAATTATCAAATAGACTAAACTCGACGAAGAGTTGGAAATTTAAGAAGCCTCCAGTAGCACAATGATCCTCTCTCGTCCACCAGTTCCCACTGTTGTAAACAAATACATGTAACACACGCACCTACACAATTCCCGTTTTACAATGCAACCTCCTCATGATGCTGTCCGCTTCTCTTATGTGTGTTGAGTACGTGTAATATGTTTGTTTTTACTTTACACAAGTAAATCATATTACTGATTACATACTGTGTAGTTGAAATTTGTGTTGAGTCGTGTATTGTGTATATGTCTGGGGACACAGTAGTGCCCCGCCACAACAAGCCAAGCGAAGCACAGTTGACGCAAGTAGTACACACTACACTATCTACTCTGGTATTCACAATTGTGTTGTGTGTGTGTTGTGTACGTACATATTTATTTTACGCAAGTAGTTTTACACACTACCTACTGTTTAGTTCGATTTGTGTTGAGTACGTGTATTGTGTATGTATAGTAAGAATATTGTGCTTTCATGTAATCTGAAAATTACTGATGAAAACTTAATTAATTCAATCTCACCCTCACCCCAAATCCCAAAACGGTGGACGTTCAGGTAATTGACAGAAAAGGGGGTACAAAGTTTTTACTTCACGTATATAGATAGAGTACTGTTAGCGGCAGTTACTATGAAAAATAAACATTAAAACGCTCCGCTCCCACGCCGCCTAAATGGCCGCTCTACAAAACGCTGGTATTGAGACCATGGCCTAAGGTTTCTGCCTCCCTATTTCGTGAAATACATCCAGAGTCATAGCTGAGTACAATTACCTTACCACAATACTTTCTATTGCGAAAATGCCACATCAAGACCTTCAATAAACCCATGGCGCCATGTGATGAGTCGCTAATGAATATAAAAACCGTAGCTATTCATACCTTTTTGTTATCTAACGTAATTAATTATATTTAATGTGTCCGTACATTCATCGCTCTCGTTGGAGTGAGACAACTATTAATTTACACGAAGAATGAATTATTCATCTCCATTATATTAACATTATTTTGGTCGCTCATTCAAGTTTGAATATAATTAAAGCTATTTTTTGACTTGTGTCATTGACGCTGATGTGTTTTTGGAGTAATAACTTATTAAACATAAAATCCCACTAATGTTATAATTATTTAAAAGTTTGATTGTTCGTTTAGACGTTTGTGACTTAATCACACGAAACTAATGCATCGATTTGGATGAAATTTGACATATAGGTTGGCAGGACATGGGAAAATTTTAATCTTGGAAAAATATACTGTTCCCTGTGTATCGATATACTACACATTGGAAATTAATTAAATTAATCAAAAAACATATTAGCGATCAATTGTGGCTGAAATTCAACCATAGATTAAACAATAAAATCTTTTTAAGAATGACTACTGACTTAAAGCCGTCAAGAAAATGTTTGACATGTGTATACAAAGCTTATAATGTCATGTACCTAAGTATATAGTGCGTGTTATGTTTAGTTTTATTAATATAATGTATAATGTATTCTAGGGTATGTTATTTAAAAATATTAGATTTCTGCAATCCTCCACAACCTAAACTTTAATTATGCCAAATTTTATAATCCATCGTTTTGTTTCCTACCTAATTAATCTATATTAATATTATAAATGCGAAAGTTTGGATAGATGTTTGTTACTCAATTACGCAAAACTATAAAACGGATTTGAATGAAATTTAGCACAAATGTAGACGATGACCTGGAATAGCACATAGGCTACTTATTATCCCGGAAAAGTTACGTGATCCCACGGGATTCACCAAAAACTTTTATAATGTAGCGGGCTGCGCGCTACAGCTAGTAATATAAAAAAATTGTGAAGTGCGTCTCGGGTCACTCGCAAAGTAGGTTTCCGAAGTTAATAATGCCGATTAAGAGAGCTAAATGTTTTATACTATAAACATTTAACCTCTTTAACGTCAATGACAGATATATCCACACCACAGGATCACCGCCTACAAAAACTAGCCTTCTAAGCCGTGATAACCTTCCCTTTAAGGTGAGGTATTTTGACGCGCGCCAATATTATAGAAAGTGGGCGGCGTGGTATGTTCTGAAACCGCTGGGAAACGGTTTAGTTTTCGGATAAATAAACATAGGACTTCAACTGAAAAATAAAATTTAGTACATTCTTTTTTGTATTTAAAACAAATATCATCATATAAAAATCATGTGGAAAATTAGAAATATTATTAATAAATAAAATTAATAAAATACTTGTTTTAAATATTTTTTTAGCATGTTTTCGGAATTTTATATGATCGAGTGAAGCACATTTTATCATGTAATGAGTTATTACATTCCTTAGATAATATCCTGAGATATATCGTGTAATTTTTGTAAAACCGTTATTTAACAATCAATACTTAAAAATGTGACTAAGCAAATCAGTTTTTTTTCTGTTTGTCTCGGTGCCTCGCCTTAAGTTTCATTATATTTACTACAACTGTGAGTTTTCCCATCCCCAAAACGAACCAGAGGCAGGTTTTTAACTTGACTCTAACAAAAACTACTACGTACTTTACTTTTTTTCACTAAGTACTTTAAAGCTTAAGATTTCACAAATGAGTCCCTTAAGCAAAAAATTGTTTTGACAAACCTACAATATTTTTTAAAACCTTATCCAATGATACCTGACATTATGAGGTACATGCGAAAAAAAAAATTAACATTCCCTGTAGGGGAGCTACCATGAAAAAATTATTTTTCAAAATTTTATGTTACCACTTTGTTGCCGTGACTAATACTCGTATGTATATTCATGCCAAATTACTAAGGATCTCTGAACTAGGCTGCGGACGGACGGACGGACGGACATAGCGAAACTATAAGTATTCCTAGTTAACTTCGGAACCCTTAAAAAGAGACAAAAATTGCTATAATTTTTTGTGCCACCAAATCTATTCTATACACAAAATAAAATAGTAAGAAAATCAAAACTGTACATTGAATATTTTTTTAAAAGAATAATTGGGGCGTGATCTACAATCGATATCGAAGCCAAAAATATAGTTTTTAGAATTTTTGTCTGTTTGTATGTATGTCCAGGGTAAACTCAAAAAGTACTGCATGGATTTACTTCAAATTTTGCATGAATATTATTAAAAGGTCGGGTCAACATATAGGCTACATATTATCACGCTATCGCCTACGGGGGAGGAGATGTGCGGAGTAAACGAAGTTCGCGCGGATGAAGTCGCGGGCAACAGCTAGTAATTAATAAATGCGTATCGAAACTTCAGAAAAAATGCAATATTTTATTATGCCTTCATAATTGTATTTAAAATCTATTCCCACAAAACAAAACTTTTTCTTTAAACTAATGTTGAGTTTGCATTGGGCATTCATGGAATTATCAACAAAAGAGATCAGGTAATGGAACGGCCGTTGCAATAAAAATAATATCTAAACAATTGGTAGTGTCCGGGATCCATCACAATGATAAACTATTTATTGCAGGACCAAAAGATTGTCGGAATAACGGGACTAATTAAATACTGCAGGGCCTGCCTGGACAAGTTATAGATTTACTAGCTAATTACCGCGATTTCGCCCGCCTATAATTGATCGTCAGTTTTCAAAATTATGTTAGTCACTAATAATGTAGTTTTCTATAAGTGAAGAAAATTTTAAAAACGATCTAGTAGTCTAACTCTGAAATGAATGTAGTGTCAATAAGAAATTATTTTAATAGAAATTGAATTGTAGGTATGATATATAGGTAGGTATGATTTCGCTTGAGTTATATTTAGAACTAGTTGCGCCCATGACTTCGTTTCTAATATTTAAGCAGCCTGAGTTACTCCTTAGGCCATCAGCTATCTGCCAGTGAAAGTCCTGTCAAAATAGGTCAAGCCGTTTCAGAGATTATACAGAACAAACAGACAGACATAATCAAAAAATGTTATTTTGGTAGATATATGTACCGTGTTCATCCATATGCATTGAGTAAAACAGCGGTTATTTTATTACAAACAGACGCTCCAATTTTCTTTATTTGTATGAAACTAGTTTTTATTTTAATCTACGTTTTCTTGTAAATAATACATACGTAATTTATAAGAAAATATTGCGGCCAATTTAAGGCATAATGTTTATAAATACGAAATGTGATATTATAATATAAAGTTTATAATATATTGTCACATTTCGTATTAAAAGAACACAGGCGATTTTGAATTAACATATTTTGCGTGTCTGTAGGAGTCAGCTGCCCCTCCCCCTTCCCCCTCGGTACGTCCATGGCAATAAGTACTTTATATGTCATAATTTTCATTATAACTATCAAATTTAAAGTCTTCCTGTTTTTGTAGGTGCTAAAGAGTAGTTTAAAGCTAATAATTTTTTTTCATGATTCTAAGTATTTTATAAAGTGTATTGACAAAATCTTGGCTCAGAATTCCGTCAATCTAATAGATTTCTGAGTTTAGCAGTTGTACTAAAGATACTCAATGACAAGATAAATACCTAAACACTGACTAGGAAGAAATCTAAATATTTACGTTAATCTTACCTAAAATGCAACTTTATGTAGCTGGTAGCTCTACCATTCGCCAAGCTTAAATTTTTTTTATCAAATTCGGATAAGTTAAAGAGTTGATCTTACGGAATATGAATAAACCTTAAGGTATGTTATAACTAAGAAAACGATGGATGAAGTCTCGCCCGTGTCCATTCCTAGGTAAAAGAAAATAGAATGAGTAAAGGAAGTTGTTTTACTTATTTTTGGTGTTAGATGAAGGTTCGCTTCGACCAAAACTATTTAAATAGGCACGTACCTCCTTTTCAAATAAGTTCACCTAAATCGTGCAATTTGCTTGTAAATTTAGTTTAATCTGTCAAACAAATCGACATGTAGTAAGATGTGTAGAATGAATTTTATGTCATCCAAGTACAAATACATACCTACACTTAAATGAAAGGTGATTAATATTTTTCGAGCGTATGTATAATGTACATACGTAGATATGTCCGTTTCAATGGCACGCGCGCAAAATTTATCATAGGTGTGATTCATTTTTTTTTTCAGAATGTTTGAATTACTGCTGACCCTACGCACTATTCTATACCTTAAGGGCCGTCACAGCTTTACCGGTCGCAGGACGAGCAGAGTGCTTAGTCAGAATTTAAACGTGTCTTCATTGGATTCATCTCAGTTGTAAAAGGATAACATAGCTACCTACTAAGGTAGGAATGTTATCCATTTACATAAATCCTGACGGAGCACTCTGCTTGTAGCCATAGGTATAATATTCTTTTAAGTATGGCGCCCAAGAATTAAAACACCCTGCGATTTTTGATTTAAAGTTTTATTTTGTTTAACAGTGTTGATTTTTTTTACAGTTTTAATTTTTTATATGGTTTGAGTCAACTTAGGAGATTTTATATACAAATGGCAGTTACTCGCGACTTCGCGACCAAAAATCATAACTTGCCTATGCTCGGTCTGGTAAAAAAGTAGCCTATGGTACTTCTAAATAAAGTTACTTTCTAAGGGTGAAAGATTTTTTAAATCGATAAAAAAAAATAATTAAAAAGTAGTTTTTGAGTTAAATCATAAAAAACAAACAAATAAAAAATTAAATATATCCTCCTTATACCTAATATTTGCTTACATACATCTTAACTAAAACTTATATTTAACTTTTAAGCACAAAAAATTGAAGTTTTGTTAAGACTTGCTCTCCAATTCACGTTACAAAAAAAATTAATCGTCGATGCGCTTAGGGCTCATACATACGTAAACATTATATAAGTGATATAACGACGCGTTGCGTCGCACCACGACGCGACGATCCGGCATAATACGTAAGAAAATGTGAAATAGCCCTTAACGTTTCGACTCGATTTGTTACGTGAATCGGTCGCCATATCTTCGTTATTTGCCGTAAAAAATGGCGCCCGTGAGAAGACGGGTCAGGTCGCTAGTTCACTTATAAATAATATAATTTGTTAATGGAGCGGTGCTTTTGTAGTCTGTGTCAACACAAAGCGGCACGATCGTTTGCCAAACAATCTATACTTGGATATACTCCATGTCGGTAAACAGATCTACATGGTGCTTAGGCTATTTGTTAATTATGCAATTTTAAGTATGATTATCGCAATTTCAAGCAATCGGATTTACGTAAGATGCGATTATGGTTATGATACTAAACTATTTCTGGCTGAGCGAGAGAATCACACTATACTTTAGCACCGTAATAGAATCTGTTGCAAACATATTACATCTATTATCTTCAACAAAAAAACCGACCAAGTGCTAGTCGTACTCGCGCGTAATGGGTTCCGTACCTATAAAAATGGGGGAAAATCACGTTTTTTTGTACAGGAGCACCTTTTAAATATTTATTTTAATCTGTTTTTAGGGTTCCGTACCTAAAAGGTAAAACTAAGCCCTATTACCTACCCTAGAGTTCCGTTTACCCTAACAAAGGGGGTATTATGTCATCACCAATAGATTCCGAATTGTTACTAATATATATATAATATATATATTAGTAACAATTAAAAAGGATATAACCATCGTCCATAGACACAAATAATGTTAACGGTTCATTGTCATCTGCGTAGCGAGATGTTACTCGTATTAACCATAAACATCGTTACAAATATAAGTTTACCACCCACATTGACCTCCAGGCTGGAACAATACTACTTGGTCTACTTGGTCTGGAACACTAGTAGTTGGTATATTCTTTAAAGAGAGTCTGGACCACTGACCACACTGTGGCTGGACTAACACGGGGAAAGTATCACTAAAGCATAAAAATATCCGGCTTAGGTCTTTAGGTGTCTCGATCCCCGAGTCGGACAAAATGCGTTTTTTTATATGGAATAGGGGGCAAACGGGCAAGAGGCTCACCTGATGGTAAGTGATCACCGCTGCCCGTGAACAGCTGGAACACCGGAGAAACTGTAGGTGCGTTGCCTGCCTTTAAGAAATGAGTAGGTACACTCTTTTCTTGAAGGCCTTTAAGTCGTATCGATTCGGAAACACATCCGCTGGTAATTCATCCCACAGAGCAGTCGTGCGAGGCAAAAAATGCCTTGAAAATCGCACTGTAGTGGACTTGCAAACATCCAAATCGTGAGCGTGGAATTTATAATTTTGGCGTGATGTCCGATGGTGGAAACCAGCGGGTGGTATTAAGCCGAACAACTCCTCGGAACACTCCCGAAAGCGATAGAAGATGCAGAGAGAACAAACATCTCTTCGTAACGCCAAAAGGATCAGGCCGATCGGAGAGAGCCCGGTCATTGACGATACGAAATGCTCTGGCGGGTGGTGTGTTAGCACTCTCGTGCCTCAGAGAGCGGTAAGACACCGCACGCCAAACTCCGAGTAACTACTGAGATTTTAGATTTTCGATAAAAACCTCGAAGAAACCCCATGTTGGCCCCGGGCTTTCACCGTGTAGGTCCCGGGCACCTTTGAAGAATAGCCCAACTGCTGTTTTGCCAGTCGGGTCGTAAAATGCGACCGATTAGCTGTGCGAGTCACTACCATCGTGACTACTAGGTGGTAGAGTTCTGCATTGTTTCGCCCGGGTCTGGTACCACTGCCTTACCTATTCCTGCCGCAATAGCGTCAGTGCTTGTCATTGTCGTGTTCCGGTTTGGAGGGTAAGGAAGCCAGTAAACATGTGGCATTAGACCTCGCCACAAAATAGCAACGAACCATTAACGTCTTTGGTGTCTATAGGTGATGGTTGACTCTTTCCATCAGGAGACCCTTCTGCTTGTTTGCTATCTTATGTTATAAAAAAAACCTCAATAATACGCCTGACCCGGGGATCGAACCCCTTATGATCTGAACCGAATAGGCTCACCCCTAGACAACGAGACAGTAATCCATACTAATATTATAAATGCGAAAGTAACTCTGTCTGTCTGTCTGTCTGTCTGTCTGTCTGTCTGTTACGCTTTCACGGCCAAACCATTGAACCGATTTGGATAAAATTTGGTACAAATATAGTTTGAGACCCAAGAAAGGACAAAGGATAGTTCTTATCCCGGAAATCCCACGGGAACGGGAATTATGCGGGCTTTTATTTTAGAATTTTTTCCACGCGAACGAAGTCGCGGGCACAGCTAGTTTTATATAAATCATAAAACCACCTTTATAAAAAAATTTACTAGCTGTGCCCGCGACTTATGGGATTTCCGGGATAAGAACTATCCTATGTCCTTTCTCATGTCTCAAACTATATTTGTACCAAATTTTATCCAAATCGGTTCAGCGGTTTAGCCGTGAAAGCGTAACAGACAGACAGACAGAGTTACTTTCGCATTTATAATATTAAGTATGGATAGTATGGATTACAAACAAGCCTTTGCTCTTTATAATATTAGAGTAGAATGTAGATTACTTGAACTAACCTTATGTTATTGTAGGTTAGTTTGTCGTTACCAGTATTTATTTCCACGAAGAAATACCATCTTATTTTGTCCTTAATTCAGCTGCCATAGGAAAAATACACCTGCTTGACGTACATATGTTTCTACAATTTTATTTTCCGAGCAGTTTAGTACTACAAAACGACCACCCTATTTAGATCCCTTCGCTACCTTTATTCTTTCACGTTTTATTTGTCTGGGTAAAACTTGAGTAGGTCAGGATATGTTGTTTGTGTTTAACGGTACGTTTTAGTGGTAGTAAATAATTAAGTAGATAATTTGATGCGCGGGAAGCAGGTTTGGAGGAGTGTTTATGGAAGGGCTACCTATTTACAGCTATGGACATGTTTATATCAAGGTTTTGGAGGAAATGTAACAAATTTTTGAAATATATTCAGTTCTCTTGGGAGATTCGCAGCTGAAAAAGAGAAAGCATGAGTCTAGAGACATCTGATTCTCCTTTATATCTTTAGATATCAAACAAGCAGATGGGTCTCCTGATGGAAAGAAACAACCATCACCTATAGACACGAAGGATTTTGATGGTGCGTTGCAATCCGCGTGGCGGGATGGTAGGGCCACATGCATAAGTCTATCGGCCATTTTATCTCCAAACCGGAACACATAAGGCAGTCCCCCCTCCTTGAAAAGTAGACCATATGGTCATCCTTCCAGGCAGTTCGTAAAAGGTGAAAGTCTTGCTCAGGTCTGGTACCGGTACCACCTTAGCTATTCTTGCCGCAATAGCGTCAATGTCTTGTTATTGGGGTATTCCAGTTCTGTGGGTAAGATAGCCGGTAAACGTAAGCTACACGGTTAGCAACGCACCATAAACAACTTTAGATTCTATAGGCGGTGGTTTGTGTTATTCCATCACGAGAACAATCTCCTTGTTTGCTACCTATCTTAGAACATTAAAAAAATCTGGAAACACACCAATTGATCTAACCCAAAAGAAAATCGAAATATGCGTAACACGCATATCAACAACAACAACGTCAACAGTACTAATGAATATGGATGCGTAACAATTAGAGATGGGCCGAAATTCGTTTTACGTTCGGTTTAACCGAATTTCGACATTCAGTAGAAATTCAGTTTAAATGCCGAACATTCGGCACGAAACAAAAAATCACCAAATTGCACTATTTTGACTACAATCCACACTAATATTATAAAGAGGTAAGATATGAAATTTTTGTATTTTTATATGCGTCGAATAAACTCGAAAGCTAATGGACCGATTTGACGACGACCGACCGATTTGAAAAAATATTTCACCATTAGAAAGATATTAATTAAATCATCCCCGGGTAACATATATATATATATATATATATATATATATATATATATATATATATATATATATATATATATATATATATTATATTTCCAAAAAACCTAACCCAAGGTATCAAAATTTGGCCGATAAGTCATTACTTCGCGTGCCCTGCGAAAACCTTTAACCATATATAAAATATCTATAAGTACATATAATAAAATCGTAGGAAAGTCAAAACTGTTCATTGAATATTTTTTAAAAGAATACTTGGGGCGTGATCTACAATCGATATCGAAGCCAAAAATATAGTTTTTAGAATTTTTGTCTGTTTGTCTGTTTATCTGTATGTATGTCCGGGGTAAACTCAAAAAGTACTGCATGGATTTACTTCAAATTTTGCATGAATATCACTAACAAGTCGGGTCAACATATAGACTACATATTATCACGCTATCACCTACGGGGGAGGAGCAGTGCGGAGTAAACGAAGTCCGCGCGGACGAAGTCGGTGGCAACAGCTAGTTTTAAGTAAATAAACAAGTCACGACGTAGCTATCTACAAAAAACGCGAAAAAATTAAAACGAAGTTTGGCCGAAATTCGGCGGAATTTTACTGAATCGTTGCTGAATCTTCGGACGAAGTTCGAATTCGGTTTAAACCACATTTGGCCTATCTCTAGTAACAATACTTAATAAGCACTCAGTCCGAGAAATACAAACAGTTTCGAGAATCGAACTCAAGACTTAATATCCACTAAATAGTCAACAGTCAAAGTATTTAAACAATCAGAAATTACGCTACCATAAAATCAATATCTCAAGTGTGGTATCGGTCTTAAGTATTCGATATCAATACTTAAGTCGTGTAGTATCATCGTATCACATTACAGCGGTCTCAAGGCGGGAAGCCAGGTATGTGCTAATGCGATCTAATCAGTCCCGTATCAAAACAATACGGAATATTAAATATACGTCTTGAAATATTCTGTTGGCTTCCTAATTACCTACTAGGACTCTACATTGCAACGTATCGAATGAAACTGCTTTGAAACAAAAGAAAATGTCAACATTAGCTGATTTTCTTTGTGTAAAAATGTGCCACATTAATCATAACATAGCAAACAAGCGAATGTCTCTCCCGATGAAAAGATGATAACCATCGCCTATAGACTCCAAAGATGTTAATAGTGCGTTGTTGTACCGCGTCGCTGATCCAGTTCACTTCCATAGATTCTTATAGAAGAGAACTAGATGACAGCGGCACGGTGTGTCAGAGCGCTAAATCGCGCCGCTCTTGCACCACGCCGTAGATCGCTGATATCCAGTTTGAGGCCTTACAAGGCCAGCGACCAATCTCATCATGGTATATATCTCGCTGGTCGCTTTCTGTATTTATATCTTTCCACATTAGTAATGTGTGTTATATTTGTGTTGTTAATACTCGTATTTAATAAATTCAGGCGTTACTTTGCGGAAATCTATAATTTAAAGAAGAAATTATGGTATTTAATTTGCAAAATTTCCTCGAAACCTTATATGGAACTGCTGTGATACAACTGAAATGAAAGGTAATGTAAGGAATGTGGCAAACTTATCCAAGGCCCAAAATTAGAGAAGACTACAGCGACACGACAGTCCACCCACTTCCGTCACACTTCTTTCACGTCAGAAGCAAAGGCAGTAATACAAAAATCAATCGCTGTTCGTTAGTCTCGCTAAAACTCGAGAACGGCTGAATCGATTTGCCTAATTTTGGTTTTGAATTAATTGTTGAAGTCCAGAGAAGGTTTAAAAGGTGAGAAAATATAGAAAAAAATAAGAGTAGTTAAAAAGGCAGAACAACGTTTGCCGGGTCAGCTAATATAATATATTTATTAAGACAAGTGTCAATATAATAGCACAATATCTATTAAATAACAATTGAAATTCGATTTGTTTGTGTTAGTAATCTAATGACACATACCTACACTTAATCTAAGAATCCTTAAAATAAAATTCTCGATAGTCTAGCAGTATCTGCCGACACCGGTATAGACGCTCGAGGTCCCAAGTTCGGATTTAGGTTCGGACAAATGAGTCATACTATGGAAAACAAATCAGTTATCACCCGAGATTGAATATTAACACCTTTGGTGTCTATAGGAGCCATCTGTTTATTTGCTATCTAATGATATAAAAAATGTGCACAACACACCTAGTACAAATTATGGGTACCTCTCTACCTCTCATCGGGGATAAAGTGCTAACGGTTTTTATTTATTCAAACAAAATTACGGTAATAAAATATAATCGTTTCGATTCGATTGGAGTATTCTAACAAGAATTAGATTACGGGACAAGCTCGCGTGACGCGGCATTAGAAATCGTAACTTACGAGGGCGGCAGTTCCGAAACGGTTTTCAGTAAACATTGGCAAACGAATCTCAGGGCCAGTGTTACGCCAGACAAAATATACCAGACAACTCGTACGGCATTCGGCTATATCTATACATAAAATAAAATCGTAGGAAAGTCAAAACTGTACATTAAATATTTTTTTAAAAGAATACTTGGGGCGTGATCTAAAATCGATATCGAAGCCAAAAATATAGTTTTTAGAATTTTTGTCTGTTTGTCTGTATGTTTGTCCGGGGTAAACTCAAAAAGTACTGCATGGATTTACTTCAAATTTTGCATGAATATTACTAATAGGTCGGGTCAACATATAGGCTACATATTATCACGCTATCACCTATGGGGGAGAAGCTGTGAGGAGTAAACGAAGTCCGTGCGGACGAAGTTGTGGGCAACAGCTAGTATTATATCTTTATATCAAGTATGATATAAAGATAGCTGTTAACTTTTTAAAGCCAAAACATTGATCCATGACATTACGTTTATCCTACCTATACTTTAAACAAGCAATTCTTGTATTTTTTTATTTATATCATAAGATAGCAAACAAGCAGATGGCTCCTGATGGAAAGATTCAACCATCGCCTATAGACACCAAAGTTATTAATGATGCGTTGCTATCTTGTGGCTTGTGGCTCCAAGCCGGAACACGATAGTGAAAAGCACTGACGCTATTGCGGCAGTAATAGGTAAGGCGGTGGTAGCAGACCCGGGCGAGACAATGCAGAATTCTACCACCTAGTAGCCACGATGGTAGTGACTCGTATAGCCAATCGGTCACCTTTTACGACCTGCCTGGCAGAATGGAAGTTGGCCTATTCTTCACTAACACGGTGGCATATTTGTACGAAACCGGTTTCTACGATGCGGCTCGAACGATTTTGACGATTTTTTTTTATATAGTCTTTTGCTATCAAAATTGATCTAGGTTAGTGTCGTCTCCGTGATAATCGGTTTTTAAAAGTCATCGACTAGTTATAAAAAGTAAAATAAAAAAAGTCATCGACTAGTTATATTACATCAGGATTATTCTTAAAATGTCCCCGTGTTGGTTCGAGCTAAAATTGAAAAATAGACTAACTGCCAATCTGTCAGTGGTAAGATGCTAACGATCAGCTAAACATGGCATTTTTATCTTAACTACTAGGTGGTAAAGTTCTGCTAGGTCTTTTCAGGTTTGGTACTACCACTGCCTCATCTTTTGCCGCCGTAGCCTTAGCGTTACTGTCTGCTTTCGTTTTGGAACCGAGTTGTAGCAGTTTATTAAAATAGGAATTACGAACCGGTATTGTCCGTGGTGATTGATGTTGAACCAGCGCACTTTGGTAATAGTTATTACTATCGCAAAAAACAAACTATAAAATTAGTTGCTGCATATACCCAACACGCCAAAAGACAAGGGGTGAAATTTGGTGAATTGGAAGCGTCTTGGAACGGTTGGTTTGCCAACCCTACTCCACAAGGGGCCGGCACTACCACTTTTTGTTGAAAAGGAAAATCGGAAATCAAAATCAAAATCGGACTAGGTTGTAAATGTTAAAGCATTTATGTATTAAAATCAGTGAGTAAACAATCAATCATCCTCTGTTTTCCTACCATTATGTTTAAAATATTCTTGAAAAACATATATATAACGTAACCAAAAATATACGCGTCGAATTGCGAACCGCCTCAGCTATTTCACCACGTGATTAAGTAGTGGTTCACTGAATGGCTTCGCTCGGGAGTCGGCTTTATATCAAGTAAATAAATAGCCAGAGGAGCAACTAGTGTAATTAATAACTAAGTCTCGGGCAAGTTGTATTTTCCAAAACCTCTGAAAACCTTTTCAATCGACGAAAAAAACGGAGGTTATCAAATCAAAAATACCTATTTATTCAAATAAATTATTTGTGCATTACACTACATTATATAAAACACCTAAAAACTATCTTATGATCTAACTTAATATGGATCTGCCTGAACTAGGTTGACCTGTGTTTAGGCGATAGGGGCTAGTAAATTCAGTAATTTTAATAATCACTGGTAAGATTATCAGTCAGTATCAGTTTGATATATCTATGTATGTAATGATTGTTAAAGTTGGATAATATTTGATTACGACGATTTATTTAGGCGTCTAAGCACGGGTACTAAATTTCGTAAGTGTATGTATGTTTGCATTTTTGTCCACAAATATCTCAAGAACTGAAAGTTATGACGAGATAATTATTTTTGATTTAAATCTGATATATCCCAACTTCAAAAGGCCAAGCTCCATAAATTGCTTCAGTAGTTTTAGGGATATAGGTACAGTACATAGATATTTCAAATTAAAAATACTTTTATAAGAACGAATTTTTCGACCCGGAATCCGAATGTAGAACCTCATACGTTTATACCGAAGACAGTATCATTAAAGCAAACCATCCCCTATAGACACCAAATATGTTAATGGTGCGTTGCTATCCACGTGACGGGGTGGCAATGTCACATGCATAAGTCTACCGCCTACCTTACCCTCCAAACGGAACACGACAATGACAAGCGTTGACGCTATTGAGCCAGGATTAAGTACGGCAGTAGTACCAAATACCCGGGCGAGTTATTATGGAACTCTACCGCCTAGTAATCTATATAAATATACATATATATATATGTATATATATATATATATATATATATATATATATATATATATATATATATATATATATATATATATATAAACTCGAGAACGGCTGAACTGATTTGGCTAATTTTGGTTTTGAATTAATTGTTGAAGTCCAGGGAAGATTTAAAAAGTGAGAAAATACAGAAAAAATAAGAGTAGTTAAAAAGGCAGAACAACGTTTGCCGGGTCAGCTAGTTAGGCATAATATTGTGTAAAGTATTTACGTCAATCAACTCAACAGTGGTCACACTAGAATGACATTGAAATATGAGACAACTAAAATAAGACGTCTTATCGATTTAAAGAAACCTGATAGTCTTTAGTCCGGACTTTCGTGTCCTTACTTTGATATCGTTTGTTTTGGTGACTGTTTGTTATAAAATGCTTTTGAAACACACTAATGATGAATCTATCTAGAAGTTCTGCAATGTCTCGTTTCTCGTTAACAGAAGGGTCGTTGCTTATAAAAGACTTCTATCTACTAACCGTTAATAAATAACGTACTAAACATATATGTCGCCTCTGTGGTCTAGTGGTCTAGCGTTGGCGTTGGCCACATGAGGTCCCGGGTTCGATTCCCGGGTCGGGCACATAAAAAAGTGTTTTTTTAGTCTTGTGAGAAACACAAAGTTGCCCGGAATTGGAAAGTACCCGGTTGGCGATAGGCTTGCCACCTATCACATTAGTGGGTCAAAGTATCTTCGGCTAATCGTGGGTACACTTGTTGTACCTCTGCCTACCCCTTCGGGGATATGGGCGTGAAGATACTTTACTTAAACATGTATGCGCTACGTCACTTGTGTTCCCTTAAATATGTGTAATGTATGTGTACAAATTCAACTATGTATTATTTTATTTGCTGTGCACAGTGGCTTCCCATTTATTAATCCCTACTCTACATTTCGGTTTAGCTGGAAGAAATCTCCGCCAGTAGAGATAAGCTCATCTTTTGCGCAATTTTTGTTATCATTTTTCTTGTGTATTTTTCATTAAGTGTAGAATAAAGTTTTTTTTTTATATTATAAGATAGCCAACAAGCAGATGGGTCTCCTGATGGAAAGAGTCAACCATCGCCTATAGACACCAAAGATGTTAATGGTGCGTTGCTATCTTGTGGCGAGGTCTAATGCTACATGCATAAGTTTACCGGCTACCTTACCCTCCAAACCGGAACACGACAGCAACAAGCACTGACGCTATTGCGGCAGGAATAGATAAGGCGGTGGTACCAGACCCGGGCGAGACAATGCAGAACTACCACCTAGAGGCCACGATGTTAGTGACTCGATAGCCAATCGGTCGCCTTTTACGACCTGCCTGGCAGAACGGCAGTTGGCCTATTCTTCAAAGGAGGCCGGGACCAACAATTATAATTAAAATAATAATTAAATTAATTGCAGTCTATGGACTGCACATACGAGAGATCATTGAATGAAAGGCGTAAGTGCCATGAAATTCACGGCGAATGCGATCTTTTGGTCGCGAATATATATTATACTCTATTATACGCTACAGCGCTGCTTAATTTTTGGTTGGACGATTTATTATCATTTCATCGCTGCAGCGAGTGTTAACGAAATGGAACACAAATTCTTCTTAGCATACTTTGTCTAAATACGTACGTAGTTCTTTAAACTCTGGTGCTTCTCGTTGTCTTGTTCTGGTTTGGAAGTAAAATTAACCAGCAAACTTAGCTATGTCACGCAGATGTGCAAAGCAACGCACTATATAAAATGTTTGGGTTCTATAGAAGATGGTTATCTCTTTCTATCAGAACTATCTGCTTATGTAATATAATCTATATTAATATTATAAATGCAATAGTTTGGATGGATGTATGTTTGTTACTCAATCACGCAAAAATTCTGAACGGATTTGAATGAAATTTAACACACATGTAGATGATTACCAGGCGCGTGCGCTCCTTATAGGCAGAAAAGTAGTGCTGTACTTGCCATTCACAGATATTTTAATAAAACGTTCGTACGTTTTAGATGATTTTAATTAATAGTAAGTAAATGAATAAAATGTGTCATAATCATGTGTACGCCGCTGAAATCTATAAAATAAAAAGTTTTTGTGTCTGAGTACTCCGTCGCATACTCAGTATCATAATCCTGTGCACGCCGCTGTGATATACACATTAAACATTTAACAATCAACATGAATGAAATGAAAAATTAATGAAAATTTTTACTGTGAAAAAAAAATGCAAACTAGTACCAATATAAATCCATCCTATATCTACTTACTATGTAATATAACTAGCGACCCGCCTGGCTTGGCACAAGTGCAATGTAAGCACACAAAACTATGTTATTACGACGAATCTGAAATTCTTAGTATATGCATGTATTACATATATATAGCACCTGGATGACCGAGCTTTCCTCGGTATTTTTTTGGTAAGAATTACGTTTTTTAAAATGAAACCTACCTAGATCGATTTATCGCCCCCGAAACGAAAAAAGTGTGAAGGGGGCACACTAAATTTCATGAAAACCGTTGGAGCCGTCTTCCGTTTCAAACTGCATTAAATCCTTTGCATAATTTAAAAGATACTAGCAATCGCCTGTGGCCGAAATTTGACCACAGACTAAACAATAAAATCTCTTAAGTTTGACAACTGACTATCCGTAACCACAGAATACTTAGAGAATAACAGGAGTCAATATTACATACAAGTAATATTCGAGCATAGTACACATAGACACCTCTCACAGACGCGATATCTCGGAATGGTTCGGGACAGTTTGTTCCGCACCAGTTGACTACTGTTAGTCTCCAGTATACTGTGCCGTAACGGAAATAGCAAGTATACATGTGTATATATTATCATATATGTGACATGAATTCAGTGTGTGTAAAGTTTATTTTTATTCAAAGCTGTGCCCGCGATTTCGTTCGCGTGGGAAATTTTTCAAATAAAAGTAGCCTAAGTTACTGTTAATTACATCAGCTATCTACAGACAGACAGACAGACAGACGGACAGACAGACAGACAGACAGACAGACAGACAGACAAAAATTGTATAAAATGTTATTTTGGTGTATGTATCGTGTATACATCCATATACATTTAGTTAAAAGCTGTTTTTTTTAATATTACAAACAGAGACTCCAATTTTATTTATTTGTATATAGATGTATAGATATTAGGTTCCTGCAGTCTTACGCAATGTAAGCTTTAATTGTGCCAAAATTCATACTCTATCGTTCGCGCAATTGTCTTAAAAGGAAGTACATAGTTTTTCCTTTACGTATCAATATATAGGCGCGAGCATACAATAGAAGCGACTTTGTTTTATGCTATGTAAAGATATAGATAAAGAAGATGAAGAAAGGAATCTATTACCCACACTGAGCGCGGTCCTAGTCGGCGCTTTTGAAATTTATCCACCGTATGTGGCCATTAGGCTGGCATAAGATTTGCATAATACCTCACCCTTTAATCTGTATATGAGAGGCTGCATTAAAATTTAATGGGCAAGCGGTGAAACTCAACAATAACCTGACCTAGGTTTATTTAATTTGAGTTTAGTTGTTAGATTAGAAGTTTCTAGATCAACCATTTCGCGACCATTGACATCTTTGGTTTGATGATATCGTCTACAGATCTTTGGCCTGTAGACGATAGTTTCTCTTAACATTAAGAGAGCCATCTGCTTGTTTGCTATCTAATGATATATAACAGAAACAATATTACTATATTATGCTATGCTAATCTTAATTATGTTAATATTTTATTTATAATTTAGTTTTAATAACCCATTTTTATTTATAAGCATAGAATATTATGGACTATTTTTGTAAAAAAGGAGTCTGAAATAAATGAATTATTATTATTATTATTATTATTATTGTATGTATCTTAGGCATATAAAATTTGAGTTTTTATTAGCTTTGGTTTATTACTTTATTGGTACTGCAGCAGGGCACAGGCGTGAGGTTTTGTGTTCAATGCTCAGCCCGATACAGAGGCTGGCTTTAGTTTTTGTACCTGTTCTTGTATTTTTAACTAATCGTTTGTGATTTCATTAAGTGTTAGAATGAATGAGTATAAAACAAGGAGTTATGTAAGCTGATACCGGTATCACGGCGGCACCGGTGGGTCTTCGCGAAGTCATATGAACATTATAATCGCGTTCCAATATTCCGATCGGTGCACGACTGTCCTTAATTAAAAGTGCGCTATGAGTTATGAGTAAAGAGTACACTTAACTACGAAATTTTATGAAAATTATCTGTCGAGTTTTTTTTTTCAAATGACAATCACTGTTAGCAAAGGGTTTCATGAGCAACTTCGGATTCGTGGGCGAACAGTGTTCAGCCAGAGTTTAATTTTAAATTTAGACAACTAATGCCCGCGCTAAGGGCAGTCTCTCGTAAGACCGTAAGTACTTCGGCGTTGTGTAGTGTTTTGACTAATCTATACATATAATAAAATCGTAGGAAAGTCAAAACTGTACATTGAATATTTTTTTAAAAGAATACTTGGGGCGTAATCTATAATTTTTGTCTGTTTGTCTGTATTATGTCCGAGGTAAACTCAAAAAGTACTGCATGGATTTACTTCAAATTTTGCAAGAATATTACTTACAGGTCGGGTCAACATATAGGCTACATATTATCACGCTATCACCTACGGGGGAGGAGCAGTGCGGAGTAAACGAAGTCCGCGCGGACATAGTCGCTGGCAACAGCTAGTTACCTATAAAGGGAGTAGTGACATTACGTGTTAAGTGCGAAGCTTTAAGATAGACTTCGTCCCCGAGACCAGCCGCCGCTGGTTTTTTGAGTTTTATCGTACTTCTTTAAAAAATTAGACCTGCCTTCCTAATAATACTTGGGTAAAAGGTGAACGAGAGCTTCTAACACCACTTAGAACAAGACTTATAGGTGGTAAAGTCCTACAACCTTTCGACCGGGTTTGGTACCAACATCTTAACCACTTCTGCCGAAATAGCGTATGTACTTGTAAATATCGAGTTTTTTCATCGCTATCGCTTATAGACACCAAATATCTTAATGGTGCGTTGTGTCTAAATTCCACTTGCGTAAATTTACCGGCTTTCTTACCTTGATAGTGATTAGCACTGGCGCTATTGCTGCAAGAGTAGGTAAAATGCTGGAACCGAACCCAGGCGAACCACAGAATTCAAGGGTAAGAAAACAAAGCTTGTTTTAATGTAAAGTTATGTACCTATTTCCTTAGCACTTTTCTTATGCACTGCCCGTTACAAGTTTACTACAAATGAAGGTTAACTGAAAGAGAATGTCCATAGACGTTAAGTTCGCCTGTTGTATATTTTGTGCAATAAAGAGTTTTAATAAATAAATAAATAACAAATCTAAAAGAAGAAAAGGTAAGGAAAAGGAAAAGCTTGTAACTATTCTAAAAAAAGCATCATCACACCCGTATTCTCGAGGAGAAAAGGTGCACAAGTGCACCCATGATTAGCCGAAGATACTTGGTCCCACAATGTGATAGGTGGCAAGCCTATCACCAACCGGACACTTATTTAATACCGAGCAAAAAAACAAAACAAAAAGAAACATTTTTTAAATTACCCAATCAGAGAATTGAACCCGGGACCTCACGTGTCAATACCGGCACCAGACTGCTAGACCCCAGAGGCGATTTTAGTCAAAACTAAACTAACGAAAAGTCGAATTGATAAAAACAGCGCAAACCATTCAATCATCAATAACTTTGTAAAACGAGGATATTCTAGTAAAACAGTCGAAAGCTAGTTAATGATAAAACCGTTAACCACCATGTTCACTGATCGCTGTCTAATCAACGTTATTAAATAGGAATGCAATATCGCCAATAAGGAAGGTATAACGAGAATTATTTATTTATGCGGGCACCCGTCTCTGACGTACCAACTATCTGCATATCCGTTTTATACATCGCAAATCAACTGATTAATGTGAAATCAATTTTGAGACTCCATATAAAACTCAATTTTATTTGGAAGAAACCGGTTTTAGACGCAAATAATTACAATCAACAATACTCTAGTACGGTGTTTCATTAACATTGTTCTTTCATAGCCCGGTAATTTTTGCACTGCCACTTTATGAAACACTTACTTTTAAACTTAAGCTGGTTCCATTAAATAAAATAATATACATTTATTAATGGTAAAAAGGTTTTATTAATACTTCATATTTTGGTTTCGTCTATTTAGTCACTTTTTAGTGCGAAGTATGGAGCTACTGCTTATTTTGTACTAAAGAATCCAAGTTTACGGAAAAATTATCCTAAGGTCTGGTTCTATTTCAAGTCGGTTTATATATTTATTTTTAAAGTAAACTAGTGTTGAAAACCCAGCTTTACATAACTTGTATGAGAAAAAAATTAAGTGTTGTTGCTTGATAAGCTAATTTTGTTTATTCTTGACGACAAGAAAACGAAAAATC
The DNA here is from genome assembly GCA_036924255.1 of Apodemia mormo. Taxonomy (NCBI): domain Eukaryota; kingdom Metazoa; phylum Arthropoda; class Insecta; order Lepidoptera; family Riodinidae; genus Apodemia; species Apodemia mormo. Next base: position 23,957,478 of record JAUPFN010000019.1, on the reverse strand, counting down.
TAACAGTTGTCGATCGATGGTAGGTAAAACAAGGAGGGAATGTTGCGACCCGGAATTTCATTTTGATGGTCCGGTACCGGGTCACGACCCGGCAAATGGGAAACGCTGCTCTAGTATAATAATTGTAAAATGAGTATAAATAAATTATTTTTGTGTACCATAGCCACATTCATGTGGAAGACTATGCCTATAGCCTAAATCTATACATATAAATGAAATTCAAGTATCTGCTGTGATTTTAAAATAATCAGAGGCGGCGGTAGACATCGCGGTGCTTAACGTACTTTCTAGAGTTCCGAATTAAACTAGGAACACTTATAGTTTCGCTATGTCCGTCCGTCCGTCCGTCTGTCCGCAGTTTAGCTTTGGGATCCTTAATGTAGCTTAAAATTCCTTAAAAAAGGTGTAATTTGGCATGAATTTACATCAACTGCGATGATCTTAATAGAAACTATTCAAAATGTGTATATTAGACTTTAAAATCGAAAACAAAACCACGAGACCACCGAAGAAGCAGAAACAACGAATAAATTATATAAAATTTGAATTTCGATAAACTGTCGAACTTCGACCACTAGGCGATCACAAGTATAAATGAATACAACTAATGCGTGCCATAACAGTTGACACGAAGTCAAATGCGAATACGAATGACATGAGATATGATCGGATACATGGATTTTATTAATAGAATACGTGCCACCATTGTGATACAATAATAAGTCTACAGAGATCTACAGGGTCGCTGTCTGTTACACCGTGTAGTAATAAACATCGCCTGTTTAAGAGACACTGGTGTAATTTTATGTCGATTTATAACCGACTTTTTAAGAGTAGGTTATCAAGGCCGTATGTTTTTTTTGTTACCTCAGACTCTGTCATATATGTATCTTATTTTAAAAATTCCTTTTTTGTTTGGTTGATATGTTGTCTAGTAGTCCAGTATCGATATGACCGAAAGAATTCTAATAACATTTTTTACAACTAGACTTTACTGCCTGAACATATTATGTATAATATACAGTGTACATACACACAATTATAAAGTTTCGCCTCAAGTGTGGTACCGCATAATTAGCACTAGCAAACTTTTTTTCAAAGCTTGAAATTTACGAAGTAATGTCTCCTTAGAAAAACTTAGCTGAAGTTATCATATTTTATATTGAGCTGGACTGATCTTCCACATTAAAAAATCATACAATTTTAGAATGAAGCAATTTTTAATTAACCCTAATTTTCTTAGATAATTATTCAAATGTAAATGAATGACAAAAAACAATATCTATTCAATGTAAAACGCTTTGTCATGAATGTCATACAAATTTCAAGACAGCTCTTGATATTATTTGATAAGGTTTGATAAAAGACATAAATAACATAATGACTAGAAAATCCAAACGGTAGCATAACAATACTTAATGCACCTTATCATTTACCATATAAGACTTAATTTTAATAAGAGTATTTCAAGATAAAATATTCCGATTTGTTTTTCTTTGCGCCTTTATTATACAAGAAATTATAAAACTAAATTAAGTACATAGGTACAATTGAGTTCACTGGCGGTGTTCCAGTTAACAAAATGTTTCTTTGAACAGCGAAATACATCTTAGCTCCACCCACAAATCGGTGCATCCAATTAGAAAAAATTAAGTACTTGACCACAATGCGTTTACACAAATCATAACATTCCTTATCAGTCGCTCCTTAACAGTTACCGATGCTCTACGTTTGTTTCATTGATCCCGTTTTTTATGGCCATTGTTATTTTCTCGGACTCCGATCGTGCTTAAAATTTGACCTGTGCTTCGTTTTTTGGACTTGAGAGATTGCTTTATTGTTGGACTCCTGTGTGTAAATTGGACTTTGAAAATGCCGCGAAATTTGACTATCATCTAATCTGATGGAATAAACCAGTATCTAAACTAAATTACTAGAACATTTAACTAGCGGCGATTGACCTATATAAAATAACTAGGCGACATGTCATGTCTCTAGGCCTGCAAACATTAAGATCAAACAAAAAGTAGTTATTTTTTAAATAGTAAGATTTGTCAATATTTGTATTAAACCCCTACGAGTAGTCTAAATATTTACTTTAATATTAGTTTTATCACTAATAGAAAAAAATACAATAAATTACTTTTTATTCAAAACAGATTAGTGCGACTACTTGTAAGTACTCAATCTTACGTAGGGGTACGAGTAGTCTAAATATTTACTTTAATATTAGTTTTATCACTAATAGAAAAAAAAAATACAATAAACTACTTTTTATTCAAAACAGATTAGTGCGACTACTTGTAAGTACTCAATCTTACGTAGGGGTAAGAGTAGTCTAAATATTTACTTTAATATTAGTTTTATCGCTTATAGAAAAAAAATACAATAAACTACTTTTTATTCAAAACAGATTAGTGCGTCTACTTGTAAGTACTCAATCTTACGTAGGGGTACGAGTAGTCTAAATATTTACTTTAATATTAGTTTTATCACTAATAGAAAAAAAATATAATAAACTACTTTTTATTCAAAACAGATTAGTGCGACTACTTGTAAGTACTCAATCTTACGTAGGGGTAAGAGTAGTCTAAATATTTACTTTAATATTAGTTTTATCACTAATAGAAAAAAATACAATAAACTACTTTTTATTCAAAACAGATTAGTGCGACTACTTGTAAGTACTCAATCTTACGTAGGGGTACGAGTAGTCTAAATATTTACTTTAATATTAGTTTTATCACTAACAGAAAAAAAATACAATAAACTACTTTTTATTCAAAACAGATTAGTGCGACTACTTGTAAGTACTCAATCTTACGTAGGGGTACGAGTAGTCTAAATATTTACTTTAATATTAATTTTATCACTAATAGAAAAAAAATACAATAAACTACTTTTTATTCAAAACAGATTGGTGCGACTACTTGTAAGTACTCAATCTTACGTAGGGGTACGAGTAGTCTAAATATTTACTTTAATATTAGTTTTATCACTAATAGAAAAAAAATACAATAAACTACTTTTTATTCAAAACAGATTAGTGCGACTACTTGTAAGTACTCAATCTTACGTAGGGGTATGAGTAGTCTAAATATTTACTTTAATATTAGTTTTATCACTAATAGAAAAAAAATACAATAAACTACTTTTTATTCAAAACAGATTAGTGCGACTACTTGTAAGTACTCAATCTTACGTAGGGGTACGACCTATCTAAATATTTACTTTAATATTAGTTTTATCACTAATAGAAAAAAATACAATAAACTACTTTTTATTCAAAACAGATTAGTGCGACTACTTGTAAGTACTCAATCTTACGTAGGGGTACGAGTACTCTAAATATTTACTTTAATATTAGTTTTATCACTAATAGAAAAAAAATACAATAAACTACTTTTTATTCAAAACAGATTAGTGCGACTACTTGTAAGTACTCAATCTTACGTAGGGGTACGAGTAGTCTAAATATTTACTTTAATATTAGTTTTATCACTAATAGAAAAAAAATACAATAAACTACTTTTTATTCAAAACAGATTAGTGCGACTACTTGTAAGTACTCAATCTTACGTAGGGGTACGAGTAGTCTAAATATTTACTTTAATATTAGTTTTATCACTAATAGAAAAAAAATACAATAAACTACTTTTTATTCAAAACAGATTAGTGCGACTACTTGTAAGTACTCAATCTTACGTAGGGGTACGAGTAGTCTAAATATTTACTTTAATATTAGTTTTATCACTAATAGATAAAAAAATACAATAAACTACTTTTTATTCAAAACAGATTAGTGCGTCTACTTGTAAGTACTCAATCTTACGTAGGGGTACGAGTAGTCTAAATATTTACTTTAATATTAGTTTTATCACTAATAGAAAAAAAAATACAATAAACTACTTTTTATTCAAAACAGATTAGTGCGACTACTTGTAAGTACTCAATCGCAGGAATCGGCTCCTTACAGTTTTATGTTGTAATTACCTGCTTAGAAACTACAAAACTAAGAATTACTCTCACCTACAAAATAAAACATTAAGAATTATGATGAATAACAAATATTTCAAGCGGCATTGTCTAATACAAACAATAGAGATGCGTAAGAGGCGGGGCCTAACAAAAGCACCGACGAATGTGCCAAGCGAATGTGTCCTTAAAGGTGGAACACCGGAAATGTTCCCCATAGTACATCATATTATGGGTACGCTCAATATAACAGAAGCAGGTTTATTCGATAAATGATTAGTATTTGGAAAAAAACTGATTAATGATTTGTAAAAAAATTTGCTAGGTTTAGAAATTACGCATTACGCAATTATTTGTAAACAATTTCCTATAAAATATATTTAGTATGTTTCTGCGAATAATGTTTATATCAAAGTTTACATTGCGGAGGACTACAAAATTTAAATATTTTTAAAGGATATGCATTAAAAATACATAAAATTAATAATATAAACACTACAGATATTACATTTTTGTGACATACACGATAATATACACACATGCATATTTTTACAGCTAAATGCTGTTGCCATGTCAATCTTAAAAAAGATGTTATTGTTTATTCTCTGGTCGAATCTCGACCATAGGGCATTCTCGCTAGTTAAATTTATCGCTTAACTTGTACGTTTTACTTTTAAGGATTCCTAAGTCAAAGGTGAACTTTCTACTATTGATTACTCTTTAGGGAACGAATTTATAGCAATGAATTCCGCTGTCTGTTTATTTATCTGGTACATGATAGTGTGTAGACTACATTAGCTATATCAACAAGTAATGAAATTAAAAATTTAACAATATGTTAATAAAAATAAATCGATAATTATAAAATCGATCAAGAATTGCTAAAACGTGTTTTTGGCAATTCCTATTTAATATTAATAAGAATTTCCAAAAACACAGAACGAAACTTTAATTAGGCATGCGATTTCGACTCTCATTTGGTAAATATTGAAATTTAATTTAACTTACACAACGGTGTAAGGATGCCATAAATCATGATAACGGGCTCACACAACCTTAATAAATATTAAATATCAATGCGATTATTCCCAACAGATACAATGAATATAGATGAGAGATAAATGATCAAGTTCGATTCCTCTCTAAAGATTGGTGACAAAGGTGCTTTTGTCGAGTCAGCCCTGATATTTGTATGCAAATTACAAGTTCAACAAAAGATAATTTTATGTCAAACAATCGGATTCATGTTTGATCCACGACAGGAATATATTATGTTAAAAACAATCTATCATTTCTTTTTTATTAAAAAGTTTTACAATTATCCACGCTGACTAATTTTTCACCGCCTATTTCATAAAGGATAACATGAAAACTTGTATGTCTTTTTCTTTCTTATTATAACAATTTTATCTTAAGTTGTCTATAAATATATAACCCAACATTTCATCGTAATCAATGTTTTACTAATATTTCAAACGTGTTTGTTCCGCTATTACGATGTCACGCATTATCCAATTTTCATACTCATTATTTTTACTTCTACGACAATTTAAAAAATTTGATAGGCTATAGGTATATGTGTTATTAAAAACGTATAAAAATCATTACTTATAAAATTTATTGTATGTATGTGTTATTTAAAATGTATAAAATTTTATTCTTATAAAATTGTTTGTATATATTATTATGTTATTACTTATTACAGCCGTGCGAAAACCTATTCTTATAAAAATAATTGATCTGTTATTAAAAAAAGTACAAACATATTTTCTTACAAAATGGTTTGTTCATGTGTTATCAAAAACCTACAAAAATCAATTCTTATAAAATGTTTGGAATATGTTAGTAAAAATGTACAAAAAGTAATTCTTATATAATGGTCTGTATATGTGTTATTAAAACGTACAAAAATCTATCATTACAAAATGGTTTGTATATGTGTTATTAAAAACGTACAAAAATCTATTCTTAAAAAATGCTTTGTGTTTGTGTCAGAAACGTACAAAAATATATTCTAATAAAATGATTGATTCATGGTACTTATTACTAAAAAAGTACAAAAATAAATTCTTGTAAAACGGTTTCAATATATGTTATTAAAAATCGTACAAAAATCTATTCTTACAAAGTGGTTTGTTTATGTATTATTAAAAAAATACAAAAATCAATTCTTATTAAATTCTTTGAATATCTGTTATTAAAAACGTAAGAAAATCTATTCTTATAGAATGGTTTGTATATGTGTTATTGAAACGTAAAAAATCTATTTTTACAAAATTGTTCGTATATATGTTATTAAAAAGGTACAAAATCTATTGTTACAAAATGGTTTGCATATATGTTACTGAAAAACCCGCGCGGCTTCGCCTGCGAGTAGGTTCACCTATATAAACGTCGTCATCAACACAGTTTTTCATACGAACTTTCATCCCCTATTTCAGTCCCTTAAGGATTGATAATTGAAAAAAAGTAAGACTATGTGTGACTTCGGGTTTTGATTCATAAGTCTCGCGTAGCGATGTAAAACATACATATCCTGTGTTACACGCAACCTCTTAAAGAAACAAATAGACATACACATACATGTACATAAAAAGTAAAAAAAAGTATCTTCACGTCCGTATCCCCGAAGGAGTAGGCAAAGGTGCAACCAGTGCACCCACGATTTGCCGAAGATACTCGGTCCTCCAAATGTGATTGGTGGCAAACCTATCGCCATCCGGGCGCTTTCCAATCCCGGGCAACTTTGTGGTTATCAGAAAACTGAAAAAACACTTTTTTATGTGTCCGACCCGGGAATCGAACCCGGGGCCTCATGTGGTCAACGTCAACGCTGGATCACTAGACCACAGATGCGACATGTACATAAAAAACATTTATATATATACTCGACAAAACATTACCCTAATTCTAAGTTAAAATAATCCAAATATATATTACTGCAAAGTTTTATCAAAATGTGATTATTGATTTCTGCGTAAATGAGTAAAAAAAACAAGCATCCATCCTTGCATATCGTCTCGTTAACATAATTAACAAATACCTACGGAATGCGTTTTCATTATCAAACTCAAAAGGTCTGATACCCAAGACATTTATTGCAGAATTAGGAAACTAATCGACGCAGGTACCAATACAATAAACTATTAACTACTTGACACACAATAGCATAAAACTACGTGGCGCCATGATAGTTGCGCACGCGCACGCGCTCAGGTAGCTATGGTATAGTCACCTGGTTGAAATTTTGACACCACACGGTCCGCCTTTTGTTACTTCAACCGTATACTTGTTTTTTTTTTTGGTGATGCGTAACACTTTATTTCGTTTACAAACCAAAGGCATCTCAAAAACGACGGATAAAAAACATATTTTACGTTTTTAGCGAAGATCTTCAAGTAGTTTTTGTTTTAGTATAATTGGTATCGATTCCTTTCTATAATAATTAATCTTTTATTTTGGACCAAACTTATTTATATTTTACTAGATGACCCGGCAAACGTTGGTTTGCCACACGAATTACTTGTATTGAATATTTTAGGGGTTACTTCAGAGGGGAAATGACTATTACAGTTGACCTTAAGGGTCGTTACTACGCTTTTTGAGTGAGCAGTCGAGTGCTCAGTCAGAGTTTAAATTTAAATTTGGGCAATAAATACTCGCGCTAAGGGTTGTCTCCTGTGAGACCGGACTTCTCAGCTTAATGCGTTATTATATATTAAATATTAGTTAACTAATTATTGTGGGGAAGAGTAGTGGCATTTCGCTCCGCGCCTAGCGCGGGGCGGATAGAGGTACATATCAAACCCGATAGGCCCTATCAATATGATGTGAGCCGATTAGGCTACTAGGCAGTCCAATTTTCTTAATAATTTGACAATATTATGCCAGTAAGTAAATTAATTATGCTAAATTGTTAGATTAGTCTTATATAGGGAAAAAATAAGTCAGTACAATTCGTCCAATCATCCATCAGTCCAATTTTCTTAATTATTTGACAATATTATGCCAGTAAGTAAATTAATTATGCTAAATTGTTAGATTAGTCTATATATATAGGGAAAAAAATAAGTTAGTACAATTCCACGCCAGGGGAAAATTAAATTATACTAATATAATTTCCCCTATTAATAGTCAATAAATGCATTTCAAAATAGTAAATTTAGTTATACTAATTTGTCAATAAATGCATATCAAATTAATTTTAAAATTTAAAATTGATTTAAACTACATACCCTTAGATCAAATTATTTGATCCAAGAACATGTTAGTATAATTTAAAATTATACAATTTTGATGAAACTTTTAATACTTTATTTCATAGTTATGAAATGGTAGAGTTCTGTAAAGTCTCGTCCGGGTTTGGTTACGCTACCCTACTTTAACCGGTGAAATAACACCAGTGCTCGTCACTTTCGTGTTCAAGTCTGCAGGGTAATGTAAACTTACACAAGTTGTATTACAACCCTGCCACGAGGATGGCAATGCATCCTTATCATATATTGTTGCCTTTAGCAATAGTTATCGCTTTCCTTATAAATAACCACCACCCGGTTTTTTATCCTTTAGTAAAAATACTTTCTCTTTTTCTAAATCGGTTTAAAATTTATCTACATTACAAAACTACATGTATTTATAGAGTTAGATGTAGCTCTTAATATAAAACGAAAATTACTCAATTGTAAATTTAGACAAAATTTGTCTAAATTTAGACAAAATTTGTCTAAATTTGCAATCAAGTAGTTTTCTGTTATATATCGTAATCTTAGTAACTGTACAACAGTTTTAATAGTTTAATAATATTCTTAGAAATAATTTAAAAGTATAATAGTATTCTTATTTTTTTTTTTGTGTGTGTAGTTTTGATTTGAATTTTCTTACCATGTGTCAAGCAGTGTTGTCATTGTAAAACAATAAATCGAGAAAGTCGCCAATTATTTCATTTGTTAATTTTATACAAACTCCACAGATGAACTACAGAAAAATATTCCTAGAAATTGTATGATATTAAAAAATCTACCTTCCGTATGTGAAGCAGTGTTGTCATCATGAAAAAATAAATCAAGAAAGTCGCCAATTATTTCAATTAATGAAACGTCGCAGTGTCGACAGGAAAAGGAAGCTCTCGCTCAGAGTCGGCTAACTTTAGTGATTGTGCATTGAGTGACGGCTAGGTTTGATTAATTAATTTGGATTCTCCATCCTAGAAGGGATAATAAATCGTCCGTGGGCTTTGGCCTCCCCTGAGATGTCGCCAACGTCAAGTAGGCCGCTGAATAAATGATTGAGTCAAACGCAAATATTATATCTGTCTAGACCAAAATAACTTGCTAACGATGTCTTATACAGGTAAGTAATAATGACATCGTAAGATCTAGTTCCGTTAGATCATTAAAATTTCAAGTTATATCTAGAACGCGATACTTAATATTGTAAGTACGTACATACTTACGAACGTCTTGTTACAAAATTTCAACTTTGTATTTGAACTTCGAAGTAGTTAGCGAAACAAATCATATTATTATATCCGACTAGTTGATACGTGCAGCTTCGCTCGCGTGACATAGAGTAACATGTCAATATTCATACAAACTTTTTCAAATTCATTTTCTGTTACAGACGTACAGATTTGATAAGTTGATAGGATTGATTTTCTTTAAAAGTAGCCTATGCCTTTTTTATTGTTTTGAAAATCGGTTCCGTGGTTTAGCCGAGTAAGCGTAACAAACACAAGACATACAGACGATCAGATTTTCGAATTTATGAGTATGGATAGTATGAATTATAGTTCCATCATTTTGGTCAATCCTCGCAATATTTTTCGTGTATTATTACGCGTTATACATTAAATACATTACTATTTTTTTTTTCATGTTCTTCTACGTGTTGATCCGAGAAAATAATAAAAATAATTTTGTAAGTATGAAAGGAACTGACCTAATAATTTTACATATCTTCACGCCAGGTCCCTTACGGGGTAGGCAGAGCGAACCGAGTGCCATACATCACGACCCTTGCAGGCTTGTCTCGCTTCCTCCACATTCATCACTCTCTTCATACACAAACGCCGGTTGCGAAGACTCTTGACACCACTCTTTAAAGTAAGACATAAAATATCTTGCCGAATTTCTTGCAGGGTACGCAGAGTAAATCGAACGTCAATAGGCTTTCCGATTTACCGGTTGGCGAGATGAATGATGATATTAATTGCCGCATTTTACCGACATTATAAAGACTACTGTAAGTTTTTTACGATAACTAATACCGACAGTTTTATATACATACATACATACATATATTCCAGATCCCTTACGGGGTAGGCAGAGAGAACCGAGTGCCATATATCACGATCCTTGCAGGCATGGCATGTCTCGCTTCCTCCACATTCATCATCTCTTCATACACACACGCCGGTTGCTAATACTCTTGACACCACTTTCGGGCAGTACTCGATCAATCTGATCATGGTACGTCAGTCTTGGTCTTCCCCGGTACCTAGATTCCACATTTGCATTGTATATCTGTTTTGTTAACCTTTTATCTACCATTCTTTCTACATGTCCGAACCAGCGGAGCATGCCCTTTCTCATCTTTACACCGACACTTTCTTTCAAACCTAACCTCTCTCTCACTTCCACATTACGAACACGGTCCGCGAGTGTTACACCACATATTTTTCTTAGCGATCTCATCTCGACCGCGTTGATTCTACTTTCATGCCCTTTCTGACATACCCAACTCTCACTACCATACAATAGCGTTGGGATAAGCACATAATTACGCAGGGCTAGACGAGCAGCCTGACTTAAAATTGTGCTATTAAGTAATCTCCCTAACGCTCCATTCACTCTGTTCCCTGCACACACCCTTCTTTCAACATCAGCGGTGTACCTTCCATCCCTGCTAAAAGCACATTCAAGATATACAAGCTCATCCACTTGTTCCAGCACCACATCATCGACCACAACTCTTACTGGTTGTTCTCTGGTTGATTCTCTCTATCCGTTCTGGTTGATTCTCATTCAAATGTAAGCCCAATATACTATAATATAATATACCGCTTTATATAGTAATCTAATACTCGGAACTATTATTGAGATTTCGAGTTTCCAGGAAAACCAAGAAAAACCTCTATAACACTTTTGCCGAACTACGAATTGAATACGAAACAAATTTGTAGATCTACGAATAAACTAACACAAAATTACAAACCCCTTTTCTTGTTCCTATCAACCTATCGTTTCCCCTCGTGCTGGTCAGGGCTCCATTGAAGAATAGACCAACTGCCGTTCTACCAGACAGTTCGTAAAAGGTGACCGATTATCTATACACGTCATTAACACCTTGACTACTAGTGCTAGAATTTCGCAACGTCTCGCGCGGGTATTTGATGCCGCCGCCTTACCTATTCCTGCCGCAATAGCGCCATTGCTTGTCATTGTCTTGTTCCGGTTTGGAGGGTAAGGTAAGAGGTAGACTTACGCATGAGGCATTGCCATCCCGCCACATGGATAGCAGTACAACTATCTTATGATACAAAAAAATAAGTACTAATAATAACTACTAATAACAATTAATCAATTATTATCAAAGACACGATAACTACTTACTATTAATAAAATAGTCAAATCCCTCGAGAGTTAAAAATTCTATTAATTTTGATTACAAAAATGGCTGCTGTGGGTTCCGCTAAATAAACAAAATCCTGGTCCTAATGCGGAACATATGGCAAAAGGGTCTTTTTCTTGCGATATAAAATCTGGCAACGAATTTCTTATTAATAAACGTATCGGCCGGCGCCATTTTGGTAAAAACTGAAGCTAGCAATCCCACACGTGTATTCACAATAAACATTTTTGAATTTCACGTTTGTTTCGACGCATTACTCAAATTTATAAAATTTAAAAGAATGGCTTGCGGCTTACCTCCCGTAAGTTTTGATACTACGTCCATGAGAGTTGAACTTTACCTGTGTTAGTTCAGGGCTTTACTGAAGAATAGACTACTTCCTTACTGTCTCTTACTAGACTCTACTTAGAAGAAGGCGAGCGCTGACTTTACCTATTCCCGCTTCAATAGCGTCGGTGCTTGTTGATGCTGTATTCCGGTTTGGAGGATAAAGTAGTCGGTGCGCATTTGGAATTCCATCCCTCCCACACGGATATAGACGGATAGCAACACACCATTAACATCTCTTAGACGTCATGCATCAGCTTTGCCGTATCATCACCATCGTAACTACCGAGTGGTAATTTTGCAACGTCTTCCCGGGTTTGATACCACCGTCTTTCATTCTCTACCAGTTTGCAGAGTAAAATAGCCAATCATCATCCTACTGCTAGTTGCTGAGTACGATAGCCGATAAACTTAGGTATGCATCACCGTCCTTCTACTAATTAGCTGAGTAGGTGAGTAGGTAAGATAGCCTATAATCTTATGCATCACTATCTTCCTACTAGTTGCTGAGTAAGATAGCCGATAAACCTATGGGTCATGGTCCTACTACTAGTTTGCTGAGTAAGATAGCAGATGAACCTATGCATCACCATCTTACTACTAATTTGCTAAGTAAGATAGCCGATAAACTTATGCATCACCGTCTTACTATTAGTTTGCTGAGTAAGATAGCCGATAAACCTATGCATCATTATCCTACTACTAGTTTGCTGAGTAAGATAGCCGATAAACCTATGCATCATCGTCCTACTACTAGTTTGCTGAGTAAGATAGCCGACAGACTTATGCATCACCGTCTCACTACTAGTTTGCTGAGTAAGAGAGCCGAAAACGTATGCATCATCGTCCTACTACTAGTTTGCTGAGAAAGATAGCCGACAGACTTATGCATCACCGCCTCACTACTAGTTTGCTGAGTAAGATAGCCGAAAACGTATGGATCATCGTCCTACTACTAGTTTGCTGAGTAAGATAGCCAATAAACTTATTCATCGCCGTTCTACTACTAGTTTACAGTGTAACATAGCCGACAAACTTAGGCATCATGTGGCATTACAATTTACAAGCCCGCCACACGAATAGCAACGTAACATTTGCATCTTTGCTCTATACAGATACTTACTGCTATAATGTAAGTTACATACCTAGCAGGTTTCTTTTTATCAAAAGATAGCAAACAAGCAGATGGGTCTCCTGATAAAAAGAGTCAACCATCACCTATAGACACCAGAGATGATAATGGTGCATTGCTACGTTACCCTCCAAACCGGGAACACGACAGTGACAAGCACTGACGCTATTGCGGCAGGAATAGGTAAGGCGGTGGAACCGACCCGGGTGAGAATGCATGGCAAAACTCCATTGCAAAAAAAGGCAAGATCAAAGAAAAGAGTTTTTAGTTTTCTGTTAAAAACATTTCCCGGATTGGAAAATGCCCGGTTGGTGATACGATTAAGGCTGACCACCTATCACATTGTGGGACTAAGAATCTCCGACTAATCGTGGGTGCACTTGTGGTGCAATCGTGGGTGCAATCCTGAAGATGCTTAAAAAGTGAAACCGGTTTAGTGATATGTTAAAAATAAAGCCACAAAGTAAAAATAATGTACAAGTGATAATTTAATCGTATAATAACAATGGAATTTCTACCAAGTGCCGACGATGGAAAGTATAAAATACATATATTTATTGAAATAAAAATGTCTAACATATAAATCACTCTACGACAAAATGTGAATAAAACGCAAACCTATTAGCATTTTGTTATCTAGACAATTATTCTTATCCTTGAATATAATAACTTGTTCTGTTAAACCTTTACAAAGATGTCTAATTTATGATTTTATCTGTTTATTTTACTTGACTACTAAAAGATAAATCCAAAACTTAGATTCATTGAATGTAATTAAAGGTTAAGATTTATGAATATAAAAAGTATCTTCACGCTCGTAGCCCGGAAAAGGTAGGCAGAGGTACAACAAGCGCATCCACGATCAGCTAAACATAGTCCAACAATGTGATAGGTGGCAAGCTTATGGCCAAACTTATCAAATTTCGGGCATCGTTGTTTTATCAGAGAACTGAAAAAACACATTTTGAATTGCCCGACTCGGAAATCGAACCTGGGACCTTTTGTGGTCAACATCGACACTGGACTACTAAATCACAGAAAAGATAATTCTACGAATCTACTTTTCTGCTAAGACTGCATTCACCATTGTCTACTAGGTGGTAGAGTTCTGCATTATTCCGCCCGGTTCTGGTACCTACCACCTTACTTATTCCTGTCGCAATAGCGTCAGTGTTTGTCACTGTCGTGTTTTGCTTTGAAAGGATAAAGTAGCCGGTAAAGTTATGCATGTGGCAATAAGACCCCTCCAAAAAGGTAGCAACGCACCATTAACATTTCTGGTGTCTATGGGCGATGGTTGTCTCTTTCCATTAGGAGACCCATCTGCTTGTGATATAAAAAAGCAATTTGCTTGTTTATTATCTAGTGATATAAAAAACTCACATATCTAATCATATACCAACCTACTTACCTACCTACCTACACACAAACACAAACATTGCATTTATGTTATTATTGGAAATTGGAATAGCCTACCATATACATCACTCCCTATGTCATAAAGTATCTTCACGCCCGTACCCTCAAAAAATAGGCAGAGGTACAACTAATGCACCCAATCGTGTATATTAATAGTACTTTTTTAATTAATTGAAGAAGCAAGGAACGAAAAGGGGAGAGATAAATTTAAGGAGTCGAGGAAAAAAGTTTTAATTGCTTTTTTTAAAGTATTTGAGAAGTAAAAAAATTGCAGTAAAATTTCTTTGGCTGTAGTGTTTGTATCTAGATGGTTTAGGAAACATTAAATAGTTAAAAAATATCTTCACGTCCGTAGCCCTGAGGAGGTAGGCAGAGGTACAACATACACCCACGATTAGCCGAAGATACTTACTCCCACACTAAGTATCTTCGGCTAATCGAGGGTGCACTGGTTGTACCTAAGTCTCCCTCTTCTGGGCTACGGGCGTGAAGATTTATTTTTTTATTAGTTAGATTTACAATTAAAAATTCAGATTAAAATTTGAGATAGGAAATTTATATTAAGCAGTAGCTGTGCCCGCGACTTCGTCCGCGTTGATTTTTTTTAAAACAAAAGTATCCCAAGGTACTCCTTATTACATCAGCTATCTACCAGTGAAAGTCCCGTCAAAATCGGTCCAGCCGTTTCGGAACAAACAGGCAGGCAGACAGACAAACAGACAGTCAGACAGACAGACAAAAATCCCACACTAAGTATCTTCGGCTAATCGAGGGTGCACTGGTTGTACCTAAGTCTCCCTCTTCTGGGCTACGGGCGTGAAGATTTATTTTTTATTAGTTAGATTTATAATTAAAAATTCAGATTAAAATTTGAGATAGGAAATTTATTCTAAGTAGTAGCTGTGCCCGCGACTTCGTCCGCGTTGATTTTTTTTAAAACAAAAGTATCCCAAGGTACTCCTTATTACATCAGCTATCTGCCAGTGAAAGTCCCGTCAAAATCGGTCCAGCCGTTTCGGAGATTACCCGGAACAAACAGGCAGGCAGACAGACAAACAGACAGACAGACAAAAATGGTGAAAAATGTTATTTTGATATGTGTACCGTGTATACTTACTTCCATATGCACTTAGTAAGAAGCGGTTATTTCAATATTAAAACAGACACTTCAATTTTATTTATTTGTATGTATAGATTTGTAAAATACTGCCTACTCGTTATCAGCATACTACAAGATAAAATATATACTAGGCACCTACCTACTTGTCAGGCAATACGTTGAATTCACGTGGTTAATTTTAATTGTAAATAACATAAGTTAAACACACTTGGTTAATATTAAAAAAACGGGTTGCTTGCAACATTTTTGCTAAATATTCAACAATTTTTAGAAGACAATCGGTTAATTCAAACAATAGTGTAAAGATAAGAAAAATGTATACAATAGTCTTTTTGTTGTAGACAAATATTTGAGATTCATTATTCCTCTTTGTAAAAAATACAGTGCTTGTGAAACCTGGCGCTCAATTTGCATGGACCTTTCGAATTTATCTAGGTACCATGCAAGAGTAGGTACCAAGTATTTACAATTTCATAATTATTATTTGTTCACGCTTGTCTGTGAAAGAAGAATTATACCTACGTACTATTAGGGTGTCTCGCGTTATTGGGTGTGTTCAGAACAACTGCTAACCTAAAATATCTTCCTAAGAGAGTCAGACTTGCAGACATGACAGAGTAAACAAAATTTTATTCTATTTTATTATGTCATCGCAAGCCAATCGTCAACCGGACACTTTTACAATCCTGAGCAATGTTGTTTTTATCAGAAAACTGAAAAAATAATTTTTTTTAAATGCCCCACTTGGGAATCGAACACGGGACCTCATGTGCCCTAACACTGACACCAGACAACTAGACCACAGGCGACATATACCGATATATTTGTTAATTTAAACTTTTTAATCCAAATCTAAATAAAAAATGTAGGTATTTAGGTATTTTATTTCTAACCTAAATTCTTGGATCTACCTATATCTCACAATACTAATATTATAAATGCGAAAGCGACCCTGTCTGTCTGTTTCTTCTTCACGCCTAAACCACTGAACGGATTTGGATGATGATACTGGTACATATAGTTTGAGACCCTAAAAAGGACATAGGATAGTTTTATCCCACAGGAACGGGAACTATATACCTATGTGGCTTTTTATTTTAGTAATTTTTCAACGCGTGCGAAGTCGCGAACACAGCTTATCTTAAATAATTTATAATACCTATTTAGCCAATATTATAAATATAATATTTACCCCGTGTTGATACGGACCCTCTCTGAATAGACCAAACTTCACTATTGGTCACTATGTCACTACTAGGTGACTATTATTGTGACTACTAGGTTATTGTGACTACTAGGTGGTAGAGTTCTGCAACGTAACGTTCGGGTCTCGTACCATGCCTTAACTTATCCTGCCGCAATAGCGTCCGTACTTGCCATTGTACTGTTCTGGTTTGGAGGGTAAAGTAGTCTAAACTTATGCATATGGCATTACCAACACGCCACACGGATACCAACGCACCATTAACATCTTCGGTGTATTGGTATAGGCGATTTTTCTGTTTACATCAGGAGAGCCATCTGTATATAAAAAAACACCATAGTCTATTTGTTGTTTTTGTTGATACCTGAACAGTTTTATGACGTAATTTGTATTAGTACTAGAATTACATTTTAAATTAGGTAGGTATTTTTCATATCATAAGATAGCAAACAAACAGATGGGTCTCCTGATGAAAAGAGTCAACCATCGCCTATAGACACCAAAGGTGTTAATGGTGCGTTGCTATCTTGTGGCAAGGTCTAATGCCACATGCATAAGTCTACCGGTTACCTTACCCTCCAAACCGGAACACGACAGTGGCAAGCACTGACGCTTGACCCGGGCGAGACCATCTCTACCACCTAGTAGTCACGATGGTAGTGACTCGTATAGTCAATCGGTCGCCTTTTACGACCTGCCTGGCAGAACGGCATTTCTTCAAAGGAGCCCGGGACTAACACGGAGAAAAGGTAACTACTTATATCTCCACATGCAATTATTTTTTCGTTACGTATGAAATACGATAGTAGAATATACCTAAATCTTTATAGAATTACATTGATAGTACCTACCTAGGTGATATTTTTTTTCTCCAAGTAGGTACAATAAAATATGCAAAGGTAACTCTTAGCCATTAGTAAGTAAGTCATAACGCCTTCTGCCAGCAGACTAATAAAAGCAAATTATCCAGCTTTAATCGATTTTTTTTATTAACAATTAGCTTAAAAAAAAAGTTAGTTTACGTTCTATTACCGTTTATTTCAACCCCATCTAAATTAAAGGCGGATCCATCCTTCGGGTCAGGGGGTCACACATTTGAGATTCAATCAACATAGACTCTAATCCTTAGTTTGCAATGATAAATCCATACTTAGACCCCAGCCATGGGGGGGGTCATGACCCCCAAGACCTTTCATCTGTATCCGTCCTTGATGTAAATGAACTGAAGAGCAATCACCAATTATTAAGTTTTGATATCCTACCATAACTAGGTACGTATTTTATAAATAATAATAAGTAGGTACAACAATTCATATGATTCGGGCTCTTACCTTAAGTACCTAGGTAGTGGCAAACCCTATTTACTACTACTACTAATACTAGTGGCAAACAGAAATTTTGCCTTCTTTAATACTAATAATATATACCTAGGTATTAAATACAAACCAAATTTCTTAAAACCTAACTAATTTTGTATTAAGCAAATATGTATTAGACATTTGTCAAAACAGGAACGTAGCGTTTTAGTTTAATTCAAAGTGTAAACTTAATAAAAACAATATTTAGCTAAGTATAATAATAGTCTTATAAAGATCTGAATTCCGTACACCTCAAAGTAGCTACCTAGTTAAACAATCAACGTAAACTGTGGGTAATAATTTAAAAATAAAAAACAAACGGGTATTAACTGTTATCAAACTGTCACTTTTTTGTGACAACAAGTCAACAAAACAAATCAATCATGTTAAAAAAATTAACAAATTATACTAGACATTTGACTAATAATTCTCACGTTACTTTAATTTAGCATAAACAGTTTAGCACATAAAATGTCGAAAGTTACAAATTAAATAAAGCTCTCTTTATTTAATTTGTAGCTTTCGTTATTTCATGTACGGAACAATCCAGAAAACTTTAAGCACAGAAAACGAGGCGTAAGTCGTAACAGCTACACGCTAATATTGAATACTTGTCAAGTATTCTTATTTCTGCTAACAGTGCTAACGTAACTCTATGTAAAAAACTTAGGTTACCGTTAAATTAGTTATATATATAAGACAGTATAACGAAAACAAACTAGGTATCATTAAATAGGTACCAATAATTTTAACTAAATCTACACAAGGCAGTTTATTTTTTTAAGACAAGACGCCTTTCATGCTCAAACAGTTTAGTAACATGAATTTATCTAAACTGTATCACGAAGTGTTGTCTGATAGGTAATAACAATTAGTACTTACCACTGGGCTATCGTCTCCGAGGTCCGAATCACGGTCGGCGTCGGCCATGGCGTACGCCGGCACCGGCTCACGGTTCTTCACCCGAATCTTGACGGTTTTTCAAGCACGCGAAAGACAATAAGCTTTACAGCGGCACGCGTTCACAAGCTCACACAAACACGATACATAAAACGAAAAGTTCACGGATAACCGAAATACCAACGAGCGTTACCGCGGCTCGCACGGGATGATATGGCCCGAAGCCGCGATACAGCCCCCCTCCTAAACAAGACTCCGCCCCTAGGCGTCTCGCGTTACGGCGAATCAAACCGCGCGATATCAAACTGATATTTCTGTTATTCGCTCCGCCCGCTGCATTTATATTGTTTTTATTCCGACTATAAAATAATCATGCGGCATCGATTTGTGATTAATAGCAGTAACGAAATGCGATATTGACTTTGGGTCAGTTTGTTCTTTTGCTTTCTGTTTGGATAACTTAACGCCTGTTAATGCTTTTTTAGAATTTGATTAGCTATTATTTTCGATTGTATCATTACGCCCGGTTCCCTCGCCAGGTAGGCAGAGGAAACCGAACGTCTATAGACTTGAACTGAAAGAACAAGTGAGTTTATTTGTCATATTTCCTGTTCACCGTGATTCGGCATTCGCCAATTTGTCGGTTGGTGAGATGATTTGTGATTTCTACCGCCTTATTTTACCATTTTGATAACGATCACCTAATATTTCTAGTGATAACCGGCATCGACGGATTTATGTGCTCGTCCATGGCACAGCAGTGGTAACACACCATCCGCCACTCTCTGAACTGCTACTGAAATTTTGGATTTTTGAGAGAAACTTCCAAAAAATCTCAATAAAACTTTTACCCGATCTGGAGATCGAACCAGGTCCTCGTGATATGAACCGTGTAGGCTGATCCCTAGACCACGAGTCAGTCCAGTTTTGATTCATCTAACAGTACCTATTTAGTACCTATTTAGTACTGTAAGTCTGAAGAAATGCGTTTTTACCTAATTTAAAAAAAAGTTACACACAAGTTCTACTTGGTCAGAATAAGTTTTAACCCCTTGTTTTTATAGTAGACACCTACCTAGATATGACAGTTTTCGTTAACTTCAGAGTCAAAATAATTATTAGGTAGGTAAGCAGATACCTCATAATGTTCACATTTTAGCCCAAATTCGAAGACAATAATTAAAAAATATATGTCTAGGTAGATAGGTAGGTTCTTCTAGGTAGGTATTAACATGAAATAGATCTACCAACTACCAACCAAATTCTACCAACAAAATTTTATAATATCTAGGTACCTAATAAAAATTAGATAGGTATACCTAATGTAGAAACATTAGATTGTATGTAGGAAAGTAAATAAGTTCATTAGATACATAGGCACCTATCTACACCTACTAGGTAGTACTTACTCGTAAGTAGGTACCTACTTATTAGGTACCTACATTTATTAATTAGACACATTAAAAGGATTGATAAAATTAACAATAGCGTTAAATTTATCAATCGCTTCAATCGATAATTACCTAAATAAACAAAAACGGATAATAAAAACGTACCTAAGTAGGTACCTATACCTACGCACATTTAATTTTTATAAATAAAAAAACTAATAATAAAATAATAGAAGGTAGGTGAGGTACCTACAACTATTGCACCTATAGGTACTATGTCTGGTACCTACCTACTACCTACCTACTATACCTATGTAGAAATATTCTTTGCCCATATCTATCTACTTGAAACAGCAGTGGCGAAGAGTCCAAACCTATATCTGATTTCCATTGCCTTCCCTTTTAAATTTAATATATTAAATCACATAATATTTATTAGACGCTTAAAATTTATTCATATCATGATCAAATAGTATGGGCAGCTTATTTAAAGTATCTTATCTCTTTCATTTCTTAAGGTAAATTTTTCACCCTTCACCATAGGTCAAGTATCTAATACCTATTTCGGGCAAGTAGATATCTAAGGTTTGTCGGAAAAACTAAAAATTAAAAGAAAATACACCCAAGCAGCAATCAAGCATGTTTAATACCCATAAAGCAGCTCATATAGAACTTAAAGTTCTATTGTAGCCGTATTGGTGTAAAAAGATGCTTTTATCGGTATAAGAGAACTTTATGAGTTTTTATACAGCCTAATGCTGTACAAGGCCTTTCTTAGAGTTTCGCGTAAGCTTTAGGCGTTATATCTGAATATTAATACACTACTGTACAGCTTTAAGTATTTTGTAACTCATTAGGCTCATTTTAATCCTTAAAGCTGTACATTAGCTGTATTTTGTTTAGCACGGGAATTTATTACAGCTTTAAGTGTTATTATAGCATCACTCAACGCTTATTTCTGTAAAATGGGAGATGCAATCACCGTTCTACAGCTAATATTTATGGCGTACCTAATGGTAGACTGTTATGCCGCCAATGATGTTAAAAAATCTGCATATACAGCTGTAATACAGCTCAAGGCTGTATTACTGAGAAAATTGTTATTTGCTGTTTTTATATCTGCATAGTTGATATCATGTGGAAAAAATCAAGAGGAAGCTTGAAAAGGAATATTTATATGTTATAAATTACCAACCAAGTAATCGTGATGAAGATAAAGCTGAAAAATTACTAAATCAGGTAACCTACAATCGTTATTTTTATTAATGTTCAAGGAAAAGGGGTTCCGTAACAAAAACATTAAAAATTGATTGTAGGTTATCTGATTTATTATTTTTCAGGCTTTACTTCTTCATTAAGGTTACTCGGTTGGTAATTTTAATATTTGAATTTTTTTTAATGTCATAAGATAGTAAACAAGCAGATGGGTCTTCTGATGGAAAGAGTCAACCATCGCCTATAGACAGCAAAAATGTTAATGGTGCGTTGCTATCTTGTGGCGAGGTCTAATGCCACATGCATAAGTTTACCGGCCACCTTACCCTCCAAACCGGAACATGATAGTGACTAGCACTGACTCTTTGCAGCAGGAATAGATAAGGCGGTGGTACCAGACCCGGTCGAGCCAATGCAGAACTCTATCACCAAGTAACCACGGTGGAAGTGACTCGCATTGCCCATCGGTTGCCTTTTACGACCTACCTGGCAAACGATTCGACCTACGAGAAAGGCAATTGAACTATTTTTCAAAGAATATATAAAAAAGAGTTAAAAAGAGAAATAAAAATCTTTACACTGAGAATATATATATATATATATATATATATATATATATATATATATATATATATATATATATATTATTTTTAACTTGCTACTATACGGAGTGTTACAAAAGCGGTATAGTAAGCCGAAAGGGGGTGACACAGAGGGTCATTCTGAACAACTTTTGTTCAACGATTTGTGAAAATTCGCGAAAAACAATTTTGTTTTTCCATTGTGAAAAGTTACGTGACCAACAAAGTTTCTATGGAGAATCAATATTTTTTTCACGAATTTCCAAAAGTCGTTAAACAAAAGTTGTTAAGAATGACTCCCTGAGTCACCCCTTTCGGCTTACTGTACCACTTTTGCAACAACCTGTATATATGTATACTTACAATCATTTTGAAAATATTATATACTTAGATACAATTACAGGCAAGAGAGTATATCTTTGAAGAACTAATAATATTAAATCACAAGCACGAAATAACGTATTCTTCTTAAAAATATTTTTGTGATAGACCGATCTTTAATTTTTCGTTCTGGATGTATTATATCATGTAGCTTTCTTGGCCATTATAATTCACCTTCATCCTCTCACAAACTAGGTACGATACAAATACAGTTTTGGCTTCTCTCAATTGTTTTTATTATTTTATAAAGCATATTTCTCTGAAAAATAAAGTAAAACATGATTGAAATACATATCCCATAAGTTATAGTTAACAATAAGTTAGTATACTTGTAAAGTCAAACGACCGACATCAATACATCACAATAGCGATTTTATTTGTGTTATCTTGATTATTTCGTTGGCGCGTGAATATTTTGAGGAAAAACATATATCATTTCACAATAAATTAGAATTTGCACTTTGAATACACCGTTCAATACTGCTCCAAGTCCAAGTATTTTATCGTTTATTAATATATTTTTAATTATGCGTCTGCAGATACCAATATTCGATATAATTAATGTTATACAATATCAAAAACAGATTGTTACTTTTTATCATTTTCAAACACCTATTAAGAACATTTAGCTGTACGAGTGAGTATATTTAGTGTTATATGTAGTTTCTTTATACACCAAATAACAGCCATTGTACAGCCTGTAACAGCTTGTATAGCTATTGTGCAGCCTACATAACGCAATAAGCTGTATAACTTGGGGCCCTTTTTGGTGTTATATCGGCTGTAGAAGCGCTTCTACAGCCTTTGTACGGCTTAGTATACAGATTTAAGTTTAAGAATGAACCTAAATTCAGCCTATATACAGCTTAACGTGCTACTTAGGCAATACAGGATCTCATGCATCTATACCGAATTCGGTAACAAAACTATTGATGCGACCGTCTTTAATTAAATAAATATACCTACCTATGTAGTTACATTGTTGCACGTCAGGGCCCGACAGAGTGAAACTACACGTAATAGACGCCAATAGTCAACATAATGTGTCTACTTATGATCAAAACTAACAAACCAATTTCATAATTTTCCTCCTGTTGGTTCCGGGCTCCTTTGAAGAATAGACCAACTGCCGTTCTGCCAGGCAGGTCGTAAAAGGCTACCGATTGGCTATAGATATGAGTCACTACTATCGTGGCTACTATAGTGCGCGCGGAACTAGTTGGCCGCGCCATACGTAATACGCAATACGTAAGGCGCGGCCAACTAGTTCCGTGCGCACTATAGGTGGTTAAGTTCTGCGTTGTCTCGCCCGGATCTGGTACCACCGCCTTACCTATTCCTGCCGCAATAGCGTTAGTGCTTATCGCTGTCGTGTTCCGGTTTGGAGGGTAAGGTAGCCGGTATATTTATGCACGTGGCATTAGACCTCGCCACAAGATAGCAACGCACCATTAACATCTTTGGTGTCTATAGGCAATGGTTGACTCTTTTCATCAGGAGACCCATCTGCTTGTTTGCTATCTTATGATTTAAAAAAACATAGCTCACCTGATTTTAATTTGTCTTTATTGACTAGGTATCTGTCTAAATAGAGGAAGCATGTTTAAAGTTTCAACAGGTAAACAGAAATTAGATCGTAATTTCATATCAAATCTCTCTTTTGTAAAGAGAATGATCTACGAATTATAACTTTCATCTATTCAACTACTAAGTTTAACTCTATTTTAATAGATAACTTCCAAAAAAAATCTGAACTTAAAGGGAGCGGAATTGCGAGATTCAGTTAAAGGGCCATTCTTCAGAGTACAATTTTTGAGCGTAACAGATTCTTATCTCCTATATAAACAAATAATGTTTACATAAATCTACTATAACATATTTATACATTCTATATGCATCGTGTCATATAGATTTCGTTATGTAATAACCATGTATATAGGAGTTATTTACACTCAACACCTCAAATCCGGTTAATTTTGCACGTTGTACACGCGTAACACGCGCTCCGTCTTCTGATCAATCGCAGATATTTTTTAATTCACTAACGATTTTAATCAGATTTATACACAAAATTTAAAAATACAAATGATTTTATATCCTGGCCAAACTTCTAATCCAATGCAGTGAAAGTTTTTATTTTATGAGTGGAGGTAAGTATGTCTCACACTTGGCACAATTTTAGGTTCGCTTATTGCGACGGGTACTACTATGAACTGACGAGATCTAGAGGTACCTATCGGGATTGGTTTTTCTGATTCTGCTTTTATGCTGCAGCTTATGGATCAGGTATTCGTAGCCCTAAATCCCTCAATTTTGGTGCAAGAGTAAGTTCTTCAATTTTTCAATTTTTGGTTCTCACTTTTTAAGAATTTCCATGTCACATTTTTGGAATGTAATCGTACTATTTTTAGTAAACGGGTATTGCGGTCTTATACAATCCCAATGTATATAGCCAATAACAAACTAGTAGCCTATATCTTTCCAATGGCGAGTAATTTCAAAATATATGCTTTTTGGTGATTTCCATGATGTAATTTCCATGTATAAAATACCATGGAAGTTACATACAACCCATGGAAATTACTTTATTTCATTTTGTTTGCAATAATTAAAATGAAATATTCAATATTTAAACCGTAATTCATGCAATCACCAGATTAAGTTATAAATATTGTTTGTCAGTTATTTTTTTAATTTAAATCTGTTAAACCAAAGCTTATCATTTATACTGCTCATAGTCTTAGAGTCGATCCCCAGGTCGAGCAAAGATGTTATTCAAATTTTTTCGAGGTTTCCTCGAAAGTCTTAAACCTCAGTAGCTGCTCAGAGTCGGGCGGAGTGGTGTATTACCACTCCCGTGCCTTGGATGAGTACGTAAAACTGTCGGTCCTGGTTATCGCTAGGTATAGTCGATAATCGTTAACATATCGGTAAATGCGGTGATTAGGATCACCACTTACCTCGCCAACCGATAAACCGGTGAATCACGGTGAACCAGAAAGTCTATAGACGTTCAGTTTAATCTGCCTTTTTTATTATTATTTTATATTTAAATTTGTTAAACCGAAGTTTATTATCATTTAAAGTGTCTTATTATCATGTTCAAAGTGCCGAAAATGAGTCTACTATTAATGTTTTGATGTTAAGGAAAGTATTCAATGTAAAGTGTAGTACCACGCCTAAGCTAGGCTAGGTAACTGCTCGGTTGAGCATACATTCATATTTTTCGCTAATCCTGCAATTCTTCGTTACTCGACTACTAACTTATGTACCAATATGATTACATCATCGCTACAATTGTAATGATTTTTATGAAAATACGAACCCTAAGTTTTTTACACACTTTCAATTGCATGGCTTAGTAAAGCAAAAGGTAATAGGAAATGTACACATTTCACACATTTCTAGCACACGCACTTTATCGCTAAGATGTTTTGCTGTATCTAAGATTAGCGGAGAGGTGAAATTCAGAAAAAAAGAGTTGGTGAAAAAAAATTGCCTAATATCGTATTAATATATTACAACCGTTCATAGTTCCCCAAACCACTTTTATCTAATCTTATTTTCATATCTGATACGGTATTTAGCAAAATTTTACCTGCTGGGTAATTTCCGTGGGCTGTAATGTAATTACCATGGACCGCAAATGTTCAATATTTTTTTTTAGGAAAAGTATAGATCCACTACGTGTCGAATTTTTATATGTTCTTTAAATTTGCATAAACTTTTAAAATGTTTGTGTAATTTACTTTAATTAAGCGATTTCAAAAATACCATGGAAATTACACGGAGAACACATTTTTGAAGAATCACCCAGAAACCTAAAGAGAGAAGTAGGTATTAAAATTCCAGAACTAGTAGATTGATATAGAATTAAACGCATTATACTTAAAACTCTTTCAGAAACACTGAACCAGATTTTCACCATATATGAGACCAACAGCCAGCGCCGGCCTTGTGGTAGAGCGAAACGAGCGCTCGCTTTAAGGCGAGGTATTTCGACACGCGTCAATTCTATAGAAAATGGGTGGCGCGGTATGTTCTGAAACCGCTAGGAAACGTGTTAATTTTTAGCACATTCTTTTTTGTATTTATAACTAAATATCACCATATAAAAATCATCATGTGGAAGATTAGAAATATTATTAAGAAATTATTTGTTTTAGAGATTTTTTTAGCCTGTTTTCGGAATTTTATATGATCGAGTAAAGTACATTCTATCATGTAATGAGTTAGCACATTCTTTAGATAATACCTTCAGGTATATCGTGTAAATTTTGTAAAATTGTTATTTAACAATCAATACAAAAAAAAAACGTGATTAAACAAACCAGTTTTTTCCCGTTTGTCGCGATGCCTCGCCTTAAGTGTGCTTTGATTTTTTTCTGTACAACTGCAAATAAAGTTTTTTTATAAATAGAAGAAGCATGTTTAAAGTTTCAACAAGTAAACAGAATTTCTCAGCCTCATTTCTCAGCCTCAAAATATTTTTATTTTACGATGACCCGGATAGACACATTAATGACTACTCATCCTCAGACCTTAAAACCTGTTAAAAAATGTGTAAACGGTTGTAACGGCCATCCCTGAAACTAACCGCTATATTGAGGTATTTTAAACTCAATGGAGTAAAAAAGCATTCTTTAGTTCAAACATTTATTTAGTTAAAAATGACGTATCTATATCGATTTTGAAAAGGTGCATTTTTGGAAACGATGATCAATTTTGATTTTTCGAATGGCATTCAACTAAATTTTTGAGATCTAAAGTATTGTTTTAGGTACATAATCGATAGTTTGAAAAATTTCAAAGCGATGTTATTTTTTTTTTTAATTTTCCTCATTGTTAAATCCCAAACGAATCAATCGAAACGAAATTTGACGCCGTTTTTAAGGAGAAAACTGAATTTTTAGTCATTCGGAATATTAGCCTGAAAATTATTTTAAAAATATCAAGTAAGTTTGCTAGAAACAACAAAATATTAAGATTTGAAAAGCTGTAACTTTTGAAAACTTGATTCGATTTTGATTTTTGAAACTGCATTTAACAAAGCTTTTTAATTAAGTACTAAAATATTATAGAACGTCGAATAATGATTGATTAAAAATCTCGAAGTTATATCGAAAACACACTTGCTTCAAAAATTTTCGTCAACGATAACTGCCGAAAGGATAATTTTGATGCAATTTATGCATTGGACGCAATTTTTTGAGGAATAGAGCTGATTAGATTTTGTACTCAATTGGTACATTAATCTGGAAGTTATGTTTAAAAAATACCGTTTGTTAAAAATATTTTTTGAGGTTTATTCAAAATTTCTCTAAATCTCCTTGGCCGAATTGGTTCAAATTTTCAGGAAGTCTAAGTTGAGTGAAATCCAATCGAATGCCATCAACCGCGTTTGATCGGTCAAGCCGTTCAAAAGTTATGAGATGTTTACATACACTCAAAGACACACACACACACACACTCACACACACACACACACACACACACCCTCACACACGCACACACGCACACATTCATACATACGAACATACTGACGTCATCGTGATAATAATTGGAAAAGGTTCATGAGACGTCAAAACGTGGAGATCCGATGAAAACGCGATTTTCGAAAATCGGGGCAAAATCAGTAACTTCCTTATCTACATACGTAGCGGGAAGTTAAAAATACCGGTCAATAGGGTTTTTAGCGAATTTTATACAAGGTTTCTCTTGGAGCGTATCTGACATGAAGGCGCTACATATACTTATTGCCTAAGTAAACAGGTTTAAGGCCAGGACCACGAATGGTATGTCTTGCACAGTGCGAGCAGAAATGGGGTAAAAAAAACGTGTAAATCGGTTGACCCTGCAGGCCATCCCTAAAACTTTCCGCTAAATTAAGATATTTTAAGCTCAAAGGAGCAAAAAAAATACCTAAACATAGGTTTTGAGCTCATAGTGTTCAAAAAACTAAAGTTTATAAAAATGACAGTATTTTAATTTTTGAAAAGCTGGTTATTTTTAAAATGATGATCAATTCTGATCGTTCGAATGCCATTCAACGCAAATTTTGAGCATATATTTTTTTATTACCTACAAAATCGATAGATTGAAAAATGACGACAAAGAAATGTGAAAAAACTTTCACATTTCTTTACTAGGTGGTAGATTTCTGCGTTAGCTCGCCCGGGTCTGGTACCACCGCTCTACCTATTCCTGCCGCAATAGCGTCAGTGCTAATCACTTTCATGTTGCGGTTTGGAAGGTAAGGTAGCCGGTAAACTTATGCGTGTGGCATTAGACCTCACCACAAGTGCTTCTAGACTTGTGGTCTAATGCCACATGCATAAGCTTACCGGTTGACTCTTTCCATCAGGAGACCCATCTGCTTGCTTGCTATCTCATGATATAAAAGAACTTTTATATAAATACTAGATACTAGAACTTTTAGATAAATGCCGAACGAATGAATCAATTTTGATCCAATTTACAGTATTTGACGCAAAAATTTAAGTATGGAGCTGATCAGATTTAGAAATCAATCGGTGCTAATGCACTGATTGATTCTTTGATTTAAACAGCAGTTGATCCTGCAGGCTATCTCCGAAACTTATCACTCAATTGAGGTATATAATTCTTACTCCTTTGATTTAAAATCAAAGGAGTAAAAACTATAAACATATATTTTCTTCAGTTCAAACATCTGTTTAGTTAAAAATGACAGTATATTGATTTTGAAAAGCTGTATTTTTGGAAACGATGATCAATTTTATTATTTCGAATGGCATTCAACTAAATTTTTGAGATCTAAAGTATTGTTTTAGGTACACATTTGACAGATTGAAAATTTTCGAAGCGATGTTAATGTTTTTTTTTTTAATTTTTGTTATTATTAAATCCCAAATAAATCAATCGATTTAGATTCAATTTGCGGTACTTAAAAAAACCTTAATTTTTTATGGAAAGAAAGTAGGAAAAATCGCCCGGAAAATGTTGTGTAGAAAATAAAGTGCATTTAGAATCGAACACTGTTTTATTTCCAAACAACGAAACATTGAAATTGTTATAATGGGGCTTTAAATTTCGACACAATCAATACTTTTAAAATTTCCCTATAATAGGATAAAGATACAAAGCGAATCTACACCTCTGCGCATTATCAAATAGATATTTCGTAAAAGAGCTATTAAGAGGCTAGTACTAGAGAAATGAGACCAGTATTCCAAGTGAGGTGAGGTAAATTTGTGTCTAATAAGGCTGCAGGAAATTACTTCTTCCCACTATTGCTTTATAAGGAACTTTTTTTTTGTTTTACACATGTCATTAGATAGTAAACATGCAGATAGCTCTCCTGGTGTAGAGAGAAACTAAAGACACCAAAGACATTAATGTTGCTTTACTATCCCTGTAGTCTGCTCGACAAGTTGAAAATGATCTAAAATAGAGATACTGCTCTTAAAATTATGTGCGATAGCTCATTCGATCCGGAATGACCAGAAAAAATGTGCTAAAAGCGTGTATTAGCACACAAAAAAATGCAAAAGTTAAAAACAATTAAAGATGAAAAAATGGCATTTCGTTTTTTACCAGTATTTCATAAACTATTAATATTTAAGAAATTTTTAAAAAAATTGGGAAAGACGAGAAAAATTCCAATAAAAAACTCCTCAATCTTGAAATTCTATCTCCATTATTTATAATTTTAATTTGACGCTGAAAATGCAAAAGCGAGTACGGCACATAAATTAATTAATTTAATGTATTGAATATTATTTTTTAAATTTGAAAAAAATATTACGTATTGTGAACACCATAAATAATTTATTCCCATTGGAAATTTTACGTTCAAGTACAAAAATTATTAAAACAAAGTATGAATATTTTTTTAACTTTTATGGCGTGATCTTGTTAAGTATGTATATAAGAAAGGCTCTACGAAGCGAAAAATTTTTATAACTATTTAAACATTTTTTTCATTTACAATTAAGACGTAAGTACTTACGAGAAAATTTTGTTAGTTAACAATCGTTTAACTTGTTAAAAATTAACTTTAAGTAAAATTTCTAATGGGAATAAATTATTTATGGTGTTCACAATACATCATAATTTAATGATGTAATACTTAAAAATGTCCCGCGGAGACCCATTTTCAGCGTCAAATTAAAATTATAAATAATGGAGATAGAATTTCAAGGTTGACAAGTTTTTTATTGGAATTTTTCTCCTCTTTCCGAATCTTTTTTTAAAATTTCTTAAATATTAGTAGTTTATGAAATATTTATAAAAAACGAAATGCTATTTTTTCATTTTTAATTGTTTATAACTTTTGCATTTTTTTACGTGCTAATACACGCTTTTAGCACATTTTTCTAGGCGTCATTCCGGATCCAATGACCTATCGCACATAATTTTAAGTGCAGTATCTTTATTTTAGACCATTTTCAACTTGTCGAGCAGACTACTGTGGCGGGATGATAATCAGAAACCAGAAATATTTTATTCAATATACCTAGCTTTTTACAAGTTATTTTGACGCGTTAACATTTTTTTAAAACTACTACCGGATCGGAAACGCGGCCACTTTATACTACACCCTATTCACAATATCACATGCATAAGTCTACCTGTTATCTTAAAGCCTATATCTGATATTACATGTCACTACCATCATGACTGCTAGGTGGTAGAATTCCGTTACCTTTCGCCCGTTGGTACTATTCCTGCTGCAATAGCGAAAATGATGAAATTGTCGTGGTCTGGATTGGAGGGTAAGGTAGCTGGTAAACTTATGCATATGGTTTTTTTTATACCATAAGATAGCAAACAAGCAGATGGGTCTCCTGGTGGAAAGAGTCAACCATCGGCTATAGACACCAAAGATGTTAATGGTGCGATGCTATTTTATGGAGAGGTCTTATGCCACATGTATAAGTTTACCGACTACCATACCCTTCAAACTGGAACACGACAGCGACAAGCATTGACGCTATTGCGGCAGGAATAGGTAAGGCGGTGGTACCAGACCCGGGCGAGACAATGCAGAACTCTACCACCTAGTAGCCACGATGGTAGTGACTCACATAGTCAGTCGGTCGCCTTTTACGACCAGCCTGGCAGAACGGCAGTTGGTCTATTCTTCAAAGGAGCCCGGAACAAACACAGGGCATAAAAAACCCATCTCAAGGATAGCAATGCACCATTGACATCTTTGGTGTCTATAGGCGATGATTTCTCATTGCATCTGGAGAGCCATCTGCTTGCTTATCTATACACATAATAAAATCGTAGAAAAATTAATGTATGTTCGGGGTAAACTCAAAAAAAACTGCATGGATTTACTTCAAATTTTGCATGAATATTACTAACAGGTCGGGTCAACATATAGGCTACATATTATCACGCTATCACCTACGGGGGAGGAGCTGTGCGGAGTAAACGAAGTCCGCGCGAACGAAGTCGCAGGCAACAGCTAGTCTAGTAATATAAAAAAATAGGGTCATTATGATAGATTTAAAATAATTTTAACCCCCCCCCCCCCCCCCCCCGCACACTATGAATGCGCAATCAAAAGAGAATCTACCCCAGGGGGTACCACTTGCACCAGCAATGCAGAATCCCCCCCTGAGCGTCCGTGCTCTGGATTCCAGCCAGGTCATGGATGCTCAGGCTGCCCTGCGTATTCTGGGGGGGGGGGGGGGGGGCAAAATTGCGCTCATAGACAATCCTGTCATAGAAAGCCATGGCACCCCCTACCACGCTTACTGTGGATTTCTAAAATGTCAGGGGGCTTTATTCCAACTTGAACGCCGTCCACTACCATCTCGAGACGGCGAAGCCAGCTTTGCTCTTTTTGACCAAGACGCAGATATTTCTCCGGCTAATACTTCTTACCTTTCCTACCCGGGGTACAAACTGGAACATTCCTTTGTACCGGGGCTGGGGTGTGCGCATACGTCAGGGAAAGATATCTGTTACCGGCGCCTCGGCAGACTTGAAGGTCAGGACCTGTCCATCCTCTGGTTACGCGTAGCTTGCGACGACCATCCACGCAGCTACGCGTGCCTATACAGGTCCCAAGGCGGGTATACTGAAGTTGACCGGCTCATTGAGCATTTACAAACGGCTGTAGATTCCGTGTTGGAGCAGACCCCCTCCACAGAGATCGTGATCTTGGGCGATTTTAATGCCTACCACGCCGAATGGCTTTGTTCACTCACCACCGATCATGCGGGGAGGTCTGTTCACGATTTTGCCTTGGCGTATGGTCTTACACAACTGGTAACTTCGCCCACGCGAGTTCCCGATGTGGACGACCATATGCCTTCACTGTTGGACCTTCTGCTGACCTCTCATCTGGACCATTATCAGGTATCGGTTGACGTCCCACTTGGTTCGTCAGACCACTGCCTGATCCGGAGTAAAGTGCCGGTTTCGCGCCTATCACGGCCTCCTTTAGCAGGCTGTCGTCGCGTTTGGCACTTTAGGTCAGCAGATTGGGACGGGATGCGGTCTTTTTTTGCATCCTACCCATGGGGGCGGTTGTGCTTCTCGCTGGATGATCCGAATGTCGTCGCTGACTCTATTGCCGATGTGGTGCTGCAGGGCATGGAACTTTTCATTCCATTTTCTGCGGTACCAATTGGTGGTAAGTCTCAGCCTTGGTTTGGTCGCTCCTGTAAAACGGCTTCGCGCCGCAAGCAGGAGTGCTACCGGGCTTGGGCTGCAGCGTCCGCATCTTGTGATGAAAAACCAGCACATTACGTAAGGAGTACAACTTCGCCTCGAGGTACTTCAAAAGAGCTATCGCCAAGGCAAAATCGGAACACATTGGCAGAATTGGTGAGAAATTAGTTCGCCTTCCTTCGGTCACTCGTGCGTTCTGGTCTCTCGCCAAGGCTGTCTTAGGAAATTTCTCACAGCCCTCTCTTCCATCCTTGCACGGAGACGATGACTCTCTGGCCCATACCGCAAAGGAGAAGGCCGATCTCCTGGGCTCCTTCTTTGCGGCCAACTCGACTCTGGATGACCAAGGGAACGCACCGCCTACCATCCCGCAGTGTGATAGTTGTATGCCAGAACTACAATTTCGGCAATCATCTGTGCGTAAATCACTACTTTCCTTGGACATCCACAAGTCGAGTGGGCCGGATGGATTCCCTCCGATTGTGCTAAAAATGTGTGCTCCAGAGTTGGCACCAGAATTAACACGGCTATTCCGGCTCTCCTATTCACTCGGCGTGGTACCGAATTCGTGGAAGACAGCTTTGGTGCATCCCATCCCTAAAAAAGGAGATCGCTCTAACCCTTCTAACTATCGGCCCATAGCCATAACCTCCTTGTTCTCCAAAATTATGGAGACAATCATCAACTCTCAGCTCCTCAAGTATTTAGAAGAGCACCAGCTGATTAGCGACCGTCAGTACGGTTTCCGTCGCGGCCGCTCAGCTGGTGACCTTCTAGTAT
Source organism: Apodemia mormo (assembly GCA_036924255.1). NCBI lineage: Eukaryota > Metazoa > Arthropoda > Insecta > Lepidoptera > Riodinidae > Apodemia > Apodemia mormo. Next base: position 23,923,395 of record JAUPFN010000019.1, on the reverse strand, counting down.
ACCTAACTCATCGATGGGCGGAAGCAGTTGAGTCCAAGGGGGAGGCATTGGCAGTTATTTTGGACATAACGAAGGCCTTTGATCGGGTATGGCACAAAGCGCTTCTCGCGAAGCTGCCTTCCTATGGGCTTCCTGAGAAATTATGCGAGTGGATCACCAGTTTTTTGGCTGACCGGAGCATCAAGGTCGTTGTCGACGGTACGTGCTCCGACCTTAAATCTGTCAATGCTGGTGTTCCCCAAGGCTGCGTGCTATCACCGACACTGTTCCTTCTGCATATCAATGATATGATGCGAATTAGCAACATACATTGCTATGCGGATGACAGTACTGGTGATGCTACATACTCCGGCCGAAGCAGTATTTCTCGGGAACAAGTCGAAGAGTGCCGAAACAAGCTTGTGTCTGAAGTCGAGAATCGACTTACCGATGTCTCGGAATGGGGTCGCCAAAACCTGGTTACTTTTAACCCCAAGAAGACACAGCTTTGCGTGTTCACCGCAAAAAAGACGCCCTTTGTCGTATCACCTCGATTTGAGAATACTCTCCTGACAGCTTCAGCTAGTGTCGGAATCCTGGGAGTTGACATATCGAATTACGTTCAGTTTCGCGGTCATTTGGAAGGCAAGGCTAAACTAGCGTCCAAAAAGCTCGGTGTGCTCAGCAGAGCGAAACAGTACTTTTTGCCGGTCCATCGCCTTCAACTTTATAAGGCACAGGTTCGGCCTCACATAGAGTGCTGTTTGCATCTCTGGGCCGGAGCTCCTCAGTACCAGCTTCTTCCTCTTGTTCGCATTCAGCGTAGAGCGGTTCGAATCGTTGACGACCAGGCCATTTCGAAACAGCTTGACTCTTTGGCATTGCGCAGATATGTAGGTTCTCTCTGTGTCTTTTATCGTTTATATCATGGAGAGTGTTCCGACGAGTTGTTTGGATTAATTCCTGCCGCCGAATTCCACCATCGGACATCGCGTCAAAACTTGAAGTTCCATCCTCACCATCTCGATGTCTGGAAATCCACAACTGTGCGTTTCTCCCGACACTTTATACCTCGCACTACTCTGTTGTGGAACCAATTACCGGCAGGGGTATTTCCGAACGGATACGACATAGGGACCGTCAAGAAAAGAGCTTACTCATTCTTATAAGGCCGGCATCGCAACTGCAAGACCTCTGGTATTGCAGATCATTCGCAACTGGTTTGTTTGTATGAAGAGAGTAATGAATGTGGAGAAAGCGAGACAAGTCTGCAAGGATCGTGATATATGGCAAACTGTTCTCTCTGCCTACCTCGAAAAGAATCTGGCGTGAAGACATGTACATTTATTTATATTAAAAATAATAAATTTATACGGCTCAGATCATGAGATGCCGTGGATCAAAGGCTGTACACGTTATGTCTACTCTACCAACCCAACAAGGTAACTGTATACCTATATTCAATTCTTTTATTAATAATTATCATTTTACTTACAACGCCATCTAGTTAATAGATTTAATTTAGTGAACATTTGTTACGGGTTTAGCCTTATCACAACGGCGCGTCAGCCGTCAGCTAACAGACATCGACAAGTTTACGACATTGTACCTATACTTACGACGTTTAATTTCGTTCGCGGTATTTGGCTCAAAACGGTTTATTTAGGTTTTTGAAGCGCTCTCATGTCAGATACTCTTCGAACAAAACCTTTCATAAAAACCGGTAAAAAAACCTTTATTAACAGGTATTTTTTAAACCGGTTTCAAGCCCTGATCGACAGTTCTATCAATAAGCCTGTTTAATCTTGATTATATTTAAATACATTCATATAAACTTTTTACATGAATGTATTACGTTCGTTACGTTCTACTATCATTTTCAAAATGTATATGCGCGATTTTGATCCATTTACTTTTTTAAAATACATTCTTGTTATTTTAAATTTAACCTCTCGAAACTTTGACACGCAAGAACGAATTAAAGCGCCAGGTCTCATCACTCGCCTTTTGGCGGGAATGGTGACTCGGTCGACTCGTTGGAAAAAAAAAATCTTTTTTTTCTACAACTAAGCCATATTTTATCATTCTGTAAAAGACTGTGTATCAATTGATATATTTTCTGTCTATTAAGGATCAAAATAAAGTAATCGACAAAGTTGTTTTTATATTTACAAACAAATATTACAAAAATCACGTGAAAAATAATGAATTTCTAAATGACTTTATTTTTGGCTATCACGATATATTTCTTACAATGAATTGTCCAAATAGAATAATTAAACGGCCCTTCTAATAAAAACAATACTTACATGAGAGAAATGCACCGTAAAACAACACAAAATTCAGTTTTATACCGCTAAAAAATCGATAACACACACGCGGTCCGGTCGAACGAACAAAGGTGGCTGAAGTATAATAAACGACAATAGCAGATGTCAGTTTACAAATTTTTCATGACAGATATTTTATCATAGAATAAACGTCAAAGATGTTTTCATACAACATTAGTCTTTATAATTAGAAATTTAAAGTTTAAATTCAAAAATTCAAAAAATCAAGCGGCGTAAAATTTTGCCTTCAGAGTGACAGTACACGCAATTGTCATACATAACGTCTAATATTTGCCTCTACGAGATTCGAGTGGTTAAGTAAGACTAGTTAATTATTTTATGAAAATATATTCATTCACAATAACCCAATTAAGACATTCTTCTCATTAATTTAATCTAAGATATCACTCAGATCAAATTATATTATAAAAAAAGTCATTCTGAAACTATTAAATATATTTGACTTATTATAGGAGCAGTTCCTACTGAAGAAGTTTCAGATTTGCAGGCAGTTTTGGTTAGTTTTATGAATTAAAAAATAATGTTAAATTATCCTTTAATGCTAATAAATTTAATGAATACGCTTTATTCCAAACTTTCTTCAAGTTGTTCCGTGCTCCTAAGAAAAATAAGCCATCAGTTTTTTGTGCCATGCAATATTTCAAAAACAAATTCCATCTACCAAAACGGTATGTACGAATGTAGATAATCCATATTTCAATAATCACTACATAGTATAAAACAAGTCGCTTCCTCTGTCTTTCCCTATGTCTTTATGTCCCTATGTATGCTTAAATCTTTAAATCTAAGCAACGGATTTTGATGTGGGTTCTTTAATAGATAGATTGATTCTTGAGGAAGGTTTAAGTATATAAACCTTTCCGATATTCCCACGGGAACAAAAGCTACGTGGGTGAAACCGCGGGCAGGTCGCTAGTATAAATATACAAATGTAAAAAAATGTACATAAATGTAAAAAAAATTACCCTTTCACAGCTAAACCGCATTTTCGTTCTGATAAAATGTAAATTACCTTTTATCAAAACGATTTTATGATTTAGCATGAACTTACCTATTGAGACGAACTAGGACAAAATACATAACGCCGGCGAAGCCGTGGCTATCACCAAGACTTTTATATTTCACGTATTTAAGTGTGACAGATATATAACATAACTTGCATTAATTTTTGATAATTCAAGAATATTTTATCTGAATCTCAATACATTTTTGCTAATCAAAGTATCATCACGCCATACTGCTTTGTCGGTTGGTGAGATAAGTGGTAATCCTCATGGTCGCCTTTTTACCGACATGCTAACGATTATCGACTATTTCTAGCGACAACTAGGAGTAATAATACACCACTTCGCCTGACTCTGCGCTGCTATTGAGATTTTAGATTTTCGAGGAACACCTTGAAAATATCTCAATAACATTATTGTCCGACAAGGGGATCAAATCGATCGATCAAACAGTACCTCATGATCTGAGCCGGATAGGCTAACCCATAAACCACGAGGCAGTCAAGCTAATCAAACTATAACAATTTTACATAGAGAGATTATAGTATAAATAAACATTGTATTACTATTATTTAGACTCTTGTCAGCTACCAAACAGATAAACAAGTAAACTGATTCACCAATAAAAATGATCTTTATCTTATCTTGAAGCTTAGAGATAAAGAAGAATCGCTTTGTCCAATAAATTAATTTGTAATACTTGACAACGACGTGACTTTGCCGTTCTAATAGGGATAAAAATATTTTCCTGACACACAGATAGATGACGCTACCCATGACGACATAGTAAGCACTTATTGATAAGTACCGTTTATTGTTAGTAGATGTCACTTTATTCAATTATTTCATGTTAAAATATATAATAATTTAGAATTTTAAGAATCGGAATTCCATAGGCGAATGTATATGTTCACCTGTTCACCTAGTTCACCCTGTAAACTACGTAAAAAAACTAGTGATATATTTTTTTCATTTATACATGTGACATACAACTCACCACGCCCATGATTGTCAATTAATAATTACACGCTATTAACATATTTAGTGTATACATACATACCTATATACTACAGACGATTGTTTCTCATTCTAAAACGAAAGCCATGTCACAGAATAATGCAGACTATAAAAGTCTCCTGTATTCTGTGGCCATGTGCTTGTTTGCGATCTATGGTATTTAACAAAATAAAACTTACTTCTATCCTTTGACAAGAGAAAGATATTTTCTTCATCTAAGCTTCAATCAGATAATTTCTAAATTACGTATAGGCAATGGCGCAACTATGCAAGCAGTGAAAAGTGTAATAATTCATAAGTTATAATTATTTATGAATTGTTATACTTTTTGGAACGAAGTTCCTTACGGCAGGCTTGGAGGGGATAGGGATTTTGCTGCGCGACCGAACTGAAAAAAATGTGATAGTAAAACCGTAAGAAAAATGCGTGGAATAAAAGCGTTAAATGAGACGTGCGCAGGCGCAACAGTCGCGTACACAAGCGAGTAGTGCCGTTTAGCCGAAGGAAGTTCGTTCCTACCTGGTGTCCCGCGACACCACATCATTTTTTTTTAGTTTTTCTAAACATGTGGTAACTAATTAGTAGTTATTATCTACTAATTACTTGCCACATGTTTAGAAAAACTACCCAAGTAGGTTGTTTAAAATAACATACCGCATTATTAGTCGTTATATTGTTTTGTACTTTAAATTAAAATTTAATAAGCCCCGACACATTCCTTTATTAAAAAATTATCCTCCTGCCTCATTAAAATAAACAAAGCACAAAAACAGTTGATGTGCTCGTGCCTCAAGTCAAAGTTATCATATCATTGCTATATCAGAATAGCACCAAATTTCGTGGCAATCATCCCTAAACTAGTAACTTAAATCCTTTCATCGGGTAGAAAAGAGCTGATGACTTTGAAACGGTTAAACTGGTTTTGATAAAACACATTTAAAAATTACCGCTAGAAAACTGGCTTTCAGATAAAAAAAAAATCGCATCAAAATCGATTTACACATTAAGGAGCTACGGTACAACAGACAGACAGTTACAAACACATAGCGTCGGAAGTTAAAAAATAAGTCAATTTTCACTCAAGCGTATCTCATTTAGTTAGTTTATAATACTGCGATAAAAGGACCCTAAAATTCCTCTTCCAACCCTAAGTCTAAAACTGTCAACCCTCTACGACAATGATAAATTAACAATATTATTGAACTAACCTTGCAGGGAAATTCAATTAGCTCGAAAAGGCAACGATCTCTTATTAAGAATAGATGTAGATGCATACCGCATATTCACAATTACGTTACATGCGTAAATTATATTTATTTTTATACCAAGTTTTTCATTAAAACAGAATACAATGTAATAGCTAGAAGTATGGGATCAAGTGTCTCTTAATTATTTTTTATTGTACAGATTTAAGATTGGACTGACTACATATAAACTCTTCTATATTTCAGAGGTATAGAAGAGTCGAAGCTTAGTTATTGCACTATAATAAAAATACATCTAAATAAACATTGTAGAATAATACCATATTTATTTTGACGTATTTTCGGAATCAATAATTAAAAGTAATAAGGTAGTTTATTATGAAACTGGCCTCGGATATTTATGTATTTTCACAATAATGCCGCTCAAACAAGAAGTAGAAGAACTAGGAGGGACAGTGACGTGACAGTGGAAGAAAGGAAGACCTGCGCGGCACAATGATCTCTTGTCCACGACACATTCAGGTCGAGCAATAATCCTACTTCCTATTAATTCTTCTAATTTATATCTATATTTATATTATAAATGTAAATATTTGGACATTTGGATGAATGGGTGTTTGTTACTCAATCACACAAAAACTACTGAACGGATTTGAATGAAATTTGGCAGGGCACACATGACCTGTTATAGCACATAGGCTACTTTTTATCCCGGAAAAATTAGGTAATCCCGCGGGGCTCGCCAAAAACTTTTATTATGCATACTAGCTGCAAGATATAGCTAGTATTATATAAGCATATGTGAAAGTATATTTGGATGGATGGACGTTTGTTACTCTTTTACGTAGAAACGGCCGAACCGATTTAGATTAAGCTCGCGTACTGAAGATGACCTGAAATAGCATATAGCGACTTTTTATCCCGAAAAAATAAGTTGTCTCCGTGGGATTCACCAACAACTATTATAATGCAGCGGGCTACAAGGCTTATAAAAATTATGACTTATCGGAAGTGTCAGTAAAGATTTATTTGAATGAAACATTACAATTGACACTCTCCATTATACTAGCAGCCCAAAACAAGTTCTACGCACGTTTCTTTTAAATACCAAAACATCTTGACGAGAATCGATGGTACTTTAGTGATGTATTTACCGTAAGCAAATCTGTCTCTTTGCTCTAATGGTGGGCCTATCCAGGTCAAATTATTATGTTCAAAGTTCGATTCCAGAATCTTTAAAAAACTTGAAAACTCTGTCTCCCGGTTATCTTAAATAGTAAAGGTTAAACATCAAACTTAGCATACGTGGATATGGGAATCACCACATAATTCACCATCTTATAATAATTTGCCTACTGACTTTCGACTTCCTCTACCTACCACGTAAGATACGCATCCTAATGATATAGTTAGTCTAAATATTGCTGCAACAGCGATAGCAGAAGTCCATGCGGATAAATCTTAAAAAAATGATATAGTCTTACCCCCGACACAATAAGGGATGCTATAAATTTAGCCGCAATGTGTACTGACTGTATTGTCTGTGGCATCTGCACTGTGTCTGTGGCATCGTAGTTCTTAAACGAATGTACCGATTTGGATGCGATACTTTTTATTAGAAAGCTGGTTTTCTAATTCCAATAATTTTTTCTAGCTGGTTCTTAGACATGTTCGTTAAAATCGGCTCAGACGGTTTAAAGTCATTAGCTCTTTTCAACTTGATGAAAGGGATTTAGCAACTGGTACAGGCCATCGACAATTTTTTTTTATTTTGTTAATTTAATGATGTTGCCATGTTATGGTAACTATAGCCTTAGGCTTCAGAATTCCCAATTGAAAATCATTAGCTTTTCGTGTTTTATTTTGCAAGTGATGCACATGAGGCAGGAAGGTCGTCTTATGATAAAGGGATATTTCTGTGCATTGTCATGTGCTTGTAAGATAGCCTGTAAGCTTATGTATAAGGCATATCGCTGGTCAGCCAACTACATGTATGACAATGCATCTTTAACATGGGTTCTATTAGCGACTGACGCCTATTTCAATTAAGGGATAAATCTGCTTGTTCGCCGATGATATAACAAAAATACAAAACTTTGTATGTCTTCTCTATGTTTTTTATTACTCGCAGACACAACCTAACTTTGAATTATAGAAAAGCTGTCAGTGTTAGGACATTACATACACACGTGGTTGAGATCTGAGAACCACAGTTCGTGTGTTGCCTTTGCATTAACTAGCAAAGGAATTATTATTCATTATTTGCAGTTTGGCCGCGTGAGACGAGTTTTCTTATTGCTCTCTGTGGCATTTCGCATTTACTAAACATTAATGTACGGTCGCGGTTTGCAAACGCTTAAACATGTATGTTTAAGTGTTTCTTAGTAATACAACTGTCTTTTATATAAAGGTGCGAATCATTTTTGTTTTGTTTTCGGTTCAGCGTGACTACGAGTCACGGCGAAAGCCAGTGCTTTTAAACCCTAGAATTAGCAAACAATAATGATCTGCTTTTTTATAAAAGTGGTAGCAAAAAGCAGGATATTCGCCAGTTCGTAAGTGATCGGTGATCACATTCGACTATGGATCCGTAGCACCTTAGTCATCTGAAAATGCAATGACTTGCCTAGTTTTAGTCCCAGTGCCTCACATAGTCCTGCCGCAGTAACGTAAGGACTTTTGTAAATTTGGTGTTTTGGTATAAAGGATAAGGTAGCCGGTATACTTATGGATGTGTCATTACATACTCGCCACACAGTTGACAACGCACCATTTACATCTTTGGTGTCTATAGGCGATGGTTATCTTTCTCTCCTGATGACTTATATCTACTTGTTTGCAATCCTATGATATAGAAATCTGTAATTTGGTTGACCCTGCAGGCCAACCCTGAAATTTCCCACTAAGTCGACGCATTATAAGCTCTTTTTGAGCTCAAGGTTTAAAAAGTTATGTTTGTTATAATTTTTTTATATAATAAAATAGCATTCAAGCAGATGGGTCACCTGATGGAAAGTCAACCATCGCTTATAGGCACCAAAGATGTTAATGGTGCGTTGCTAGCTCGGAACACGACAGCGACAAGCCCTGAAACTATTGCGGCAAGAATGGGTAAGGCGGTGGTACCAGACCCAGGCGAGACAATGCAGAACTCTACCACCTACTAAGCCACGATGCTAGTGACTCCCATAGCCAATCTGTTGCCTGTTATGACCTGCCTGGCAGAACGGCAGTTGTTGTTTTTTAAAATTATCTTGCTATTAAAAAGTGACCATTGAATTCTAATATCAACTCATTGTAAATTTAATTAATTTGATAATTTTAAAATTATCAAATTAATATAAAATTAATTAACATGTTAATATTTTTAATTTAAAAAAATATCCAATTGTTTTTTTTTAAATTATCTTGCTATTAAAAATTGTCCATTGAATTCTAACATCGACTTATTGTAAATTTAATTAATTTGATAATATTAAAATTATCAAATTAATATAAAATTAATTAACATCTTAATATTTTTAATTTAAAAAAATATCCAATTGTTTTTTTTTAAATTATCTTGCTATTAAAAATTGTCCATTGAATTCTAACATCGACTTATTGTAAATTTAATTAATTTGATAATTTTAAAATTATCAAATTAATTTAAAATTAATTAACACAATGATATTTTTAATTTAAAAAAAATATCCAATTGTTTTTTTTTAAATTATCTTTAACTTCTATTAAAAAGTGTCTATTGAATTCTAATATCGACTTATTGTAAATAAAATTAATTTGATAATTTCGGCTGACGCCATGTTCTTGTAGCACTTTTAGGCTGATTTTATCAATCTCCTTTCATTACCGTCGGAGAACGGTGCATTAAGTGTGAAAAAAAACCCAAATATTTTCAATAAATATTTAATATATTAGGTATATTCGTCGTATATTAAATGAGTGTTGTTTTGTATGCCCCGTTAATCCTTATTCGAATCGTTACTCGTTGTTGGCCAACATCGAGTTAAAATAAATGCTATTTATGTATCGATCGTTATCGATTTATCGTAATATAGGCGTATTTAGGTAATCTTGGAAGTTCTGTAATATACATTCAACAAAATCATATTAATAAGAATCGATAACTGGAAATTATATTATTTATGAAATTACATCACTAGCAAATACAAAAATTAAAATTATGAGAAACGAATATCTTGTTTTCATTGTTGTATCTTTTGCAATTATCTTGTTTTCTGCGGTGCATATTTGATATAAATATTGTGTTGAATAACATTCTTTTTTAATTATGGTTTTAATTTGTCAAGATTAAAAGTTCATGTCCCTTCCAAATGTTCCTAAATCTACGCCCATTTTTACTAAATCAAGGGGATGTGACGATTGGGACTGTTTGTTCTCTCGGAGGATCGGGATTTTGTGGTTCTGGCTGTTTGGCTGGTCCAGTTTTAGTGATGGGGATGATGCGCTCGCCTGCGTTTGGCAGAGGTCGCTTTGGTGCTGTAATCGTCAGGACACCATCAGAGGAGAGAGTGCTGACAAGATCGGTGATTTCGTAGCCAGTAGGGAGGATGTATCTCCGGGTGAACTGCCGGGAGATGAAACCATGCTCGTCTTGCTTTTCCTCATGTTTTCCTTCAACCAACACGGAGTTGTTTGAAGCTTTCACCGTGATTTCTTCAGGAGCGAATTGTTGGACATCTAGGATAACCTAAAATATCAAAATTAACTTTTTAGTATTCATTTTTTATGCCAATAACGATATAATACGGAAGTTGAAAAGTTAAAGTTGTTTTCTCCCATGTTGGTCCGGGCTCTCTTTGAAGCATAAACTATTCTGTTTAAAGAATAAACTGCCATTCTGCAAAGCAGTTCGTAAAGGCGTAAGATTGAGTATACCTGTAACTACCATCGTGATCACTAGGTCAACAGCGAAAAAACAGTGTGTGTGTATTTATGTACGTAAGTAAGAATGTACTCTGTTGGTTTTTTATGGTTTTTTATATTATAAGATAGCAAACAAGCAAATGGATATATAGGATATATAGAAATATCCTGATGGAAAAAGACAACAGCCGCCTATATATACAAAACATATTAATGGTGCGTTTTCATCTGCCTGGCGCGGCGGGTTGAAATTCTACTTGTAATTATAAGTTTACTGCCTTCCTTACCCTTCAAACATGCACACTTGATTGAATATATCATTTGATAGCAAACAAGCTGATGGCTCTCCTGATGGTCTCTCCATCAGTCCACCATCTACAGACAGCAAAGATGTTAATCGTGTAATAGCTCTCCGAGTGGCGGAGTTTCAATGACACCTGAATAAGTCTAACGGCTACCTTATCATTCAAACCGGAACGCGACAATAACAAGCACTGACGTTATTGTGACAGGAATAGGAATGGAAAGGAGTTAGTCTTCTTAACAAAGTCATACCAAGTGTGAAGTAAGTGAGTAAGACGGCTTAAATTCCACAAATCGATGTTTTTTCCATGTTGGTCTAAGCTGGGGATCCCTTCGAAGAGTAGGTCATCTCTGCCTGGTAGTTCGTAAAAGGCAAAAGATAAACCAAACATGTAATAGACCGTGGACAAACGAACTTTTTTTGATTAATAAGAAGTTGAGTTTTTGTGAACAGCTTTGTTTTGACGAGACAACCATGTTTTCTATCTTCGAAAATCTCGAATCGGGTAAGTAACAAAAATAGATAAAAAAGAAAAGTTTTGAGTGTCGGACTCAAAATTTTCCACTTTACGTGTTAACACAGTTAACAAGCTGTAGTGAGAAACTTAGGTTGTTTTTAAATTAATTAATTGATCAATTTAAAAATCTCTATAATTCCGAAACTAGAGTGGAGGACTCGTCCGAAAAACCATTGAATGTATAGGACAAACGTTTCATCGTGTTTTTCATAACATAATCATGTGATTAAAGTTGAAAAATAAATATTGTTATTAATAAATATTTTTCCTTCATGGAATCAAAATTTTCAAAACTTGATAACTTTATTAGTTACCCGATTCCAGATTTTTCGAAGATAGAAAAGATGGTTGTCTCGTCAAAACAAAGCTATTCACAAAAATCAGCTTGTTATTACTCAAAAAAAGTTTGTTCGTATAACCACGATCTATAACTACCATCGTGGCTAGTACGTGGTAAAGTTTTGCAACGTCTCGCCCAAGTCTGATACCACCACCTTACTTGTTCCTGCCCTAATAGCGTCAATGCTTGCCACTGCCGTGTTCTGAGTGCTAAGTGTGAGTTTTTCTTTTCGCATTCGATCGTGAGCGCGTTTCGAGTTTACTAGGAATTTGTATGTGATTTGTACAGCGCCACCTAGTGGTAAACTGGTTTCTCACGTTTACCACTAGGTGGCGCTGTACAAATCACATACAAATTCCTAGTAAACTCGAAACGCGCTCACGATCGAATGCGAAAAGAAAAACTCACACTTAGCACTCAGGTTTGGATAATGGATGGTATAGTAGCCGGTAAACTTATGCATGCGACAAAACTTTCCCAACAAATGGAAAGCAACGCACCAAGCAACAACAAGCAACGCACAGAAAGAAACCATGTCCATAGATATCAAAGATTTTAATATCTTTGTTATCTATAGACATGGTTTCTCTTTCCATTAGACCAGCCACCTGGTTGATTGTTGTGCTATGATACAAAAGTATTTTAAAAATCGTACCTCAAATTTGTCCTTAGTAAGATTAATTGTAGAAGATGACTCTTGTCTTGCAAGGTTGGCCCTCCACGGTCTGAAGTAGGAGTTGCGGAAGAGAGAAGTCGAAGGCATGGTCGAAAGGGAAGAAAGCAGGTCATCCTTACGAAGACCCATGCCGAAATGCTGATCCAGCAGTCGAGAGGGACGGTCCCAATCATCCCACCAGTCACGGAAAAGCATAGGGACTATCGACATCTGAAAACGGTCATTAACACTATTGATTATTATGTTTTTAGTTGGTCGAGTGGTTAGAGACCCTGACTAAGCTATTAAAGGAGTCGGGTTTGATTGCAGGTCATACAGGGCAAACGTTTGTGTGATGAGCATAGATGTTTGTATTTCTATTATATTACTAGCTAACTCGGCGAACGTTGTTCTGCCTTTTTAACTACTCCTATTTTTTTCTATATTTTCTCACCTTTTAAATCTTCCCTGGACTACAACAATTAATTCAAAACCAAAATTAGCCAAATCGGTTCAGCCGTTCTCGAATTTTAGCGAGACTAACGAACAGCAATTATATTTAAACAGCAATTATAGATATTAGTATTTAAAGATGTAATTTTATGTACTCTCGATTGCCGATGACCGAAATTATACCATAGACTAAACAATAAAATCTTTTTTGTTTAACCACCGACATTAGCAGTAAATAAAATAGTATGCGCTATAAGTCTATGCATGTGTGTATATGTCGCAGTGAAATTGTCAATACCGTTAGATTATAATCTACCTAAGTGATATTATAATTTAACTGCTAACCTAACCTAACCAAATTATAAAATTCCTAGGTAGATTATAATCTAACGGCTATTGACAATTTCACTGCGACATATATATCATGTACATATTTGATTGTAGTAATGTGTAATGTTTTTTTATTACTTCTGCGAGCTGCTGTGTGCAGCCTGCTGCATTATAAAACTTTTTGGCAAATCCCGCGGGATCTCATAGGTTTTCTGAAATAAAATGTAGTCTATATTTTATTCTCAGTCATCATCTACTTGTGTGCTAAATTTCATTGAAATCCGTTCGGTAGTTTTTGCGTGATTGAGTAACAAACATCCATCCATCCAAACATCCAAACTTTCGCATTTATAATATTAATATAGATGTATTTCTAATGCCTTTAAAATTGAAATATTAGGTTACAGCAATCCTCCGCAATATTTATATTGTTACAATATTTGTATTTATATTGTTGTCACAGTTTACTGTGACAAACTTCATGCGGTGGAGTATGTAGGCGTAATGTCTTAAAGAGTGGTACAAAGTTTTTACTTTTCGTATTAATATATTGATATGTATCTTTGACCTATAAGTATCACATTTGATATAAGTATCACAAAAAATAATATGATTACTTTGGGGTTAGAATTTAAAATAATTCGTGTGATCTGTCCAAAGATATTTATTACATATTCATTTACACTACTGCTTCAAAAGAAGAGTATAGAGATATTAGTAGAAGCAGTATGTACCTATATCCATTTTGCACTCCCTACAGATTTTAACCAAGGATTTAAAACGTTATAATTTCGATATATTTGCGTCCTTGTGATTGGTTATGGTATATGATATTATGACGTTGTCTTCTAGCGCTAGTTGGCAAACCAATCACGAAACAGCATGAAACGCAGGGAACCAATCACGAAACAGCAAAAATATCGAAATAATAACGTTATAAATCCTTGATTTTAACATAATATGAATTTGTCTCAGCTATAATAGTGGAGTGCCTGGAGTATTGAAAACCGCAAAACCTCGGATTAGAGTTATAGTGAATGAATTAATATGATCGATGTGGGATATTGTTTTTTAAACTATAAATTGCAAATTTTACCCAAAATTTTTTTGTGTAAACTCAACTCAAAACTCAATTGTTTCATTGTTTAAACAAATTATTATGAAAAATTAATGTTTTCACTTTAAACAGTATTTTTTTTATTTATATGTTAAATTTTCAAAGCACTATATTCGCCGCTTGACTTGTAAGGAACTTGGCCTGGAAATACTTAAAGTTGCAGCTTTAAAATGACTAAGTTGAGTTGCAAGTTCAAAAAAAACGTTTACGTTACGTATACGTTACGTTTACGTTACGTTTACGTTACGTCTACGTTACGTCTACGTTACGTCTACGTTACGTCTACGTTACGTCTACGTTACGTCTACGTTACGTCTACGTTACGTCTACGTTACGTCTACGTTACGTCTACGTTACGTCTACGTTACGTCTACGTTACGTCTACGTTACGTCTACGTTACGTCTACGTTACGTCTACGTTACGTCTACGTTACGTCTACGTTACGTCTACGTTACGTCTACGTTACGTCTACGTTACGTCTACGTTACGTCTACGTTACGTCTACGTTACGTCTTCGTTACGTCTACGTTACGTCTACGTTACGTCTACGTTACGTCTACGTTACGTCTACGTTACGTCTACGTTACGTCTACGTTACGTCTACGTTACGTCTACGTTACGTCTACGTTACGTCTACGTTACGTCTACGTTACGTCTACGTTACGTCTACGTTACGTCTACGTTACGTCTACGTTACGTCTACGTTACGTTTACGTTACGTTTACGTTACGTTTACGTTACGTTTACGTTCGGTTTACGTTACGTTACGTTTACGTTACGTTTACGTTACGTTTACGTCACGTTTACGTCACTTTTACGTCACGTTTTCGTCACGTTTACGTCACGTTTACGTTTACGTTACGTTTACGTTACGTTTACGTTACGTTTACGTTACGTTTACGTTACGTTTACGTTACGTTTACGTTACGTTTACGTTACTTTTACGTTACGTTTACGTTACGTTTACGTTACGTTTACGTTACGTTTACGTTACGTTTACGTTACGTTGACGTTACGTTTACGTTACGTTTACGTTAAGTTTACGTTACGTTTACGTTACGTTGACGTTACGTTTACGTTACGTTTACGTTACGTTTACGTTACGTTTACGTTACGTTTACGTTACGTTTACGTTACGTTTACGTTACGTTTACGTTACGTTTACGTTACGTTTACGTTACGTTTACGTTACGTTTACGTTACGTTTACGTTACGTTTACGTTACGTTTACGTTACGTTTACGTTACGTTTACGTTACGTTTACGTTACGTTTACGTTACGTTTACGTTACGTTTACGTTACGTTTACGTTACGTTTACGTTACGTTACGTTAAGTTTACGTTACGTTTACGTTACGTTTACATTACGATTACGTTACGTTTACGTTACGTTTACATTACGTTACGTTACGTTAACGTTAAAATTTTCTGAATTTAGCTCATACCAATCCCCAATAGTCCGTGAATTGTTTAATCCAGGGGTTTTCTTCAATTAACCGCTTAACAGTAGCCACATTATTTTCGTTGACGGTAGTTGAAGGCCGCCCTTCACGAAATTCGTCATGTAAAGAAACTCGACCTCTCTTAAATTCAGCGAACCATCGCCACACGGTGCTCAAACAAGTTGCTTCTCTCCCAAAAGCATTTTGAAGACAAGCAGAGAAATTTGGCATGGCATGGGTATAGCTGAAGATCTGGGGTCAAACATAGGCTATTTTTTTTTCAAAAATCAGTCCCTGGAGGGCTTAAATAGAAAAAAATAGGAGATGACATTTTTTATTAAAAGCTATTTGGACGACTTATTAATATACCCGCGGGCGAAGCTGCGCGGGTCAGCTAGTTCAATATAAAAACGTCGTCTTCAATACATCTTCCAGTACAAAAATATACAAGCCAAATTTTCACTGTTATAGAAGCACATTATTCACAGAACACGTATTACTTGCAACTAAACTAGCCGAGAAATTCGATTGTACATAGCAGCTGTCGCTCCGCTCTCCCCTCCACGTTTTTCTACCTGTTCAAAATCCCTACTGTTATTTTTATACACAAGTATCTTTGAAAAATGTTCTCATATGTCTACTCAGGTAAGATTTAACATATAAATAAAAAAAATACTGTTTAAAGTGAAAATATATGGTCAAACATTAATTTTTCATAATAATTTGTTTAAACAATGAAACAATGGAGTGCACAAAAAATTTTTGGGTAAACGTTGCAATTTATAGTTTAAAAGACAATATCCCACATCGATCATATTAATTAATTCACTATAACTCTAATCCGAGGTGAAAACCCCCAGGCCCTCCACTATAAGGGTTACATGGACGACCCAAATGTTACATCTACAGTTCAGTTGATAATTTCAACCAATTACGCAACACGAAGGATAACGATTCTTCGTAATCAGGTTCGTTTTTTAAATTAACTTTGTGGTTTTACATTCAATCAGTTTCATCCGCGTGTATCTTCGCTCGAACCCCTTTTGAAGCATACTCTATTTGGTTTTCAGCCAGCCAATTCGTAAAAGGCGAAGGATTGGTAGGTAATACATGTCACTACTATCGTAATCACTGGGTGGAATAGTACGACAACGTCTCGCCCGAACTTTTTTTATTCTAAGATAGGAAACAAGCAGATGGCTCTCCTGATAGAATGAGATAACCACTGCCTATAGACACCGTAGTGGTGCGTCGATATCGATATGGCAGGATGGTGATGCCACATGCATAAGTTTACCGGCTACTTTACCCTCCAAATCAAAATATGATAGTGACAAGCACTGAAGCTGTTGGGAGAAAAATATGTAAGGCAGTGGTACTGAAACCCAAACGAGACGTTACAGCACTCTATCACTACTAGTCACGATGTTAAGTGCTTGTCACTATCATGTTCCTTTTTGAAGGATTAGGTAACCTAAGTAATAGTAAACTTATGCATTTTTTAAAGATAGGCATATATACAGGCTGGCCTAGAAATCAACGTCAAGCCGAAAACAGATGACGGGCCAAAAGATGGTGGTTCTCGAAAAAATATGAAAAAAAAAAATTTACCTGTACTTTAAAAATTATAGCCATTTAAAAAAAAGAAAAAATCCACACTTTGTTATGATTTTTTAAGTACTATCCAAAAAATAAATAAATCCCAATTGTTTTAGAAAAAAAACATAATTAGGATAATAAAATGTAGTGTTATAGCATTTAAGAAAGCCCACTAAATGCGCCATCTTTTAATGCCACGTGCTGAAATAGCGTAGGTAGTACATTTTTTTCAGCACAGCCAGTTACAATTGTATGGTGTATGATAACAATTTTGTGTACATGTTTGGGCAAATTAGGAATGTTTCCTCTGAACCCAAGATAATTGTGTTCAAATTTTGAATTGTATTTTATACTAGCATTATTCAGTAACAAATATCCCCTAAAATAATTAAGCTAAGTAAACATTTTGTAGTCACAGTACTTGAAAAATCAAAACAAAGTGTTGATTTTCACTTTGATTTTTTTAAAATGCCTGTAATTTATAGAGTGAAGGTAAAAAAATTTTTTCATATTTATATGAGTACCACCATCCCTTGGCCCTTCATCCATTTTCGGCTTGACGTTGATTTGTGGGACACTCGTATAAGGGTAGGTTTTATGGGTTTCAGCCAAAAAAAAATTATGCGTATTCGCAGAATAGATATTTACCAAAAACTTCTATGTGTTAACTACTAATCTTCTAGACAAGACATGCGCATGTGCTCCAGTAAAGACAGAGCTCGTTGAATGAAATGCGTAAGCTCCATGAAATTCACGACGGTAACAAAATTTTTAACGCGAATATATAATATAATCTATTAAACGCTACAGCGCTGCTTAATTTTGTCTTTGGTTGGACGATTTATTATTATTTTAGTGCTGCAGCGAGTGTTAATGAAATGGAACACGACTTCTACTTTGCATAGCTTCTTTAGCACGTAATACATTAAACTCTCTAATATTTAAAACTTGTATGTTGTATAGAATATCTGTGAGTACCTGTAATTTTTCTGTGCGTATGTGACATGACTCTTCCTATAGCCCATGCATTCGTGCAGCTTTTCAACACGTTTCAAGATTTCAACGCAATTCGTAAATGACAACCAGCCATGCACTTAAAAATATATGTCTATAATTTGGGTTACTCTTATATGGGGCAATGTATACGCTTTTACATTAATCTTCTAGAAAGTATAAGAGATTTACCAGTTAATAAAATTAAAAAATATTTTAAAACAAAACTGTATAATAAAGGTATTATAAAATTAGATTATTTAGAAGACAAAAAACCTGTTATTTATTGCTCCTCATACCAATCTCATATATATTTTCGTAATCTTGTAATGTTGTGATATTTTGGAAAAAATAAAAAAGTAAAATGATATGAAAAAAGACAAGCCCGCTGAGTTTCTTCCGTCGGATCTTATTAGTGTGTGGCCGCATTTTCAACCCGATGGTAGTTTTAAAAAATATTGTTGACGCGTCCAAATAACTTGTAAATTTTTATTGAAAGAAGTGCTTCCGATTTCTAATTTCAGATTTCTGTGGTTGTCTTTTTTTATCGGGACAGTCGTCTATCTGCTTCTTTGCAATGCTATGATACAAAAAAGATATTAGTTTTCTTTTAATTAGAATTTAATTAGTCTATCTTAGAGTACTAATCAAAAAAAACACAAACGTCCAGAATTTTTTTTCAGAAATTTCGCTAGCCTTGTAAAAAACGTTAAGTTGATGACGTACCATGCAAAAATGGTGGCATTGTTAAATTGTATACAACATTAAATTATCGTCCACGCTTCAACAGTTTCACAAGATAAACGATGTTTGTTTTGTATGCGTTATTTCAGACGATTACGTCGACTACTGCGCTAAAATTACCCATTCTATTATTGAAAATCATTGAAGAATTCAATGCATTTTGACTGTGGCTACATTTTTTTTTATATCATAGACAATAATCGCAAATAGGTACTAGAGATGTTAATAAGCGTCCCAATCCAATTCACAAGGATGGAATGCCAAATGCATAGACAGACACTATTGCGGCAGGAATAGGTTAGACAGTAGTAAATCGGAATACGATAGTGACATATAATGACGCTATTGCGGTAGAAAAAGGTAAGGCGGTAAAGCCTAACAAGATATAACAGGTTTTTCCAAGCCATTTCCTGAGAGTTAATTTATGTTTTCTTGCTAGACAGTTCGCAAAAGGCAAATGATTGCTCTAACGTGTTTTTGTCATAGTGATTACTAGGCGGTAGAGTTCTGTTAAACAGAACTCTACCATCTAGTAATCACTATGACTAAGTAATCACTATCACTATGATAGAGAGTGTTAAATTTCTGTTAAACAGAACTCTACCACCTAGTAATCACTATGACTAAGTAATCACTATCACTATGATAGAGAGTGTTAAAGTTCTGTTAAACAGAACTCTAACACCTAGTAATCACTATGACTAAGTAATTACTATCACTACGATAGTGATTACTATGACAAAAACACGTTAGAGCAATCATTTGCTTTTTACGAACTGTCGAACAAGAAAACATTTAACTCCCAAGAAATGGCTTGGAAAAACACGGAAGAAATATATCCATATTAATATTATAAATGCCAAAGTAACTCAGTCTGTCTGTCTTTTTCTTCTTTGCGCCTAAAGCACTGAACCGATGTTAGAACAAAGACAATTGGAGACCTGAGAAAGAACATAGGATAGTTTTTATCCGGGAAATACCACGGGAACGGGAACTGTGCTAGTAAAACCCCGAAAATGTCTGTTTTTTAAACCAAGAGGTAACTTAGGCTCCTTTTTTCCACGCGGACGAAGTCGCGGGCACTACAAGTAACACATACATCACTAATCTATACTAATTTTATAAGTGAGAAAGTCTGTCTGTCTATTGCGATTTCACGGCTAAGCCGCTAAACCGATTTTATATATATATATATATATATATATATATATATATATATATATATATATATATATATATATATATATATATATATATAATCGTAGACTACTTTTTTTCAAAACTCAACTCCTTAAGGGCTACCGAACATGATAAAAGATTATATAGTTGTGACATATTATTCTACTCACGGAAGAAACCGCGCACGTCAGTTCGTATTAATAATTTTACTCTTTGCGATCAAAGTTAAATTATTAAGACTGAAATAATAAAATTGAAAATATGTTGGAACAAATCCAGTGGTGAATCACCTGGATACCATTTTAAATGTGATGCAACACGCTGGACTAAATACGCTGTGACTTTGACTTCAATAACATTGCTATCGTAAAATACTGCCAGGTCTCTGGTTTAATAGACTTGTAACGTTTGAATTAGGTGTTCACACCGACTATATAAATGAACCCTAATGAATGAATTTCTCCTGTGGACGTTATAACTTGAGAACGGCTTTAACGATCACACTCATCTTTTTATTAAATGCGAATACTCGTACCTAATATGTAGAAGGTTCACGCATTAAAGAAAAATAAGATACCTAATAGTGCAGAAACTTGACGGAATCGGACATCGGACAGAATCTTGACGGGTCGGGTCAGTTTAAGATAATTATTAATCCGGGCCCCTTCTTGAAAAATAGATCAACTGTCTTATTGCTAGGTAGGTATTACTTAATAGGCGAGAGAAGTCTCATATGGTCATATGTGTCTCTTAGGTGGTAGTGTTCAGCAATGTCTCGAGCGAATTTAGTACCACCGCCTTTATACCTATTCATGTTGTAATGGCGTCTGTGCTTGCAAATAGGCGGTAAATTTATGCGTATTACATTCCAACACACGGATAATATACTTCTCTACGAATATTATAAAGGGAAAACATTTGTATTTTCGTTTGTAACGAATAAACTCCAAAACTATTGGAGCGATCATAAAAATTCATTTACCATTAGAAAGCTGCTTTGCTCAGAAGTGACATAGGCTAATTTTTACCCGACTGAGCAACAGAACAGAACAAGAAGAGAAGTAATAGTTTTGGGTCAGGCGAACAAGACGCGTGTAACCGCTAGTGTATTATGTCATAACAAACAAGCATTTAGCGTTCCTGTTGGAAAGAGGACTACCAGCTATAGAGACCGATTATTTATATTTAAACGTTAAAATTATAAAATATTTCTGCATATTCTTAAAGTTGACGGCAAACTGTATCTACTAAAAAAGTTTTAGATTTCTAGATGACCGGGAATTTCCTTAAAAATCACTGCAAAATAGTCGGTTTTTGGTGTCGCTTTTTTATTATACATCCGTTCGAAATGTGGGTTATGGTCATAGTCCTGAGGGTTGTGACTCGACAGACATCTAGCTGATGCTGTGATTCTAAACAAAGGAAAAGCAACACCTAACATTTTGCGTAACCCGGAAATCTAAGCCGAGACTTCATGAATTCGAACAAGATAACCACAATTTTTACGAGGTTGTCAAATTAAGAGAAGAAAAATTAAATTTAAATGTATGTATGTATGGAAAATAAATAAATCTATTTCGTACATACAGACATACATACATATCTTCACGCCAGATCCCTTACGGGGTAGGCAGAAAGAACCCAGTGCCATACATCACGATCCTTGCAGGCTTGTCTCGCTTCCTCCACATTCATCACTCTCTTCATACACACACGCCGGTTGCGAAGACTCTTGACACCACCTTCGGACAGTACTCGATCAATCTGATCATGGTATGTCAGTTTTGGTCTTCCCCGGTACCTACAACCTTCCACATTAGCATTGTATATCTGTTATGTTAACCTTTCATCTACTATTCTATCTTTTCCCCCGTGTTGGTCCCGGGCTTCTTTGAAGAAAAGGCCAACTGCTGTTCTGCCAGGCAGGTCGTAAAAGGCGACCGATTGGCTATACGAGTCACTAACATCTCGACTACTAGGTGGTAGAGTTCTGCATTGTCTCGCCCGGATCTGGTACCACCGACTTATCTATTCCTGCCGCAATAGCGTCACTGTCGTGTTCCGGTTTGGAGGGTAAGGTAGCCGGTAAACTTATGCATGTGGTATTAGACCTCGCCACAAGATAGCAACGCACCATTAACACCTTTGGTGTCTATAGGTGATTGTTGACTCTTCCCATCAGGAGACCCATCTGCTTGTTTGCTATCTTACAGTATAAAAAAATACTATTCTATCTATTTCGTGAAGCTATTATATAGCAAAGGGACGATTATCGTACAGGTAAAAGATAACTGCTGCCTATAGATATTAAAAAACAACCCAACCATCCTATAAGTAAAATGTAATTATCATTTTGGATGTGTATAGGCGGTAGCTATCTTCAGTAGAAATCACTGTCTGAAAAACAAAGTCAGCAAGTTCACAGTTTTAGCATGAAGTTTTAAACTAAACACTATGTTATATGTAATCTAGATTTAAGAATATTACGAAATTTTAAACCACTCTGTGTGGTTTTCTGGTTAGCCGTACGATTAGCTGGTAGAGAATATTTTATGCATTAAGCTCGCCATTTGTATCCTATGCATTCTGTATGTGGTTTAGAAAAGATAAATAATTTTTTTTATATTTTTTTTTTATATTATAAGATAGCAAACAAGCAGATGGGTCTCCTGATGGAAAGAGTCAACCATCGCCTATAGACACCAAAGATGTTAATGGTGCGTTGCTATCTTGTGGCGAGGTCTAATGCCACATGCATAAGTTTACCGGCTACCTTACCCTCCAAACCGGAACACGACAGCGACAAGCGCTGACGCTATTGCGGCAGGAGTAGGTAAGGCGGTGGTACCAGACCCGGGCGAGACAATGCAGAACTCTACCACCTAGTATTATTATAAATTAAAAAAACTATGTTGGTCCGAGCAATCTTTGACGAAAAGGCCATCTGATATTCTGCCAGTCAATTCATAAATCGCGAATCATTGCCTTAATTTGTGACGATCATTATGTATGCTAGATGGTAGAGTTCCACGACGTCTATCTTGTTTTGGATCGGTAACCAGTATACTGGGGTGTGGTGACCCCGGGTCTGGTACCACCGCCTTACCTATTCCTGCCGCAATAGCGTCAATGCTTGTCGCTGTCGTGTTCCGGTTTGGAGGGTAAGGTAGCCGGTAAACTTATGCATGTGGTATTAGACCTCGCCACAAGATAGCAACTCACCATTAACATCTTACCTATCTATAGGTGATGATTTTCTCTTTTCATCAAAAGAACCATCTGCTTGTTAGCTAATGATACAAAAAATTAATACATTTATTAGATTTAACAAATAAACTTGTTTTTGTTCTCTTGGCCAACATAAGTCTGCAAGCATTGCAGAGATTCATATTCCCTGATAACGCTTTTCTATGATATTAATCTATTTTTTAAATAGAAGAGGGGGCAAAAGAGCAGGAGGTGCACCTGATGGTAAGTGATCACCGCCGCCCATGGCCATTCGCAATACCAGAGGTCTTGCAGTTGGGTTGCCGGCCTTTTAAGAATGAGTAAGCTCTTTTCTTGAAGGCCCCCAAGTCGTATCCGTTTGGAAACACCCCTGCCGGTAATTGATTCCAAAACAAAGTTGTGCGAGGAAAAAAGTGCCGAGAGAAACGCACAGTTGTGGATTTCCAGACATCGAGATGGTGAGGATGGAATTCCAAATTTTGACACGATGTCCGATGGTGGAATTCGGCGGCAGGAATTAACCCAAATAACTCGTCGGAACACTCCCCGTGAAAAATACGATAGAAGACACAGAGTGTCTTCTAATTTTTTGGTAAAAGCGCTAATCACTTTAAAACTAGGCACAGGTTTTTATTTAGAGAACTAGGTTCGGATGCAGGTAGTGCATCTTTAACGCCGTGTTGCAACTCAATAATTGAAAAGCTAAAATTGGCATACAAGCCTTTTATTTGAGGAGACCATTTATTTTCCAAAAAAAACCGTGAAATATATCCATTCCGATATAATATAAAACTAGTCTTATTTTAATTTATCTTTATTATTCTATTCTACTACATAAATCTGAAAAATCTGTCTGTACGTGCATTGGTTGTATGCAATTTTGTGATATGTATTTTGTTTCTTCGAATATTGTTCTAGATTACTCACTGATAATTTGAAAATTTTCGTCTGTCTGTATGTCCCTTTATAACACAAGAACGGCTTGACCGGGCTTGATGAAATCCAGTATACAGTGAGAACACACAATTACGCAAATGCTAGCACATATTTTTTCCACAATTTACGTTTGGCGAAATGGGCAGGTTATAGCTACTAAGATTAGTTAGACTATTATTTAAACGCAATAAAAATCTAACAACCGACTTCCAATCGCTTGTCTCTCAGGAATTTTAATTTATCAGATCCTTTATATGGGACCAAACGGGAATCATACACTGCCAAACAAAAAAGATTTTTTACAAATCCATCTAAATATGACGGAGCTGTGCCCGAATGTACATAAAAAAACCATTCAAATTGAAAACTTTTTTGGGAAGTGTCTCTAACTTTAGAGCTCAACTTAAATGGCTTCCAATACGGCTGCGTAGGAACACTCATATTCTTTGTCTTCTTTTTAATATTCTGTTTAATCCTAATGCACCAAGCTATCTGCGTGATGGGTTTTCTTTCTTGCATCCACCTGGATCACCTTGTAGATTAAGTGTTACTGCCCTTTTAAAATGTCCCCCACACAGTTCAAAATTTTTATCAAATTCTTTCCATGTTCAAGCTGTCAGGTTATGGAACTCACTACCGCCCAAGATTCGTATAAGTCAATCTCTTCCAATTTTCAAAAAGAGTCTAAGAGAACATTTTCTTGCTGGGTCTACATAGTACTTTTATTTTTATTTTATTTTTTATTTTTTCTTTCATTTGCATCGATTGTTGTTCACTTTTAAATATTATGTGGATAAATTTAATGTATCAAGACTGTTATATTCATATGTATCTAGTTTTATGATTATTGTACACTATTTTAACATCTCAATAATTATTGTGTTTACTCTTATTCGGGTCAGCTGGAAGAAATCTCTTTTTTAGGAATAAGCTCGCCCATTGTACAGTCTGTTTTTAATAATTCTCTATGTACTACTTCTCTTTTAATTGTGTACAATAAAGTATTGAAAAATAACATAAAAAAAATTATAAAATTGTTACCTTTCTAAATATTTCGTTGCAGGCGCGCGCTGCGAAGTGCTCGTGAGACTACGATGGTTACATTTCAGTAGAGATTTAAATAGAACTTTTCAGCGGCCCACACACGCTGACTCAAATGCAACACCTTGAACTTGACAATAATAGAGAGACCATCACTTATTATGGACTAATTAAAAATTGGGAATGACTAATTAAACATACACAGATGACGATGATTATTGGGAAGTCGATATATAATTTTAGTGGGTCGATTGTAGAGTCACCATAACTTATGAGCTAGAGTTTGAAATATTCCATCGTCGGCATTTGGTGTAACTGCATCTTAAAATATTTCCCTGATGATGCTGTAATAAGCAAAGGCAATTGGGTAGATAAATCTATACTTATATAATAAAGAGGTACAGGAAATTGAGTAGATCGGCCTTAAAGTGCTACAAAAATATAGCATTAGATGTAATTATCAAATTAATCTATACAAAAAAATAAAATTGGAGTTTGTAATATTAAAATAACCATTTTTTACTAAATGTATATAGATGTATAGGTACACGGCAAATATACCAACATAGCATTTTTTAAATTTTTGTCTGTCTGTCGGTCTGTCTGTCTGTCTGTCTGTTTGTTCCGATTAATCTCTGGAACGGCTGAACCGATTTCGATGGGACTTTCACAGGCAGATAGCTGATGCGACAAGGAGTAACTTAGGCTACTTTTAATTTGGAAATTTTCCACGCGGACGAAGACGCGGGCTCAGCTAGTTTAATATACAACAAGCTCATATTAGAATTCAACGGACACTTTTTAATAGCAATTTAATTTTAAAAATGAATATAGTTGGAAAGTCATGAAACTAATAAAACTTGTATGCTTTTTCTTATTTCTAAATCAAGCAAAGATTTTTATTTTCACTTTTTTTTTATTTATGAACAACCAAACAAATTAGAAAAATTTCGGAAATGTAAGACGCAAAATGTTAAGCAAACTATTGTAGAAAATGCAACAAAAATGAAAGTATTATTATAGTCGAAACTTACAAGGCAGAAGGCAAGCACAAATATGCCATCTTAGTATCATCCGAAAGAAACAAAAAAAATAACAGTCTAATTAATCTGTGAATGAGTAACAAATATTTTTCTCTAAGCAAACGTTGTTCATCTTTTAACTTTTAAGTGGTTAAAATCAAACAATGACGTGTAAATCAAATAATCTTCATGGTGAGAGATACAAAAACGTATTTATACTACACCTATTCGGAAAGCACATTAGTTCTTACTTGAAAAACGAGAAGAAAGTACCTAATTCCAAGCGAACCAATATGCGGGCGGCAAAAATGTATGGGATTTACTTTCTCCCCTTGGGGAGAAAGTAATTTTCTCCCCTCCTTTAACTTTTTAAAATTCATAAGTTTGTGTCTCGAAGCACATCAAAATGTTACTGGCCACTAGCATTTACTAAGGAAACTTGGCAGTATGTGCTTTATTTCATTTGCCTCCTCAATATTAAAAAAAAAACGATTGTACGCGCGAATTTTCTTTTTTATTGTATCTTCTTCTTACATTCTGTCCTGGTGTCTATGTCTAGTAGCGAGAATGAAGATTTATTTACGCCGCCTGAATTAAAAGAAGCTGCTCAAACAGTCATTTTAAACCTTTTGCCAGAAAAGTCCAATAAATCCATAAGTACAACATAACATATGAAGAATTTATGGATTGGAAAGGCAAAAAAAATGCGATTTCTTTTTCGGAAAGTGTGTTGATATGTTATTTTAGTGAAAAAGCTCAAAAATATAAGCCAAGTACCCTATGTAGTATATATTCCATGTTAAAAACTACAATGTTGGCCAAGAATGATATAAATATTGCGGAATATAAAAAACTTTCGGCATTCCTCAAAAGGAAAATAACATTGAGTTTCAATAATTGTAATTTTTAATATAAATTTTAACTAAAATGTTTTTATTTTCCTCATTTGTGTAGTATAAAGCAGTATGTATCACTCGGGAGAAAATGCGATACCTAACTTGAGTGTATTAAGGCCCTCAGCTGCACTTCGGGCCTCAAACTACACTCTCG
The DNA here is from genome assembly GCA_036924255.1 of Apodemia mormo. Classification (NCBI taxonomy): domain Eukaryota; kingdom Metazoa; phylum Arthropoda; class Insecta; order Lepidoptera; family Riodinidae; genus Apodemia; species Apodemia mormo. Next base: position 23,896,002 of record JAUPFN010000019.1, on the reverse strand, counting down.
TAAGGTATCGGTCATTTTCTCGCCTTGGTGAACAAACTACTATTTATCTATGTTGACAATATATTGCGTCGTGATTGGCTTAAAATTGTATATAATAATTGTGAATTCAAGTAATATTAATCTTTAAATGTTTTTTTTTTGTGATTTTTAGCATTATTAAAAGTGTCCGTAATAAAATAAACGTTTCAGAAGAAATTAATAATGTATTAAATACGATAAACATCTATCAACATGAATTGCTTTTGAGGTCAACCTTGTATAGACAATCATCGTTCTCCTTTTCTTTGTTTGTAAGGGGTAAACTCGAAAACTACTGGACCGATTTTAAAAATTCTTTTAACAATATAAAGCTACATTATTGTTAGTCACAATTAACAATACACTTGTACTTGAATTAAGTAAGGTATATTACATCCTGAAGATGCTTAAAAAGTGAAACCGGTCGATACTAAAAATATATATGTTGTGAAGTGAAATTCAAGTACAAAAAGTGTCTAACAGTAATGGAATTTCACCAAGTGACGACGATGGAAAGTAGAGAATATATAAGCTACATTATCACTGAGTAACGTAAACTACCTTTTTACCCGCCTAAGTAAAAAGAAGTATATGTGGGGGTTACGCGAAGCCACGGGGAACAACTAATTAGTAATAATCTAGAAATACAAAGTTTTAAGAGTTTATTTGAAATGGTTTATGAGCTAGTTCAATATTTTGAATGTCGGAAGACTAAGGCTCATTGGTTTAGTATCAATAGTCCATTTTTCTCTTTGTTAATCAATCTCTCAGGCAATAACCGGATCCCCTAGAATATACCATCTACCATTCTCCAAGATAAAAAAGACGAACGCTTAGTTAAACATGTAAGTTCTATCATCATTACTACTGGTAGTAGAGCTCCACAACATCTCATCCATGTTTGTCACCAGCGCCTTACCTAGTGCTGCTTCAATAGCATATTCAATTAAGTAATATATTGCATTGATTGAAGAGAACATCATGTCTAGAGACAAAAGGTAAAAATGGTGCGTTGCCACCCGTGTGACGTGTTGACATGCCACATACAAAAATTCTCTGTGTTTGTTTTCAATGCTTAATTTCCCAAAGGATTCACAGCTTGCTGTTACGGGCAATATTCCTAATTAGTAGACGAAATTTCTACTGCAAAACTACTATTGCAAATATTCTTCTTAAATGGCGTGTTTCGATTTGGCAGGTAAGGTAGCCACTTATACTTTTATTATTACCATCCCGCCATTTGAGTATATCTATTACAAACAAAACATCATATAATATCTTATCTTCTATATCTATACATATAATAAAATCGTAGGAATGTCAAAACTGTATATGTATTGAATATTTTTTAAAAGAATATCTACTTGGGGCGTGATCTACAATCGATATCGAAGCCAAAAATAAAGTTTTTAGAATTTTTGTCTGTTTGTCTGTATGTATGTCCGGGGTAAACTCAAAAAGTACTGCATGGATTTACTTAAAATTTTGCAAGAATATTTATTACTAACACGTCGGGTCAACATATAGGCTACATATTATCACGCTATCACCTACGGGGGAGAAGCTGTGCGGAGTAAACGAAGTCCGCGCGGACGAAGTCGCTGACAACAGCTAGTTTATAATATTTTTTTACATTATGGATTACTTAATACATTCACTATTTCTCACATAATAGCAATATTTGTTTCCGATTTTGGTGAAGTCCACGTACACGACAATATGGTGCAGAGTCATGAATAGCTCCACAATATGTATATTGAATTTATTTTCAATTTTAAGGTTGTTGTCACAAATCTGGGGCGAAAACCACCCATATAACTTGGTTACCGGGTGATAGAATTCTACAATGTCTCGCTCGGGTTTAGTAGGTACCACTGTCTTATCCTTTTTTAGGATTGCGTTGGAATTAACTAGCTACAAAAATTATCCTAAATCTAATCTAAATTTGAATACATGGCCACCTTACGCACAATGATTTATACAAATGCCTGAAAATTACGTTTAAAAAACAGTAGGTGTCTCGAGAATAAACGCTCTATATTCGTAGGAGGAATGACGAAAATCCTAATTTAGATTATTATTAGCAAGTAAACAATAATAAAAATATTCTTTACCTATTTATGACACATACAATAGGAGATGGCTATTGAAAAATAAATCTAATTTGAGAAGTTTTAGATCTACATATTTTGGACGTCCAAGCTAAGATGTAATTATATGTATTTGCATATATTTATAACAACTTAAAATTTAATGTGGTTCAGGAACATTTTATGGAGATAACAGACTTTATTACCTAGAGTGTTAAAAATGTAAAATTAAAAAGAGTAACTTTTTCACGCCAACTAATTTTAATTCTCCGACTAGTCTAATTAGCGAGTCATAATCTATATCTATATCTATACATATGTATAATAAAATCGTAGGAAAGTCAAAACTGTACATTGAATATTTTTTTTAAAGAATACTTGGGGCGTGATCTAAAATCGATATCGAAGCCAAAAATATAGTTTTTAGAATTTTTGTCTATTTGTCTGTTTATCTGTTTGTCTGTTTGTCTGCATGTATGTCCGAGGTAAACTCAAAAAGTACTTACTGCATGGATTTACTTCAAACTTTGCATGAATATTACTAACAGGTCGGGTCAACATATAGGCTACATATTATCACGCTAACACCTACGGGGAGGAGCTGTGCGGAGTAAATGAAGTCCGCGCGGACGAAGTCGCGGTCAACAGCTAGTTATTTATAAACTAGCTGCAGCATGCAGTTAAGGGAGCGCCGTGGCGCCCCTTGAAACGGCTGCGCCCGTGTGCATTGCACAACCTTCACTATAGGTTAAGCCTTCCCTGAACATAACAGGAAAAAAACGAACAAACAAAATTTTAATCATACAGATCGTTAGTGTTCTATTTCTTTCTAATGCGACGTTAATATAAAAATGGGTCGAAATATTTTTAATTGTTCACAAAAAATAAATGTTTATTACGTAACATTTTAAAACAGTGTTTCGTGACCTTTTCAATAGTATTAGGTGCTTAGGTTTCTTACACATACACTTAGTTCTCTTACACACATAAACACAATACAACGTCGCGTCGTGTTATACGCAGCGTAATGTATAGGAGTACGTGTAAGAGCCCTAAACGCTTCGTCTCGGTTGACGTTTTATTACGCGAATCGAGCCCCTGCTTCGCATCTCGTATAAGACAGGAGAAGAATAGTACGTGTCACTTACATCGTGATTACTAACTAGGCGGTAGAGTTCTGCAACATCTCGCCCCGTCTCAGTAGGTACTACTGGTCAGAGCACTGCGCAATAGCCAATTTCAGTTGTCAGTGTTTGACACTGTCGTATTCCGGTTTCGAGGGTATGGTAGAAGGTAAACTTATTCATCCATCCATCCATCCATTCATAATACAAGCATAGAAAGTGTGTTTAATTGATAAAACGAATATTTTAAAGATATGTATGAGTCTGTTCAGGGTGCTGCCACCGTTACGCAGTAAGTACGGCGACGGTGACAGCATGCCAGGACATTACTATGCAAGCGATCGTATTGACGATTAGAAATACGGAAAATAGAAAAGCTGCGGGAATATATAAGGTATTTGCTGAGATGATCAAATACGGTGGTCCTACTGTCTGGGAGTCTTTTTGGGTTCTCTGTAATGCATGTTGGAGGACCGGTACCGTACACAAAGACTGGCGACGCGCGGTAATAGTGCCCTTGTATAAAGGCAAGGGTTCACATATAGACTGCAATAACTATAGTCATCGGGTTGATCATCAGCTTAGGCCAGTATCTTGTAGATAAGTGGGAAAGTATGTGGCATCAGAATTTCGTCCTGCATTTATACAATTATCAAATTTATAGTGCCCTGTTGATAGGGATAAGTTGTTGAAATAAGAAGCAGGGATTAGGGAATCAAAAGTCCTTAAATAGGTTGATTAAGTGCCATCGATCTCCCTGACGCCTTGCCAATCAGGTAGTGTAATAACAAACATGGAGGCAGGAAGCACAGTTGTAGGGGCATAAGCGCCGAGTTTGTTCGTCTAGCTATTTTACTTAAATATAATCTAAAAATAAATAAATAATAAGTTAATTTTCTTACGATTTTGATTTCATTTTAATAGTTATTAGGTAGCCATTTGAGTTAGGACTTAGGGGCTGTAAGTATTTCCATCATCGGAAATCGCGTCAAAATTTAAAGTTCACCACCACCACCATCATGTCACCACCTCGATGTCTGGAAATCCACAACCGTGCACTTCTGTCGGCACTTTCTGCCTCACACTAGTACTTTGTGGAAGCAATTACCGGCGGGGGTGGTTCCGAACGGATACGACTTGGGGGCCTTCAAGAAAAGAGCTTACTCATTTTTAAAAGGCCAGCAACGCAACTACAGGACCTCTGGTATTGTAAATATTCATGGGCGGCGGCAGGTGCACCCCCTGCTCGTTTGCCCCCTCTACTATAAAAAAAAATATTGTAAACGGTTGACCCTGCAGGCCATCCCTGAAACTCCCCGCTAAATTAAGGTATTTTAATCTCAAAGGAGTAAAAACTATAAGCATAGATTTTTTCAGTTCTAACATCTATTTTGCTAAAAATGGCAGTATTAAGATTTTTTGAAAATCTGTACCTATATTTTGGAAATGATAATCGATTTTGATGTTTCGAATGGCATTCAACTCACATTTTGGGGTCTAGATTATTGCTTTAGCTAACGATAAACGATATGTTGAAAAATTTCGAAGGAGTATCAAAAAACATTTTTTTCGAAAATTTTCATTGATAAATTCCAAAATAATTTACCGATTTTGATCCAATTAGCGGTATTTGACGCAGTTTTTAAAGGAGTAAAGCTAATAAGATTTTTTAATCAATCGGTTTATTAGCCTGAAAGTTATTTCAAAAATATTAAGTAAGTTTGCTAAAAACAACGTAATTTTAATATTCAAAAAGCTGTAACTTTTGAAAATTAGATTCGATTTTGATTCTTGAAACGGGATCCGACGTAGTTTTTTTAGTACTAAAATATCGTAGAATATCAAAAAATGATTAATTGAAAAATTTCGAAGTTACGTCGTAAAAACATTGTTTGAAATTTTTCGTCAGTGATTACTCCTAAACGGTTAAACCGATTTTGATGTAATTTATGTATTAGACGTAATTTTTGAGGAATAGAACTGATTATTTTTTGTACTTAATCGGTACATTAATCTAGAAGTTACATTAAAAAAATACTGTTTCGCCAAATTAGTTTTTGGGTTTTTTCAAAATTTCTAAAAATCTCCTGGGCCGACTTGGTTCAAATTTTCAGAAAGTTTATTAATATATATATTAAAGGATCGAGCCCACTGAAATGGGCCATGCGGGTCGGGGCGGGCCGCATCGCAAGGGAAAACCCAGCATCGTGTACTTCGTATAAAATGTATGAGATGAGAACGATCTAGACGAATTTTGTAGTGCGGCCGGACCCGTTGAGGCCCGCCTCAGTGTGCTTGGTCCTAAGAAACACTATTTTACTTCAAAAAATTGAATTGTTTTATTTAATAACAACTCGCAACTACTTTTTACATTATCACACTTAAGACAGCATCTTTGCTAAATAAAAATAAGATAAATATAACGGGTTGACTGGTAAAATACTGTAGGTACATGTTGGAGGACACGATAGTTAATTGTCCTATTTAACCAATAAAATATAATAAAAACGTGTATTGCTTAGCTACGTAATAGACGTCAACGAAATTATGATGGTAATATTAAAAAAATATGTTCACCGTGAAAGCAATAGGCGCGTGTTTTGACACCACGACCGTTGAGACCGATCTTATACCGTTCGTGACAGCGACGGTTTTCGTACCGTAACGTAATGTGAAGCTTAATATGATTGTCATATTATGTATACACCAAACAGTTAAGTTTTTAAAAGTTAGTTTTAGGTTTTATTGTGAGCCTCTGGTTCATTGATAAACGTGATAATATATGAAACACCTCGTTTATGATATAGCGCAGCACTTTTAGTATAAAATTATACCAAGAATATATTATACATATCAAAATATAAAAATTGATCGAGTACTGTCCGAAGGTCCTTTCATCCAGAGTCATCAGTTAAGCCAGGACTTCCCAACCAAGGCGGCACCCCCCCCCCCCCCCTAAGGAGGCGTAGAGAAATGTTAGGGGGGCGTCGTACGTAATATGTAAGATTACATTTTCAAAAAATAAATTAACGAGTAGGTAAATAAGGAATATAAGGGCGGCATGAAAATTTTACTTTTGCTCGGCTCGGCGAAAAAAAGGTAGGGAAAGCCTGAGTTAAGCCATCTGTCATCAAGTTTTCGCAACCGGCATGTTTGTATGAAGAGAGTAATTAATGTGGAGGAAGCAAGAAAAATCTGCAAAGATCGTGACTTATAGCACTCGCTTCTCTCTGCCTACCTCGTTAATTATCATAAAAAAATTGCACAATTGTATTTTAAATAGTTAAATTTTATTATTGGTTCATATTTTGTGTAACAAATCTATGTGCAATATTTATATTATAAATATGTACATATAATTTTTCTTGATATTTGTACTTTTTGACAAACCACAAAATCACGGCTGTGAAATTAAATTGGCTGCACCATTCTTTACATTTTTGATCTCGAATTACATTTCCGAAATCATATCAGATGTCCTGGAAAATTTTTGATAAAGGTGAACGCACACTTATCCGAGCCGAACGCGTCGAACGAAACGAAATTTAGAATTCTGTGTATGAAATCTCATGAATTCGATGTCTATTCGACGCGGGAAAATGTGCGAGGTTTCATGAGATTTCATATACAGAATTCTAAAATTCGTTTCGTTCGACTCCTTTGAATCGTTCGGCTCGGATAAGTGTGCGTTCACCTTTAAGATTCTATCTGTCACTTTTTTAGAAGTCTGAGTTAAGACATTGGTCAGGAACAAGGAAGTTACATTCTACCCGAAATATTCACACGCGCTTCAAAATCGTTCCGAAGAGTACCACGATATGGGTGGAGTGTGTCTCTTTCTACCAAGGAAGTTACATTCTACCCGGAATGCTTACACGCACTTCAAAATCGTTCCGAAAAGTACCACGACATGAGTGGAGTGCGTCTCTTTCTACTAAATAGAAGCGCCAATCGCCATATCTAAGTGTGGCCATGCGTAGTTTGCAAATTACTACTAATTAATTACTAAGTAATTCTACTAATCTGAGAAACAGTTTTTGCATTGCATAAGTAATTACGTAATAATTAATATAAGCACATTTTGGAACGTACTATGTTAATTACAATACATTTTATGCTAATAATTTATTTATCGACGTGTATGAATAAAAAGGATTTAACAATTACCGAATATGTAAAAATCTACCATCTAGATCGTTTTATTTACACTGGCAATTGCAAGAAAGGGACAACATCCACTCTTGTTGTTGTCTTGCTCAGAACGTTTTTCCCCTCTGTTATGTAAGAAACAAATGTCAACTTTATGTGTAACGAAATAAAGTACATTTTTATTTTCAAATATTGCTTCGTAATAATTCCAGTTATAGTATATAAGTTCCTTGCTTTCTACTAAATAAAGCGCCAATCGCCATATATAAGTGCGGCCATGCGTAGTTTGCAAATTACTACTAAGTAATTCTACTAATTTAAGAAACAGTTTTTGCATTACATAATTAATTACGTAATAATTAAAATAAGCACATTTTAAAACTCACTATGTTAATTACAATACATTTTATGCTAATTTATTTATCGACGTGTATGAATAAAAAGGCTTTAACGATTACTGAATATGTAAAAATCTACCATCTAGATAGTTTTATTTACACTGGCAATTGCAAGAACGGGACAACATCCACACTTGTCGTTGTCTTGCTCAGAACGTTTTCCCCCTCTATTATGTAAGGAACAAATGTTAACTTTATTTGCAAAAAACGGCGGGAAACTTCGAATAAGCGCGGGTTTTCTCTCTTGGTCTAAAATTATTTTAATTAGTAAATATCATTCAAATTAGTTCATTTAGGTATAATTATAGTATTTTTCTTTTTCTTTTTTAATATAAATATTATTAATCATCTTTATATAGGGTAAGTAGTTTAATTTTTCATAAAATATGAATGAACCTCCTGATCCAGGGGGTACAGTCCCTCCTGCAACAAATTTCGTCACAATTGAATTAGACGAATCTGGTATGGAAACAGATAATTCTATAAAATCATCCAGAAAACGGTATCATTCACACAAAATTTGTAAGCAATGTAACAAAAAGAAACGTAAAAATCTTGGTAGCCAAAAGGACATTGGTTGTTTGTGTAGAGATGAGCCATGTTCAGTTAAAGATTCAAATAAAGACTCATTGACCACTTTAAATCCTTTGTCTATAGAATCAGCAACTAACTCTGCACACTCATCACCAACGGGTAGAAGAAATTATAACCATTTAGATGCTTCACCTTATACTATACATGTACAAAGATTACAGTCAACCGAGAATGATGGGACAACCCTTCATCCCATAACTCTTGGCAGAATACTAAAACAAAATAAAGTAAATAACATTAATAATGGCAGCATTAAGAGAATAGGCAGAAACAGAATCTCAATATCCTTTTCTAATTATATAGATGCAAATCAGTTCCTCGATAATAAGCTATTATCTGAAAATAAATTAAAAGCTTTTATTCCATCTTTTTCAATTACTCGAGTTGGAATTGTTAGAGGTATACCTGCTGAATGGTCTCCGGAAGAGATCATGGAAAACATTACAACTCCATTTGGCTGTGGTAATATCATTAAAGTTAGACGCATAAATTATAAAGTAATCGTTGAGGGCTCTCCTGTGTGGAAACCCACTCAGTCAGTTGTAATTTCTTTTGATGGTCAAGTTTTACCAAAGAGAATATTTATATGTTTCACTGCCTTACCTGTAGATTTATACATTTTTCCCACAATCCAATGTTATAGTTGCTGCCGCTTCGGACACACAAAGACACAATGTAGATCTAAACCTAGGTGCTACAGAAGTGCTAGGGGAACATAGTGGTGAATCATGTAGAGTAGACGATGACTGTGTACAGTGCTGTTTGTGTTCTGGTACACATGTTGCAAATAGCAAGATTTGCCCTGAACTTAAACGTCAAAAAGATATAAAACTCTATATGGCTCAAAACTGTGTTTCCTATGCTGAAGCATCGAGGTTACATCCAGCAGTTTCAAAATCATTTGTAGAGGCTCTTTCATCACCAAAAACTCTCACAGATAGTAATGACTTACCTGTAATTGCTAAGAACAACACTTCGTATAAAAAAACAGTGTTTCTAAAACCCCGATCCCCAATAAATTCAAGTAAGGGTTATGACAAGGAAAGCCATAAAAATATACTTCGGGAATTTTCTATACCTACTCCAGCTGATGGGTGTGCTTTAGGTCAAATAAACACAATTAGTGAATTACAAGGTCCTTTAATATCAGAAATAATAGAATTACTACAAACATTAGCTCAATCCAGCCCTTATTTACCGTCCAACGCTGCTCATCTAGTTGAACTTATATCACAATCTATACCTTTTAATAATGGATACAAACATAATCCAATGGAATTGCCGAAGTGCAATAAGCAACAAAAGTGATTTAATATATTTAATAAATAAATACAATCCGTATTTAGTTAGCTTATCTGAAACTTGGTTAAAGCCAAATTTTAGCTTTAAGCTAAAAGGTTATTCAACGGTCCGTCAAGATCGTTCTGACGGGTATGGCGGTGTTGCCATACTTATAAAGAGAAACATTCCTTTTTTACCAATACCCATCGCTGTAAATAATAATGATTTCTCAATTGTAGCTATAAGTGTAAATAGTATTTGTTACATCTCTGTATATATTCCCCACCCTTCATCATTCATTTTACATCAAATTAATAAAATAATTGAAACTATGCCTAAACCATTAGTAATACTGGGTGATTTCAATTGCCATCATGAGTCCTGGGGCAGCAGTCGAACTAATTGTTATGGTGAACAATTATTGGATATCCTAGATACAAATAATTTGTGCATATTAAATTCAGGATCTCCGACACGCCGGACTCAACCTACAGAGAGCTATAGTGTAGTAGATTTATCAATTTGTTCCCCAAATTTAGCTTCAATACTTTCATGGTCAACATTACCTTTTACCTACGGCAGTGATCACTACCCTATCATTATTAAATCTCCATCTTGTAATCACTCATTTACCTTAAATAATAATAGTCCTTATAAAAAATTCAAACTTAAATATGTAACAGATGATATGTGGCAGGATTTTAGCAAAACTATTGATGAAAAGATATCTATGTTATCATCCACACGTGACGAAAAAATTAAGCCAGACATACATTTTACCGATATAATTGTTACTACGGCAAAGAGCATCTTTCCAACGGTAAACACATCTACTTACATTCCTTGTCCGCCATGGTGGGACAATGAATGTAAGAAAGCTATCGAGGAAAGGAAAACTGCAGAAAAAAATTACCGTAATAACATAACTGAAGAAAATTACGATCTTTTGATAAGTATCATGAAAAAAAATAAAAAGTTATTCAAGCAAAAGAAACTCGAAAGTTGGAGAAAATTTTGTACTTCAATTACTCCAAGCACACATTCGTCTTTAGTTTGGCAAAATATTAAAAAATTCAGGTCTGCTTTTGATAATCTCTCAACTATAACCCTTCATCCTTCAATTACTAATAATTTCCTAAATAATATAGCTCCACCAACAGTCAATAAGGAAATAATAATAAAAGATGATGATGAAGAAAGCTTTTTAGAATTGTGTAAACCATTTTCTATAGATGAGCTTAAAAATGTAATAAATTTTACTAAAGATACTGCTCCAGGATATGATGGCATAGTTTATTCATTTATAACTCACCTGGGAGATATTTCCCTTGAATATTATTTACATATTATAAACTCAATGTTATCTTCTGGAAAAACACCTCCATCTTGGAAAATTCAAATCGTTTTACCTGTTTTAAAACCTAATAAAAATCCTTCCGAAGTGTCATCTTATCGACCAATTGCTTTATCATCTGTTTTAATTAAAATAATTGAGCATCTTATCAAAAACCGTCTTGAATGGTACTTGGAACATAACAACATGTTAGCCAGAAGCCAATATGGTTTCAGAAAAGGGAAGAGCACTATGGATAACATAAGCTTATTAAGTACCGACATTAGAATTGCTTTTTCATTAAATAAATCTGTACTTTCGGCTTTTCTAGATCTCACTTCTGCATATGATAATGTATTAATTTCAATTTTAGCAGAAAAACTAAGAATATTAAAAGTCCCTCATAACCTTGTTAGACTAATTGTAAATATACTCACTGATAGATCAGTCAAGGTTACAGTTGATAATATTGTACATACTCGTATATTGTCTAAAGGTCTCCCTCAGGGGTCGGTGTTAAGTCCACTTCTGTATAATGTCTATACATATGACTTGGAAACCTTTGTAGGTAATAATACAAAAATTCTACAATATGCGGATGATCTCCTACTTTACACTACAAACCAAAATATTGATATAGCTAATTCGGAAATCAACTTGTCCTTAAATAGATTAAGAATTTGGCTGGACAAAAATGGCCTCCAAATATCTCCTACTAAAAGCTCTTCCGTTTTATTTACAAGAATGCGATCTCCTCCTAACTACACAGTATTATTTGATAACAAAGTTATACCAAACAACAATAGTGCAAAATTTTTAGGAGTAATTTTTGACTCAAAACTTTCTGGGACACAATATTGTGATTATATATCTAACAAGTGCGAAAAATTAATTAATATAATAAGGTGTTTAGCAGGCATATGGTGGGGTGCTCATCCGTTTTACCTAAAACTTATATACAATGCTGTTATAAGAAGTGTTTTAGATTATGGTACCTTTATTCTAGAACCTTGTAATAAATCGGGCTTAAAAAAACTGAACACAATACAATCTAAATGCTTACGGATTATATGCGGCGCTATGAAGTCCAGCCCCTTAAACGCTTTACAAGTCGAATGTTGCGATCCACCCCTACAATTACGTCGCCAGTTCCTCTCTGATCAATACTTTTTCCGGTGCTTATTATTTTCAGATCATCCACTCATACAAAAACTACAATTGCTTTCGCAGATAATTGAACACTCAACATATTGGTCAAAAAAATCTATTCCGTGTCTCGTCGTTAGTTATAGAAAATATTTAACACTATCTGCTCCAATACATCATTCTTCAATTCTTTCTTTGTTTACTTGTGATTATGATTCCTTAATGAAAAAAGCTCTAATAAATTTTGATTTAGGTATCCAAAAACGCGACATGAATGCAAACGATGTATTTAATTCTATTATTGATGATAATTTTTCAGATTATCACCTTATTTTTAGTGATGCGTCTAAACATAATGTCAGTAGCCACACAGGAGTAGGAATTTATCATAAACAGTATAAAATTACGCAGAAAGTCAAACTCCCACCAGAATCTACGATTTTCTCTGGAGAGTGTATGGGCGTTTATAAAGCTATCGAATATGCTCTATTATGTAAACTTAAGAAAACAATTATATTTACTGATTCTTTAAGCACATTAAAAGCAATTGGCAATAATTCTTTTAAAAAAACGCATCATTCCTTAATATATGAAATTAAAAAGTTGCTTGGTATTTGTCGTCAAAACCAATGTGAAGTGATATTTTGTTGGATTCCGGGTCACGTTGGTATTCAAGGCAACTGCAAAGCAGACGAACTTGCAAATGATGCTATTGTTAGTGGCGATATTTTCCCATATAATATATATTGTTCAGACTTAAAATCGTTCGCAAAACATACACTTTATACCTCTTGGCAAGAGTTATGGGAAAAAAGTAGTAAGCAGAAAGGTTTCTACTACTTCAATTTGCAACCCACAATTCCTCAAAAACCTTGGTTTTACTCCATGAATCTTGATAGGAAAAGCTCTAGCATCCTATCAAGATTGAGATTAGGTCACACTAGTACGCCTTATCATCTGGCAAAATTAAAACTAATAGAAAGCCCTGCGTGTGACTGTGGAGCAGAAGAAGCTGATGTAAATCATATTTTCCTTTCATGTATAAATTTTGACCACTCCAGTTTGTTTGAATCTTTAACTTTATCTGGAATACCTTTTCCTACATTTGTACCTTACTTTTTACTCAACAAAACTCAAGAAATATATAAAATGCTTGCAAATTTTGCTGTAAATAATGATATTAAAATTTAATTTTGTTTTATAATGTAAATATTTATGATATCTATTTTATTTCTTGTAATTATAATTATTATATTGTAATATATTATACTGTAATATAATATATTATATATATATATATATATATATATATATATATATATATATATATATATATATATATATATATATATATATATATATATATATATATATATATATATATATATATTACATATATTATATTGTAATATTGTCTGTAACTTTACACTTCTTTTTTTTTAAATAATTTTTGTTAAATTTGTAAATTTATTACCTATAAATCGTAAAGTGTACTCTTTTGAATGATACAAAATTTTTCTCGTCACGGTTTGATTATAAAATATTGTATAAGTTTCTCGGTCTGTTTGTTACTGGCAACATGTATTCATATACTTTGCCATCAAGAAAGGAAAAAAAAAAAAACTTTATTTGCTACGTAATAAAGTACATTTTTATTTTTCAAATATTGCTTCGTAAAATTCCAGTTATAGTATATAAGTTCCTTGGTCAGGATCAAGGAACTTATATACGATAACTGGAATTACTACGAAGCAATATTTGAAAAATAAAAATGTACTTTATTTCGTAATAAATAAAGTTGACATTTGTTTCTTACTTAACAGAGGGGGAAAAACGTTCTGAGCAAGACAACGACGAGAGTGGATGTTGTCCCTTTCTTGCAATTGCCAGTGTTAATAAAACTATCTAAACGGTAGATTTTTATATATTCGGTAATCGTTAAATCCTTTTTATTCATGCTCGTCGATAAATAAATTAGCATTAAATGTATTGTAATTAACATAGTGAGTTCTGAAATGTGCTTATTTTGATTATTACGTAATTACTTATGCAATGCTAAAACTGTTTCTCAAATTTGTAGAATTACTTAGTAGTAATTTGCAAACTACGCATGGCCACACGTATATATGGCGATTGGCGCTTTATTTAATAGAAAGAGACACACTCCACCCATGTCGTGGTACTCTTCGGAACGATTTTGAAGGGCGTGTGAATATTCCGGGTAGAATATAACTTCCTTGGTCAGGATACCCAATAATTAATTTTGACAGTTAACTTTTGAGTTTTGACCATAGAAATTATATTTAGAGGTCAATGGTTTTGACAAAGGGTTGACAAATCAAAAGTGTCAAAACATTATAAAGTAAACAATATGTCTTTTTGATTATTGAAGATATTTTTTTGTATCGTTTCAATAGCGTAAACTTTGTTTAATTATATTTTGTGTTTTTCCTTATCAGCTCTATGTCAACATATTAATTAATAATTATTACCTGTTAAATGTATTTGTATTGGAATAAAAGAACGAAGTACATCACTTGTATTCATGTTAAGCCGGTCTTCGATTGTCATGCTTGAAATCTTATCTGCAAATATCTAGGTTTGACTTCGAAATGCTGATAATGCAACAGTTTCTTCAGTCATGACTAGTTACACCGTGTTGCTCAATTAATACCTATTTCCGCCCATGCGGAAATTTTACATAGGTTATAAGCAATTAAAGGAAAGTCTGTTTATTAGCATTTATACACGTTATGTTAACATCGTGTAGTTAAATAGAAATCAAAGCAAAATGTTGTCGTGGCTCGTCCATAGATGGACTGGACTATGGCTTTTGATGACAGCTTTAGGGTCTTTGACTTTGTTTTTGTATGGCTTTTTTCCATTGAAGTACCACTCAGGAAAACTAGCACATATGGATGATCTTCCAAATTTTATTGAAGGAGTCAGGTAATTCTTTTACTTATATATTCCTTAAAAATGTTACAACTTAAACCTATAGTAAACCGTAACTACCATAAACCATAATAATGTTCAAGTGATTAATAAATGGTTTTTTGATTGGTACAGAATAGAAAAAAATTTTTATTTTTTTATTTAGCATTGATGGTCAGGAAGTTTATAACTCTGGAGAAAACACTGTCGTTTTAATGGTAATAGATGGCTTAAGATATGATTTTGTGACAGAAGAATATATGCCATATACAGGCCAGTTGTTAAAGAATAAATCAGCATGCATCTATGTTTCTGTAGCAGAACCACCAACAGTCACAATGCCTAGAATAAAGGTAACTTCTTAATTTTAAGAGATAAGCTTGTTTAATGTCATAAGGCATACGTATCAGATGCTATCAATATTATATATGTTAAGTGCTTGGTAATAAACATTACTGTTTTATGTAAATGAATATGAATATTAGACACACATAAATTGTAATTTATAGAATCTCAACATGTTCCAAATTTCTTAGATGTCTGTAAATCTAATCCTTATACTAAGTACATCTATGAAGTCAGTAGTTTGATCATAGATATGTAAAGGGTGAAAACCCCCATGAATAACTTAATGATGACCAAATGAGGAGAGTTTACTCAAGTAAGGAGTTTCTTTGCATGAATAGGTACTTGCTATATAGCACAAGACTAACAAAAATTTCTTTTTAAATATTTTATATAGTTTAAATTTGTTAAGAAGTTAAATTAGCACAAAACTAACAAAAGTTTATTTTTAAATAATTTATTTTGTTTAAATTTGTTAAGAAGAAGTTAAATATAAAACAAATTAAGCCTAACATTTAAATTATTCAAAACTCCTCTAACAAAAAGTTGATATTTATTTGTTTAAAGTTTATGCACAAACATGTACAAAGTTTGACTTAGTCTATGCCTGCACAGGAAGGTGGCTTGCTTAGTGCCTATAGCCTAGCGAACAACCTAGCAAGTATCTTAACCAAGCCGCCTGCCTATGCGATGAGGTGCACAGGAAACTAATTAAAATCGTTAGATACCAACATAATTTCCTAATGAATATTTCATATTGTTTTCGAGATGTGAAAAAAAAATATTTTTAATGGAAAACCATCCATTATAGCTGAAGAGTATTACAAATTAGGTTTTCTGTAAGCCAGTTACAGATTTTTATGTGTGTGCTATTAAATAACACTAAAATAACATAACATACACTAGAGAACAATTCTTTAACACAATTATTTAAAAGCGTTAACAATGTACTTGTCAATGGGTTTCTCACCTTGGACATACTAATGACATATAGGTTGAGGACTAATACCTTCAAATTTTATTAAAATTATTATTCACTTAGACAAAGAATTTTATTTATAATTGGCAGAAAATTGGGGTACTGACGGAGGAGGTTTATTCCTTAAAAATCTAGATGGAACATTAAATTAATTAATGTAAAATGTAATAAGGCTCAGGTCTCAGGATAGTCAATTTCGTTTTGTAGAATTCTTAGTAGAATAGTACAATCAGCTATTTCTCTTTAATTTTTAAGGGAGAAGGTGACATTTGGCACATTAATGCAGACTTATATTGAAAGTTAGTTTTATCTATACATATAATAAAATCGTAGGAAAGTCAATGTATGTCCGGGGTAAACTCAGAAAGTACTGCATGGATTTACTTCAAATTTTGCATGAATATTACTAACAGGTCAGGTCAACATATAGGCTACATATTATCACGCTATTACCTACGGGGGAGAAGCTGTGCGGAGTAAACGAAGGCCGTGCAAACAAAGTCACGGGCAACAGCTACTAACATATAAAAATCTAAGTATAATTTAACAAACTTATTTCAGCCATAATTATAAATTAACAGAGATGAATTAAGCAATGGTTCTTTCCATACTTGCTTAAAAATTGTTTCTATAAAGAATACATATATGGGTAATTATCAATTCAAGATATTTAGCAAAACTGTTATTTTTTTGTAGCATAATAGAAAATGATATTGATAGACTACGCCGAATATGAATTAGTGACAGGAATAAGTGAGGTGCAAATCTGGATAAGTTTCTAGTCAATCATTGAATAGCAAACAAGTAGATGATTCTCATGACGTAAAGAGATAACCATTGCCTATGACACCAAAGATGTTACTTGTATATTGATATTCATGTGGTGGGGATGTAATGCGTACATAATTTTACTGTTTAAATACCAAAATGTCAGTTGCAGCCAAGTGACAGTGTTCCAGCAGGAATAGGGAGGGCAGTGGTACCAAGTCTGGTCATGTTACAGAACTCTACCATTATGCTACCAATTGTTGTGACACATTCAGCCCTGTAACGGTGCTTGATTTACAGTCAATCTGTTAAAATGTTTTTTCAATATATTAAAGTACTTTTATGTACTATATATTATGTGTTTTTGCACCCACCCTGTACTTGGGTAAACCTCAGAAACTTCACAAAGAAAAATTTTGGGACAATAGGATTTGGACCTAATGACCTTGCCTCTGACCAGCACGCTCTCACCAACTGAGCAACTGCTGCCTAGTTCAAGGTGGTGAAATTCTTCTTCATTTGTGATCACTTTCGTCGAGTATACTGATGCTATGAGATATACATATGTATACACCAGTTATATACATACATAACAGATATAACAAGCAACAAATAAACAACAACAACAATATATAATATAGAAAGCGTGCCAGCCAAAGGCAAGGTCCCTTTTTTCTTTAATGGAATAATTTAATCCTATTAACACTGATTTATGGTACAATTTAACATTATTATCATTTTATCACAGTACCAAAGAAAAATATTGCTAAAATAAATTTTGGTTGTTCAATAATGTCTGTATTCATCACAGGCACCTCAACAAAAGAAGGAAAGAGCACAATGGAGACGCACCATAAACTTCTGGCGGGACATATTTGCAAGTGTCATTTTCTGTAAATACACTGCTTAAGTTTTGCTTTAGTGTTTTTATCAAAGAAAAAACTGTTGATTTATCAATAATTACATTGGTTTAGATATATTTTTTAATGTTTTATAAATAATTAGTTTTTTCTTTGGTATTGTATAAATGCTTGTTATAAGGAATCCGTAAATTATGTCCTTCATTTACCAAATTATTAAATAAAATGTCACAATAATTATAAATTCCATCACAGGGCTACATATGTTGAAATGTTTGTATATCAGATCTGGAAATAAAATTTCAAAGATTTTTTGTAAATCCTTCTCTCTTTATGGAAATAGATTTTAATGATTTCTCTATAAAGATCATAATGTTATTGAGATTTTTCAAGTCAAGAAAATGACTTCTTAGCAACAACCTTTTGCCTCCTGTAGTGCTTTTAATGTGTAGTTCTTTATAAAATTATTAAAACTATCAAGAGACATTGTTACTATTAATTAAAATCGGCTACACTCACGTTTAATCGGCCTATTAAACGTGAGTGTATGCCGATTTTAATTTAAAGTTTAGTTCTTTATGTTGGTGTGATCCAGATGAATAAAGAGTATTTTTCAGTTAAAAATCCAAAGTTACATAGAGGATGACATTTTGAAGTTTAAGTAAATATCTTGAGTAATTTTCTCTCCATCTGTGAACAATTTCCGATGTTTTAAAAAATGCATTTTTTAAAGTGCAAGACTTATATAGCTGTGTTAGACGATTTTTAGTAGATTTACCCCACCTTTATTAATTATCAGTTTGCATCAGCGTAATGCTAATATGTAAGGTGAAATTATACAATTTTAATTTGCAATATTACAATCAGTATAATTGAAAATACAGTTTAAAGTTTTCACTTCTGTTGGCAGTCCTCACAACTGCCTCCTATTTTTTGTTTGGGCATTTAGTATTCTCTAATAATTTGTGATAAGATTTACGGATCTCCTGAAAAACTTACGTGGCGACATTTAGCATTACTGGTGGCTTGTTTTTTTATTTATAAGTATATAAATAAAAAAAGGTTGCAAATACAACTTAACATTACAGCAGATAGAATTGCAGGCCATATACTCTCACAAAATATTATATGATACATGATACCTTTACTGCAAAATGTCACCATGTAATCCAAAGTATATGTTGTTTTAATCGTGCTTTTTTGTTTTTCCGTATACATAATAATTTCAATTCAATAATTTCAATAAAAACCAACAAATCATGCTGTCTCATTTTCACCTCACTTTCCTTCATTTACTATAATATACATATTTAACTTGTAAATAAATATAATACATTTAGTAATGTCGTTTAAAATGTTTTTGTATTAAAATCTTTTATAATCATAAATGTCTGCAAAATTACAAAATTTATATAAACCACTACTTGTATTTGATTTGTGAATGCAATACCACAACTGTAAATTACATTCTTTAATGTATTACTCTTATATTTTCATTAATTAGAATTTCTTTACACAGGCTATGATGACAGGCAGTGTATCTACATTTGCGGATGTAGCCTTAAATTTTGGTGCACCAGCAGTTCGTGGGGACAGTGTACTACGGGTAGCAAAGTCAAGAGGCCGTCGTTCGGTTATGTATGGAGATGACACATGGTTAAGATTATTCCCTGGACTATGGTCGGAACACGACGGCACAACATCGTTTTTTGTAACAGATTACACTGAGGTATATCTTGAATATTGAGCTCTATCAATGTAAACATTGAAGTGTTTTTCTTGCCTAATCCCACGCCTTAAAGTTTGTCTCAAGTAATATAAATAAATTATATCACTGGGAAACTAAATCTAGTGATTTATTTACTCGTGCGTCAAAAATATTAAAAGTATTACCAGTTGTCTTGTGGTGTTGACAGAGTGTACTAAACGTCAATATAGTTCACCATGATTCATTGGTTTGTCGGTTGGTGAGATAGGTAGTGAGTTTCCTGACTTGATAACAACTACATACTGCTTGCTTCTTGCAATATACGGTGCCAACACTTTTACGTGCTCGTTCGAGGCAGATGTGTATTCCTACCATATTAACTACATACATACTAAATCATAGAGATCTGAAACGCCTCGCCCGGGTTTCCCAGCGCAATAATAATAATAATAGTGCTGGACAAATTACACAAATTGTCTAACTATCTAATCTAACTCCAAATTTAGCAAATTATTTGCTTGTGTTATGGGTGTTAGTCAACAATACTAATACATAGAAATACATATATAAATACTGCTACATACCTATTAAACACCCAAACCGAGAAATACAAACATCTATGCTCAAACGTTTGTCCCTGTCAAGAATCGAACCCGAGCCCTATCGATTCGTGGTTAGATTCGCTAACCATTCGATCAAAGGGGGCGATTAACTGTATTAGTGCTAGTCAAAGTTGTATTCCGGTTTGAAAAGTAGGGTAGTGGCTACACTTATGCTTGTGGTATTAAATCCCGCCACTTGCTTGGAGCCTTATATGCTTGTTTCTATCTTATACATCTATGCGTAAATAATGCTTTGTTAACTTATATAATGCATCAATAAATAATGGACTACCTCGTTGGTTAGCGACACTTTACTACATAATCAATGGCACACGTTCTCTTTTCCCGACAAGACTTTTTTATCAAGTTGCGTCGATTTGGCCGTGCCTTTAAATAGCGAACTTACTGCTACTGCTTTCTCCTCTTAAACGCTCAAAATGATCAGACTCGATCCAGTTTAATATTTATATAATGTGGTAAGCAAGAAGCTTATCAATGGCCAGGATGTTGCTAAAAGCAAAGCTAATGTTTTTTAATAACTTGTCAAATCGGCAGCTGGGGTTACTCGCCCACGCCCCACACGAACTCCTGCGAGCATTTTCTTTGATTTTTTCACTCAAAGTATTTTTTTATGCTGTGCTTGTTGCTGTCCTATAATTAAAAAAAAACACACGATATGTCATTTACTATATACATCTGCTCACCTTTACCTGAGCTATGTGTCAAATATTTCAATACAATTAAACTTCTCTTAGAAAGCCAGCCTAGTATATAAAAATGTTTTTAGTAATGGTAAAATTGTTGACTTCCGATTTTTTTGTGCTGTTTTTTTAGTCAGTCTACAAACTAAAATAGCTTAATTACAATAAATATCATTACACCTAGTTCCTTGAGTGGTAGAGACTGTCTTTCGTGCAAAGGCCATTAATCCTGAAAGGGCTAGGGCAACAATATCAATGACACACGCTTACCTGCTTTGCTGGGACACGGGGAGTTAATACACCATCACCAGATACAATATCAACTACTGTAATTTATCTAAAAATAAAAAAAATCCAATAATGCTTTGCCTGACTCAGTATTCAAGCTCGAGTCTTCTCAATCCGAGTCAAACTGTGAAGTGAAGCAAGTGATTGACTCCCACATCAATGAAATATTTATACATACATATATTCACGCCAAATCCAGGGCAGACTGAGATTATTGAGTTCCATATATCACAATCCAGACAGACTTGCCTTGCTTCTTCCACATTCATAACTCTTCGTGCAAACATGCCGGTTTCGGAGACTCTTGACACCACCTATGGGCAACACCTGATCAATTTGAGCAATGAAATATTCGATTTATTTCATTTATCGATTTTTGCTAAGCCTGACCTAGAACTATGATTTGACTTGATTTTAGGTTGACAATAACGTCACGAGGCACCTCGACAAAATTCTTACACCAGATGAGAACAAAAAGCCTTCATTTGACTTTCTAGTCCTGCATTATCTTGGATTGGACCATATTGGTCATTTGGAAGGAGCGAGAAGTCCAAAAATTAAACCCAAACTTCTAGAAATGGATGACGTAGTTAAGAAAATATTCACTGCTATGGAAAAATGGGTAATAGTAATTTAAAATAACACAAAACGATCTAAACCTCTAAATAAGCATTTTTTTGCAAACATTTTAATTAACATGCGTGACACAGATGTAATGCTATACCTACTAGTGATAACCTAGTTACCGAATTTTGGCCATAATTTATGTCATAATAATTACATAGTTACCTACAAATACAGTAAAAAAACCCTGCCCAATCGTCGTTGTTTGGGAGTTTAATAAAATAATATGTGTTATTATTTTGTAAATATAGACAGACAAATTTTCCTCGATTAATATAATTAATCTTTAATTATATTTCAAATATTACTATGGAATCACAAAATATTGACCAAAAAAGTTGAAAGACAATGTGCCACTACATGAAAGTGGTTGCTGTGTTTGATATCTTAGCCACCCGATGTCTACGCGTGGCTGTTGAAATGGCGTGGGGTTTTGTGTTAAGAATATTCCCTAAATGTTAAGGAAAATTAAGGGTAAAAACGAGCATTTTAAAATTCCATACTATTTTTATTTATATAAATTCATATATTTATTCTTCTGGAACCCTGCATCAGATATTTACCAAGCTTATTGTAACATCATCAAAGTATCTTATTATAAACTTTTCTGTAATTATGGTTTATTATCGACTATTATTCTACTTTACCGATGGGGACTTGTAATATTTTATTAGGCCCTTAAAAAATCAACTTTAAGCTGACAGCTTGAAAGTTTAAAATTGCAAGTCACATGCTACTCGTAAGACGTTTTAGTGACGTGACACGTCTGTACGTTAACTATGATTGGATGAAACAAGACCACACACTTATTCGTGCTCCAATTTTATTAGCCACTTTTAAGGCCGCGATCTTGAATCTGGATGTTTTTTTATCGAAGTTACACACCATATTGTTATTATTAATCGATTAGAAAACTATGAATTTTCAAAAGTGATTGAAGAGTCATGTCGTGGTATTATCAGGATAGAACTGGCGTACTAGTGATGTGTGGTGACCATGGCATGCGAGACGCGGGCGGCCACGGTGGTTCGTCCCCGGCCGAAGTGTTGGTCCCGCTTGTGCTGGCTAAAACCAATGATTTCCAGTGTCCACACCCGTGAGTACACTTTTATAGTTATTGCATGCTGGTTTTGACTCGCAGCTGCGTCTGCATTAAAAAAAGTTATTTTTATATTCCTTGAAAACCATTTTTTTTGATAAAAGGTTATCTATGCCCTTTTCTTATACATCTGACGTGTATACAAAATTTCATTTTGATCCATTTAGCGTGAATTGAAAGCGTAACAAATAGTCAGTTTGTTTGGTTTATTTATTTATTTATTACATTGCATGGAACACATTTATAATGACAGGTGGAATACATAATACATAAACAGGAAGGAACTATGTACCGCCATACGTTGATGGCATGCAAGTCTTACATGTGTATTAGTTATAAAGTTAATAATTGAATAAATGAATAACAATTGTATTACAATAAATACCAAGCAAAATTTACTTTAAATAAAACCACACGTGCTAAACATTTTTCATTTATGCATGCAACTAATATTTGATATAATACAATACAGTGAATATTTATAGCACCGACCACACAGCCCATAGACACCTAATAATAGACGAATGACTTGTGTCAACACATCTGACTTATAGTTCCGATGTAAATGTCCACGCGCCAATGAGTAGTGATTGAGTAATCAGTGTCGACCAATCAGATGCTCTGTACATTACTATCTTTCACTGTGGCCTTGAGTTAGCCAATTACGGCGTTGCAACCCCACTTCGTCTTACCTCATCTAGTTGCCAGAATGCATTAAATATGGAAAATCAAACATTAGCCGTCTATAGGCTGTGTGGTCGGTGATTTATAGTTAATATGATTATTTAATTCCAAGAAAAAAAAATAGAAATATGTGTTAGTTAAATATTTTTTAGAAATATTTGTTGTTCCCCTTACATGAAAAGTATTCCTTAATTGTATAGAATGAATTCTTGATCAACCATTTACGGAAACTCTTTAGTAAAAGTTGTACTTTTTAACTCTCGGAATTTTTGAGGTAACGCATTGCAGGTCTCAATTATTATCATCGCGTTGAAATCTTGCTTGTAAGATGCGCTAAATGTTTTCTTTAGGGGTGTTTTGTATTTTTAATATTAGCAGAGACTAGTTAATTATAATTTGAATATGTATATCTAGCACAATTCGAAAGGGTAAGGTAGCAGCCACCTTACCCTCTAAACCAGAACACGACAATGACAAGCATTGACGCTAGTGTGGCAAGAATAGGTAAGGCGGTAGCATCATATACCCGGTCGAGACGTTGCAGGATTCTACCACCTTGTGATCGTGATAGTAGTAACACGTAGAGCCAATCATTTGCCTGTTAAAAATTGCCTGGCAGAATGGCAGATGTTCTTTTTATTGTAAAAAAAGAGGTCCGCAAAGCAATATACAAAATTTTACCAAAAACCATTTCAGGGCTGGTCCAGGTCCTACAGTGGCCCAGGTAGACGTAGCTCCATCAGTGGCGTGGTTGTTAAATGCGCCCTTACCCGGCGACAGTACAGGCAGAATATTGCCTGCTCTTCTACCTTCAGACACCAGACAGCATCTCTACCTGTTACATGTTATCGCCGAACATAACTCGAAACAGTCGCTACCCACGGATAAAGGTAACTGTTTATGTCAAAAAATCGTTTGTTACTTATCACCAGAAGATATACCACTAAATAAGTTAAAAAAATGTATTAAAAATGTGAAAAAATATATTATAAATTTCAGATTATTTGAAAGACAAAAAGTCTGTCATTAATTGCTCTTTATAACAATATCCGATATTTATTATAATTGAATAAAAAATGTAATTGAATAACAAATGTAATTGAAAAAAAAATAAAGCCTGCTGGGTCTTTTTCGCCAGATCTGTGTGTCGCCGCGTTCCTATCAGATAATAGCTATAGATTTGTCGACCCGTCAAAAGTGCCTGTAAAAGTTAATTTAAATTAAAAAAAATACTGACACAGCACACGGATTAGGATCAAAGCACTTGTTACTAAAAGGTTTAAAATATATGATAAAAAAATCCTCTAACTGTGAAACATGCGGGATTATATTAAAAAATATTAAAAAAATGTCGCTGGACAAATTACACAAATTGATCTAATCCCAAAATAAGTAAATTATTTCCTTAATAATGAGTGTTAATCAATGATAGTAATACATAGACATACGCATATAAATACTGAAATATATATACATATAAAATCTTATGACGTGATCTACAATCGATATCAAAGGCAAAAATATAGTTTTTAGAATTTTTGTCTGTTTGTCTGCATGTATGTCCGGGGTAAACTCCAAAAGTACTGCACTTTACTTCAAACTTTGCATAAATATTACTAACAGGTCGGGTCAACATATAGGCTACATATTATCACGCTATAACCTACGGGGAGGAGCTGTGCGGTGTAAACGAAGTCCGCGCGGACGAAGTCGTGGGCAACAGCTAGTATTCAATAAACACTTAAACCCAGAAATACAACCCTTTTTCCCGATAATATAAAATTATCACCACCCGGTTGCTCCATCAGTAACACGAGCGACGGTGACAAGCACTGACTATTGCTGGTTAGTGACCCTGACTACGCAATCAAGGGGGCTTGGGTTCGATTCCCGACAGGGGCAGCCATTTATGTGATGAGCATAGATGTTTGTATTACTGGGTTTTGGTGTTTATTAAATATATTTGAGTATTTATATATATGTTTTTCCTATCTATTAATATCGTCAACTAACACCCATATAACAAGCAAATAATTTAAGGTTTGATCAATTCGTGTAAAATTGTCCAGATATATTTATTTTTATTTTTACATCGTCTATTAGATGTTAAATCCTGCAATGTCTGGCACTTTCGGTACCACCGCCCTATCTCGTCCTGCAGTAAAAATGTCAGTGCTTGTCACTGTCGTGTTCCAGTTTGGTGGGTAAAATATCTGGTTTTATGCATGCCTATCACCTTTGATGGCTAGTCTAGTCACATCTTTGCCATACAAATTGTAACACAACATTAACATCTTTGGTGTTTACATTTGATGGTTCAACAGAAAAATCATCTGCTTGTTAGCCATACTATGGTTTAAAGATTATAAAATAAGCGTTGAGTGAAGCAATTAAGGCGAGGCATCGCGACAAACGGGAAAAAACTGGTCTGCTAAATCACGTTTTTTTTGTATTGATTGTTAAATAACAAGTTTACAAAAATTACACGATATACCTGAAGATATTGTCTAAGAAATGTGCTAATTTATTACATGATAGAATGTACTTTACTCAATCATATAAAATTCCGAAAACAGGCTTAAAAAATCTCTTTTTTTTATATATCATCAGATAGCAAACAAGCAGATGGGTCTCCTGGTGGAAAGAGTCAACCATCGCCTAAAGACACCAAAGATGTTAATGGTGCGTTGCTATCTTGTGGCGAGGTCTAATGCTACATGCATAAGTTTACCGGCTACCTTACCCTCCAAACCGGAACATGACAGCGACAAGCATTGACGCTATTGCGGCAGGAATAGGTAAGGCGGTGGTACCAGACCCGGGTGAGACAATGCAGAACTCTACCACCTAAACAAATAATTTGTTAATAATATTTCTAATCTTCCACATGATTTTTATATGGTGATATTTAGTTGTAAATACAAAAAAGAATGTGCTAAATTTTGGTTTTCAGCTGATATCCTATATTTATTTATCCGAAAATTAACACGTTTCTCAGCGGTTTCAGAACATACCGCGCCACCCATTTCCTATAGAATTGACGCGCGTTGAAATACCTCGCCTTAACCATAAACAGAAGAGTAATAAAGAAGTACCTAATTACAAAAGTATTCAGTTTTGTTGTAACATACAACGAGCCGGAAGATAGTAACACAAAATATGATGTAATAATTGCTGTGCACTGTTAATCAAATAATTAATTTCGTTAACCGCTGCAGATTAATTTAACTTCGTTAAAGGTTAAAGCATTAAAAGCGGAAGATATGTGGGAAATTAACGTTAACTGTTTAATCGTGATATTAATAATATATATTTATTATTACAGACTATTGCAGTTAAGGTAAAATATCAAAAGAAGTAAAAAGAAATTTGCCATATCAAATATTTCTCTTTGCAGTTTTCACGCGCTGTAGCACAGTTTCATTCCACTCACGGCACTTTATATTAGTATCTAGCCTATCTCGCATCTGGGCGTGATTTTTTTTCATATCTTTTATATCATAAGATAGCAAACAAGCAGATGGGTCTCCTGATGGAAAGAGTCAACCATCGCCTATAGATACTAAAGATGTTAATGGTACGTTGCTATCTTGTGGCGAGATCGAATGCCACATGCATACGTTTACCGGCTACCTTACCCTCTAAACCAAAACACAACAGTGACTAGCACTGACGCTATTGCGGCAGGAATAAGTAAGGCGGTGGTACCAGACCCGGGCGAGACAATGCAGAACTCACCACCTAGTAGCCACGATGATAATGACTCGCGTAGCCAATCAGTCGCCTTTTACGACCTGCCTGGAACGGCAGTTGGCCTATTCTACAAAGGAGCCCGGAACCAACATGGGTTCAACGATTAGCATGAACCTAACTTCTGAATCTAAATGTTAACTTCGTTAATTATCCATTAGCGCATAAACACTTTTGTGTCCAGCTCTATACAGGATTACTTATAAAAGTCCGGGCAAATTTTCAGAAGCTGTTCAGAATCGATACTATGTTCGATGTATGTAATAAAAAAAGAAATTTAAAAAATTCAACATTTCATTTTTATCTGACATAAAAAACAAACCTCATGGATATAATTTCAATTACGCAAAATTCGATGTAAAATATTTTAGTGCCTTCACCAAATTAAAAGTGATCGCGAAAATATGTACTTGGAGCGACAGATTACATAATAGTTACTATCGTAATTATAGGTAAATGTAAAATAACACACTGCCAGCATTACAAAGTTGATTCACAAGATTTGATGCATTTAATTCATGGATTTATTGGGATATTTTTATCATCTTGTTATAATTTTACTATAATAATTAAAACTCACTTTCAATTAAATATATAGTTCCTAATTTTAAAATTTGGGCGGACTGTATATACTAAAATATTAAGCCATTAAAACTGCTGGACTAAGGTGCGTCAATACTCAATTAACATAGAAGAAATCGCTGTTCTCGTAAGACATTTTTAGTGAAGTATGTTTTGAGTTAATCTCA
Organism: Apodemia mormo; assembly: GCA_036924255.1. Taxonomy (NCBI): domain Eukaryota; kingdom Metazoa; phylum Arthropoda; class Insecta; order Lepidoptera; family Riodinidae; genus Apodemia; species Apodemia mormo. The sequence goes on along the minus strand of JAUPFN010000019.1, from coordinate 23,867,778 downwards.
GTTCAATGCTGAATGTTGACCATTGCTGGTGAAAAAATACATAAAAATGTTCTAATGAGTCATTTAAATTAGGTACTTGGTTTAAGTTTTCAACATATCAATGAGATAATTAATCAGATAAAAATTTTACCCCATGTTGGTTCCAGGCTCCTTTGAAGAATAGACTAACTGCCGTTCTGCCAGGCAGGTCGTAAGAGGCGACCGATTGGCTATGCAAGGCACGACTATCGTGGCTACTTGATGGTAGAGTTCTGCATTGTCTCACCCGGGTCTGGTGCCACCGCCTTACCTGCCGCAATAGTGTCAGTGCTTGTCGCTGTCGTGTTCCGGTTGGGAGGGTAAGGTAGCCGGTAAACTTATGCATGTGGCATTAGACATCGCCACAAGATAGCAACGCACCATTAACACCTTTGGTGTCTATAGGCGATGGTTGACTCTTTCCATCAGGAGACCCATCTGCTTGTTTGTTATCTTATGATATATAAAAAAAAACTGTATTTTTTCACACAAATCTATACTAAATCTCATTTTCTGAATTTTTCAAGATATCTTACTATTGAACTAGGGCAGCGAAATGCTGTCTTAAAGTATCACTTCTAAAATCTTCCCTGATGTTTTGGATTTTTGACCGAAGAAGATCAATTCGAGTTTAAAAACGCGTTTGACTAATTAAAACATTTCAGAGTTTTTCAAGCAGTTTAAACGCGCTGAAAGTCAGTTCGCTCGCTTTCTGTCCACGGGACAACAGAGTGCAGCGAAAATAGCTAAGGAATTTTACGATGAGTCCTTGGAAGAAATGGCCAAGTACCTGACTGAAACTACCACAGAATTTGATATATTTGCGATAAGCATATCAACAGTTCTTCTTTATACGGTGAGACATTTTTTATATATGTCATGACTCATGAAATAGCAAACAAGCTGATGGTTCTCCTGATAGAAAAAGACAACAGTCATATATAGGTGTTAATGGTGCGTTTCTATCCGTGTTACACTTCACTTCGCTTCACTACACTTACATAACACTTCTTTAATACCACATAATTATACCAGTTACCTTACTCTACCACCTAGTTGTAATATGGAACTCCACCACCAAAGAATGGGCGTTTCAGACTTATATAATTATGTATCATTACGTCCTCACCCCAATGATATCAACGCACCATTATCATCTTTGATGTGTATAGGTGATAATTGTCATGATTGTTAATAAAACAGGAGCGTCTTTGAACATTAAATTTGACTGAAGTTTGTTCTTTAATGGACAAGAATACGCCAAGCTCAACATAGATGGCGCTGTAAACGCTTGACCCAAACATTGCACCTGTCAAATTTTAAATAAGTTTTACGTGGTTTTTTTGTTGAAGTTTTTTAGTAAATTTATTAAAAAAATAATTGACGCGGGCTGTAAAATAGTTTAAAGAAGATCTAAAAAGAAAAGGTGCATCTATGCAAGGCAGAAAAGCTGATCGATGTTTTTCTATGTAATTAACAGATGGTTTGGGTCAAGCGATTACAGCGCCCGTAGTGGCCAAATTATGCAGATTTCTTGTCCATTGTATTGTTATTTGCAAGCATTTATACATGGGCCGATTTTAACAAATTTAATCGCCTTATTGGTCTAACTATTAAGGCCTAGTTGTGAGGTAGAACTTAGGCCAAGCAATGCGTTCTGGCTTTTTTCGGTTTTTCTTAGAACTTCTCTGAAACTGAATGTACGCATTTTATTGGGCGGTTTGCCTTTGATAGTCAAATCATGGAATTTTTTAACAATTGACTAACCGTAGTTGCGTGTGGCACCTCTGCCTACCATTTCAGTGTATGTGCGTTATGGTATTAATTTGTTTTAACATTTTCGTCTTAATTGCAGCACGATTTGGAATCCCCGTTACGTAACATATGAACTTTCATTAGAACGTATACAAACTAAATTTAATAAATACATAAACCGTAAATGTGGATTACGTTCTAACAGCCCGCAGATATGTACCTCATTGCGGGACAGGAGAATTGTGCATGACATGAATTTCCTGTTTGATATATGTACTGGCTACAATATTGATTGTCCTCGCTTAACACAGTCTGTCTTAAATTTAAATGTCCCAGAAAAACGTACCAGACACACAACTTTGTTTCACATCCCAGTTGTCAAAACGCACTACAAAGCGAATTCCATTGCACTGCGTTTACCTACAACTTTTAACAAATTATTTTCCGACATTGATATTTTTAATTGCTCCAAAAATGCTTTTCGTAGTCAAATATATAATTATCTAGCGTGTAAAAAATAATTTTATAATTTAATTTAATTTTTTTTTTTTTTTTTTTTTAATTTAATGTAATGTTAATTAAATTATTATTATTGTTATTTTTTACCATTTTATTGTTACTTTTTTCTAGTAATAGACATATATATATTTTTTTTTTTTTTTTTTTGTTTTGTCATGAATGCCTATGTATAATCTGATTTAATATGATTTTCACTATATTCACTATTTTAATTTTCCTATAAATGTTTAGGTACATTTTTTAGAATTTTATATCGTTATCTTCTTTCTTTTGCAAGTTTATGCGTACTTAGTTCGCACCGTATCTATACGAATCCTCTTACTTTCCATACAACTAATCGTTTTCCATCTACCTTAAATTGATGCTTTATATATGTAACTCTCACACACTCTCTTTCTCTCTCACAGACACACACACACACACGCACACACCCAACACGTACACACACACACACACGCACGTACATAAACAAACGCTAACGTATTTCTGATGCTGGAGTTGTTTTCTTTTGTTTTTTTTACTGCATTATCTTTAATTGTATAAATATGTTATTTTCTTTTATAATTTTCTCTCTTATTATTATTATTATTTTTAATTTTAAATTCCCAGCTTTGTAACTTTCCGCTTCTATTAATAATTATTTACTACCTAATTAACTACGTCATAATATGATCAGAAAACAGAGAAAAATCCGTAATTGGCTAATGTTCAATGTATATAGTACTGTAAGTATTTTCTGTAAATTAAGCTGTGGATTTTTGTTTATGTAAAATAAATAAATAAATAAATAAATAAACTGTAAGAGTTGCGTAGATTATAAAATTCTTATCCAACTGCTCTAGAAGGAGGGCTATGTTTTTCCGGATAGATCGCTGTCGACATTTTTTGTTTTTTTAATAATTACTTGTTTACAACCATTGAAAATTCAATTTCAGATAACTGGAGCATTATCATGCCTTACACTTTACTCTCTGCAATCGGAAAACTCTAGAAGAATCAGTGTAACTCACAGACCTACCTCCAGAACAGGCACTATAGTTGCATTTGCCTTTATATTCTTAATATTCAACAGTATTTTAGTGATATCGTGTTTTATAACAGAAACAAAGAGCCAATTTTGTTCATTTAATCCATATTGGTCTTTGGCATTCTCTATAACTGCTTTTGCCTTTACAATATCCTATTTTGTTATAAAATCCGGCATAGAGAAAACAAAAGATCTGACAGCATTAAGGGAACTGAATGCTATAGATTATTTGCTGATTGGAGGTACTTTATTTCATGCGTGGTCATTCTTTGGCACAAGTTTTATCGAGGAGGAGCATATGACGTGGTATTATTTTTGGAATACCCTCATGTTCTTTGTGTTGATACGGACTATTGTGGTGGTTGTTATGTATTTCACGAAAAGGTGGTCTGGGGCTACTGAAGTGCAAGAAAAGCCGGAGTTAGAACAGAGAATGAGCACTGTTGGAATTAGTATTGTACCGCAGTGGGTGGTGCTTATTGCGTTACATAGGTAAGTCTTATATAAACAAGGCGCTTTTTATTTGATAAGAAGCAAGTTTGTTTAAAAGTAACAGTAGAATCGATTGTAATTGTTTTCTTTAAATATATTACATATGCTTATGTAGACACACAACTAAACACGAACACCTGGCAGAAATCTGCGTATACGTAGGTCACACTATAAATTTTGCGTAACTTAAAAAAACAACATGTTATAACCAAAATATTATATTTATTGCTTTTCAAAATAATCTCCTTTACATTTTAAACATTTTTTATGCGAACATGTGAAGGCATGTTTTCTACGTGCTGATTGAACGCTATCACTGCCTCTTCGGAGTTGGTAAAAGTAAAACCTCTCATCAAATCTTTGATTTTGCGGAAAATACAGAAATCACAGGGTGCTAGGTCGGGGCTATGCGCAGGATGAGTGACGAGATGTACTTTTTCGGAAGCTAAAAATGACTTTGTTTTGTTGGCCGTGTGTGAAGAAGCGTTATCATGGTGTAGGAGAATGCGGCTTTTGGGTCGTCTTTCGCGACACCCTGGGTAAATAAATGGTAGAATACCACTCGGCATTGATACTCTTTTGATCTTCAAGTGGAATTGTACAGATGGGACCTGTAGCTGAGAAAAAAAACGCGATCATTTTTTTACCAACGTTTCTCGCATGTCTCACTTTTGTTCACAAAGTGCTTCTCTCCCAAAAGCATTTTTAAGACGAGCGGCACAGTCTTGCGGAGAAAGAGAACTTTTAAAATCATAATAAATCATCGCTCTAAAATCTTTTCGACTTAATTCCATTTTCTTTACGTACGTGGAACTTTGATGTGTGATAAAAAAACAATTGACAAATCATTTCCCGCCAATTGTTTTTTCATTACTAAGAAGGTTGCAACGTTTTAAAAATATAACATTCGAAATTCAAATAGTTCCGATTAGCTGAAAGTGCAAAACTTTTAGTGTGCCCTATGTACATAATACATATACATAAATATATGCCTACGAGCAGTCAGGTTCATTGACGCATAGGGTGACAATAATCGAGCAAGGTCATCGATACAACTAAGTCTACTGATAACTCAGGAATATTTTTATTTCTGTCTTATTTTGTTTTATTAATAATTGTTCGTGTAGTAATTAATATGCTTAAGGTATTTCGGAAGTAAAAAACATCTTGTACAGTGACCGGCCATCAGTTGTTTTTTTAATATAATTAATTTATAAATAAATTAAGTAACAAATACCTTTTCTGATTGCCCAAGGCATTATCTGGCAGAACTCTAACAACTAGTATAGGAGATGCTAAATTAAAATTGTATTAAAAATACCTGTTTAAATAAAATATTGTTAATATTTTACAATGTTGATGAAAAAAACGCATATTTTTTTCTTTTTACCCAGGTACTTACGAACAATGAATCAAACAGGAGACCGTTGGTTATTTCTGCCTGATACAGCCGACTGGTTAAATGCACCAGAAAACTCCTTCTACTTACAACTTCATCTTATTATTGGTAAGAATTTGTTTTTTATATAAAAGAGCTATGATTTTTTATTATTATTAAACAGCAAAAATCAGTCGTCTGACCTAATAGAAAGAGACAACCATCGCCTTTACTTACCAAAGATATTTTTTTATTTTATTACTAGCTGTTGCCTGCGACTTCGTCCGCGCGGACTTCGTTTACTCCGCACTGCTCCTCCCCTGTAGGCGATAGCGTGATAATATGTAGCCTATATGTTGACCAGACCTGTTAGTAATACTCATGCAAATTTGAAGTAAATCCATGCGGTACATTTTGAGTTTACCCCGGAGTGCCCTAGACATACATACAGACAAACAGACAAAAATTCTAAAAACTATATTTTTGGCTTCGATATCGATTGTAGATCACGCCCCAAGTATTCTTTTATAAAAATATTCAATGTACAGTTTTGACTTTCCTACGATTTTATTATATGTATAGATTTTTATTTATTTATTTCATCACAAAAATAGTACATCTTTTAGATTAAGTAAGATTAAATTAATTAAGATCTTAGTCTTGCTATTTTTGTGAGAAACATATTGCCTGAAGTAGGTTCAATGAGTACCTGTGACACAGGTCAAAAAATGCCCTCACATAGTGGATACAAAAGTACAAAGTTGACATTTAACAAAAAACCTTAAATTTATATGTTAGAGTGTTGGGGCCAGTGCCTTTGCTACTAGCTCGGGAATTCTGGCTTGAAATAAGTGTGGACTGTATTTTGAAAGAGTATAATAATTGCACAATATAAAGATAGCCCGACAGTTCGTACTTCGTTGCGAATGATGATTTGCAATATTTAAATTCGCCCGTTGTGACGTTGTGACGTCACTGCCGCTAGTGTTGGACACCGATACGAATCGTATTCCAACTTATCGTACGGCAGTGACTTCACCATAGAGTGAGACTGAATTAAACGTATAACTTAGATACTCTAACAAGTTTGTTGTGTGTAAGATTGTGTATGACGTTAAAGTGTAGTTTTGTGGTGAGTGTGTAAACTGTATTAAGTATATGTATCTAGTGGTGTAATGAAAATAGAGTAAATGATAATATTTGATTTATTTATAGAAGTGTCTTTGCGGCTTATTTTTTTTTATGTCATAAGATAGCAAACAAGCAGATGGGTCTCCTGATGGAAAGAGTCAACCATCGCCTATAGACACCAAAGATGTTAATGGTGCGTTGCTATCTTGTGGCGAGGTATAATGCCACATGCATAAGTTTACCGGCTACCTTACCCTCCAAACCGGAACACGACAGCAACAAGCACTGACACTATTGCGGCAGGAGTTATTATTACTATTTTATAATAGATAATAGTTTTTCGGTATCTTCATTCTATTTATGACATATGCATAAGTTTATCGGCTAGCTTACTCTCTTACTCCAAACCGAAACGCCAGTGACAGGCAGTAACGCTATTGTGGCAGGAATAGATAGATTGAAGACATGAAACCCAGGCAAATGTTGCGTAACTCTACCACCTAGTAGCATTCATGGTATATGATTGGTCAATCATTCGTCTTTAACGAATTAACAGAAATAATGCCAGATTAATAAAATTAACGCCTCTTTAATTTTGTTGACCTTAATTAGTACAAAATGAGTAAAAACGGATTAAAGACTTCAAATTGAATCCATTTCAACAAAAGTAAATTAAGCATTATGGGCAAATTTTTTCTCCTATCAGGTAACATTTCAATAAAATGTCTACTTATAATTTTTCAAATAATTTTTGGCTTTCAAATAGTGTTTCACACCAGGATATATTTTGTCAGGCAGCATTTATGTATAATAGAATCCTTAAATATGTGTAGTCATTATTAGACGATTTGTGATAACCTCTGAAGCACAGTACGTAATTGTTTATCAAAATTGCTAGTGTACTTTATAGTGCGAGTTGCTCTAGAGTGACGTAATGATTGTTCAAGTAAGCCTTTATAGGCTTACTTGAAATGGTTGGACTTTTTGTACGACTACTAGCGTGCTATGCGTTATTATTTTAAGTATCTTGTTTTTTTTTAATAGGCACCAAAGGTGTTATGGTGCGTTACTATCTTGTGGCGAGGTCTAATGCCACATGCATAAGCATAAGTATCTTGTATTACTATATTTATGTGCAATGTAATAGGTTTAACCATCCATCCATCCAGCCATCTTAAAAAATTGGCAAGGAAGATGTATGTAAATCACTTTGAAAAGGCCCCTCGCGCCATTTTCCGGGATTTGGGACCAAATAGTGTGATGCGCAAAATGTGTAAATACACTAAAATCAAAACATATTTTATCATTCTGTAAACAAATATTTATAAATAAATATATTTCTTATCTGTAAAATATATTTGAAAATTAAAAAACCTTAGTGTATGAAATCCGCTAAACACAGCAACCACTTTATATAGACACTACACAACACAGCTGGTACTCAATACTAACAAGCGACTTATGATGGTAATATATTGTAGCATTTGTAGTCTAGGAAATTTATCAAAGAATGTATGTGACCAATATCGCCATGCCAAAATAGACTGTATTTTAAACACGCGAAGATTTAAAATGAAACGGATTGTGGTCTCCGGAGATCAAACGGTGGCCGAGTGAATGCGCGGTTACGTATGGCTTGGTCCCTAGGGACCACGCGGGAGTACACAAGTTAATGTAATAAAATGAAAATCCTGATAATGACTTGCTATGAAATGCTTATATTTGCTCTCCTGTGTTGTAAAATATTACACTTTTTTATATCATAGGATTGCCAACAAGCAGCTGATGCTTCTCCTGGTAGAAAGAGACAACCATATATAGTATATACCTAAGATATTAATGGTGCGTTGTTATCTTTCTGGTACATGGTATTGCTACATACATAAGTTCACGGGCTACCTTACCCTCCAAACCGAAACACGTCAGTTACAAGCTTCGCCTCACGCCTAGAGGTGTGCCATTGACGATTTTCAAATTAATTAAACGTTTTCCGTCAATAGTCAACATGTTCAAAAACCGTTAAATCTTTAATGGGTTTTCAATAATCGGAATATGTTAAATAATAAATAATTGCTTCAATATTATGTTAACTCGTTGTGAGAAGATAAAACGCTGACGTTTATTAATTACTAGATGAAAACTCGGCTTCGCTTGGAAGTCTCATAATACGCAATTTTATACTAACCCGTGTTGGTTCCGCCCTTCCCCGTGCTGGTTTCGGGCTTCCCCATGTTGGTTCCGGGCTCCTTTGAAGAATAGACCAACTGTCGTTCTGCCAGGCAGTTCGTAAAAGGCGACCGATCTGCTATACAAGTCACTAACATCGTGGCTACTAGGTGGTAGAGTTCTGCATTGTCTCGCCCGGGTCTGGTACCACCACCTTACCAATTCCTACAGTAATAACGTCAATGCTTGCCACTGTCGTGTTCCGGTTTGGAGGGTAAGGTAGCCGGTAAACTTATGCATGTGGCATTAGACCTCGCCACAAGATAGTAACGCACCATTAACAACTTTGGTGTCTATAGGCGATGGATGACTCTTTCCGTCAGGAGACCCATCTGCTTGTTTGCTATCTTATGATATAAAAAAAACTCAAATAGTAGATATTAAAAATAGCAACACTGTAGTGACGTCTTCTTTCAACTACTACGTTGGTTTAATAAAGACAACACTATAGTGTTGCTATTTTTTAATTTCTACTATTTTATGAACGAAGAGAAAATAAGTTTAACGATAATCTGCGCTCCATTCTACGGTGCTTTAATCACGCCATCTACACCTCGTATTTGTAACATTTAAAGAAATATGGCCGATTGGCCTGTCAGCACCGTTAGAATTTTAATCACGATTTTAACAAAATACTCGACAATCCGAATTTTGCACATTTATGTTGTCGACTCGTACCCCTTGACGAAATTATTAATATAGATTAGCTTTCAAAACCATAAATTACGTCACACGTTATGGGGGAGGGAGGGGGTCGACGGAGTTCGACATTGTGTGAAAAGGGGTGGGAAGGGTTTTAAGTTTTGTGACATCACATTTTTTCAAAATATAATATTTTATATATAAGTATTACAACACTGAATTTAAAAAGCCATCTGTATAAATAAAAAATATTCGAATGAGATAATATCAGTAAAAATTTAATATATGTGACGTCACAATAGCCGGGCAGGGGTCTCACAAATGTGACCAGCTGTAACAAGGACGGGGGAGGGGTCAAAAAATCATGAAATTCGTGTGACGTAATTTATGGATGGCCCCAAATCATTTCGTTGTATTGCAAATAATTTATTTGGTTTATAATTATAACAGCTTTTTAAGTGAAAAAAAAACAGTTAATTCGTTGACGAACATAAAACTGTTAATAAAAACAGTTTATTGATTTAACAACATTTAATTGACGCTATTGCAACAGAAATACGTAAGGCAGTGGTACCAAATCTGGCGAGACGTTGCGGAACTCTGCCACCTAATTTACAATTTCTTTACATTTTTACTGTGAGTTGATGAATTATTAAATCTATTTTTTCAGGAACGCTTCTAACTTTGGCGGTATGCCTATGGAATGTACAGTACATGAATAATTATATGCAAATGCATTCCGCCCTAACAACTATAGCCACCGCCTGCATATTAGCTTACAGAATAGCTTCTCAATCTTTAGAATCACCATTTCCAAGCATCAAAACTTGGGACACCGTCATCATTGTCAATGTATTTTGGGGCTTACTTATCGCGCAATTTGTATTCGAAATCCTCACATATATTGGAACATTTAAAATGTGTGGTGGAAATACAATCAAGTTTGCGTACACAAAACCCAAAGCAAAAACCGAAGATTTTTACTGTGATAATATAGAAGATAGGTCTGAAGATATTGATGATGTCAAGTTGAAACTGGCTTGTTCTCTATCACACATAATGTATAATGATATGATGTTGATAATAATACTGTTGATGAGGCCACACAATGTTATAATGGTTCCGAGTTTGTTCTTCACTTGTAAATTGACAGCGAAGTGTTTGGACCATAAGTTCCTAGACTCAAGACCGGGGAGGAATACAGATGCTGCTGATACGTTAAGTCAGACACTTATCCATTTGTGGATTGGTGCTCTTTTCTACTTTTACCAGGTAATAATAGGATTGTAGATAAATTTGGAAAACTCCTTAACAATATACTTTATTGAGTATATTAATTCCTATATATAGCCTATTCGGCTAAGATCCTGCCGCAATAGCGTCAGTGCTAGTCACTGTCGTGTTCCGGTTTGGAGGGTAAGGTAGTCGGTAAACTTATGCCACAAGATAGCAACGCACCATTAACACCTTTAGTGTCTATAGGCGATGGTTGACACTTTCCATCAGGAGACCCATCTGCTTGTTTGCTATCTTATGATATTTAAAAAAAAACATGAGGTCCCGGGTTCGATCCCCGGGTGGATAAAAAATCTGCAGCGAAGATCTATCTACTAAGTAATTTCAACAGAATTTTAGGAAATTAAGAGAAACATTCATTTCAAAACGCTACTTTTATATATATATTTATTATATAAATATTTAAATAATTCAACAGTAGTAGTACAGTGGAAAAATCGAAACAGGTAATCTACGGTAGTGATGCATGGAACTGGGTTCTTTCTGTCCGTCGACTAGAGGTGATGAATATATTCATACCTTACCTGTTTCGATTTTTCCACTTTCATAACTTTCGTCTATAACTAAGTATTCAAATTAACTGAGTGCCTCGATAAAACTAATAATATGTAAATGCAAATGCAATGTGGTTAGAAATATTTTATGTATATTTCTAACCACATTGCAGATCACATGCACACACATACACATGCACACTCACACGCAAGTACACGCATATCCACATACACTCACACACACGTCAATACTACTTAGTGACGTACTTATATATAAATATTAAAATTAAAAAATGTAAGTCCGCAATTGGTTTTTAGAATAATTCTAGTAAGTAAAATTTAAAATAGATAGCTGTGGACTTTGTTATACATAAATAAATAAATATAGATGAACTGCTAGACTGATATATTTTACTGTTTTTTATTGATTGGCTCCGTCGTTTTTGACTTATAAGTGGTGGTTAACACGACTTTTTTATATAATGTGTAGATATGACCAGCTAGACAGATGTTTTTTACTAATTTTTATTGATGAAAATAATATTATCAAAACGTTATTTGTTCTTCAATAAATCAGCAATATTTTTTGAACAAATATTTTTTTGCTGACATTACTAATTTCACACTTGTGGTAACAAGCGCGATCCTATTTTTAGTTGGAATGCATAGTACTCGTCGAAACGATTTTGAAGTGTATGTCAACATTTCGGGTAGTATGTAACTTCCTCGTGTACGTGTTCCAGGGCAACTCGAATAGTCTGGCATCGGTAGACCTAGGGTCTGGGTACGTGGGGCTGCGCGAGTACCACGCGGTGGCGGTGGCGGGCCGCATGGGGCTGCACGCGTACGCCGCGCCCGCGCTGGCCGGCGCCGCGCTCTTCGCCGCCGCCGCCACCGCCGACCGCTGGGACAAGTCAGTGCACCATTGACTAACAGACTAGACACCTCAAACTAAACCAATTGTTCTGTCACGCATCAGACTAATAGATCTTTTTTTCTCTACTTAGGACAACAAACGATTACACTAAGTGTTTACAAAAATGAGAATTTTAAGAAGATTAAACAAGAGAACAGGAAAGCATGGGATTAACTGCTCCTCGTATCGGCAATCTTTTATAACAATAATTAGATACTTACAAATTAAACATGTATATAAAATAATAAAATGTAAAAAATTATATGAAAAAAAGACTCGCCTGAGTTTCTTCCTGAGGCGGTTGAATATAATAATACGCGAATTTTTGAGGTGGTTGGGAAGCGCGTTTTTGAGGCGGTTGGGACGGGCGTATTTAAGGCGGTTGGGACGTACGTTTTTGAGGCGGCTGGGACGCGAGTTTTTGAGGTGGCTGACACGCGCGATTTTGAGGCGGCTGAAACGCGCGTTTTTGAGGTGGTTGGGACGCGCGCTTTTGAGTCGGTTGGCGCGCGTTTTTGAAGCAGATGACATGCGCGTTTTTGAGGTGGTTGAGACGCGCATTTTTGAGGCGGTTTACACGCGCGTTTTTGAAGCGGTTGAGACGCGCGTTTTTGAGGCGGTTTAAACGCGCGTTTTTGAGGCGGTTGAGACGCGCGTTTTTGAGGCGGTTGGGACGTCCGTTTTTGAGGCGGCTGACATGCGCGTTTTTGAGGCTGTTGACACGCGCGTTTTTAAGGTGGTTGGGACGCGCGTTTTTGAGGCGGTTTAAACGCGCGTTTTTGAAGCGGTTTACACGCGCGTTTTTGAAGCGGCTGAAAGGCGCGTTTTTATAGGTGGCTAAAAAGCGCGTTTGTGAAGCAGTTGAGACGCTCGTTTTTGAGACGGTTGACTCGCGTTTTCGAAGCGGCTAAACCGGGCGTTTTTGAAGCGGTTGAGACGCGCGTATTCGGACAGCGTACTCCGGCGTCCGTACGCGGCGTAACGGTAACATGTATAAGTTTACTGGCCACCTTACCCTCCAAACCTAAACACCACAATGATAAGCATTGACGCTATTGCAGCAGGAATAGATAAGACGGTTCTACCAAAACCTGGGCGAGACATAGCAGAATTCTACCATATCACGATGTTAGTGACACATATAGCCAATATTTTGCCTTTTACGAACTGCCTGGCAAAATGGCAGATGGCTTTTTCTTCAAAGGGACCCGGACTAATACGGGAAAAACTTTAATTGTTGACCAAAATAAAGTTAATTAAATACTGAGTTATTCCCTTTTATGGACTAAAATTACCACTCACTATCACTATCACTTTTTGCTTTCTTTTATCTTTTATATATAAGTTTATTAGCAAAAGCTTCGATTTGTTCTTAATTTAGAATATATTTAATATTTGTTGTGTACGGTAAATATCTATATAGTATATCTATATAGTAATAAATAATTTCTTATTCTTAAATTAAAGGTTGTATCTTATTAAATTCAATCTCTTTTTCAGGTACTTACAAACCATATGGCGCATGATAAATATTTACGCATTACAACGAGTATACCAGGTGACAATTTATTGTGTTGTCGCAATAGTGTTTAGACACCATTTATTTGTATGGACAGTGTTCTCTCCCAAATTGTTATATGACTTTGTAGCGTTAGTTTTTTCAACGCAAGCTCTTTCCACCATTGGTATGATTGTTTTGTTAACACACGTTACGAGTTGGATTGCAAAGACATTAACTTTAAAGTCATAGTTGCTAGCCGACATATTTAGAAATTTATTTAATAGAGAAATGTTGATGACGGACAATGTTTAATTTTCAGTGTTCAGCAAAATTAGGAAATATTAATTTCGTCGTTAATGGCTAAAGCCGTCGCATCACCAACACAAGATTAAAGTGTGCTTAATCAGGCGTTACCATAATCAAGAAATAGAAGTATAAGAAGTTATAAAAACAGGTTCTTTCTTTCGACTTATCTTCTTTTTTTCAAGCCTGTCGTACCATAAATCATATTAGTCGAAGAGAAATCCAAAAAATCTTAATCTAATTTTAACTAGCAGTTCCTAAGCAGTTATTTCATGCACGTTTTTCATTATCCTCACAACACTAGCAAATTATTATATACTATTTATTTTATATAACTTACCTAAGTTAGTCAAAGTAAAGGGTATATTTAGTCACTGTATTAAAATACATCTAGGCTCAGAAATGTTAACATTATCTATTTTCTTATATCACTTTGACATTTAATTTTTGTGTACCATGTTTAATTATTTTTCACTCTCTGTTAAGTCTGTCAGCAGAAATCTTTTTAATTAGGGACAAGCTCACCTATACTTATGTTTGTTCCTGTCGTAGGTCAAACCCGAAATTTCGATCGGTATTGTTGGACATATACACTAACCATCACTCGACGAATGCATAGCTCCAGTACAACATATAGCATAGTTCTATATGTAATCTATAATTAATATTATAAATACGAAAATTTGGATGTATGGATAGATGGATGTTTGTTACTCAATCACGCAAAAACTACTGAACGGATTTGAATGAAACTTGGCACACACGTAGATGATGACCTGGAATTGCACACAAGCTACTTGTTATCCCGGATAAATTTGGTGATCGCGCGGGCGCTTGGCGAATCCAAGAACTTTTATAAAGCAGCAGACATAAAACCCTTAAATCGGTGAGTAATAAGACATTTGTAAGCGGCCCGACTTTATACTTTTCCAGGCTGTGGCTGTGTGTCATGAGAATGAACATTAATTTTATCACATTTAATACATAAGTTGGATTAATTATTGAAAAATAGAATCAAGATTTTGCTTGTTATGTACATCTACCATATACGTTCAATTAATATGTAAACAGTATATTATGAATTCCTCCCACTTGATATAAAAATAAAAGTAGGAGAAATTCAGAACAAATAAAAAAATAGAATAAGTTATTTGAATAAAGTGCCAGTACAAAGTTTTGATTAATGTGTTATTTTTACAAATAGCAACATGTGTATGCACCTGCTTACTTTTTTCTAGAGTAGTCTTTGTATAGAGGATAGCAAAAAAGGAGGCAGGAATAAGTAAATAGTGGCAACAAACCGGGCTAGAAGTTGCAATATGTTTTTTTTTTATAGAAGAGGGGGCAAACGAGCAGGAGGTGCACCTGATGGTAAGTGATCACCGTCGCCCATGGACATCCACAATACCAGAGGTCTTGCAGTTGCGTTGCTGGCCTTTTAAGAATGAGTAAGCTCTTTTCTTGAAGGCCCCCAAGTCGTATCCGTTTGGAAACACCCCTGCCGGTAATTGGTTCCACAACGAAGTAGTGCGAGGCAAAAAGTGTCGAGAGAAACGCACAGTTGTGGATTTCCAGACATCGAGATGGTGAGGATGGAATTTCAAATTTTGACGCGATGTCCGATGATGGAATTCGGCGGCAGGAATTAATCCAAATAACTCGTCGGAACACTCCCCATGAAAGATACGGTAGAAGACACAGAGTGAACCAACATCTCTGCGCAATGCCTAAGAGTCGAGCCGTTTCGAAATAGCCAGGTCGTCAACGATTGGAACCGCTCTACGCTGAATGTGATCAAGAGGAAGGAGCTGGTACTGAGTAGCTCCAGCCGAAAGATGAGAACAGTACTCCATGTGGGGCCGAATTTGAGCCTTATAAAGTTGAAGGCGATGGGCCGGCAAGAAGTACCGTCTCGCTCTGCTGAGCACACCGAGCTTTTTGGAGGCTAGTTTAGCCTTACCTTCCAAATGACCGCGAAACTGAACGTAATTCGATATGTCGACTCCCAGAATCCCGATACTAGCTGAGGCTGTCAGGAGAGTATCCCCAAATCGAGGTGACACGACAAAGGGTGTCTTTTTAGCGGAAAACAGGCAAAGCTGTGTCTTGTTGGGGTTAAAAGTGACCAGGTTTTAACGACCCCATTCCGAGACATCGGCTAGTCGATTCTCAATGTATATTTGTATATCATGTATATATGATGTATATTTTGTATATCAACTAGTCGACAAGTTACAGTGGCCACGATGAAAGTAGCCCGTTTATCATTCGCTCGCTTTTTACGCTGCCTTGTTGTTACAAGTTACAACGAAACAATTATGTTTCGTGTCCGGAGTTGTGTTTGTGGTTTTTTTGTAAAGGTCTAAACACAAGTCTAATGCTGTCCGCACCAGGCTTATAGTTTAATATATTCTGTACTTTCCATCGTCGGCACTTGGTGAAATTCCATTATTGTTACACAATTGACTCATCAATTGTCTTTAATTTCACATCAAAACTTTATTTTTAGTATATCACTCAACCGATATCTTTTTAAGCATCTTCAGGATGTAATATATTACATCCAGAAAAATATATTTTTCTGGATGTAAAATTATTCAATTGTGTAACTTATGGTTTAAGCCTTTTTATATTAAATTCCAAAAATATTCCAAAGAATTTTTGTTTGAAAAACATATATTAAATTCTTACAAGAAGTCTGAATATATATCAGTTACCCTCGGCTTCTCTTGCAATTCGATTTTATCCTTTAGGTTGATTGGATTTTAATAGCAAGCCTAGACTTACAAATTATTAAAATCCCATTATTATAACTTATAACGAATGCTAAGGTTTGTTCGTATGGTTATTACTCATCTGCTAAAATGACTAAAAGGAAATAGTTTGGTATGTATACATATAATCATGAGATAACAAACATGCAGACGGGTCTCTACTCTCTAGACATCCATTGCATATAGACACAAAGAATGGTGTATTGCAATCTGTGGGACAAGGATGTAATGCCACATGCATAAGTTTACCGGCTACCTACCTACCAAACAAGAACACGACGTTGCCGTATTTACAGCAGGACTTAAACTTATCATTTTGCTAGGAATAGATGGCGTTAGCGTATAATATAAAATATTAAGTTAGACGTCTCACAGCGGATACGGACTACGGAGTGTGCCTTTACAAATTGTCTCCACGTGCTTAAAATTAATTATAGCTCCCAATAATAATAATAATTTGCAATCAAGTGAACATTCAAACACGGATAACGAAATCTAAAGAACAGTATAATAACTGTAAGACATGTAATCTATTTCCCAATTTAAAGTGTTCATGTAATTATTTGTGAAAGATAAAGGTCCGCTTGTACCAGACTATTTTAATGCGTTTTGTATAACTTTTGTTATGTTTAAAGTCATTTAAAAATATTTGAATAATTTGGTGAAAGTAAGACATTTAAATAGTTGTGCAATGGAACTCAATGTATTATAATTTATTAGTGTTATTAATAGGTATACCTTCAGCTGTTGTTATGGAAGTCAATTTCGAAAACTGTAGTGTGAGAAAGAGTATCTTCACGCCCGTATCCCCGAAAGGGTAGGCAGAGGTACAACAAGCGCACCCACGATTAGCCGAAGATACTTGGTCCCTTAATGTGATCGGTGGTAAGCCTATCGCCAACCGGGCACTTTCCAATCCCGAGCAACTTTGTGTTTCTCAGAAAACTGAAAAAACACTTTTTATGTGCCCGACCCGGGAATCAAACCCGGGACCTCATGTGGTCAACGCCAACGCTGGACCACTACACCACAGAGGCGATAAAATGGTGTAAGAAAGAAATGATTTGAAATCTGTTATTGTATATTAAAATGACTTAAATGTATGTGTGAACTTATGTGTATGTATGTTTTATGGCCTGCGCAGACGAGGGACTATCTACAGGCTACTTTTTGTCCACCAATTTAGATGCCTAATAAAATGTATCGAATAACGCACACAGGAGATTTAAAGTACTCCGTACAAAATGTCCCCCGAATAACCGAGGACGCCGAGACCGGACTGAACAAAAATTTCATATATTCTGTCTACGAGGGGGTCCCCGAAAAATAGAACTACGTGACAAGAAGCAGCAACGTACACAACAACTTTGCGTTGAGCGCTCGAGAGTGATTTACTTTAAAGTTACTGTCAGTTTTTCTTCTGGACAAATGCAATGTTTTTTTAAGCTTATTGTAAATTACAACACAACGTAATCTCAGAATATTTGCCTCAATAAGGTGCGCTTCACTAAATTTCCGGACAACAAATTCGCATACCGTTTCCGTTGACTCCATGGCAAATTCTCGGCGGACATTTTTTGAATTCAGATATTTCTGTCCCCTGCGGACAAACCTCCCTCGTCTGCGCAGGCCATTGAAGTATACACGTGATACAATATGTGATGTAATTTATTCGACTTGATATGATTTGGCGCACAATAGCAACGCAAAATAGCAACCTTTGCTCCATTTAGGCGTTACTACAGCGTGTCAAAGCTGACTAATTACGTCTAATCGCCGTCCCTTTACCAGACATAGATGTAAGTAACGCAAGTATTTTATGACCTTAAAGTTGTAATTATATTTAAAATAAAACAAGTTACATATTTTTCAATATATTTATTTTTTACGTAATTACGGCACCATTCCACCCTTATCCAATTCTATACAGTTTTTATCACAATTTTGATAATTTTAGTCTATTACAAAAATAATTATAAAGTAAGGTACATATCATGACTGTCAAAACACATTGAAATTGATAACAAATCTAGTTCTTTTGACGGGAAGAGAATTTTAATATATACATTACTTGCTTCAATTTAAGCAAAACTTTGTCTTTACAACGGAATAACCCAAATTAATTTTACTTATTGCAAGCTATCGTAACGATAGTGCTTTGAACGTACCTATTTAAAATCAATTTCAAACAAAATAAATTATAGCAAAATTTGAGAAACCTAAATATGTATAGCCATTTTTTTAAGAATTAAGCCCGTATATTTTGTGTTGACATTCATGATTTTAAAAATTAAGTACCTAATAGCTCCGAATAATTTTATATTCTAGTCTATGATAACATTGTTAGAGCTACCCTTGTTCATTGTTGTTCCTCCTAAAACCCTTTTAAATATTTTATGGTTCTAAGATGAATGAACAATTTATATTATCAAAAATATCTAATTACAGCAATGTTTTAAATGCAGTTACTCATTCTAATTTAGTAAAAAACAGAATATTTTTGTCAAAGAGTAGTAACAATTTACCAAACGCCCTACAAGTCAGGTCGATAAAAGACCAGTGTGTGATGCTCGGCTATCATCCGAACCCTCAAAGTTGTCAGGCAAACTGACGGCCTTGTATTTTATTGGTTGAAAAATCAGTAATGAGTGGAACATCGACAATCGGTCTTCAATTTATCCTATAAAAAAATCAGTCGTTTTTCGTTGACGACGCTTTACAATCAATCAAAATATAATAATTTTAGTATTATTATGAGAGTGCTTGCTCGCTTTCCTACTTACCCCCAATATTTCTACCAATTTTTGAATTTGTTGGAATTATCTGTGAATTTTAAGGGATTCGACGATAGTCGAACAAACTTTTCTTCAACTTCAAAGTAAAAGAATTTGTGAGACGTGTGTTGCTATATTGCTTTCTTCTACTTTTATTCTCTTCGACAAAATATCATCCACCAATAAATCTGGCCAAAAGTTTAGTCGGGTCTTTAATCAGTATGAACATTAAAGCAAGTGTGCGCATTATATATATTTTTTTCGTTAAATATCACTGGACAAATTACTACAATTGAGGTAACCCTAAACACATAAATTGCACATGCAAGTTCAACCTAACAAAACTCTCAGGCGATAAAATTGCTAGGTTGTTCTCCTGAAGACACTTTAAGTGAAAGTAACAAAAACGCAATAGATTTAAGTTCGTATGAATTCCTAACAAAATACATAAATTGTGTGTGCTCAGAGCTTCCACCTTTGCGAAAAAAGAAATAATTCCCATCGATTTTCTTTCTTAATGAATAACATCATCTTTGTTAAAGGATAACATCCGGGGTGATAATAAATGCTGACGATATTAAATGCATGTGAAACGGTATTGCGGCATATTTTTTATGCACAAAGTCATAAAAATATATGCCGATTGTTCCAAACCCTTCAATCCAGAATCTTTTACAACGAATCACAAATTTGGACTATAACATAAATTCCTACTGCTGAATGCCCAACCTGGTCAATGTTTCAGTACGTACAAGCTTACCACTATATCAAGAATCCAAGTGTCCATGATAGTATAGAAAAACCTTCAAGTTTAACCATCACTTTATATAAATGCTTATTTTTTTTAATGTAGTGTTTCTGTTAATTACCACTAGATTTACAAAATTCTTTACAAATTAATCGCAAAACGGAATCGATCTTGACCATAAATTTAGGGAAATTAATACAACGTGGATTACAATAATTAAATTCTTATTTTAACTCACGTTAACTTAGCATAAGTATTTAGATGAAGTCTAAGTAAATGCAATTACTCTTACGGACTTGATCTAAACATTTAAATTTGTAGCTGAAATTTATAAATATTATTAAATAACAAAGGAAATTAATCAAAATGATAAACATCCTACATCAAAATGAACGTAACACTTAATTAATGGAACAAAATACTGCAACCGTACGCGTCATATATCTAGAATAAAGATGGCACCGACTACGATGGCCGTACGGCTCAAATAGACAAGGTATCAGTCGAGGAGTCTATACGGAGTAGTCAAGAACAGTGACTGTACAGATATGAACTGTAATTCCTGTTTTCACGTTCCAATTACTTTTACTACATTGTAAAATGTCCCAGCCGGGTCGATACGTACCGGTCAGCCTGAATCGTAGCTAAAGCGACTATCGCAGCTTACGCCACTGTAAGGGTCTTCACTTCACACATTACGTAGGCTCGACATCAATCCAACACAATTCCAACTTTTGATTCAGCATCAACGAGTGTTCGATTAGGTGTCAATGCGTTTTTAATGAGTGGGCAACGCGTCGTCCACAAGTGGAATACGCGTCGCCAACTAGTGGGATATTAAATGTCAGCGCTTTTGGAGACAAGGACGTATGGGCCGGGAACATTCCCTAGTCACAAGCGCGTTGTTAACACTGGGTCGACGAGGAAACAATACACTTTCAACAAATGGCAAACGGGTCGAAGATGGACGGAAGTATACGACACATGTATTGTGCATGGTCCACGCGTCGTACACTATTTTAAACTTTAATTTAAAATCTTGACGTAACGAACATTTACTGTGTATAGTCGAGCCGATGTCGAGTTTATCTAATGTGCGAAGACCTTATTTATAGCATAAATATTTCTGAGGCTAATACGATGTGAAGGAATCAACATATAAGATACCAAATAAGCAGACGGGTCTCCTAATGGAAAGAGTCAACTATAGCCTATATACATCAACTATAGCATATATAACATAAAAATACAGTCTTAAAATGTTACGGTTCCCCCCCCCCCCCCCCTGGACCAGAACCTGGGTCTTTAAATGTTTAAGCAAAGGGTGCAATTTTTGCAAAATCCGAATAAGGATTTTGAAAACCCTGAAGTAAGTATAAGACAAAAACATTTTTATCCTAGCAAGACAAGTCATATAGGAGTGCGTATCTCGAAAATATTGTATTTTTTGAACTTGTAAAATCTATAAAAATAAACTTGTTACGTTTTATTTTGGAATGTAATTCTTAGTAGAATTTAAAATATTCACTTATGTATGAAGTATGACAAAGTGTGGTGTATTAAAAATACTTTCGCTTAAATATGTAAGAAAAATTCAAAGCTTACATCCAGTTACAACTACTACAACAGTCTAGTCAGATCGCATGTTAAAAAATTTTAAGCATAACTCATATCATGTAGAATTTCTTGAGGAGGATGTCATTTGTAAAATATTTCAATGCGGTTTCAATAACATCTCTTGCTAATTATTTTATGAGTCTGGCGATTAATTGGATTTAATTCTAAACACAAACACCTTGAAATAATTAAATATATTACATACATTTTAATTTCTGCAAATGATTTCTTATAATGATTCTATTTACAAGATCAGTTTTTAATAAAATTCCTACAAAATTCAATGGTAGTTCGTGTACAAATATTAATTTAAAATAAATTAACAGAAGTAACAAAAAAGAAAAGCATTTTTAAGGGAAGCATAGATTTTTTTTAAATATTTCTTATTACATAAATAATATAAATGTAGCTCTGAGACTTAAGTTAATAACAGATTGGCACGACATGTTGAAACAAGAAACACTAACAAAGTAAGACTATGCAAGAACGAGGTATTTGTTATGAAGAGTCCATGAGTTTGAAAAGTTTGAAAACATGGCGGCCTGCAATCGAAAACTTTCTCTGAACAGATTGACAATTTACAATACATGTACTGTAGCCGATCACACCATAAACTATAAAATGTAGCTTTGCTACTAACAGTTGACGAATATGTAAGCAGAAATGTACATACACTACAATTTTATAGATTATGTTATATGCTAGTTCGTTTTAACCATTAACTTCTTGTTTCTTTTAAATGGAACTTTTACATGCTCACATGGCCTTATGATTTAAAAAATATTTTTAATACAAGTCAAAAATATATGATTTACAAAATGATTCCCGATCTAAAAAAAGCAAATGCTATGATTATAGAAATCACAAAAGTGCAACAGCGCTGAATGTCGGTTTTAAGTTACATGTTAAACGATTAATCTTAAATTTTAACATTTTCAATTTTAACACTGGCTTATACTGCTCTAAAAACCTGTCGAAAATGGCTGATTAAAAACACTTCAATTATTATTGATCTTTAACTCATCTGCACCAAGAACCAACACTATTTTTTAACCCTATTTTAATACACGATCAACAACCATTTTAGCAAGATAAAAGATTCGATAAGCAAAATTTGATACTGTTATATTTTAGTTTTTTTATAGTATATTTATGTTAATAAGTCGTAAAGCGCAAAATCGATCGGGACCATAATCCAGAGCCATCCATAATAATATATACATTTAAGAGGTAGCTTAAACATTCGGTCTATTATGGATCGTGAGTATATTATTGAAATAAAATAATAGTAATTAATACTGCTAGTTAAAAATACATAAGAGTTGCTTGAACGAATTACGCTTAAGTCTAACTTAGGTAACTTTTTCTATGATGCTGTGTCGTAAACCCTCATGTACCAAGTAACTGTTTAGTTGAAACACTTTGCTATGGCTATCTATAACGCCCCATTATACCTTGATTTTGTATCAACATCGAATTTACGTAAGTGTACTAAGTTGAACGGAATTTGTTGAATATAAGGTTAAAAAAATATTGCTCTTAGTATACAGAAAAATTAAAATTATTGTTTAATTTTTTATATTCAAAGCAAATTATAATATAGTATATTTAATCAAGTTTGAAATGTCTGTAAAAATATAGATGAGACTACGTATATTATATCTGTGCAAAAATGCTTAATAACGATAAGATTTTTTGTGTATCCTTCCTAAAGATAAACCTAACATATGGAAAAGAGGGAGTTATAGAAACCATATCGCTAGCCCTTAAACTATGACGGTCAACATAAAAAAAACCTCAAACAGTGTGTCTAATAACGTGTGTAGAAATAGCAACCTTGTTAACACACAGTGTTAATGATTTTACATTCAGCACGAGAAATCTTGCCAGCGTAAAACTAGATAAGGATTATAAGATCATAATTTAAAATCCTTTAAAAAGTTTTGAGTTAAAAACATGCAAACAATTTTAATTCCCTAGTCTTCTAGTTTAATTTTTTTATTTTATCTTTTGTACCAGTTTTCACATAAACTTTTTTATACATATGTAATTATTTAATTCGTCACATACTACTCCAAAGCAGAGACGTAAATATGCGTTATATAGAATTAACAGAATTTCCTTGATTACACATCTCGTGACGAGAGTGAGCTGAAAACGAGACCGCATATATCTCCTCTCAGTCTAGCCAGTACGCATCTCCGCACAGTTTTCATAAATACATACTAGATGATAGCATCTCTGCTTCGCAAATCTCCACAGGTCTCCGCTTTGATCGAGTCCGGACCTAACGAGTCTTAAGTAGTTCTTTTGATTATCATAAATTTAAAGTTTGATTTAAGCATTACTTAATCACTTATTGTGTTCTAAAAATATATATCATGTGCGTATTCATTTTGAAGAATAATCTTGGGAGAAATCACTTCTTAGGTTCAATCACTTTTTACGTTACTTATTCAGAGTTTTTAAAATATAGTCAATATTTATATTTGCTTCACTTCAAACTAAGTAAAAATTTCTGATGTGCGATCATTTCGCGGCGATTTTATTTGTTTTGACCACGACCATAGGCCTATCAAATTACTGGATTGTAGAATTGGCAACAATTCGCCAGAATTTGGCCTTACATTGTTTTGCCACTTTAGTCAATGGTGGCAATCAACCTCTTGATGGAGTCTTCCGCCGTTTACTGTCAGTGATATAAAACATATAAGGAAATATATATTTCAGTTAAGAAATTTAAAAAAAAATGTTCAGCATAATAATTTTTAATTTAATAATTTGCGGGAATGTGTATTTAAAATTTGGTGAAAATAAATAATTGTTTAGCTGATATGTTCAATTCTAGCTCTTTTTAAATTTCTTGGTGTTATTATATGGCTAGAAAATACGTATAAAAAGGTTACATTTTATTGATACAAAACTAAGATGCGATTACGGAATTACGGGAAAATTACGGAACAGAAGATTTATGACAACATAAGTTTTACTTGTTACATATTAGGCTTAATTAATTAATTAAGCCTAATATGTAACAAAACTAACGCAATTGAACATACTTTATTCGTTTGTCTCTTTTCTTTTTACTAAAAAAGAATGAGACCAGCGATCCATAATCTTTAATCGTTTTAAAGTTTGAACGTTATTTAGCTGTCATTTTTAAAATATATAAACGAGTCAATAACGCGTACATATATAGAATTTATTTGTAAAACTCGACGTCTCGGCCAAGTTACATTGACCGTGGTCACGAGCAGACTGATTTAGCTGATTTGTGATAAACGGATTTCACTACAAAAATATACTTTGGTAATAACAATAATAGAACCTATTATAAGAGCGCCAATTCTCCTATTACGACGGACTAATGATATTGGTCCCTTTGAAATATGAGGGAAATGAGTTCACAACCATTAAATGGAATTGATCTTTTATTGACATATTTCCGTATCTACCACCCCAATAGTAAAATAAAAAAACAAAATAATATTACACCGTTCACATTACTGAACTAAAAATCCCAAGACGATCCTGGTTAACCATGATTCACCCATTTGACGGCCTGTGAAATGAGTAGTATCTCCATCAAATATCCCAAATTTTCTAGACCCCATCCTAGGCTCTCGTGACCTAAGCGGAATAAGCTAATACTGGACCACGAAGGCAGGGAATGGATCTATTAAACTTATTCTAAAATTCACCTGTACATGGTATATTTATCTATGCGCGTTACTTGCGCGAGTGTGTGTGAATTATGAATTGATAATGCTAAAATACCCTACGTGAAGGAGTTCGACTCTCACTTATCAGATTTATTGAGTATTTCAAAAATCTTTCTACATGTCTGTTATAATCACATGATATTACAACTTTTTTTTTAAAATTGAACAAATTACCACTTAATTTAAACTTGCACAGTATAGTCATAAACAATTTAAATCATGGTTTTAGGAAATACAAACCAAGTGAGTAAACTATTGAGTACAATTGTCATTTATAAAGAAATTTTACCCCATTTCATGGGAAATTTTAAACGATATAAATTGTTTCATATACTTCTAAATCACACAGAAATGTTTATAATATATATATTAGTAGAAATAATAAAATAAATAAATAAAAAATGTAGTAAGCTTAGCTTTATACACGTTTAAGACTTTTTACACAACGAAATAAGAAAAAGAAAATCACTTCAAAGTGTTTACGCCCATGATGTAAATATCGATATAGTATTTTTTTATTACGAAAATATATGTCCCCTCTTTATCTTATAAACTTTAACCATTACACACTAAAAGTTTAACTTTAAGCCATGATTTAATGACGTATTATATCTTCCACTACCGCATCACCTTGATTCAATTTCAATGCAGATTTAATCAGCGTCCTGTGAATAAGTAAACATCCTAATATAAAAGTTTAAAATAAAAGTAAATCCTAAAATGTCCAAATATATAATACTGGCTGCAGCTTGCACCCCGCTACATTTTAAAAGTTTTTGTCGAATCCCGCGGGATCACTTAACTTTTCCGGGATAAAAAGTAGCCTATGTGCTATTCCAGGTCATAATCTACGTGTGTACCAAATTTCATTCAAACCCGTTCGGTAGTTTTTGCGTGATTGAGTAACAAACATCCATCCAAACATCCAAACTTTCGCATTTATAATATTAATATCAAGGAAGTTACATTCTACCCGGAATTTCATACGCGCTTCAAAATCGTTCCGAAGAGTACCACGACATGGGTGCAGTGTGTCTTTTTCTACTAAATAAAGCGCCAATCGCCATTTATAATTGCGGCCATGCGTAGTTTACAAATTACTACCAAGTAATTCTATTAATTTGAGAAACAGTTTTTGCATTGCATAAGTAATAACGTAATAATTAAAATAAGCACATTTTAGAACTCACTATGTTAATTACAATACATTTTATGCTAATGTATTTATCGACGTGTATAGATTTAACGATTACCGAATATATAAAAATCTACCATTAGATAGTTTTATTTACACTGGCAATTGCAAGAAAGGGACAACATCCACTCTTGTCGTTGTCTTGCTCAGAACGTTTTTCCCATTTGAAGAAACAAATGTCAACTTTATCAATAACGAAATAAAATACATTTTTATTTTTCAAATGTTGCTTCGTAATAATTCCAGTTATCGTACATATAAGTTCCTTGATTAATATAGATTAAAACTATGTCACCACGAGTCACCGACCATACAGCCCATAGACGCCTAATATTTGATTTTCCGTATTGAATTCATTCTGGCAACTATCTGAGGTAAGATGAAGCGGGGTTTCAAGGCCGTGATTGACTAACTCAAGGCCACAGTGACAGATAGTGATGTACAGGGGATGTGATTGGTCGATTTCCGCGTGGAAATTTATATCAGAACTATAAGTCAGACGTGTTGTTAGGAGCCTGTTATTTGGTGTCTATGAGCTGTGTGGTCGGTGCCACGAGTTCTTTTTTTATATAAGATAGCAAACAGGCGGATGGGCCTGATGGAAAGAGTCAACCATCGCCTATAGACACCAAAGGTGTTAATGGTGCGTTGCTATCTTGTGGCGGGGTCTAAAGCCACATATGCATAAGTTTACCGGCTATCTTATCCTCCAAACCGGAACACGACAGTGACAAGCACTAAATTGCGGCAGGAATAAGTAAAGTGGTGATACCAAAACCGGGCGAGACATTCCAGAACTCTACCCCATAGTAGACACGATGGTAGTAACTCGTAAAACCAATCAGTCGCCTTTTACGACCTGCCTGGCAGAACGGCAGTTGGCCTATTATTCAAAGGAGCCCGGGACCAACACGAGGAAAATTGTTCGGTCAAGTAGAAAAATTAACTTACGAAAGGCTGTAGTCATTGTGACTGTAACTTGTAGCGGTAGACGAGCACACTGGCCACGCCCACCAGGAGGCTGAGCAGCAGTGAGCCCCACACGAACATCTGCAGCGGAAATTCACATTCATTGCAGTGGCCTTCTTATATATTTAAAGCTCTTCCCCGCAACTTTGTTCACGTGACCGACACACATTACTTCCTTCTACTAGGGAGGGTAAATAAGTCTGTGTTACTCAGCGATGATGCAGCTTTATAATTGTGAAATAATTTTTAAAACGATCCAATAGTTTTTGATTTTGCTAATACAAAAAAACAAATCTTACCCTTTTTATTATATTAGTATATCTGCCGCAATAGCGTCAGTGCTTGTCGCTGTCTGTTCCGGTTTGGAGGATAAGATAGCCGGTAAACTTCTATAGGGGATGGTTGACTCTTTCCATCAGGAGAACCATCTACTTGTTTCTTGTCTTATGATATAAAAAATGATGTGGTGTCGCGGGACACCAGGTAGGAACGAACTTCCTTCGGCTAAACGGCACTGCTCGCTTGTGTACGCGACTGTCGCGCCTGCGCACGTCTCATTTAACGCTTTTATTCCACGCATTTTTCTTACGGTTTTACTATCACATTTTTTTCAGTTCGGTCGCGCAGCAAAATCCCTATCCCCTCCAAGCCTGCCGTAAGGAACTTCGTTCCAAAAAACATTAAGTGCAGGTGCCATAATGCATGTTTACGATACCATCGTTTAAGTCAGCGTAGTACTAAATTGTAAGTGGCTGGATTTTGATTTCACTGTCTGGCCCGAATTAGACTAGATCGTAAGTAAATGAATTACAACGCAACGTTTAGTATACAATATAACGTGTATGTAAAAATTGTGAAATCAAAAAATATACTACCTACCAACTACTGAGTTTTAGGCTTAATTTTTTTGTGCACAGCCTTAAAATAATATTCCCAAGACGCTGTATCAATTAAGTGGATGCCGTATACGGAGCTCTGTATATTTTAAGAGACTCTTAAAATATATAAAGGGCTCCGTAGACGGAAGCTCTGTAGAACGGAGTGTCTTTACAAGCCAATAGTTTTGCTGATATTAAGAAACTGTCGCCTATAGATAGCAAAGATTTCAATGGAGCCAATTGCCAATATGGATTCATTGTAGGTTAAAATACCGCAATACTTAGTTTCCAATCTGGAACATGACTGTATAGTATGGGTACTTAAAGCAGTGGCACTAAGCCCGGGCGATAAGGTCCAAAACTCTACTACTTAGTTTTCACGTTTTACGAGGTACGATTCATCTAATACGAGGGTCAAACTGAAAGTTTTTAGAACTGGCCACTTATAAAGAATATAATAAAAAATAAGTTTAAATTTAGAAAATGAAGCTCTTTGCTAATATTATTTAGTATGTATCTCATTAATTTGCCATTTGTTTTAAGATTTGGCGCCAAATTGAAAATTGTCTGTCATGTCAGCTTGAATTTAACGTGAGAAAATTTTCGTGCCATGATTTTTATGACTTTTGATGTCATTATGGTCGACAAGAAGTTATGATAGATTTCGACTGGCCTTTACAACTGGTTTAATAACTTTAAACTTCCGAGGAGTTGCCAACCAAAGTGAAAACAGTTCGAAGTGTGGGGAAAAAAGATAGTGGCCTCGTTCTTCAGAAGGACAGGTCATTCATGCGACAATTGTTTTAGAGGATCAAAAAATAGTTACTGCAGAGTGGTACACCAACTATTGTTTGCCACTTGTTTTGAAAAATTTCGGGATAAACAACCTCGCTGTGGAACCCTCCTTCACCACGACAACGTCTCGTCGCACACCGCCGGGCGAACAATCGACTATTTGGCGAGGTCAAAAATTGAATTACTCACTCACTCACCCGCCACCTCGCACCTTGCGATTTTTATTTATTCCCGAAAATAAAAATAAAAACTTCGAGGACAATGATTTATGGACCCCGAAGAACAGTGGCTGCGTTTCAAAGGGACGTCGAAAAGACCCCTAATGACAAGTGGGCAAAGTGCTTTTCTCAGTGGTTCCATCGGATACATACAATACATCATTTGTGTGAAAGAACTAATTTGAAAAGATATATTAAAACTAATAAGTTGCTAATTTGCTCATTTTTTATTTTCTAAGAACTCAATTGGGCCCTCGTAATCCATCTTTTTCCATAATTTCAATTTTCGAAGAAAACTTCGAAAAAACTTCAATGACAGTTTTGTGGGCACCCAGGGATCGAAGCCAAGACCTCGTGATCCGATACATTTACAGGACATATTTCGAGTTGAACAGGAATTTCACAGGAGATCGAACCAGGCTCTCGTACCCGTTGCAAAACATGGTAGACTTATAAGTTAATCAGTCGACCAATGAGTATTTTGCCAACCTTTAACGATTATTACTGACGTTGGACAGAAGGGAAAGGGACTGACACTTCCCACAGACTCCCAGATGCCACAATTTCATTATTAAAAAAAATTCAAAAACATTTTCTCGAACCAACAATTTATTTTCTTAATTTTTTCTTTGTCTCCTCTCTAAGCTTCGTCTGTTATGCTGGAGCCGCACGTTTGCGGCTATCGTTTCGAAGCTTTGTGCAATGACAAGATAAATGCAGATGTGACGTAAGTGCGGCTCTAGAATTACTGTAATCCACTGCTCTGGAAGGCTTTTAGTTAGGTACCCACGGTTTGGGTGGGCATATGATCCCCATCAGCCTTTGCGCAAGACTCCTGAAAAAAATTAGCTCTTTTTCACATCTGCGTTCGTTACTAGTAGTAATAACCGACCTTAGTTCTAGAAGGTTTCCGGCCAGTCCCTATAGGGCTAATCAAACAATAATTACGTGGTCCTCAGTATTATTCTCTGAGCGAGTTTTTTCAAGGCACAGTTATATGTTGTGAATGTTGTAGTAACTTAGCTTAGCTCTGGAAGGTTTTTTGTGGAGCACCCCTGGATTGGGCGAGAACATGGTCCCCATCATCTGTACGAGACTTCTGTCAATAATAGACTTATCCCTGCTGGCGTTATGTTCACCTTGTGTCTGTTGTAATAACTCAGCTTTGAAAGTCTTCTTGTCGCGCACCCAGAATTACGCGCACGCAGTAACTCACCTTGGACCTGGAAGGTTTCTTATCGGGCGCCCCGGGTTTGGGCGAGTGCGTGGTACCCAGCATCCTCTGCGCGAGTTTCCGCTCGACGGACTTGTCCCGGCTGGCCTATTGCTTATTTGAGCCTGTTGCAGTAACTCACCTTGGCCCTGGAAGGTTTCTTGTCGGGCGCCCCGGGTTTGGGCGAGTGCGTGGTCCCCAGCATCCTCTGCGCGAGTTTCCGCTCGACGGACTTGTCCCGGCTGGCCTATTGCTTATTTGAGCCTGTTGCAGTAACTCACCTTGGCCCTGGAAGGTTTCTTGTCGGGCGCCCCGGGTTTGGGCGAGTGCGTGGTCCCCAGCATCCTCTGCGCGAGTTTCCGCTCGACGGACTTGTCCCGGCTGGCCTATTGCTTATTTGAGCCTATTGCAGTAACTCACCTTGGCCCTGGAAGGTTTCTTGTCGGGCGCCCCGGGTTTGGGCGAGTGCGTGGTCCCCAGCATCCTCTGCGCGAGTTTCCGCTCGACAGACTTGTCCCGGCTGGCCTATTGCTTATTTGAGCCTGTTGCAGTAACTCACCTTGGCCCTGGAAGGTTTCTTGTCGGGCGCCCCGGGTTTGGGCGAGTGCGTGGTCCCCAGCATCCTCTGCGCGAGTTTCCGCTCGACGGACTTGTCCCGGCTGGCCTATTGCTTATTTGAGCCTGTTGCAGTAACTCACCTAGGCCCTGGAAGGTTTCTTGTCGGGCGCCCCGGGTTTGGGCGAGTGCGTGGTCCCCAGCATTCTCTGCGCGAGTTTCCGCCCGACGGACTTGTCCCGGCTGGCCTATTGCTTATTTGAGCCTGTTGCAGTAACTCACCTTGGCCCTGGAAGGTTTCTTGTCGGGCGCCCCGGGTTTGGGCGAGTGCGTGGTCCCCAGCATCCTCTGCGCGAGTTTCCGCTTGACGGACTTGTCCCGGCTGGCCTATTGCTTATTTGAGCCTGTTGCAGTAACTCACCTTGGCCCTGGAAGGTTTCTTGTCGGCCGCCCCGGGTTTGGGCGAGTGCGTGGTCCCCAGCATCCTCTGCGCGAGTTTCCGCTCGACGGACTTGTCCCGGCTGGCCTATTGCTTATTTGAGCCTGTTGCAGTAACTCACCTTGGCCCTGGAAGGTTTCTTGTCGGGCGCCCCGGGTTTGGGCGAGTGCGTGGTCCCCAGCATCCTCTGCGCGAGTTTCCGCTCGACGGACTTGTCCCGGCTGGCCTATTGCTTATTTGAGCCTGTTGCAGTAACTCACCTTGGCCCTGGAAGGTTTCTTGTCGGGCGCCCCGGGTTTGGGCGAGTGCGTGGTCCCCAGCATCCTCTGCGCGAGTTTCCGCTCGACGGACTTGTCTCGGCTGGCCTGGTGCTCGCAGCGCAGCAGTTCCCGGCGCGCCCCGACGTCCTCTGGCGCGGCGGCGGCGGCCGCTCTCGCCGCTTCCAAAGCCTCCGCGTTGCGCCCCATCGCGGTTAATATACGCGATTTGCGATATAACGCCTTCGCATTTTTCGGCTGACATGTTAGAACCCGACTGACGGCCTGTTGGATTAATAAATACATTTGTGGCGTAGCTATCGTAAGGCTAGTCGGGGCAGTGCACCGGGGCCCTCAACCTCATGGCGACCTTCTACCTCCGTGTCACGTTCACAATAAATTGCTGTCGGCTGACCAATTGAAATAAAAATATTTAACTTCTATTTTTTCTTATCATACCGTGCAGCATTAAGAAGCTGAAGTTGAAACAGTTTAAATAGGGCCCAAAATGTTATTATCACCCCAGGACCATCGCACGCATAGTTTTTTAACTTTTTTTGCTTGCTACGGACTGACTGACCATAACAAATATGGGATTTCTTTTTTAAATAATATAAACACAAAAAAATAATAAAAATCAGTAAATAAATCAGTTACTTGACTTGTTTTATTTCATATTTTTATTTTTAAGGTATATCAGACGATAGCAACCAAGCAGATGGGTCTCCTGATGGAAAGAGTCAAACCATCGCCTATCCTATAGGCGATAGACACCAGAGATATTAATTGCTTGTTGCGAGGTCTAATGCCTTATGCATAAGTTTACCTACCTTACCCTCCAAACCGGAGCACGGCAGTGACAAGCACTGACGCTATTGCGGCAGAAATAGTTAAAGAGGTGGTATCAGACCCGAGCTAGACAATGTAGAACTGTTTGCTGAATCACAAACAAATTATCTTTTCTTTTTAGCCTGGGTCAGATCTTTACAGGTCAGAGCTTAGACAATTAGCGTCCCGCAAATACGGTATCTATATAATAGTAGCGGAGCCCAAGATGCTAAATAGGTAGTTGATCGAGCGTCATAGGGACCTGTTGAATTTTGTAGATTAAATTATAGGAAAAATAAGATCGTATAAAGTTTTTCATTTCTATCTTGGGGAAAAAATCTACAAATAAAAAAATATGTTAAAAAATGAACTGTGACATGGAAACACTAAAACGCGTCAGATTAAGGTGGGTTAATTGCAACCTAAAATTTAGAAAATCTGCTGACTCAAATGTAGCGTATGGAAGTGGGAGAGCAACAAAGTTGCAAAAAAAACGTTGTTTTTACAATCTCGAGCGCGTCTGAATTTTCTTTTATTATATAGGAAATGATGTAAGAACAACGAAAGAAATATAATCTGACAATTTCCAGAAGCCGAAGCTATTGCAATTTTGTTTTTTTCTGCCCTATTTACCAGTCTCTATATAAAGGGCTTATATTTGGTGGAGAGCCTCAACAGTATGCGAGATTCCCCCCCCCCCCCCCCCCATGTTAATCTGACGAGCTCGAGTAAATGCAAAAATCCCCTTTTGAGCTCCCCTACTACAAGCAAGTAATTTGCTTATAATATGGTTAGATCGATTGTGTAATTTGTCAAGGGATAATTTTTTATTATCAGACCGAAACAACTAAAACCGAACTTTTGGTTTCTGTTCCAATTTCGGCCAAACCAAAACCGAAACTTTTAAATTTATGAAAATATACACAATTCTCTGACAAGAACTTGTCATTTCAGACACGGCGTTGACGTCGACGTACAAAGTCAAGTGGCCTTAAAACTTCAGCGGCGACACAAATGTTCGAGTACAGCCGAAAGCAACACGAGTCAGCGATTATAGATTTCGGCCAGCCCGAAACCGAAACTTCAGTCGGACAGCATTATTTAGGTCCCGTTGCCACGGGACGTCCCGTCTCACGCGGAACAGTTGGCAACCCTAGCCGGGACCGATCACTTTGCTCCTCAAACGAATAACAAATAAGTAAACACACGCCAATTCCCTTGAAAGATGGCAGATTGAACCAAATGTAAATAGACGCTCCGGTTTTTCCCCGTCAGTACACAATTCACTAGTTTATGTAACTAGTTTTTAGTAGCAAGAATTTTCAGACTTCAACGCAGGTATCTATATCAATATTATAAATGCGAAAGTTTGAATAGATAGATATTTATTACTCTATCACGCAAAAACTACTGAACGGATTTGAATGAAATTTGGCACACAGGTAGATGATGACCTGGAATATATCCCAGAAAAATAGATGATCCCGCGGGGGGAAGTTTTTGGCGAATAAAGACGAAAATAATCATGTTCACCTGAAGAGCGGCGTCATAAGCACCGGCTTTCAACTGCGCGGCAGCCATATTGTTGTAGACCCGTAGCCGCTCCTCCAGCAGGGTGTGCAGCGCGTCGGAGGTGTCCTCCGGCTCGCCGCTGGCCGTGGGCGCGGTGATGCCGCCCTCGCTCTCGTCCAGCACGTCCAGCGCGCGCCGGTACAGCTGCACCGCCAGCACCGCCTCTCCGCGCCCGTACCACCAGTTACCGCGGCAACGGCGACGGATCCTGCAGTAGAGGAGCCCAACAGGGGATTTTTGCATTTACTGGAGCGCGTCAGATTAACATAACGGGTACCTCGTATACTGTTCGTAGGCTCTCCGCCAGACCTTTATATGGAGGCGGGAGTGGCTAGAGCAGAAAAAAAAACAAAATTCCAATAACTTCGGCTTGTGGAAATTAAATAACCTCGCTGCACTCGTGAACTAGCTTCACGCCGTGCGATCGTTGGTTGTGGTTCAAATGGTTCTTTTGAGGGAAAGAGAGAAAACCTTCACCTATAGACAACTAGAATATTAACAGTCGCTATCCGTGTGATGGGGTTGGAATAGAAATGCAGAAATTTACCGTCTAACTCACCCTCCAAACTTGAACACGACGTCGACAAGCATTGACGCTATTGCGGCAGGAATAAGTAAGGCAGCGGTATCGAACCCGAGCGGGACGTTGCAGAACTCTGCCATGTAGTTCGTTTTCACGATTTTAATGACAAGTATTACATTCTCTCGTCTTTAACGAGATATCTATCAGTAAGACAGTTATATTTATTCTTCAAAAAGGTGTCAACACGAGAAAAGATATACATATTTACAATAATTTACACTTATAAAGAAAAACCCTATGTCCCTGTATATTAGTGACAGATTCTACACTCATAGTCACAAGAAAAATTAAATTTGATAAAAATCTGGTATGTCTGAACAACAAATATTGTTGTCTTGATTTATATAAATTATGTGTCACATTGTTTGTCTGCATTGGACTCTGAAACTACTGAACCGATTTCAGTGAAATTTTGTAGATATCTACTGTTTGGTCTAACTTAAAATATGGAACAGTTTTATTTCAATTAACTCCTCCCCACCCATGTATATTCAATACAAGTAATTTATATGGCAAAACAACATTTGCCGAGTCAGCTCGTAATATTGTAGTGATAAATGCATCTTCATAATCAGTGAGTCCATCTATCAAACATGGCGGATTTCCATCCTTATTTACAAGCAAGGCTACATATTTACATTCAATAGAGCCCGCTGTCTGTGCATCAAAGGACATATATTTACATTAAGAAAATAGAGCAAAGTGTGTTTATACATTAAAATTGCACTGCAATGTTTCGCCTGCGGGAAAATGTCACAAAAGCCTCAGTGCTTGTCACTATTTTATGTCGTTTGAAGGGCAAGGTAGACATAGACAAACATACATCATCGTCTCATTTTCAAAGGTATTATTTACGCACTATACGTACGCCAACATACAATTAACCACCTTCGGTGTCTACAGGTGACGATTATCTATCTATTCCCATGTGCTTGTTTTCTGTACTATAATCTATTCATATAAATAAAATTGAAGTGTCTCTGTGATTTCAAAATGCAATGTGTAATAGCTTTTTCAAGTGCAATGTGTAATTTTTACAATATTAATATCTAAACAAAAAGAACCATTTTTAAAACTTCCATCTGTTATTCTGTTTGTATGGGGTAATCTCTGGAACGACTGGACCGATTTTGTTGAAACTTTTACTAAAAGATAGAGGAGTTTATAGGGCAGGACAAAGGTTACTTTTTACCCGAGTGGCCAAAAAGGAATAATGATTTCGGATCACGCGAACAAAGTCGCGAGTACAAGCTAAAATAAAGTAAAAATATGAATTACTTGGGGCGAAAATCAAAGGAATATTGCCCAAAAAAGACAGCCCTAGAAAATTCACAAAATTTATGTATTTTGTGAATTTTCTAGGGCTGTCTTTTTAACATCATAAAGTAATATCTTTGCTGTTTACTAAGGCTATATGAATATTTCGTGAAACAATTTAAATATAGAAAAATATTACCCAAAATAAGATGGCCCTAAAAAACACTAAGTCTTACATATAAACATGAAAAAAACATGTTTTTGTTATTTATAAGACCATATATATAAATATATATATATATATATATATATATATATATATATATATATATATATATATATATATATATATATATATATATATATATATATATATATATATATATATATATATATATATATATATATATATATATATATATATATTTCATGGGACTGTTTGAACAAAAACAAATATTGTCAAAGAAGATAGCCATAAAATCTCACAAAGTACATAAAAACATTGAAAAATCGTGTTTTTGCTATTTGATAAAGTCATATGAAAATGACGCTGATAAAATATTCCACCTTGACACCAATTTCAATATTCAAACATGGTTGACACTTTATTTATCTAATATCACGGTTTGTTTGGTAATACTGGCCAAAGTAACTGACTACAGCGATGCTAAAAGGAGGATAATGATTTCAAATGTATGTATATCTTACTAAATATGTTACAAATACAAGTTAAAATGAATGGAAGTTTGTTCCTCAAACATGCCAGAATGGCTATATAATTTGTATAATCTAGAATAGGAAAGAAGTCAAGTTTTATTCGGATAAATCCAATGTGTAAGTTTTTTTTTATATTACATGATAGGAAACAAACAGATGGCTCTCCTGATGGAAAGATACAACCATCGCACACAGACCCCAAAGATGTTAATGGTACGTTGCTATCGTCGTGACAGGGTCTTATTGCCACATGTATAAGTTTACCGGTTTATATGTGTCCAAATATGGTAATGGTGATCACCATCCATCTCGTCAAACTAGTGACCCATGTTTCCTTTTAATATCAAGATAGCAAACAAGCAGATAGCTCTCTTGATGGGAAAAGAAACCATCGCCTATAAACACCAAAGATGTTGCTATCCGTGTGGTGGGATGGCACTGCCACATGCATAAGTCCAACCGAAATGTGGCGAACCGAACCATCAATTAGGTTCATTAGGTTCACTGTCTATCCCGCATGGAAATTGGTGTAATGACCATGAGCAAACCCAAAGTGGGCAAGTGAGCATCTGCCGCATCCTGGTCACCAAACCGAAGTTAAATATTTAAATTAATTAGTAACACAATTATTCATTTGCTGGTATAACACAAAATTACCGCGCGAAATATTGCACTACTAGTAGGTATATAGCAGAATTTGAAACCGATTTAAAAAATATCGGTTTATAGATGTATTTAGCGGTTTTTATAAAACTCAGAGCGTATCTAAGATGAGATGAGTTTCATAAACTTATATAATATTTGATTATATGTTAAAGATTTGATTTCACATATAAAATAATTTTGTTTCCTAATGCTTTATTCCTTTCTGCATAAAATAATACACTCTTAACGTAAAAATGAGTAGTAAGGTAAATAACCTCGCACTTTATCTGTACAACGGCGTAAAGCGTTATTATTTATTATTAAAACTATTTTTATTTGTAAAAATCAAAAAGTTTTAGTCCCCTGAATGACATTCTTTTTTGGCTGGATACCTTTTGTTAGACGTACCGAGCGCTGAGTTGAAATATGATCACCAATTTTGGAAGGACCTTATATAAACCGGTTTAAGCCAAAACCGTGGAATTGCACATCACACATAGCGCAAAGTCAAAATGGGAGCGGCGAACATTAAAGAAATATTTTATAAAATCTCTATAAACCGGTTTGATTTAAAACCCTTATACTGATGAAACTGAAAGAGATAATATTCACTATTTAAATAAAAGATTTTTCATATTTCTACTAGGTACAAACTTTTCATGTTTATTTCCCTCTGCCCCACTTCTAAAAAATATTGGATACGCCTATGGTAATAATTACTTTTATTTTAACTGCATAGTTGGACTAGACGGCATAGATAGATCGACGAGATATCAAGATTAACAAATTAGATTATACATAATCAAGCAGAGACCCTTACAGTATAGGTAGAGTAAACTAAAAGTCATGTCAACTACGATACAGCATTTTCTTGATTTAGTTATTAGCGAAATAAGTAATGTTCCTCGCTGGATTAGCCAATTTTATCAATTGTCATTGTTATAAGGAGATTTATATACAAAAATAGGTTATTACCCAATTTCCATTCGTTCAGCTATAGGCAAAGTATCATGATCCGGTTCTTCTGTCCAATCATGTAATTCCAATTGGGCCTCCAACCACGTTTCTGGACCAATAGTAGGGCCTTCATGTTTGGGACTGTCGATTTCACCAACCAGTCCTAAACTCTCGCCAGCTTTTAAGCCATTATCGCCATATGCAAAGCGTGGAGATAATTGTAATATACAAATTTCACCTTTGTACATAAGTGTCAGGGCTAAGTCCAATCCTTGTAAAACCTGTAACAAGTAATAATAATATCGGTGGACAAATTAAACGCATTGATCTAAACCCAAAATGAGCAAATTACTTGCTTGTGATATGGGGGTTAATCAAAAATACTAATACATAGAAATACATATATAAATACTGAAATATATTTAAAAAACACCCAAACCTAGAAATAAATGTTCATCACACAAATGCATGTCCCTGTCGGAAATTGAAACCAAGCCCCATTGATTGCATAGTAATATTAGCTAAACAATAGACCAATGGGGTGGTCAAATACAACTTAAAATTTATAATTTATTGCATTATCATGCATAAAAACATGAAAACAATGTTATTTTTAAATAAGCAGTTACTTCACAACTTCCTGTGAATCAAGACTATGGCAATTTACAAGCATGCAATTAGTTTACAGATAAGAAGTAAGGTCTCTTGTAATAATCAATTGATAAGATATTACTATTGTTAAACATATAATATGAATTTTAATTTGCATTGTTTCAATAGTTTTTATATTTTGGTACGAAACATTCCACTGATATTTACTGCTAGGGGAAAATTTCATTGTACCTAAGTCTATTGGAATGACCAGAGTTTCACTGCTAGACAAGAGAAACATTATTTTAGTGATTTTAATTTTGCATATGATTTATCATAGATACTAAAATTCATCACACTAGGTCCTTTTTGGGATAGGAAAGAGGACTTCACATCCAAAGGTTCTCCAATAAATCTTAGTTCATTGTAGAATTGCAACCTGCCATTGCGTGATTTTCGAGCTACCAGCATAAAAAATACGGGGTTTGGATTTTTTATGGGAGATAATTATTATTTTGTATAACAGATATACAATGCGAATGTGGAAGGATGTAGGTACCGGGGAAGACCAAGACTGACATACCATCAGATTGATCGAGTACTGTTCAAAGGCGATGTCAAAAGTCTTCGCAACCGGCGTGTGTGTATGAAGAAAGTGATGAATGTGGAGGAAGCGGCACAAGCCTGCAAGGATCGTGATTTATGGCACTCGGTTCTCTCTGCCTACCCCGTAAGAGATCTGGCGTGAAGACATGTATGTATAATTATTATTTTATGTAAAATTAGTTTTTAAATTAATATTTCTTGGTAGTGGAAATAAGTAGCCTTAAAAGATCTCCATTTCGTAAAGCAAATGTAAAAAAAATCTTTATTTGTTAAACACAAACAAAGAAAACGAAAAGTCAAACAGCCCTGGCGTTTTGACAAAATGTTAGCTACATTAGCATGCCATGATGGAATTTGTTAAAATACAGAAGCTTAGTTTACTCTATATTAAATTTTGAAAATTACAGGTTCCTAAGTTTTTGTAGTGCAAAAAACAGGGCCTATCGTCACCCTAGTTCATTACTTTAATGACTGGGTGACATGGATGATTCACATTGTTACATTTTGTTTACTTTAACAACTATCTTTTATTCCTTTTGATAATCAGAAATGATAGCATTATATAGTTATCTATGGCTCCGAGACCCCTACTTATCAAACTCAGAACTTCATAATCTAAGCCTAACAAGTTAACCAAATTGGCAAATATATGTCTTTAAGTTTTGTTTTTCATACTGAATAAATTGAACTATGAGGTGTATAATGATTGTTGATGAGTAGCATCATTAATCATTATACACCAGACAGTATTTTTTTACTATCATTAAAGACACATCTCTGGTTATTTTATAAAATCGAGTACTGTTCAAAGGCGATGACATAACTCTTTGATTACTGCTTTGATATAAGCCATTTCGTTTATATATTGGCTTGTTTTTGTAGATCTATCAAATTCTCTTATCAAATCTAGGACAAATCAAGTGTAGATCTACGTGCAGATACTTTGTACTTGTACTTTTTGTAAAATTTAATGTCTACCTTATCTTGGAATATTAATACTTATGCAAAATTTTTAATCAGATTAAATAAATAAAGTTCATACATTCTTTAACAGAATAACATACATGACTTGAATATTATTATAATGACAAAATTAATGTTTACAACTTGAACTGGGTTTTGTCCTATTAGATATTTACTCATTTTTTCTCTTAATATAGACTGCACTGCTGATGCAATTATAACAGTATCCATCCATACTTTATAATTACATCTGCAGTGTCATTGACACATATGTCACTATGTATAATATGTACTAGCTGTCGCCTGCAACTTCGTCCGCGCGGGCTTCGTTTACTCTGCACTGCTCCTCCCCCATAGGTGATAGTGTGATAATATGTAGTCTACCCTACCTGTTAGTAATATTCATGCAAAATTTGAAGTAAATCCATGCAGTACTTTTTGACTTTACCCCGGACATACATACAGACAAACAGACAAAAATTCTAAAAACTATATTTTTGCCTTCAATATCGATTGTAAATCACGCCCCAAGTATTCTTTTAAAAAAATTAAGGTTTTTCCAGTTTCCCAAGCACGGGGTGAGTGCTGTAACACAAAAATAATTATATGTATAGATAATATGGATAGTAAGTATGGTAACAGGTCACAGGTTATGATTCCTTTTGATAGAAACGTGCTGTAAACAACAAAATGACTAGAAGTAGACAACCATCACATATAGAAACGAAAATGTTAACATCTTGGGGCAAGTTGAAATTCAAATTCTACATGCATAAGTTTACCTACTAATTTATCTTCCGTACAAGGACACAACAGTGACAAACATTGAGAATGTTGCGGCAGGAATATGTAAGGCAGTGATACCAAACCAGCCGTGATACAATAGAACTCTACCACGTAATATTATTCACAATGGTTATGGAATGTTAAGCCACTTGTTTGCCTCTTACAAACTAACTAGCATTAAAAACCGTCTGGCCCAAAAGGCTAAAAATTCATGTTGATTAGATATTTTAATTAATAATTAGTTAGGTTTAGTATTTCTTTACACCTAAGTTTGTAAGTTTTTTGTAAGTTTGTAACACCCATGGAATTTAAACTGAACAAATACTTGTTACATGAATTGCATCTCAGACATTATATTAACCTATAATAGTTATACAGATTGAATGGTACAACATACTATATATATTGAAGAACATGATATTTAATGGCCATATGTAGCAAATAAAAATATAATTAAAAGAGAATATTGCTTAACTACATAGTAAACCTCAACGAAGTTAGTGCAAAAAAAAAAAAAAAAAAAAATATATATATATATATATATATATATATATATATATATATATATATATAAATTAGATCAGTATGTGTAATTTGTCCCGTGAATATTTGTTTATTTATTTTCAGAATTCAGTTGTTTTCCATTTATAAACCATTAGAATCTGGGATATACAGATTAAGTAAGATAAAAATGAAGTTTTTCTTACCTCATTATCACCCAAGTAAATTTTGAGCTGGTTCCTTTTTTCCACAATATCTCGGTTTCCATCGCGAAACCTAAGTTCATAGCTTATTCTGCATATGTCACCTCTTTGTGGCCTTAATCCTTCTGTTTCATCTCCAGCTTTAACTATCTATAAATTAAAATAAGTATCATGTAACACCCAGGTAATGACTTAAAATCATAAATGTAATAATTCTTTATAATTTCAAAAGTACTAATGAGTCAAAATAAGCTTTTATTAATTAATAAACTTTTATGGCCAAAATCAATATCTAGACTCATTTTGATCCATTTGTATTGCTAAGACTAGTAGAGGAGAGTAAGTAACTAAAAGTTCAGGAGTTATAGAACATCAATACTTCCATCCTTGAACTAAAATGCCACTATGCATCATTCCACAAATTTAAGTTCTTTAAAGCCCACTTCAATCAGGAAAAAAAATCTATTAATCTGTCTTACCAGAGTTAATGATTAGTAGACATAATGAAATTCTAGTAATGTCTTACTATCAATAAATATTTTTTCCTGATTAAGTGGAGTGTCGAAAAACGTAAAATGGTAGGATGTTGGATTATGACATTTAAGTTTACAATTGTAGCAGAATAAATGTATCAGTATCACTGTAATGAAAGGTAACTTCTGGACTAACATGATGTACTGATATTTTATGTGTGTGAAAATGGATTACTATGGAGATAATATTTACTGAGATCAATTTTATTAGTAAAAGACTATCTAAATACAAAATTTCCTCAAAATCATTAAAACTGTTTTGGAGAAAATACAATAATTGCTCATGTAAAATATAAGATAAATGTCTATGGAAATATGCATACCAATTTGACAGAATGTTTCTTTCCTTTTCATTTGGTTGAGAGCAAAATAGCAGTAACTAAAATTAATTCAAAATATTTGCAGGAGAATTGATATCACTGTCTTTTTTTTTATATAATAAATAGCAAACAAGCAGATGGGTCTTCTGATGGAAAGAGTTAACCATCGCCTATAGACACAATAAATGTTAATGGTACGTTGCTATCTTGTGGCGAGGTCTAATGTCATATGCATAAGTTTACCGGCTACCTTACCCTCCAAACCGGAACACGACAGTGACAAACACTGACGCTATTGCGGCAGAACTAGGTAAGGCAGTGGTACCAGACCTGGGCTAGACAATACAGAACTCTACCACCTAGTAGCCACGATGGTAGTGACTATTAGTAACTGTGAGTATTGAACCCTGCATATTTATTATAGATTAAGAGAATAATGCTCTTGTTATCTATTAACAATTACTGTAATTTTTGGCTACAGGCCCTGTAAGGCAACTGCAAATCGTTTTCTTCCACCTTCTAATTTTGTTCTAAATAAATCAAAGTCATTGGTACCAAACCCGGAGACAGACAAGCTTCAAACTAACATTAATTCTTAACTAGTCTAATCGATGTGTCAGTTATTTAGTCAATAAGCTTGAGCGACTCCAAAATTTATGTATAAGGTTCATATTTGGTCTACGTAAATATGATCATGTCACTGAATACCGAACAAAACTCAAGTGGTTGCCAGTCCGCCTCCGCCGTAATGTCCACATTCTTTCTCTTCTGTACTGTATTCTTTTTGATTTTCGCACCCCTAACTACTTAAAAGAGAGGTTTGAGTTTTTGGGAGGTGAATTAAGACAGTTAAGATCGGCGGATAACCTACTTTTGCCGGTCCCCTCTCAAAATCTTAATTATTATCACCAGTCTTTTACTTGTCAAGCTATTCGGTTATGGAACTCCCTTCCAACTAACATCAAAACAGCTCCTAGTTTACACTCCTTTAAGTCAGCTCTTA
Organism: Apodemia mormo; assembly: GCA_036924255.1. Taxonomy (NCBI): domain Eukaryota; kingdom Metazoa; phylum Arthropoda; class Insecta; order Lepidoptera; family Riodinidae; genus Apodemia; species Apodemia mormo. Next base: position 23,823,861 of record JAUPFN010000019.1, on the reverse strand, counting down.
AAAATCATTATCTTAATCTATAAATAAATCACTACAGAGTTTTCTAGTTTAGTTTGAATTGTAATATGTAAGTTTGCATGTGTATGTGTGTAGTATATGTATATGAATATATGTCTAGTACATATCTAGTACAGTTTATATATGTAATTTTAATATAGTGTATATGTAATGTATTGTATTTATGGATATACAAATATGTTTATTATGTATATAATATGTATGTGTATGTGTGTATGTATATATATATATATATATATATATATATATATATATATATATATATATATATATATATATATACACATATACATATATATATATCGTCGTATGTATTTATATTATTTATATATTTATTTAGTTATTATTAAAAAATTTCATAATATAGATTGCATTAGGAAATTATGTCACTGAATTTAATGGCACCACCACCTAAAATATATTAATTATAAGATCCCCTCTACCTAAAGGTTGTCTGGCAGAGATCGCTCTTTAGCGATAGGACCGCCTTTGTGTACCCACTATATACATAATTATTAGCTATAAGTATTTTACATAATCTATCTTGTTAAATTTGGTGCGCAATAAAGAGTATTCATTCATTCATTCATTCATTTTTCTATTGCATGTTAGGCCATCTTAGGCCTCATCTTAGTTTACCATCAGACGAGATTGAGGTCAAGCACTTCCCTATCGATAATAAAAAAATAAAAGTAACATTTATTACTATTAAGTGTGTTTATTTAATAGATCCATTAAAAATATATAAAGCTTATTCGAAGTGGTCTCCATTGGCTGCAATAGTGGTTTAAACGTTGAGACCGACCAGTTATGAATAGAACCATGCACTCTTTCCATGGAAAAATTTTTCACTGCCCATTTGTATAGATTGTTTTGAGGACTACAAATTATCATACCATTTAGAGCAAGCCACACTTTAAAACTAACCATAAATCATAATCTAGCGGATTAGGATCAGGACTAGATGACAGCCAGTCTTCAGCTTTGATGAAGACTGGTGTCATTCATCCAGAACACTGGTTTCTAACCATGATTGAGTGGATCGAGTCTTGCTGAAAGGACCATTCTTGGTTATTGACCATAGTGCTGTTAAGGGGCTTAACTACCTTTTCAAGACTGGTATCTTGTTGTGCCAAAGTTAGATAGCTTTTTCACAAAAATATGGCTCAGATACTCACAAACCATCACTGAAGTCGGATAATGCCTATGTTATACTCTGTTAACATATTGGGAAGCTTCCTTACAGATTTGTGCATAAATATAGTAATTTTTTTGTTAAAATATTGCTCAGTTGTAAAAAAAATCTCATCCGTAAACAAAATTTGCTGTGACCTCCGTTTGTGGAACACTTAAGTAGTTGTTTGGATTTTACTACCATATTCTTTTTTAAATTATCAGATAAGAAATGACCAGTGCATCTCTTATATACTGCAAGTCCTAAGTCATCTTTTAAAATACGCAACATGGTCCTAAGTGCTATTTTCATCTCTTAAGATAAAATCTTTTGCTTTCGGACAGGATTTCTGTGAATTCTTTCCCTTACTGTTTTAGCCTTTTTCGTAAGAACACTATGTGCACGGCCAGATCTTTTTCTACCACAAACAGAGGAGGATTCATTGTACCTATCAATAGTCCAGTACACAAACATTTGACTATTACCAAATATATGGAGTTTTGAAAATTATATTTAGCTCCATACCTACTTTGTGTACTGCAATCACAGCGATTCGGTTCTCTTTATCATCCCACTCCATTTTAATATCACAAAATATTTTACAATGTATTGGTGCGAAAATTAGAAAACACAATGGACAATCATATAAAAATGCCTTTCCAAATTCCAATATAATAATTTGTTTACTTTTAACTATAACAGAATTTATGACCAGACTATACTATATTACCTAACTAAATTATAATTGTAAGCATCTAATAACTTACACAATAATTTGTTGATTTATAATAAGTTTTTGCTTTTATTATTGACTTAAAATTATTTTATGTTGATGGGTAGTGTGTTTCTTTACATTAGTTGCATGAGGAACAATATTTAAAGGGTAAGGAAACAAGGGTCTGTCTGCTCTACCTCTCAGGGTACATAGATCATGAGATCTAGAAGCATACAAAAGAAGATACAACTTCAGAGGCTTTATTTAGGTAGCAGTTTAGAATCATGCAGCCTCTTTAGAGGGGTAGGTGATGGGAACCAGAGACAATGTTTTACCTCCTATTCCCCCTCTGCTAAAAATACATAGATTAACTTTAAACTTACTTAATGTTTATAGCTACGGTTTTAGTTCTACACCAACTACACCTTTATGTAATAAGTCAAGTACAGTTCTATCTGACAGAGCCCCGCTTAGGGGACTTAAATTTGAAGTTGTGGGACCTTAAGGTAACAACAACTATTAATCTAATTATTTAAATAGGTTAATAATATAAACATATGTTAGGTACCTTCAGCAAAAAGTAATATAAATTGGGGATTATCGGAAGACACTCATAAGTTCATATTTTCTCCATCAAATTGGCACATTTTAAAATCCTACACTAGTTGGCATTAGGAGCGAGCCACACGATTTTTGGATTTGAGTGGTGGGTTTGGCATCATTAGAAAGCGGAAGCCAACTCCTATGAGTTGGCTTCCGCTTTCTAATGATGCTTCTCCCGCCACACGGAAAAGCCTACTTTAGTTATACCTATTTTTTTTAACTAGTGTAAGAGGCAATCGAGGAGGGGGGGCGAGGGGGCGGAGGTCCTCCATCTCGGGTGGACTGGTGAGCGAACCCCCTCTCAATAAAAAATCAATTCTACAGTTGAAGTGGTTAGGTTCCTTTTAGATCCCACACTCAGATAACCCGGCAACATGCTCCTACCTGACATTACTGGAATAGGTAGTATTTTAGCAATTATGAATATAAAAAAATGTGTTATGGATTTATTAAAAAAAAATGTTAAATTTTTTTTTCTACAATCTTATATATAAAATTCTCGTGTCACAATGTTCATTCCCGTACTCCTCCGAAACGGCGGAGATTTTTGTGATTTTGATGAAATTTCGTATGCATATTCAGTGGGTCTGAGAATCGGCCAACATCTATTTTTCATCCCCCTAAATGTTAAGGGTTGTCCACCCCTAAATTTTTTTTTATTTTATGGACAAAAATTTTTATTTTTATTTTTTATGATTCAGCATTGAAAAATATGTACAACCCTTAATTTTCAACCCTCTACAATCAACCCCTATTTTTTAATTAAATAATTTATATGGCAAAACAACATTTGCCGGATCAGCTAGTTTGTTATATATTTATGAAGTGTCACATTTCTTGGGAATATTTTTTTTTTTACCATTTTAAATATGACAAATAATGATTATGATTTTAAGTAGACAAAACAGACTTATTAACAACATGTAAATAATTTAAGGGGGTGTACATAAATTACATGAGGTGTTTTTTAAATTTTCTGTCGTTTTTGGTGAGATGTCGTGAGATTTTATTTAACCCCCTCCCCCATCCCCCAATCTCACTTGAGATTTTTCAAAATGTCGCTTTCTTAAATATATAAATGCGTTCGATTGTTATTGTAAAAAGAAAAAATAAATTTGCTTCGTGCTTTTATTTACTACTAGTTAAGACTGTATAAGGTTGAGGTATCAATAAAAATATTTTCATTCGAACGAATTAGTGAGTGATCTTAGTCGTATTACGATTACGCTTAAGATTAAAGCATGTACAATCTGGATAATGGACCAAAATAGTATTTTTTTTTGTTTCAATCAGAAAAAAAATTGCGTGAAATTTGCCGAGACCCCCCCCCTCTCTCCAACGTAAGATTAGATGAGATTTGACCCGACCCCCTCTCCCCCTTAAACATCTCACGTAATTTGTGGACGCCCCCTAAGATTGATATTTGTGTGTTTTTTAAGCATTTGCATACATTTTGAGGTTAGGTTAAGCTAGTTTTTGGCCTATAACTTTTTTAAAATCATTTCCGTAGGGGGGAGTGTTACTGGGGGAAGGAGACACCTCCCCCTCACCCTCAACCCCAAATTCGCGCGGCCCGTTTCTAAAGCAATCCCTCCTACACTTTAATTTGGTTGTCTTTACAAACCAGAAATCAAAAATATCTAACAAATATTACTTTCTAAAATCAATTAAATACACTTATAGCTTACTTTCTTAAAAAGTGCTCCTGACCCTAATACATCCTCCCATTCGTTTGTTTTTTGGGGTTGTTTTTCTTTTTCTAATGCATCGGCTTCGGCTTTTTTTGCTTCTTCTATCTCATGTGCAGCAGCTGACGCTAAATCTTCAAATGAACTACTCTCGGATTTATCTACTAAAGTGCGTTCCTCTTCACTCATCTGTAAACAAGATCTCGTGATAATTATCTACGGCGTAGTTTCGATGATCTTGACATTTTCGAATTTATGCGAAACAAATAAGTCATTAAATAATTCCATAAACAAACCTACCTTTTCTTTTATATTAAATCACAGTGAGCCTTAAGATTAAATATAAACAATAGATCTATATCATAACATTAACTTAAGTAGGTTGAATAGTTTTTATTTTACTTCTGAGGTTTAAACTTTTATACAATTATTATTAGTTCAAGATTAATTCCGAATTCCGATACGTGTAAAATGTATAATGACAATTCGAATTCATATGTCATTAAACAGCTGTCATATCACGCGGTGTCAAATTGACAGCGAAAATTATCACAGACTAGACATGTGTAACACTGCCCTGCGCCGCGCAATTGCGCTAACTCAATTCACTGAGCGGTTGTGTCAACTCACTTATTCAAAATGTGTTAGCGCACGGCGCAGCATAGTTATACCACAGACTACTTAGAGACCATACCCAGTAAACTCTCATTCATGTGCACAATTATCATGAGTCATGACTCTTATGTGTCGCGACTCACTCGTTGAGTTACCAATGAACCAACGCAATTCATGCGCTGTGCGCTGTTTGTGTTATGATTCTGTAGCGTGGCGCATGGCGCACGTTTCGCTCGCTGCTCACTTCTCTTTACCCGCGGGCTGTCAGATTTGTTGCGCCATGGCGCAATTTTGAGTTAGCGCAATGAGCCGGCGCAGTACACTGCGCTTGAGTTACTGAGCTAACGCAAGAGATTTACCTGAGTTACCCATGTCTATCACAGACTAATATAATTAACCCTCGGCTCGACTGCTGTATTATGTTTATATGTATGTATATTCAGATTCACTTGTCTAACTCAAAGGTCTAACTTTAGCCTGACTGACTATAATGCACTCACTCCGTTAGGAGTATATTGTTCTGTGGTTCAATACAACCATCGACGACAGAATTCCTTGTACTTCGTGGACAGAGTAAAATTAAAAAAATGCTGCCATTAATATTGTGTGTATAGTACTAACCTGACCCAAAAACCTAACCCGGTAGCGGGTTAGGTGAGGAAAAGCAAAAAATACCTAATTAATTTATTTTCATTCTTAACCTAATCCTGTTCCTAACCCCAAACGGTGTTATTCCTCATTTAAGCAAGGAAATGCACCGTTAATAGTTCCAAGCCTCGTCATGGCGGGGCAGTACTTGAGGTGCAATTTAACACTGTGGGGAAACTATTTGGAACGAGGAGGTTGCTCTCGAACCCTTCTTGTCAAAATAAGGAGGTATAGCTACACAGCGTGCTTTGTGTACAAGAGGGGCATTTCCTGAGAGGATTTTCGGATCGTGGGTTGGCGGGCCTCCAAGGCCCACAGTGTAAAGGTCTCCCCTCGCCTGCGCTGGGAGACAGAGCAGAAGGCAGAGCGTGAGGAAGACCAACCTCCTTGAAAATATAAAAAAACAGTAGCAGTCGTGGGACTGCCGATAGAAGTGAAAACGGAACTATTAAGTTGAGAGTAATTAAAACTATATGCAAAACATAGCTATAGATATACTATTATCATTAGCATGTCGGTGACGCGAACCGAGGATTTTACCCTCTACCAAAACGCTCAACGCGCCTAAAGAAGTTTTCACTTCAATAGTGTGCGACTCGGGTGTGGAATTTGCCAGCTAGACGGAGCTAGATAAGCCACTAAAACCCCTGATTTTTTTTAAATTATTTATTCATTTTGCATTTTAAGTTAATTGGCACTAATTGTAAATATAGAACGGGTATAGAATTAGGATGAGAGGGAGAACCAAGCGATCTGGTAGGAATCTAGACGGAGACTGACTGATACGGACTAGGGGAATGGAATAAGGGTGAAGAGTGCTGATGAAGTACTTTTAAGGGTTTTGTCGATGGAGGTCTGATGCAAGCCTTTTACTACCTCACCATCATCCACACCAATACAGGACCGGGATTTCGCCAAAACCCCGGTGGACGACTTTTGACGACTTTGTACCGCCACGACCCGAAGATTCTCTGAGCAAATGCGCCACCTGTGCGCAAAGCGCTCTACGCATATATACCCCCTTCTTATGACAAAAAAAATCGGTTGTCTGTAAAGTTGGTTTACAGACGATAGTTGAACGTGACAACGTCTTAAGCTCTCGCTTGTACTCCAAGCCTTAAACGGAACGCCTCAGAGCGAGGTAACGCCGCATGAGTCATGTTTTTTCGTGCGTGCAGCCAGCTCTATCGAATTATAAGACGTTGTCACGTCAAAAAGTTCGAGAGCAGCGACAAAGCTTGAAATTATGGATGGCGCATTTCTTAGCCTAAGCTATTGCCGGGTTAGGTTAGGAATAATACTCAAACACCGTTTGGGGTTAGGTTAGGAACAAGATTAGGTTAGGAATAAAAATTAATTATTTTTGCTTTTCCTAACCTAACCCGCTACCGGGTTAGGTTTTCGGGTCAGGTTAGGAATACACTTAATCGATGTACATATAAAACAACACATGCATTTAATTAATTACAGAACGATTAACAGTCAGAGTCCTTTGTGAACATTTTACAGCTAAAAATTAAATGGGCCCCGACTGTTAAATTGTTCTGAATTAAAATTCATGAATTTTTTATATATGTACATCGGTAAGCATAGAAGTATTTCAATGATGTAGTTATTTATAATTACTTAACATGATTCTAAACTACGGGGCTTGTTTCTTTATTTTTATTTTTTATTTAAGGCAATGAATCATTTTTCAAGATTTAATGCAATCGGGTATTTTTTTCAATATTTTTTTATTTGAGTTTTCTTCAAAATTTCTGAAAATCCCCTAGAAAGAAAGAAAGAAAGAAAGACTCTTTCTTTCTTTCAAAATCCTCTATACGGAATTGGTTCAAATTTTCAGGAAGTCTAAGATTGAACGAAATCCAATCGAAGGCCATTAACCACGTTTCAATCGGTCAAGCCGTTCAAAAGTTACGAGATGTTTACATACACATACATACATACCAACTGACGTCATCGTGAAAATAGTCAGAAAAGGTAGGACCTCGAAACGTAGAGATCTGTTGAAACTCGATTTTCGGAAATCGGGGCAAAATCAGTAACTTCCTTAATTTCATTCATAGCGGGAAGTTAAAAATTGAAACTACAATAGATACTTAGCTATTTTCTAATTTTATTATCATAGATCAAAATTTATTCTTATATTTAATATAACAATTCCGTGTTCATTATAGACAAACTATTTGTTTTCCTGATAATGTCCTGACTCCTGAGTCGACATAATGCTATAATAATATATTAAACTATTACATAATTATTTTTATTTTTTAGTATTAACTACCCAGGCGCTTTATTCATTTTGTCGAATTTAACGCTTCATTAGGATATAATTTTTTCATTCGTTTTATTTTAATTAAAACAAAAGTAAAACTCAAAGTATGTAACTGTAAATTCTGTAAAATTAAGAACAATTTAGGTAAATAAATGCACCTAGGTTGTAATCCACAAAAATTAGAATATTTTATTATGACCGTAATTTTGAGTGTACTGCAACTGCAAGGAAGAAATGTTTGTAGCATGCATATTAAAATAGATGATATAGGTATTAGTTCCTTTGATTCGTCATTTATTTGTTTTGAACAATGACGTGTATAATAATTATACACGTCACTGGTTTTGAAGGACATAGAGATTCAAAGCAACATGGCTAATTGTCGTAGCCTGTCTCATGGAGACAAATTAAGAAAAAATGTTCAACTTTCAAGGTTTCAAGTGACATATTGTCAGCTGTCAAGTGACAACTGTGAACTGTGAAGCGAACTGACAAACAAAACAAACTAAAGCAGTGGTCTCGAACCTACCGATTTTTCGGTATTCCTATCGATATTTTAATAATTTTTTTTTAACCCTTTTCATTTGTGTTTAATGTTACGGGGAAGCCCTCAATAGTATGGACCTAATGCAGAATGTAGTTCATATATTTTGGGGAATACCCTTGACACCCTTGTGTCCTACAATTCGATGTTATAAGGGGCTTCCCGCTCGGGAATTCACCTGTCTAATATATATAAACAGTAATTCGGTTTTATTTTTTCATTAATTTTCTTAATTTTGAAGAGTGAGTACCTAACCGAAAGAGTCCCTACAAAATCAGATAATTAAGTTAAAACGTCGTCTGACTAGGAGCCAAGCACTAGTGCGAGTGTAAGAAGAAAAAAATATCTACAATATTATAGAAAAGAATGGGAAGAAGAATTTCCAGGTTGACTGCAAGATAGTCGTAAAGGCGAAAGCTATGCCTATTGTAAGAATTGTAATAAAGATATCAACATCACATCAGGAAAAGACGCTATAAAGAAACATAGTTCTTCACAAGTACACTCAGTATCATCAAAGAATATAAAATCACAACCGAAGATATCTGATATACTGGTTAAGCAAGGTAATTTTTTTAGTTATTTAATTTACTATTTACATTGTTATATTATTTTGTTTTCTACATATCGGTTTATAGAAGCAGAGGATATAATTATACCCTAATCGCTACTAGACATACTAGATATACCCACGTAATTTTAATTCTTTATTTTTAATTTCAGGTGAAATAAGATTAGCCTCGTTTGTTGCTGAACACAATCTACCATTCACTATTATGGAGCACCTACCGCAGTTGATGCAAGCCGTTTGTCCTGATTCAAAAATAGCAAAAGAAATAAAATGCTCTTCAACCAAAACTCATGATATAATTGATCATATTGTTACGTACTAGGGTTCGTAATTGTAAGAAAACACAACTTATATTAAATCCGTGTATTTACACAACACAACACAACGTAATACTAAAATACACTTTACACCCTAGTCACTCGCTATACTATCACTGAACTTAGAACACTACACGATAAAACACTTCTCGCTTCGCACTGGTCACTTGATGTATCGCTCTCGATCGCTTGATGAAAACTGCCTTGTGTTTGTCAACACCTCTCTATTTATGGCCAGGGTAAAGTTCTAGCTGGATCCAAAAAAATCTAAATGTATCGGGAAACAATGAATCACTTCTTATCGTAAACATGTTATGAGTCATAAATCCTAGTACACGCTACTTTCAACCTTATGCCATATCCCACAAAGCCCACTATGGCATAGCCCAGGTCAACTATTTGTTTGTCAATAGGAGTAACTATCTCTTTCTTTTATTTCTAGATAGTTAGCGCGTGCTCCAATTCTACACGCTTCTAGATTATTCGCAACAATATTATAGGTAAAGAAAGTTTCAATAATTTATGTGAAGAACTAGGGCAAACTAAGTTTTCGCTTATTATTGACAAGTCCACTGATCTTAGTACGACCAAACACTTGTGCTTAGTTGTGAGATATGCGAAAATGAATCGTATTAAAGATTGTTTTTAGCTCTTGTTCCATTAGAAGAAGCTAATGCAGCAACCTTATTTGAACACATTGTAAATTTTTTTAGAAGAAATAACATTCCATATAAAGATAATCTAATAGGTTTTGCATCTGACGGGGCAAACGTATTGATGGGACGTAATAATTCTGTTGTAACATTGCTGCAAAATGAAATTCCTAACATTTTTATACTTAAATGCGTCTGCCATTTGTTTCACCTTTGCGCGTCATATGCTTGTACCAAATTGCCACGTTTAATAGAGGATCTTGTAAGAGACATTTACAACTACTTTTCTTCTAGCCCAAAAAGAGTGGCAGAGTTTAAAAACTTTCAAATGTTTTGCGATTTAAAAGTACATAAAATGCTTCACCCCTCTCAAACACGCTGGTTATCAGTACATACAGCAGTGAAGAGAATATTGAAACAACTCTCTGCTCTTAAACTATTTTTTATAGACCAAATATCTAACAATGATCATCTTTTAGCTGCAGAACATATGTTACAGAAGCTCCAAGATCCTACTACGATATTATTTTTGGAATTTTTAGATTTAGTATTACCATTATTTACCGATTTAAATAAAGAAATGCAAGCAGAACACCCGAAAATTCATAATTTATATGAAAAAATAACTGAAACATTAAAAACTACTTTTGATTGTTTTTTAAAAAATTGAATATTTAACTAGCACTCCAATCGAAAATGTTGATTTTAAGAATCCCAGAAATTTTATGGATATTGATGACGTATACTATGGTGCTGCTGCGTCTAATACACTACTAAGTAGTTCAGAAAATCTAAACTTAAATCAAGTTTTGTTTAAATGCAGATGCCTAGATTTTTATACCGAAGCTTGTAAGCAAATAACCACGCGGTTTCCATTGAAAAATAACCCAATAAAAGGTTTAGACATAATTGACCCAAAAAATGTTAAAATTGGCAAAACTGCTTCGATAGTTCCTGTGATTAGGCTCTTTCCCAATATTGTTCACAGCAACGATTTCCAGGAAATTGATACAGAGTGGCGCATTTTAAGAAATTGTGAACAAATCAAAACATTTCCTGATGATGTAGAACTATTTTGGAGTGAAGTAAGTTTACTAAAGCGTGGTGATGAAATTCAAATGTTTCCATTATTGTCTAATTTCATCTTTAATATTTTATCACTTCCCCATCCATCCGCTAACGTTGAACGCATATTTTCACATATTAATCTTTTAAAAACAAAGCAGCGAAGTAGGCTGTCTACTGAATCAATCACTAGTCTATTACATTCAAAACGACTCTTTAATACAGCTAATTGTTACGATTTTGAAATTAATTCGAAGATGACCGCGGCTATGGCCAAAGAATATTGTTATAAAAAATAATTATGATTGTTACAAATTAGTCTGTAAGTTTATTTTTAAAAAATAAACGAACTTTATTGAATATTGTATTTTTTTGTTAAATACCGATTTTGGGTACAAATATACCGATTTTAGCTGGCAATTCTACCGATCTGAACCAAAGAGTATATTTACAATACTATGAAAACAAACAAGTGTTGATTTGTTTTATTTTTAATTGGTTGTGTTTTACTTTTTGGCTATATTAATTAAATAATTGCTGAATAATGGATTCAGATGAAGAATATGAAGCTTCACCTACGTGGAGAGGTGTGCCTGCAACAATTATTTTAATAAATGTTTTTCAAAACATAAAATACCATACTTTTGAAACAGCACATGCAGCTACGTGCCGGTTGGTAAAACATTATTTACGGCTATCAAACTCACAAAATATTGGAGTATGTGTTTACGGAGTTACGGAATCTAATGTATCGTTGCTTGACATAAAGTCGTTAATAGAAATTATTCCACTTACTACCCCAACCATCGATGATTTCAAAAAAGTCAGAGATTTTAACATTGCAACAGTTACAGAAGCTAAGGAATTGATTTTATCTGATGTGTTATGGCACTGCAGTAAAATGTTTGCTAATTGCAAAAGACAGCTTTCATCGCGAACAGTAATTTTGCTTTCTCCTTTTCACATTGCTCCTACAGAAAATGACAAAAGGCCTACACTTAAAAGAGTTGAGGACTTAGTTGATTCTAATATAGATTTGAAGTTAATAAATGTTTGTCAAGAGAACTATACTTTAGACCCATTTTATGAGAAATTTTTAACCATTGCTAATAAAGGAATGGGTTTTGTTAAACCTGAACCCTTGCAAGATCCTTTACAAATTGAAGAACTAATGAAACAAGAATTGCATCGGCATCTAGCAGTTGCTAAAATAGACTTTGATATTGGTAGTGATATGTTTATAGGAGTTAGCATTTATGCATTATTAAAACGCGTGGGACAGGCTCATCATAAAACAACAAATTTAGATAGAGAAACTAATGCAGTAGTTACTAATGTTACTAAAACTACAAAAGTTAATACAGATACTACTGAAATGGAAATTGATTGACAACCAAAAGAAGTTCCCATCCTAAAATCAGAAATATTATATTATCAAGTGTTTGGTGGAGAAAGGGTAGAATTTACTGCAAATGAATTAAAAGCCATCAGAAACCCATTTGGTCCACCCAAAATGAAACTACTTGGATTTAAACCAGAAAATTTAATATGTAAAGAAAAATGGTTTTTAAAGATGGGCTACTTTTTATTTCCTAATGAGAGTAATATAGAAGGGTCAACTGTAGCATTTAAAGCGTTGCATAAAGCTTGTATTGACATGTCTGTAGTTGCAATATGTGTGTTATGTACCAGAGTTAATGCAAAACCTATTATTGTTGCATTGTGCCCATGTACACATCCTTTACACATAAATGCTGAGATAGGATTTGATGTCATTCCATTACCATTTGTTGAAAATGTAAGAAATCTCAGTATAAATGAAGAAGATGGACAAGAACTTAAAAATGATAGTGCTAACATACAGCTTATGAAAGATATTATTAATGCTCTTCAATTTAACTATAAACCTGAAATGTTTGAAAATCCTAAACTTCAATCTGAATATAAAATAATAGAAGAAAAAGCATTAGATAAAGAAGACATTGAAGAATTTATTGACACCACAAAACCAAGCTTAGAAAAGTTTCACAATGTAAGAGACGATTTATTTGAAGAATTTTTTGGTCCATTTGGAGCTTTATCATTAAAGAGAGAAAACTCAGCTATTTCAGGTGGGAATAGTAAAAAACCTAAAATTGAATTAAATGATGCTTTATTACAACAAAGAATAAATGATGGAACTATAGATGCATACACAGTGGCACAATTAAAAGATATTTTAAAACAAAAAAATATCAAGTTACCAGCTTTGACTGGTATGAAGAAAAAAGATCTTGTAGATTTAGTTTATCAATATTGTAAATGATAGATTTCATGTTTTTTATTTGTTTTTATTATTAAATTACATCTTTGTTATATTTATACATGCAAAATTATCCAGATGTTTTACCCGACTGTGCTAGAAGGAAGGATATGTTTTTTGAGTAACCATATTGATGCTGGAAAGGCAATCTTCACTCAGCGACATTGAGTAAACTTTAAAGGAGAGTGATTTAAAGTTTTTTTACTTTTTATGATCAATAGGTAAGCGCTTGACCTCGATCTCTCCTGATGGTAAGCTAAGATGGAATGCGCTTCCCTAGAAGATACCTGTTCACTCTTCTCTTGAAGATCCCTAGATTGTACTCGTCGGGGATTTAAAGTTCAAATATAAAGCAACAAAATCATAAAAAATAACCTAATTTAATTGTGACTAAAATTATTACAATTCATCTATACATACAAATAAATAAAATTGAAGTGTCTGTTTGTAATATTAAAATAACCACTTTATACCAAATTCATATGAATGTATACATGTACCAAAAAATCTTCTCTTTCAATTTTTGTCTGTCTGTCTGTCTGTTCCAGCTAATCTCAGGAACGGCTGGACTGATTTTGACGGGACTTTCACTGGCAGATAGCTGATGTGATAGGGAGTAACTTAGGCTACTTTTTTTTCGAATTTTCGTCGAAAGTCGCGGGCTCAGCTAGTTGTAATTAAATTTATTACAATTAGGTGATTTTTCATTTTTTTTTAATTCTATATTTGAACCTTAAATTACTCTACTGTAAAGTTTACTCCATGTCGCTTAGTGAAGATAACCTTTCAAGCATCCATATGTATATTTTTATGCACACTCTGTAGTTTGAACAACTTGATGGATTAAAACTAGATTCATCTTAATTGTGAGAGTGACATAATGTCGTTGATACTGCAATACCGCGTAACTAACAACAGACAATACCGCATAATTTAGATGTGGCAAATTTTACAGGAGAACGAAAAAACTAAATCTTCTCCAATACTATTAAATACGTGTCTTAACTTTTAGCTATTTAGAAAAGTGTATTAGTGAGCTTATATAGTAATCTTCTTTAATCTTATATATATATAAAAGAAAGTCGTGTTAGTTACTCCACTTATAACTCAAGAACGGCTGAACCGATTTAGCTGAAAATTGGCAGGGAGGTAGTTTAGAGCCAGGAGAAGGACATAGGATATTTTAGAATTTTTTCCACGCGAACGAAGTCGCGGGCACAGCTAGTATCTAATAAAATCCAATCAATATTAAGCTAAAAAATACATCATCATACAAATACAAATTAAAATTTGATACTTTTGTACTTCCGCGGTATTATACACTGTTAGTTACGCGGTATTACAGTATCAACAACGATAAGCTATATAATTTTTACCCGACTGTGCTAGAAGGAGGGTTAAGTGTTTTTTATTGTATTGCAGACAAGTTTTCGTTTTTATATAATCATTGTTAAAAACTTGTTTCCTGATTTGTTGGTAATGTTGATAAAGTTAAGTCTGTAGTAAAATAAGTTCAAGTGACCTTATTTAACAATTTTAATTACATGGCTGTTGTAATTTAAAAATAAATAAAAAATAGATACAACTATCATAATATGCAATATTAAAAAATAAGTAGAACATAAATGTAAGAGCCAGCACTCCAAAACATGCAATTTGGCAATAATTTTCATATAATTATATAAAAAAATATATATTTTTTATATCATAAGATAGCAAACAAGCAGATGGCTCTACCGATGGAAAGAAAAATCATCGCCTATAGACACCAAAGATGGTAATAGTGCATTTCTAGCGGTGTGGCGGGATGTTAATGCCACATCCATAAGTCTACTTTACCCTCCAAACTGGAACACGACAATAATAAAGCATTGATGCTTTTGCAGCAACAACAATAAGTCGGTGATGCCAAATACCCGGGTGAGACTTTGCGAGATCCAGCACCTAGTAGTCACAAAGGTAATGACATACATAGCCAATTGGTCGCCTTTTACAACCTGCCTCGCAGAACGGCAGTTGACCTATTCTTCAAAAGAGCCCGCACCAACACAGAGAGGAATATACAAAGTTAATATTTGTCCAGGCCCCCTTTGAAAATAGTTTAATGGGTTAAAAGTTGAACAATTGGCTATACTCATCACTATTATAGTGACTACTAGGTTGTAAAGTTCCCAATGTTTCACCATTGTAGTATATACCATGGTCTAACTTATTCCTGCTATAACAGTCATTGCAGAGTTCCCGTTTGGAGGGTAAGGTAGCCTGTAAACTATTTTATGTGGCATTTCCATCCCACCACATGGATAGTAATGCACCATTACCATCTTTGGTGTCTATAGACAATGGTGATCTCTTTTCATCATGAGAGTAGATGTTTGTTTGTTATAAAATAAACATAACTGTTTCATATTATCCAAATTTTAACTAGAGGTGTTACTGTTGTCCATGTAGCCTCCATCCCACAACCTGAACAAAGATGGAGTTAGTTATCTATCTGACAGGAAACTTTCTCTATATAATTTGAATAAGGTCAAGCATAATAAATACAACCAGCATGTGTGTATGAAGAGAGTAATGAATGTGCAGGAAGCGAGACAAGCTTGCAAGGGTTGTGTTGTGATGTATGGCACTCGGTTCTCTCTGCCTACCCGTGGTTTGGCCTGAAGATATGTATGTATAATAAATACAAATGTTAAACACCTTAGCTATTGCAGTGACTTGAATCGACTTAACATAAAGGAGGAAGTTTTCAATTCGGATGTTTTTTATGTATGTTAAGACATATTTCTATTTTTGTTTGGAAGAATTTTACAAAGAAAGAGAAGGATTTACAAAATTTTATTTTTGCTTGGAAGAGTTTGGTCTCATCTAAATTTGGTGAAGATTTGTTTCAGTTTTCCATGGATACAAGAAGGTGGAAGTCAGTAAATGCAGATTTACTGTTTATAATTTTCTATTATTTTCAATGCAATTATAAAATTTACAAATTTGAATAGATTATAGTATTACTAAACAAAATATCAAAGATTTCATTAGATAATTTCTTTTTGTGGGACGCTGTGCCTTCCATGTGTGTTATTCACATTTGGCATGATTTTCTAGAATGCATATTTTCATAACAGTCAAGCTGAATCTGTTTTTTTCTCGCATAAACTGTTTTATATAATGTTTCTACAAATGGCAAATGTTATCAATAAAGGACATAGAATTTAGTTGGTTTTAAATTTCTGAGGATGGTATCTTTATTGTCCCTGAGTTTTTAGTTATACCTAAGCTAAGGCAACTAAGCTGTCCAGTTGGGACTGGTTTTTGGAGTTGGGACTTATAGGTATATATATGCATTTATGTTTGGAGTCAATTGTCAGCAAAAGATGGAGATATGACTTTAATCTTTTGCTGTCATGACAATGTGTGCCACTGTTCACTGCTCTGCTTTATAGATGATCTAATTTTGCACATAGTTTGTAAAATTATCGTAATTCTATGTTCTAATCACTATGTTCTTTACACACTCTTTTGTCCCAGGAGAGCATCCACTCCTTTTGAAGCACATTCCTACCATATCCCTTCGATATGCTAGTTTATTTCACTTTCAAATGCCAGTAAGTTCCTAGGTACCTCAGTTTTATTTGCATTTAATTTGAAAACCATGTTGTTACGTTTATATTTGTAACCATTCTTTGTAGCTCACATAGAGTGCCCAAAATCACAGCATAGCTGCTTTTATATCACAGCATAGCATAAGCATTTAAAGCTATCGGTCCCAGTCATCGCTAGAAAGAAGCGGTAATTAGACTTGTGTAACTCAGGAGTGATTAACTCAAAAAGATATAATCTTTACAAAGGAGTGAATATATCAGTAACTCCGTAGTATTCAAACTAACTCTCTATATCTTTATATCACAGAGTGACTGTATTTCATCTAAGCGGAATAGAATGAAAGGAATGATATGTTTATCAGGGAGTAGAAAGAGAGGAAACCATCATTCGGAATGAAGAATGTTGTAGCATTGAACTACATACTGTACACACAAAGTTATACCTTAAACTAATAGGATTAAGATATCTTTAATATTGTTCAAATGCGGATAGTAATAATAAACAGCGATGAGAATTATTTTGTACCTACTTTGTTTTAAAAACGCACGCATAATAAAAAATAAGCGTTTGTTTTTAAATAATTTAATAAAATAATATCGATTCTGTTCGATATACCATAAATACATCATTTATTTTAACTGTTTATCTTGTCATTATATTGCACCGGTTAAACCCTTAAGACTAGAAACTTGAAATCTTTAATATATCGGCGAATACACCTACTTCTCATTTTAAAAACATTAAAAGTCGGTTAAATGTAATTTACATAATTCTTTCACACGCAGTGGAAGCCGCGGTCAATCCTTAGTATCAAATAAAACAAGCGTGATTGCTTTTTAAATAATTAAGTAAACGAATACCAAACAGAATCCATAAAAACATATCATTTATTTCAACTCTTTATCTTGTCTTTAAATCTGTAAATCATTTCATTTCCTTATATTATCATTAAATCTAAATATGTCACCAATCCCAATCACTCTGATTTCTACTGAGTTATAAGGAGTTGAAGATATAAATGAGTGATATATATCCGTAACTCTGAAAGATACATATCACTCTTTTCTTTTCTCGGATATATTTTGCGCAAGTCTAGCGGTAATCGTTATCATGGCTAGAGATGTGATAAACGGCTTTTAATTATTAACACGTTTAAACGTTTGGCTTATACTTTTAAGCGTGCTTAAAAAAGCGCTTTTCGTTTAAACGCTTTTTTAAACAAAAGTTGTTGATCGTTAAGAAGGTCAATTATAAAACGAAGATTTAAGTGAATTAGTAGCGACCGATAAAGCCGAGAGCTGAAAAAAGCGTTCAATGTTTTGTGGTTTTGTTAGCGTTATTACTTATTACTAGCTTATAGAAATGACGTGTTATCAAATACAATACAAATTATTATAAATACTAGCTGACCCGGCAAACGTTGTTTCGTCATATAAATTATTAAATTAAAAAATAGGGGTTGATGATAGAAGGGTACAATTTAAAAAAAAAACTTGACCAGACACCAGAATGGAACGCAGTTCCTTTTATTATTATTTACAAAAAACCTGTATATACTCAACAAAAATAATCGTCGCGACACCACACTGTTCAATGCGAAATAGAATTTCGGCACCCGGTCGATATGGGAACCCGGTCGAATTTCGGCACCCGGTCGAATTTCGGCCCGCGGTCGAATTTCGGCACCTGGTCGAATTTCGACCCGCGGTCGAATTTCGGCACCTGGTCTAATTTCGACCCACGGTTGAATTTCGGCACCCGGTCGAATTTCGACCCACGGTCGAATTTCGGCACCCGGTCGAATTTCGACAAACGGTCGAATTTCGGCACCTGGTCGAATTTCGACCCACGGTCGAATTTCGGCACCCGGTGGAGTTTCGGAACCCGATCGAATTTCGACCCACGGCCGAATTTTGTTACCCGGTCGAAATTCGACCGGCGGTTGAATCTCGGCAACCGATCGAAATTCGGCACTCGGTCGAATTTCGACACTCGTTCAAAATTTGACTGTCCGTCGAAATTCAACTTTTGGTCGAAATTCGACATTCGGCCGAAATTCTGTATAAATGTCGAACATTTGGCACTAGAAAAAAAAGTAAACTCAATCAAATAGTAGATAGACTCTTTCACTTTCAATGCACGAGCTAAAGGGCAGTGGCTGGATATTTCTGTGCTTACAATACTTTACTATAGCAAAAAGTGTCGTGACAACTTTTCGTAAGAATTTTTTCCGTCTAGCCCCCTTCACAAGGCGCGATAAGGAACTTCGTTCCAATAAAAATAAAACAAATTGTCTTAAAAATAAAAAAATAATGTTAGGGGTGAACAACCCTTATCACTTAGGGGTATAAAAACAGTAGCTGATTTTCAGACCTACTGAATAGGCATATAAAATTTCATGAAAATCGGTAAAGCCGTTTCGGAGGAGTATGGTAAATAATATTGTAACATCAGAATTTTATATATAAGGTACTTTCTCAATCAATCAACTTCCCTTCGTACTTTTCAGACTTAGGACTATCTGAAATGAATAGTAACACAATATATACTTTTTTATCCATTACGTAATTTCAATAATTAATATAAACAAAATTACTTTGGAAATTTGTAAAGGGATTCGAGTCATGTTCTTACGCGCGCTAAGTAAAATAAAACAAACAATAAAATAAAATAAACAATTGATGAGCGCGTCCAATTTCTTCAACAACGAAAAGCGTACTGGAACTTGAAAAAACGTAAGTTGTCAATTCGTTGTAAAAAGCAAAGTTGTCAATTCGTTGTAAAAAGCACTAACCAACCAAAAACGGAGCGTTGTCAGTCCGACACAAATATTGCGTAAACAAGTAGAAAATAATTTAGCCGCTTAATACGATAACCAATCCAAATTGTTATCGTTTCTTATAGGCATAGTAATAAGGTTGTTAATCCAATAAAATGAAAAATTATATTGAGTCTTAGAGTATAGAAATAAGGTTCTTTATTCTATTTTATTTTGATTTTTAACGTTATTGAAATAAGGTTAGTTTTCGTCAATCATGCTAATATGGTATTTAAATTTTTGTATCTTAAACATCAACGTTTAAACGAAAACAGCTTAAATCCGTAAGCGCGCTTATAGGCTTATTTTGAAAAGCCTAATTTTTTAAGCCTATATCGTTTAAACGCCCACGACTAATCATGGCGTAAAATATAATTACCGTTCATATCGTTAACTGACGAACCGGTGAATCTTGGTAAACCGAAAAGCATAGTATTGTATACTCTGCCGAAAAGCCTGTTGATTGATGTTCTGCCCTGTTGTTCTGTCAATGTTCTGTCACTGCAAAGGAACCAGAGTAATGATACTGCTTTGTTATTCTCCTCTGTGGTCTAGTGGTCCAGCTTGGCGTTGACCACATGAGGTCCCGGGTTCAATTCCCAGGTCGGGCACATAAAAAAAGTGTTTTTCAGTTTTCTGAGAAACACAAAATTGCCCGGGATTGGAAAGTGCCCGGTTGGCAATAGGCTTGCCACCTATCACATTGTGAGACCAAGTATCTTCGGCTAATCGTGGGTGCACTTGTTGTACCTCTGCCTTCCCCTTCGGGGATATGGGTGTGAAGATACTTTTTTTTATTCTTCTTTTTTTATTTCTGTAATCGATAGTAAATACCTACACGGAGGTACTTGTTATAAATTATAGAAGTTAGGTAGTTGACTAAACTACATTGTATCGCTTTCATAATATAAATAGTATTTTTGTTCAAAACAAGGAACTACCTTGGACTTGTGAGTTAGCCTGTGACGCCTGATTTTGACCTGCGCTACCTATAATTTTTGTTTATCCATACTAATATTATAAATGTGAAAGTAACTCTGTCTGTCTGTCTGTTACGCTTTCACGGCCAAACCACTGAACCGATTTGGATAAAATTTGGTACAAATATAGTTTGAGACCCAAGAAAGGACATAGGATAGTTCTTATCCCGGAAATCCCACGGGAACGGGAACTATGCGGGTTTTTATTTAAGAATTTTTTCCACGCGATCGAAGTCGCGGGCACAGCTAGTATATAATATATATAAACTATAATTAGTAATATACTATAATTTTGTTAAATTATATGTATATATATATATATATATATATATATATATATATATATATATACATATATATATATATATATATATATATATATATATATATATATATATATATATATATATATATATATATATATATATATATATATATATATACAGTACCCGGCGATAAATATTGCACATCGACCTTTGGAAAGAGACAATCGGCTAATTTCGGCTTCGTAGAGCGTTATCTCTGTCGCACAAAATACAAACAGTCCGGTACCTATTATTTTATTTTTTTTTATTTTATTTTATTTGGGGTAAAAAACAGGTATACAATAAATATAATTTTTTAACATAAACTTAATTAATTAAACTAATTGCACACCCAACACTATTACCCACGACAATAATATATTGGCGGTTATGTTCTTGCTTTAACAACAGATTAATATATGTATACATATACATACACATATACATGCATATGTGTATCCATATATATACACACAAACATAATATACATATACATATATATATATATATATATACACATACACACACATATACACGTATACACACATACATCCATTAACAGTACTCATATTTGTACTCATCTAATACTAATGTATAAATGTATAAAGAGGAAAGATTTGTATGCTACTTACATACAAATCCTTCCTCTTGTAACGAATTGGCTCAAAAAGTACTAGACCGATTTTAAGAATTCTCTCATCATTTGAATGCTACATTATCACTAATTAAAATAGGCTATTTTCTATATATGTATGACTATACGTTTATCATAATATGTTTAAAAAATAAATGTCTACCCGTGCAAAGCCGGGACGAGCCGCTAGTAGCGAATATAGGCAAATAAAGTTATAGATTGTTGTAGGTACAAGTAGTTCTTAATAATTTGTTCTAAATTTATAACTATTAAATTTAGAACAAACTATTATTTAAACCTAATGCATATTTTGTAGTATCAATGAAAATTGGCAGAAGTAATCTGATCAACTTTAGAATTAATTTTGTTTTTAAATGAGGAAAATCCCAATTGGAATATATCAACATCAGTGAAATAATCATTATGAGACTTCATAATACGGCACAGAGGAGCGCGAACCCCTGCTATTGTACGACACAGTTTTGGTGCAAAGAGACATTGCGGGTGAGTTTCTCGTATACGTTGCGAGCCACTTGGTATCCGTAGATATATTTGATTTGTTAGCTCATTGCAATCAAAATTATTATGACATATATTATAAAGTAGCTTTTGATCTAAGATTAGTCGTCTAGCATTGAGAGTAGGTAGGGAGAATTTAACTAATGACGAAGAGTATGAAGATTTGGAATGAAAGCATCTGTAGTTTAAAGATCGCAGAAATTTGCGCTGTACCATCTCAATAGTTTCTTTGTACTTGGTAAAAAAGGGATTCCAAATAACTGTAGCATATTCTAATTGACATCTTACCAACGACTTATATAACAAAAGGTATGAAGAGGGTCGCTTAAAAGAAGAACATGTTCTCATTATAAGACCATACATCTGATATGCTTTACTGACAATATGTTTAACGTGTACATCAAAATGTAATTTTGAATCAATAAATAAGCCTAAAGCTATTAGGAGCTGTTAAAACAAGTATGATTTGCTTCTTTTGATATTTTTATTCTTTGTATAAAATACACTAATTTTTCTATAAGTGATGGCTTTAGGTTGGGGTAAAATAAAATAAAAAAACATTTTTACATTATGTTTACGTATTTAATTATTTTGGAACATTACAGCTTTAGTGTACATAATAAACACCATTATACCTATTGCTAAAATGAGACATTGCAATAAAAATAATAATAATTCTAATTCTCAATTACTTCCATTTCACTATCTGTGCTCTCAAAGAGGTCAATATCACTGTCACTATCAGCCGTATTTATTACTAATCTATCAGTGTAATTGTCTAAACTGTGTTGAATGCTTCTATATTCATTCTCACATTTGATTGCATGATCGCAAACCTTTTTCCACTCTTCAGCGCCGATCATGTTTACTTTTTCAGTCAATAATGTTTTTACTGTAGTTAAGTTCATACCCACATTTCTAGAGGCTACATAGCCTTTCAGTTGAGACCATATATTTTCAATTGGATTAAAATCCGGATGATATGGTGGCAATCGCAACACAGTGTGCCCATGTTCGGCAAGTATTTTGTCCACAGAAAACTCTGTATACCTCTCCTTGTGCTGACATATAATAGCGTAAATCTGGGTTTTTGTTAATTTTGGATCAACTGGAATTTCATGTCTGTTTAACCAGTTGATCATTTCCCGTTTAATGGTGTTTGAGTTGGGGGGTCTCTCAACATACTTGTTGTGATAGGGTGCGTTGTCGATAACTAGAACAGAATCACTGGGTATATTTGGGATTAATTGGTTAACCAGCCATTTCTCATAGTTATCGTTATTCATTTCATTGTGATAGTCACCTGTAGTGTCCGTGGATTTATACGTTAAAAAAGCACCGGGTACAAAGCCTTTTTCATTTCCCGCATGAACTATTATCAAACGTTGACCTTTTGAAATTGGCTTTTTTACTCCTTTTTTCTTATCGTCACTCCAAGATTTCCCTTTAGTGTGGGATGCATGTATATATGACTCATCCATGTAGACGATATTTTTTCCTGTTTCGCGAAATTTGCGTATTTTATCAAGGTATTCCATTCGTTTGAGACTAACGTCGTGCTTTTCCATTAGAATTTTTCGATTATCTTCCATTTTAGTGAACTGAAATCCCATGTCATGAAGCATTTTTCTCAATGTTTTTTCAGACCCATTGTAATTAATAGCTTCAGATAACTTAGCTTTTAATGATTTTATTGTTGGCAGTTCATTAAATCGTAAGTGAAAATCATACACCATTCTTCGAACAACATCGTAATCAAAATCGTCCATATCCAAACGAAATTGCTTTTTTGGTCTCCCTTTTTTTGGAGTGCTGAACTTAATTTCAGTCGAATGTGTTTCAGTACTGACTTCGTTTAATATATTGTTCAAAGTTCTTCTTGAAATTCCAGTGGCATTTGCAACTCGCTCTTGAATCTTCTTAAAATAACAACTTACATTTTCATCTACTTTTTTTTTAAATCTATCAGCTTCGCTTACAAAGTATTTATAAACATTGTAGATAATTTCACGTGACTGACCTCGTAAAGGTTTCCCTCTTTTTCCGAAAGATGCCATATTACAACTTTAAATTATTTAAATTTGTGGGTGTTATCAACTCTAAATATATATTTTTTTCGGGACGCGACTGCACTCTATCGTACTTGAACAACGACTGACTAAACGTCACATAGGTAGTGTGGGACAGAGATAACGCTTTACGAAGCCGAAATTATCCGATTGTCTCTTTCCAAAGTTCGATGTGCAATATTTATCGCCGGGTACTGTATATATGTGTGTGTGTATGTAAGATACGAAATATACGCACTTAATATACATACATGATGTTTTTATTTCGGGATATGCGCCGTCGCATGCCTCAATATATATATTATCCATACTTCCATACTAATATTATAAATGCGAAAGTACCTCTGTCTGTCTGTCTGTCTGTCTGTCTGTCTGTTACGCTTTCACGGCAAAACCGCTGAACCGATTTGGATAAAGTTTGGCACAAATATAGTTTGAGACCCAAGAAAGGACATAGGGTAGTTCTTATCCCGTAAATCCCACGGGAACGGGAACTATGCGGGTTTTTATTTTAGAACTTTTTTCACGCGAACGAAGTCGCGGGCACAGCTAGTAAACAAATAAATAAATAAAACAACTATAAATCTGGTTTGATATGCAAAAACATGTTTTTGCCATATCTAGGGAAAAATTTTTGATTTTCAATTTTGTTCGGGACTATGCATCTTGTTTTTTTTATATCAATGGTCTTACTGTTATTCATGACTAGCTGCGCCCGCGACTTCGTTCGCGTGGAAAAAATTCTAAAATAAAAACCCGCATAGTTCCCGTTCCCGTGGGATTTCCGGGATAAGAACTATCCTATGTTCTTTCTCGGGTCTCAAACTATATTTGTACCAAATTTTATCCAAATCGGTTCAGTGGTTTGGCCGTGAAAGCGTAACAGACAGACAGACAGAGTTACTTTCGAATTTATAATATTAGTATGGATTGAGTAACAAACATCCAAACACTCGACGATACAAACTTTCTCATGTATACGAATGAATAAAATTGGAGTGTCTGTTTATAATATTAAAATAACCGCTTTTTACTAAATGCATGGTTGCATACACGATACTTATACCAAAACAGCATTTTTTACAATTTTTTATCTGTCTGTCTGTCTGTTTGTTCCGGCTAATCTCTGGAACGGCTGAAATGATTTTGACGGAACTTTCACTGGCAGATAGCTGATGTAACAGGGATCAACAGGGATAACTTATGCTACTTTTTTTTCGAAATTTTTCCACGCGGACGAATCGCGGGCTCAGCTAGTAATATTATAAATTCGAAAGTTTGGATGTCTGGATAGTGGATGTTGGTACGGATGGATGTTGGTTACTCAATCACGCAAAAACTACTGAACAGATTTGAATGTAATTTGGCACATAGGTAGACGATGACCTGGAATAGCACATAGGCAACGTTTTATCCCGAAAAATTAGATGATCCCACGGGATTCACCAAAATCTTTTATAATACAGCGGGCTGCACGCTGCAGCTAGTAATATTATAAATGTGAAAGTTGGGATGTTTGGATGGATGGATGTTGGTTACTCAATCAAGCAAAAACTACTAAATGGATTTAAATGTATATTAGCACATAGGTAGACAACGACCTGGAATAGCACTTCGGCAACTTTATCCCGAAAATTTTGATCATCCGCGGGATTCACTAAAAACTTCTATGATGGAGCGGGCTGCACGGTAAATCTAGCATTATATAATAGTTACTATTGTAAGCAGTGCGGTGTGCTCCCGTCTCCGTGCCGCATCCAAGCAAGAGGGAGAACGGGGAATACTACGCACGAAAGCTGACAAAAGGTGTCCGCCTGCAAACGATTGACATGTCTGGATAGTTTTCCATTCAAAGTTAACTTTTTTAGGAATGTGCTACTGCAATTTTCATTTCACATTCTAAAACAAAATCGTCATCTGAGGAGCTGTCTAACAGATTAAGAAGTAAGGCCATATCACTCATCGTTAATCAACCTGTATATAGAACTCCTACAAAGAATACGTGTGGCAACGACGCAGACTCGTCATAAAATGAACACGTTTTAATATTATCGTATCTTAGCCGTGTGTGATACCTTAACATACTATAATATTTTATATTAAAGTATCTTAAGATAAAATATTATAGTATCTTAACCGTGTGTTATGAGCTTTAGGCAGGAATGTGTTTTTTTTATATTATAAGATAGCAAACAAGTAGATGGGTCTCCTGATGGAGAGTCAATCATCGCCTATAGACACCAAAGGTGTTAATGGTGCGTTGGTATCTTGTAGCGAGGTCAATGCCACATGCATAAATTTACCGGCTACCTTACCCTTCAAACCGGAACACGACAGTGACCAGCACTGACGCTATTGTGGCAGGAATAGGTAAGGCGGTGGTACCTAACTAGAACTAGAACTCTACCACCTAGTATCCATGATGATAGTGACTCGTATAGCCAATCGATCGCCTTTTACGACCTGCCTAGCAGAACGGCAGCTGGCCTATTCTTCAAAGAAGCCCGGGACCAACACGGGAAGGAAAAACACTCCAGCACCAGAATTTTTTTGCAGTAAAGGAATATGTCGGCAGTTTTTACAGTAAATGTATATGTCGGCGGATTTTAAATTTAGTGCTTTCTCTATCATGGCGTGATACCGTTCACTACAATTGTACTATATGATAGGTTTTTTTTGTTATTAAAAATATGTGAGGTGAGTGGTTAGGAACCCTAACAACACAATCAACGATGCATAAATACATTTAATTGATAAATACGTATTTCTTTGTATTAGCATCATTGACCGTAAGAACGTAATTTGTTTACTTTGAGTTTGAGAGTAGATTAATTAATATAACTTGTTAATAAAAAAATGTCTACTTTAGTGTTACTAATTTTGTTGTTATGTTGTATATGCTTCGGATTGCATATTATTAGTTCATATCTATAATTTTCAAAACCTTATGACTAGTCTTAAAGTATTAAATCAGCTACTCAAAGTGACTAGTCCATACTTCGTGATTGTTATCGTAACGTAGGTAAGTTTTACACACGACTCTATTTGCTGACGAATAACAGCGAACTCTTAGTGAACTAGTAAAGCACCAATGTGCGAACTCCGTGAGCGCGCCGAGATACTTTGATATATTATACACGGAAAACCAAAACTATTTGGTTAGAAAGCCAATGTTGGCGCCAACTGGCGGCTTTGGAAAGTTTCTAAGTATATACCTTAGTATATAAAGTGTCATGTAGCTTGCTACAATTTACTAATCTGTTGTGTCATGGCAAAAAACATAGCCCAGAATTCTGAGTAACTATTTAAACTACGAAGAACATAGAGTAATAACGCTTAGAGGGATAATTGCATTCAACGCTTCGTTCATATTTTAGGCCAAAACCGTGTCAATGTCCGTGTAAGCTTCGTGTAATCACTTGCGTCGTCACGCACACAAAGACTCCAAAGACTCGAATAGTGTTGCAAGTAAATAAATATTTTCCCAAGACGGTATTTAAAATATATCTACCTGACCGGTATACAAATAATCTTTCATACTATAACATTATTAATCATTTAGTATAAACTTGAAACTTACACTTTTTATTCGGTTAGGTAAAATATGTTAAATGCCGGGAAATATTCTAGATGTTCTCAAGATGATTCCAAAGCTATTTAACCTTATATTTTTTTAGCATTTGTGCTTTTATTTGTGATTTAAAATATTTTTACCTCACTGAAATAAAGATTGTCTGTCTTTCCAATAGTATTATTAGTCATATAGAAAATTTAGAACTTACAATTTTTATTCTGGTGAGGTAAAATGAGTAGAATTACAGGAAAATGTTTTAGAGGTTCTCAAGATTTTTTTTTTAAATTTCAGTAATTAAACAGCGGTAACCAACCGGCACCGAGCGTAAATAAAAAATATGGTCAATACGAATTTACGTTATTTAAGTTATAAAAACAGTGATTGAAGTAATTCTTACAAAAAAAAACCTTATTGATATGTATCTACATATATATTATCCTATATCATACAAATGTTTGAAATACATTGCTTGGCAAATACTTGTGTGTTATTATGTGTATATCTGTGTGCGTGTATGTGTATGTATGTTTGTTCAAAGCTATTACCTTGGAACCTTTTTTATTTTAACTTTCATACAAATCTTGCCATGGTTCTAAACCTTAAACTATCTTGAAAATTAGCAAATGGGTGGGCAAGCAGAAACAATACTTACGTTATAGACGAACGTTTTAAGGTAAAAATTAATAAGATACTTATTAATCAAGTATTTATTTAAATCAACTTAAAAAATTTAAATGTTTTAAGCTAAACGTACTATATTGGCTACTATTGGCTCTGTGCACGACTTGAGCACCACATAGCGTCCGCAACTGTTTTGATTCTGATCTTAGAATAATAACGCCTAGAAACCACAAAAAACGAGTAAATAAAACTGAACCAGAAACGGCTCAATTCGTTTTGCGAGTTGTCAATGCTTAATAAGATCAGGTTATATCGGACACAGTTCACAAAAAATAATTCGAAATGACTTATTGCATTATAAAGAAGTGTTTTAACACCTTAGAAAAACAAAAAAAGTGAACATTTCACTGGTAAATACAATTTATAATTTTTCTGTTATGTAAATCGACTAAAAATAGATAATTTGAAACACATAACTTATCACTATACAGTTGCTAGTTGTGGAAAAAAAATTGCGCACGATATTTTTAGTTAGACCTTAATGTTAAGAAAATTAATTATTGTATTTGCTTTAACTATTATTTATACTAAGTCTTATGAAAATAATTTAGCTCGAGGGTACTTTTTGATAATTCAGCATTTATTTTATTTGTCTTTTTTTGCCTTTAACAACACAGTAAGTCATATTTTTTTCGAATTGCGAGACCTGCACTCCGTATGACATGTATCGCGATTCTGAGCGGACGGCAAGCGCATGCGTAGCCTTTTAAGGCTACTTTGAAATGGCTTAAAACATCGCGGCGCACTCGGTTTCTACGTGTTATAATTCTACGTTCTAAAGCTATTTCACCTTGGATTTTTTCGTTTTTGTGCAAATTGTGACACGAAAATATGTATACTTAATAATCAAATTATTTATTTAAAATTTTAAAAATTAAAATTAATCTCAGTGATGTAGAAATTTATAGGGTAAAATAGCCAAATTTCGGCCGCCTAACCAAATACATAACTTTCGGACCCTATTAGGCTTAAACCGTTATCGGGAAGAAAATATTAATCTTCTTTTTCGTGTTAATCAATATTTAAATTTTACACTATTGATGTTTCGAATTGATTTCAACAACGAAATAAAAATATGTAAACGTGTTAAGTTTTAAATGATTGACCCTCTCTATCCTGGTTTCTTTTCTATTGTCGGTCAATTTTTCCCTAATTTCAGCCCCATTTTTCTCTAATGTTAGCCAGTAAAGGATGTTTGAAATTGAAATAAGGTATTGACTTTGCATTAAAATTTACTTTAATTTTATTAAATAACTTTTGTAAACATAATATGCCCTCAATTTTTTATGGTATGTATTTAAATGATCTTTTTAATTTGATAAAAACTGTAAAAGAAAAAATCTAAATGGTCACCAATTTTAATGATTGAGTCTCTTTCTTTGAGACATAAAATAAATGAAATAAATTGATATTTTAGTCTCTTTAAAACTACGCAGAAAAAATTTGATATGTAAAAATTACATTAGATCGTTACTTGCTGGTCCTCAAAATTAAGAGAAATGAGCATTAAATATTCAATATTGTGATATTTTTTTAAATAAAACGATTTATATAAATTATTTTTTGTCTATATCAAATAATCTTCAATATAACTATTTTAGGGTACTTATTTTTATTAAGTTGTAGTCAAAGAAAGAAAACAATTTAAAGGCACTTGATATTCAAAGTTTTATTTTTCACTATTAGAATAAAACTAGAATAATTTTCTACGATTGTTAAATCAATTAAATAAAATATATCGCTAGGAACAATTATATAAAAAATATTGAGACTTTAATTTGATTGAATTCTATCATCAAATTTAAGTGTTATCATTGTATAAAACGTAATTTACATTTTCATTAAAACAGCAATAAGTTTATATATTATAATTTTCATTATAAGTATCAAATAAAAATTCTCCCTGTTTTTGTATTAAAGAATAGTTAAAGCTAATTTATTTTTTGTTCTTTTAAGTACTTATAAAGTGTCTTCGCAAAAACTTAGCTCAGAATTCTGTCAACCTAACTTAGATTTTTGAGATTAACAGCTGTTGTACTGAAGACACCCAATGACAAGATAAATATCTAACCACAGACTACTAAGGAGAGAACTGATTGCTTACGTTAACCTTACCTAAATTCCAACTTTATTTAACTACTATTCCCCAAGTTAAAAAAATATTTATTAAATGCGGATAAATTAAGCAGTTGATATAGAATCATAAGAAACACATTAAACTTTAAGATAATAATTAAAAAACGATGTATGAAGTCTTGCCCGCGTTCTTAAAAGTTATGTGGAATATTAGCTTAATTATCAGTATAAACATATTAGAAGGTCGACATTAGGCGCAGACCGATTTTAGGGCACGTTACCCTACATGTTTTTGTGGATAAAAGTCGAAAATATCGCTAATAAAACTACTTGACACTAAGCAATACGAAATAATGCAGTAAGATGGCATATTATTTAATAAGAAAATTAAAAAAAAAATGACTTTGGTAGTGACAGAGTTTTTTTCTGATGGTCACTGTGGCATCTAGAATGCTAGTTGGAACATTTTTTTTGTCTTCTAAAAGTCCTCATTATATACGAATAAATGCTTCATAATATTGGTCTGACAAACGGATTTGTAATATTTGTGTCAGTATAATGGGTGAGTCTCAACACTTAAAAACTATTTTTTATGCAAAAGCAAAGTCCAGGCTATGTAATATCGCACATAAAATAGGAATACACATATTATTAATTGTAATGAAAATAGGTAAAAACAAATACGTGGTAGAATATTTTTCCCTTTGGCTGGCAACATTTTGAATATCGTTCTACTTAGATATTTATGATTTATTTGTTTGGATTTTATACAAAAATATCCGATGCCAAGTAGTTTTTATCGGTAAAATGTTATCTTCAAGTCCTAAATACGCTTTTGTGAAGCACGGTGACAGCATTTCACCACACAGTAACTCACATTTTTTGAAATTGCGAGAGCTGTACTCCGCGTGGCACGTGTCGCATGCCTGAGGGGTCGGCGAACGTAAGAGGCCTTTTCAGGCTTCTTTGAAATGGCTTAATATTGCGCAGGTCGACTCGGTTTCTATGCGTTATTATTCTATGACGAAGAACTTATTTCCGCCGAATACTTCCAAATGTCATTTGATAATGTCACCTGACATAATATGATCAATAGACAATAAGTACGTAGTACTCTACACCAAGGATTTAAAACGTTATGATTTCGATATATTTGCGTCATTGTGATTGGTTATGGTATATGATAGTTGTCTTCTAGCGCTAGTTGGGGAACCAATCACGAAACAGCATGAAATGCAGGGAACCAATCACGAAACAGCAAAAATATCGAAATTATAACGTTATAAATCCTTGCTCTACACAGATTCTCTAATTGGTCTGTGACAATAAGGAATAAAGATTCAATTTTTTGAAGATTATAAAATAAAATATAAACAAATACATATAAATAAAGCATCTAGTTAAATAAAATAGTAATGTAGTTTAACCAAAACTAAAAATTATACACTGTACTATTCTTTCTTTAGTCACAATATTTACATGTAAATATCATGGAAGATTTATAAATATCAGAAGAAAAAAGATCAAAATATGGACAATTCTAATTATCTATCGATAACGGATATTTTAGTAACCAGCGAAAAAGTTCCGTGCAAGTTTTTGCACGATTTGCCAAAAATGGGTATATATCTTAATTTCTTTTGTAAACATGTACGACTATATTTCTATTTTTAAAAGTGTTGAATCTTTCATAGGTTTTCTTGATCCTTCTTCAACTGAAAGTGATTTAAAAGCGGGAATTCATATTGAAATACCTCTGTGGTTAGCAGAACCCTTAAGCTCTAGGCGACCACCAATTTTAAGTGTAGACCTGCCTAAAATATTCAAGGGAACTTATAGAGAAATACTTAATGCTGATGCATGTACTGTAGATATGCACAAGTTAAGTCAACACTTTTATGAACTTGGTTGTTACTTATCAAAACACGATATCAAAGGTGAAGTAGCTGCAACACTTATGAAT
This sequence comes from Apodemia mormo, assembly GCA_036924255.1. Taxonomy (NCBI): domain Eukaryota; kingdom Metazoa; phylum Arthropoda; class Insecta; order Lepidoptera; family Riodinidae; genus Apodemia; species Apodemia mormo. Next base: position 23,791,451 of record JAUPFN010000019.1, on the reverse strand, counting down.
GTAAGTAATTGCATGATATTAGTGACAATTTGTATGACAAATTTAAGATATACAAAATGATTAGACAAATCTAGTTACTTCTGTAACATGTTTGATAATCAGTAAGTAACCCATTTCAACCATCAATTGGCCGGAGACATAAATAATAAAATCTGTATTGGAAAAATAAAAAAGTGTATTTAAAATTTTTTTTTCAATAGTATAAATTTCATGCATTGTGTGCATACTGCCTTTTTTGTATAGGTGTTCTCAGTACTTACCTGATAGTGATTTTGAAGTAGAACTTCATTTTGAAAATGTGCCTTGCAAATGCATATCATAGATCGAAATAGGTAGTGCAATTTGTCAGGATTGCGTGACATTATCTTAGTGTGTAAGTATACACCAATAAATCAGACAATTTACAGTATACAAGACAAATAAAACTGGTGATATTTATTAAGTGAAGTAATCAATTTATATATACCTGAGTATTTACATGATGAAGAAAATTGTTGTAAAAAGTTGTTTGCATTTTATAAATCATTTATTATTATTTTCCAGAGCTATTGATGAAATCTATGTCAATCAAAAGCTAACAATACAAATTAAAAATGTTATGAGATAAAATTCAGTAGTATCAAAAAAGCTATTGGTCGTCAAAAAAATATATAATTCATACCATAGCATATAATAACTAGCGGCATTCAATGATGTATGCATACTAAAATAAAGTCACTCAATCCTAGCAAATTGCTTTACCTATTTCAATCTACAATAATTATACTTACCTATATACTTGCAATTTTTATTGTTTTATTTATTTATTTAAATAAATGCATAATAAGCAAAGGTGGCCTTAATGCTAAGTGGCATTCTCTACCAGTCAATCTAACTTAATCACATACTTTATTATATTATGAATTAACATTTTAAAAAAAAGATTCCTAACCGTTTTTTATGCATGAAGGTTTTACTGGATGGATGCCTACCACAATAATATTTGCAGATTCATACTATTATATATGCAAAAGTAACTATGTCTGTCTGTCTCTTCTTCATGCTTGAACCACTAAACCGATTTGGATGAAATTTGGTTCAAAGATAATTTGAGGCCCAAGAAAGGACATAGAATAGTTTTTATCCCGGAAATCCCACGGGAACGGGAACTGTGCGGTAAAACCCCTGGGACTTAGAATTTTTTCTACATGGACGAAGTCATGGGCACAGCTAGTGTGTTCTATATATTAATTTTGAATAAATTTGAATGGTTTCATTGGTTGAGAATTGAATGAGGTTTGATTGGTTGAGATAAACATGTTATAGAGAATTTATTACTTAGATTATATTATGGTGTAACAGTGATAAAAAATGTTTATTTTCAGACGTTTAGACAACGATTTAGAATGATAATGTCAGCGTGTGTGGCAACTGATACAGTAAATGCACTTCAACCATTGTCAGTGAGTGAGCGTGATAGAACAACAGCTGCAATGGTCACTGAAAAAGCATTATCTAGTTGGCTTAACAGGGGAAGTTGTCCTTTAACAACAGCAAGTATGGTTGCAAATCACAGGAAGCGAAAGCGAGCTGAAATGGAAATGTTATAGTTTTATTAATATTCTATCACATTGTTTGGCCACTTGTTCTAATATGTTCTAATAAAGTTATTAATTAAATCATGTGTAATATTGTAAAATCTTTTTTTAAACACAGATTTACCCACATCACCATTGTTTCTTAATAGAATTCCATTTCAATGTAATATTAAATACACATTTACACTGTTTCACAATAAAGTTAGGACTAATAAAATCCAACAGGTTTTACTTACACATATTCATGAATAAAAATAATAATAAAAAATATTTTTATCAAAAGTTGTTAATACTTTCTACTTTTAACAATCTTGTGTAAGTAAAACAGGTTAGATCAGTCTTTATTTTGAAAAATAAATAAATAACAAATAAATATTGATGGACAAATTACACAAATTGATTTAACCCCAAAGTAAGTAAATTATTTGCTTACGTTATGGGTGTTAGTCAACAATACTAAAAATTTAAAATATATATATACTAGCTGAGCCCGCGACTTCGTCCGCGTGGAAAAATTAAAAAAAATAGCCTAAGGTACTCGCTATCATATCAGCTATCTTTCAGTGAAAGTCCCGTCAAAATCGGTCCAGTCGTTCCAGAGATTAGCCGGAACAAACAGACAGACAGACAAAAATTCTAAACAATGTTATTTTGGTATACGTACCATCCATACGCATTTAGTAAAAACGGTTATTTTAATATTACAAACAGACACCCCAATTTTATTTATTTGTATAGATGGCGTCAACGCTTGCATTTCTTGCAGATAAAATTGCCCTTACACACATCAATTGATTTTTTTTTGGTAAATCTATCATATCCGAATTCCGGGTACACTTTAAATATCAAGTCTTTAATGTTGGTTACGATTTCACGAAGGTCTTTACCTATGTAAAATTTTTTTGTAGCCTGATTCAGGATTTTTCCCTAAGTAACCACTAACCAATCAATATGATCTTGTTTGGAAAATTTGTGCTTCTTCTACCTAAATGATTGCTTATGTTGGTATACCTACAGCTTCAAAAATTAAACAGGTTTCCAGAATGGGGAAGATTTAAAGCAAGATTTAATATTATTATAACTACAAATCCTTATTAAGTAGCTATACAAATACAGTACTTACACCTACTTACTAACGAATTAGACACATATCAGGCCAAAGCGAACGATCATGTATCCCTCAACAACACCATAAAATACACAAAATAGATCGAATATTCATCTACCTACTACAAAGTAAAGTGATTTTTTTCAAAGAAGGAAAATCCAACGTTCCGTATCAAAGAAGTCTATTGCGAAAGGAGCCGGTCACATGTCTACTCCGCGCGGGCCGCAGAGGTTAAAGGTATATGATTCCACTCATGTACCTTAAAAAAACCGGCTAATTGCGAGTCGAACTCGCGCATTAAGGGTTCCGTACCATAATCTATAAAAAAACGGCAAACAATCACGTTTGTTGAATGGGAGCCTTCTTAATATTTATTTTATTTTAATTATTTATTCTTAAAGTGATTTTATGCAAATGCAAAAGGGAGTTTATGCAAAAAAACACGTTTGTTGTATGGTGATCACCCTTAAATATTTATTCTATTCTATTTTTTAGTTTTAGTTATTATACATAAATAAAAGGCAACATAAATACCTACATCATCTGTGAAAATTTCAACTATCATGGTTCATGAGATACAGCCTGGTGACGGACAGATAGATAGACGTACAAACGCACGGACGGACAGTGGTGTCTTAGTAATGGGGTCCCGTTTTAAACTTTGAGTATGGGACCTTAAAAAGTATAGTAAAGCCAACGCTCTCACAGTTCGGCTCTTCTCGGCAATGTTCGGTTCTCGTTCGGCGGTCAGAGTAGTGCGCCGCATCGTGCACACTGCACACAGCCTTTCGGTTAATACCTAGATAGTACCTAGGTATGTTGAGTTATTTTCGTTTTACATTTTTTTTAAACTATGCATCTAAATAACGTGGTATAAGAGCCAAAGTTTGTCTTCCTAAGATCTTCGTGTTGATGAAGTACTTTTCGTTAGTAAGGATTAATATGATAAGGATTAAAATTCACCTATTAATTTTTCGACTCAAAATTCCTTATTGTGTTGTTATAAGAGATATATATATAGTGTCGTGGACTTTTTTGTGCATCTACTAAAAACCAATATATTTGTAGTACATTGTACTTACGTGTACTTAAGCATTACGCCAGCAAGCGCACGCGGATACAGCCGTTCGATACCGCTTTTTCTTCCGACTTATTTTACAAATATCGATATTTTAACTACGCTAAGAATAATTGTAACGTAATCCTCATGAATGTAGCTATCATTAAACATACACATAATTTTTTTTTCAATCCGACTTGTAGTTCCAGGAATTAGCATTTAGCGCATTCAATGAACACACAAACGTTAAAATACTCGTATCATATCATATCATCCATACTAATATTATAAAGGCGAAAGTAACTCTTTCTGTTACGCTTTCACGGCCAAACCACTGAATATCCCGGAAATCCCATGGGAACGGGATCTATGCGGATTTTTTTTAGAATTTTTTCCACGCGAACGAAGTCGCGGGCACAGCTAGTATCATAATAAAGATAATTCTAAACCAGTGGGATGAAGCTTAATGTCAGTCGGCCATCTTGAATACAATGTATGGAAACTAGCGACAGCTAGGAAACTACCCCTAATTACTTTGTCACTACGTAGTTCTTTGTGTAATACTAGATGTCACTGATAGTATCAACACATAATGTTACCAGTATTTTAATGAAATTTATATTTCTCAAAGTAAAATATATATTTCTAAAAGAAAACCTACAGAAGTTTATTATAATGTACCGTAAATATATAATAAAAACAAAAAATTATAGAACATTTAATGAATATTATGTACTGTAAACACCGGTTCTAAAATTCTTAGACTAATAGGTATTTCTTGTCTGTGCTTACAGGGCTACCAGATGTGGAATTTCATATTCGTATTTGTATGATTTTTTGGCGTTATGCCATATACGATCGCTAGAGCAAGATCTTACGGAAAATGTACAAATTAGCATAACTTATTGCTTAGACAACCTCTTTTGGTTGTTCAGTGTCTAATTTTATTGCTCGATATTAGAATATATAACGCTGCATTTATGTAGCTTACATTAATATCATATCTAAAGAACTATTTTGTATTTATAAAAAAAGAAACGTTGAAGAGTGAATATCTATGCGCTGAAATTAGTTAGAATGCGTGTTTCCAACTTATATAACAACATACTGTGGGTTATGATTGATTAGCCAAAGGAGGGTAAAAATTAAAAAAAAAACTTTATTTTTCCTCCTTTTAAAATAAATTCCATTGTCAGCTTCGATTTCCTTTTTTCGACTGTTTCCTATTTGAATCCAGATAATGGCATTCACTGCAGTTTTAATAGTTTTCATATAATTTTGAAATCAGTTTGTAGGTACATAAGTTTGGAAGTCATTTTGAAAATTATAGAGAATATAAGTAAAAATATAAGAAATTATATAAAAGTCACTGAAAAATAGATATTTTTCAGTGACTTTTATATAATTTCTTGAAATGCGCTTAATCGAATAAACACACTTAATCGTAATTTGGTAGAATCAAATCAAATACTACTTACCACGTTACGATTCTACTCATTCATAAGTTATGAGAAGTTGCATACACACAGAGATAAATCAATACAGATGTATTGTTGTCGTACAAATTAGGCATGTTATATGATATGTGCCCGAAACGACAAAGAAAAATTTTAATCGATTCGTTGCGGCCCATATTTTCCAAAACTTTTAGCATTGGCGGAATACAAATATTTTGTGACACGGTTGCCGTGTCAAACGTCATAGAAGTTGATGACATGGTTAACGTGCCACCAGCCATGTTTAAAAAGATTTATTGTTTTACACGTGTTTAGACTTGATTTATTTAGTTGAAACCATATCATGTGTGTAAACGGAATATTATGTTGTTTGAGTAATTTTTGAGTAGGTTTACTGTTTTCCTAAAATGGAAGATAAGTAACTTTTTTATTCAGATGTTTCAAGCCTTTTGTAAAATAAAAGTTTGAAAAATAAGTACATTAAATAAATGTGATTTTTTTTGTTTGGATGTCCGTACGATACGTAGCGTTTCGTAGTTACGTTATGGCGGCAGGAATAGTTGGAAGATGGTGGTATTCAAACCACAGATCAAGCGAGTCACCGCAAGATCATCGCCGTTCAAAACACCGTTATTTGTTTATTACCAACAAAACATAATAATTTAAGTTAATAACAATCACATTATGATACTAAGTATCTACGACTAATCGTGGGTGAAATGATTGTACCTCTTTTATTTTTGGTTTTTGTTTCATTTGTAAATATTAATGCAGCTTAAAAAAGGTTATAACCTCTAAATTTTCTATTCCACCGAAAATTCAGAAACGAAGCCTCCAGGTTTGATTTATGTAAAAGCAACCGCTCCGTTGGTCAAGTGGTTAGAAAATCTAATTACGAATCAAGGTGGTTCGGGTTCGATTCCCGACAGGGACAAACATTTGTGTGATGAGCATAGATGTTTGTATTTCTGAGTTTGGGTGTTAATTATGTATGTTAAAGTATTCATATATGTATGTACAAGTATCTTTGTTGACTAACACCCACAGCACAAGCAAATAATTTGCTTACTTTGGATTTAAATCAATTCGTGTTTTTCTTTTAGAAGAGGAGGCAAACGAGCAGGAGGTGCAACTGATGGTAAATGATCACCACCGCCCATGGGCACCCGCAATTCCAGAGGTCTTGCAGTTGCGTTGCCGGCCTTTTAGGAATGAGTAAGCTCTTTTCTTGAAGGCCCCCAAGTCGTATCCGTTTGGAAACACCTCTGCTGAGAATTGATTCCACAACAGAATAGTGCGAGGTAAAAAGTACCGAGAGAAACCCAAAGTTGTGGATTTCCAGACGACGAGATGGTGAGGGTGGAATTTCAAATTTTGACGCGATGTCCGATGATGAAATTCGGCTGCAAAAATTAATACAAATAACTTGTCGGAGCACTCCTCAAGAAAAATACGATAGAAAACACTGAGTGAATCAACATCTCTACGCAATGCCAAAGAGTCAAGCCGTTTCGAAATAACCTGGTCGTCAAAGATTCGAACCGCTCTACGCTGAATGCGATCAAGAGGTAGAAGCTGTTACTGAGGAGCTACAGCCCAAAGATGGGAACAGTACTCCATGTGAGGCTGAATTTGAGCCTTACAAAGTTGAAGGCGACGGGCCGGCAAAAAGTACTGTCTCTTGCTCTGCTGAGCATACCGAGCTTTTTGGAGGTTAGTTTAGTCTTAACTGCCAAATGGCAGCGAAACTGAGCGTAATTTGATACGTTGACTCCCAGGATCCCGACACTAGCTGAGGCTAGTAGAGTCAGGAAAGTATCCCCAAATCGAGATGACATGACAAAGGAAGTCTTTTTACCGGAGAACACGCAAAGCTGTGTCTTCTTGAGGTTAAAAGTGACCAGGTTTTGACGATCCCATTCCGAAACATCGGTTAGTCAATTCTCAACTTCGAACACAAGCTTGTTTCGGCACTCTTCGACGTGTTCCTGAGAAATACCACTACGGCCGGAGTATCACCAGTACTGTCATCTGCATAGCAATGTATGTAGCGAATTCACATCATGACATTGATATACAGAAGGAACAGTATCGGTGATAGCATGCAGTCTTGGGAAACACCAGCATTGACAGATTTAAGGTCAGAGCACGCATGGTTGACTACGGCCTTGATGTTCCGATTAGCCAAAAAACTGGTGATCCAGTTACATAATTTCACGGGAAGCCTATAGGAGGGCAGCAGATAGGCATGTCAATACCGGCGCCAGTTCTAGAGCACATGCTTTAAATACACTCGGAGGGATGCCATCCGGCCCACTTGACTTATGGACGTCCAAAGAAAAAAGAGCTTTACGCATGGAAGACATCAGGAATTTTAATTCCGTCATAGAACTATAGCACTGCGGGATTTTAGCCAGAGCATTTCCTTGGTCATCCAGAATCGAGTTGGCCGCAAAGAACGAGCCCTGAAGATCGGCCTTTTCCTTTGCAGTGTGGGCCAGAGAACCATCATCTGCGTGTAAGGATGGAATAGAGGACAATGAGAGATTCCCCAAGGCGAGAAACCAAAATGCACAGGTTCCCGAAAGAAGACGAATTAATTTCTCACCATTTCTGCCAATGTGTTCAGATTTTGCCGTGGCGATAGCTCTTTTGAAGAACCTTTTGAGGAAGAAGAAACTTTTGAGGCGGAATTATACTCCTTACGTAATGCGCTGGTTTTTTCATCACAAGGTGTTGACGCTGCAGCCAAGCCCGGTAGCATTATCGCTTTTGGCGTGAAGCCATTTTGCAGAAGCGACCAAAACAATACTGCAGAAAATGGAATGAAAAGTTCCAAACCATGCAGCACCACATTAGTATTAGAGTCAGCGATGACACTCGTATCATCTAGCGAGAAGCACATCCGCCCCCATGAGTAGGATGCAAAAAAAGGCCACATCCCGTCCCATTCTGCTGACCTATAGTGCTAAACGCGATGACAGCCTGCAAAAGGAGGCCGTGATAGGCACGTAACCAGTATTTTACTCCAGATCAGGCAGTGGTCTGGCGTAACAAGAAGGACGTCCACAGATACCTGGTAATGATCCGGATGAGAGGTTGGCAGAAGGTCCAGCGGTGAAGGCTTATGATTGTCCACATCGGGAACTCGCGTTGGCGAAATGCCCAAATGTGTTAGACCATACGCCAAGGCAAAATCTTGAACAGACTTCCCCACATGATCGGTAGCGAATGAACATAGCCATTCGGCGTGGCGGGCATTAAAATCGCTAAAGATCACGATCTCAGCGGAAGGGGTCTTTTGTAACACGGAATCCACAGCCGTTTAAAAAGCTCACAACTCTTTGAATATAATTCTATGAATTTGAGTATCATATAACTGTGAACGAACTAATTTTTCAGCCTGTTAATAATATTTTTTTTTTGATAAAGATACTGTTTTTTTTTTTGATAAAGATAGTGGCCTAATATTAATGACAGCGAAGTAGGTAACAAAAATAAACGAAAATTGTACGAATGTTAAGCCAACAGAAGTAGTAAACATAATAACCACAGCAAATATTATAATAATTATTAAATAGTCAGAATTATATTAAACAGTTGTATTGCAATATTCTTTCTAAAATTAAACAAACGTTTATTTTGGTAAAAACTTCTAGAAAGTATACTATATTTCAAAATTTCGTTTTCGTATAACTTTTTTTGTACTTCTTGTGATGGTATACGATCAAATCTTTTTTGCACCTGGTAACCCTGGACTATGACAAAGAGAAAAGAAATTTGTGTTTGGCTTTGGCATTTTCAGCCATTTTTAATTTGTATTTTTAATAATTGTCAGAAGCCGATTTTAAAATTAACAATCTCTTATAATTTAAGTTTTTACATATTTTTTGTTTTCCGTTCTGTTTTGTGTGGGGTGTTTATTAACAGGTATGACATTTGTTCATTCGTACATCCTAAATTATGAGTTAGCATAATCACGAAATGACGACTAATAAGTTCAAAAAGGTCCTTCGGCTCCTTTGAATCATCTGCTATAAAGGAAAATATCATTCGGACGTTTCACTACCATCGGGACTTAGGACTACTTGGCGGTGGAATTCTAGAAGTCTCGCCCGGGTTTGGTACCACTGTCATACTTATTCCTGTCGCAATATCGTTAATACTTGTCACTGGCATATTTTGATATGAATAAAGTAGCCAGTATACTTAAGCATATGCTTGCTACACGCATAGCGGCTCACCATTAACATCCTTATTGTCTAGGCAGTAGTTGTTTCTTTCTATCAGGATAGCCATCTGTTTGTTGTTGTTCTATAATAAAATGTTTAATTTCACATAAAACATTTTTTTATAGTAGAGGGCGCAAACGACCAGGGGGTGCACCTGATGGGCTTAAACTGTACTTTAGCATCCCACGAATTTCAGTGTTTTCGGGGGTGATGGTGGAAGGGGGGAGGGTACTAGACCATCCTACAAAGGGGGATAATCACCCCTGATATTTTTTTAATAATAGAAGGGGTGGCAATATATGATGTAGTACCTGAAAACAGTAAACTTTTAAAGTTTTTTGGGGTTGTATTGTGTGGGAGGTGGGGGGAGTTCAAATGGCCGACGTACAAGGCCACCCTATACGGGTGGTATATTGTTTCTAACAGAAAAGGAACCCACCAACCTGATGTAAATGTTTTGTGAGTCACAAAGTTAGTGCTCATTTTTTTTTGTAAATAGGCTTATTCTATCTTATTCTATTCGCCAAATTTCAAGTTGTGGAAATTCATAATTTTCCAGAAAAAAATTATTATAATATGAGAATAAAATGTTTAAACAATATAGCTAAATTGATGACAAATCCGAATCAGAGCACACCGACTTCCACGTGGTCTTGTTTGCCCTACCTCTAGTGTTTTTAGAAATTGTGAAGGCGTGGAGGGAGAAGAATTGCGATGGTAAACATTGGTGCCAATGCTTTGTTACGCAAGGACAGAGAGGCTGCACTTCCCGCAGTGCCAAAGCACACACAAATCGACTACAATCTATAGTAGAAATTTTATTTAAAAAATTACTTAAACAAACTACTGTATATAATATATATACTGCATCAGAACTTAATGTGTTTTAGGTTGCTCTTTTTCCATAAGAAAAAAATACTCACTAAATAGTGTGGGCTTGTACATTGTTTGAACCTTAAACAAACAGACTAAAATTCTAAAAACTATATTTTTGGCTTCGATATCAATGTAGATGACTCCCCAAGTATTCTTTTAAAAAAATATTCAATGTACAGTTTTGACTTTCCTATGATTTTATTGTATAGATATGTATAGATTTTTAGTTATATCCCAACCCAATCTAAACAGGTATTTTACTTTTTGTTTGCTATATTTCTGTAGTCCATTATAATAAAAGTTATCAAATAGACAACTTTTTTTATTATTATTATAATTATAAATCTATATTAATTAATATTATAAATGTGAAAGTATGGATTTTTGGATGGATGGATGTTTATTACTCAATCATGCAAAACTACTGAAAGGATTTGAATTAAATTTGGCACACAGGTAGATAATGACCTGGCATAGTACATAGGCTACTTTTTATCCCAGAAAAATTAGGTGATCCTGCAGAATTCGTCAAAAACTTATAATTCAGCGGGCTGCATGCTGCAGCTGCCTAGGAAAATGTTGAGTATATATGAATGGTAAATTTGGTGGCAAATGAAATCAGAAGTACTTCATTACACAGTATAAAACAAAGTCGCTTTCTCTGTCTGTCCCTATGTCCCTATGTATGCTTAAATCTTTAAAACTACGCAACAGATTTTGATGCGGTTTTTTTAATAGATAGATTGATTCTTGAGGAAGGTTTAAGTGTATAAACCTTTCCGATATTCCCACAGGATCAAAAGCTGCACGGGTGAAACCCCGAGCAGGTCTCTAGTTATTCAATAAACTTCTTACAAGTTATTTTGACACGTCAACATATATTTTTTTAAACTATTACCGGATCCGAAATGCAGCCACACAAATTGAAGTGACATTGATATGTTTACATTTTTGATCTCGAATTCCATTTCAGATTGTATACCATTGTGAGTCTATTTGACATTCTATTCTGGATAGCAATGTATCGTTGGTACAGACACCAATGACTTGGAGACCAGATGTTAACTATTAGTTTTGTCCTTTGTTGTCTCCTTTCATGTCGGGGTCTCCATGTGTTTTTGTTATCTTTTGCTATAAAAATTTAAATTAATGATTTTATTGTTCTTGCTCTGCATGTATCATGTCTCCACAGAATAAGTAACACTGGGGGCAGTCTACCAATACAGAAAAATTATATAAAATCAAAACTCTGTACAAAAATCTGAATAGTTGGAAGATAATAAAGTATGGGATTAATTGCTCCTCATACCAATTGCATAGTAATTATAATAAATTGATGTAAATACATTATATAAATAAATATATATGCATAAAAAAGACAATCCCTTTGAGTTTGTTCGGCCAGATCTCAGTGTATGGCCATGTTTCCGATCTGCTTGTACCTCAGAAAATGTAAACTCATCAGAAAGTGCCTTAAAGGATAATTCGAATAAAAATATTTTTACTTTTGACTTATTGAGATAAGCTATATTTGAAATTTGGCCTTGAATTATTTTTATTTTATATCTTTTCCCTATGGGTTTGAAATTACAGTATACTTTTAAATTTGATATCTGTAGTTCATAATGTAAGTCACACTTTGGTTAAACAAATAGTTTTTTTCTAATCACATAATCATTCATGCAAGAAATACATGTGCTTTCAGGTCTGGACCTTCATTGTTTAACAAATCTAAAAAAATATCCTTTGGAATTTGCAAATTGGATAAATATAATGGGGTTTATTGATAAGAAAACTAATTATGAAGAAGTTTATAAACATAAAAGAATTTGTGCTCGACATTTTACAGATAATGATTGGAATCAAGATAATAGGTTAAAAAGAAATGCTGTCCCATCTCTTTATTTAACAGGTAAATTGCATTATAATTCCTAAAAATTTGCATTTGGCTAACAAAAAATAATCTGGAATTTCTATCATTCTTTTATTAATGACACATTTCATTTTAGGGAATTTCATTAATAGAGAACACAGAGGCATAACAGATATTACTGCTAGGACTATTAATATTCAAGATCATGCTAGCACTTCATACCAAGTTAATACAGGTATGGTACATCACATGTATAATTACTAATTATTTATCATTTGTGCAATTATTTTTCAAACTCAAACTCAAACTCTTTTATTCTGTGGTAGTAGGTGAAGGAGTTAAATGTGAATATACATAATGTTAATAACGACCTGCCGTTTTGGCGTACAGATAATTATAAAATAAAATTTTAATTTTAATTACATTGTCATTTTAAAATTTGAATTAATTACTAAAATAATAATATTTACTCAAATATAGGTTCTGAGCATAGTCATAATATAATAATATATTACATGTCATATCTTAATTCTATAATAATATTAAAATTGTATGTCAAGTGTTTGTTTACAGCATTTATTTACCATTTGCAATTAAAATATTCATGAATAGTATAAAATGACTTATTACATAAAATAACTCTTAATTTTTTCTTAAAAAGCTGCAGGTCATTTATGTCTGGATCCAGGCTGGTAGATGATTATAAATACGCTGCATCATAAAGGCAACACTCTTACCGTAAAAAGCAGTTCTGTGTGTGGAATAGATTTTAAGAAACTAGCAAGTGTCCTGAGTGATACAAATATTAATTTGGATTTTGTGTTATATTTTTTTTTATAGTATAAGATAGCAAACAAGCAGATAGGTCTCCTGATGGAAAGAGTCAGCCATCGCCAGAATTATTAATGGTGCGTTGCTATCTTGTGGCGAGGTCTTATGCCACATGCATAAGTTTTCCGGCTACCTTACCCTCCAAACCGGAACACGACAGTGACAGGCACTAACACTATTGCGGCAGGAATAGGTAAGACGGTGGTACCAGACCTAGGTAAGACAATGCAGAACTCTACCACCTAGTAGTTACTACCACCACAATGTTAGTGACTCGTATAGCTAATCGGTCGCCTTTTACGACCTGCCTGGCAGAACTGCAGTTGACCTATTCTTTAAAGGAGCCCGGGACCAACATGGGGGATTATTATAGTATTTCCTTCAAACTTATACATTATATAAGCTTGAAGGAAATACTTTTATAATAATGACACCATCCATATGTCATGTTATAAAGAAAACCGAGAGAAATAAGTTCCAAATATCAAGATCCTTATGGATTTACCTTGCATTTAACTCTTATCTTTTCATGTTTAAGCAACATCTATACTCTATACATATGATAAAATCGTAGGAAAGACAAAACTGTATATTGAATTTTTTTTTAAAAGAATACTTGGTGCGTGATCTACAATCGATATCAAAGCCAAAAATATAGTTTATAGAATTTTTGTCTGTTTGTATGTATGTCCAGGGTAAACTCAAAAAGTACTGCATTGATTTACTTCAAATTTTGCATGAATATTACTAATAGGTCGGGTCAATATATAGCCTACGTATTATCACACTATCACCTACGGGGGAGAAGCGGTGCGGAGTAAACGAAGTTCGCGCGGACAATGTCGTAGGCAACAGCTAGTCATGAATATTTGAAGACGTTGACAGTGCATGTTTGATCAGTTGCCCAGTACGTACATATTTCTCTTTTTACATTTTATTCCAGTTATATTAATTAACTTTACCTATTTTCAGCACATGAAAACCATTACAAAACGAAGCAAACAAGCCGATTTGTTAACCAGAAGTTGCTACTTCTAAGGCTTCCTTGTGAAGTTTATTAACACCCTTGTCCTTCGTTGCAGGAAACAAAAATCGAAACTATATAAATATAAATTTAATAGCAAAATCTTGCAAACATCAGATTGCAAAAAGTAGAAGAGAACCACCACCCATAGATATTTACAACCCCAAGGTGTTACAGATGTGTGCTACCATTGTAGTAACATTGTTTCACTTCCTATTTGAGTTCAGTCACGTTCACTCACTTTCTATTGAGTCTTATCCTCTACATTAGAGGGTAATTCAACACAAATGCTATGCTTTACAGTTTATGATTTTTCAGACAGTTTAGGTGAAATCAGTAAGTTAATAATCAAATATGGAGACTATTTGAATATATCTATTCTTAGGGTTCCGAAGTAAGTTAGGAAACCTTTTAGTTTCGCTATGTCCATCCATCCATCCGTCCTCACGATTGCTCACAGATCCTTATTACTAGAAACCTGTAATTCATAAGTTTACCCGCTACCTTACCCTTCAAACCAGAACACAACAGTGACAAGCACTGAGACTATTGCGTCAGGAATAGGTAAGGCAATGGTATCAGACCCGGGTGAGAAAATGCAGAACTCTACCACTTAATAGTCACGATGGTAGTGACACCCATAGCCAAACAATCACGGCTTGCTAGCTTTACAAATTTTTGGAATATTAGTTGACCAACTTTTAAAATGTACTTGAAGTTTTTATAATAGGTAAACATGTGGTGGGGAAATATTGGTAATTGACATTAGAAGTTTGTAATATGAAATAACAAAAGCCCTCTTCTTAGTCCGCATTTTTTTGATAGACAACTTCAGAACCCTACACTGCACGTGGCCCAAGTCGCACTTTACTAATTTTTGGTGTAGGGACATTATAACTCTATTGCATACTTAATAGCTCATGAGCTTTTTAGAAACTAATGGGTTGATTACACCTAACGAGTACAGCGGCAAGTCAGTATCCTCGGTCGAGTGCTCGGTTGGTATAACACTTTAGCGAGTGCTCGGCCCAGTGCTAGTATGAGCAGAGAGGCGAGAGAGTCACTAGAATCCCAATCTGTTTCTAGGCGGATTACCCACCTCCCCGCTTCACTGACCCCGCAGCGACTCGACATCGCGCTCGGCACGCATGGACACGCACTCGCTAGTCACTCAGCCACTCGCCTTTCCTTCTTTCGTCACCAAGCAATATGCATGTTTATGTTTTTGTTTTCAAATTATACTAATATCAATTTATATGTCCGCTAATAAAAAATGGAACTTGAAAATAACAATAAAATTTATTCAGTGCTACAAATGCAGATCCTTTGAAGCATGATCAAAACTGAGCTGACTCGCCACTATAGTAAATACGTGTAACCACCCACTCAGTTCGGCAACTCTCTGGGCCAAGAGCTCATTTACTGACTTGCCACTGTACTCTTTAGGTGTAATCAATCATAAGATAAATCTGCAAAACAAGTGCAATTGTTCACCACCAAATGAACACGCTATATCCATCTTCATCTAAGTGGGATGATAAAAATGTTAAAAAAGTACAGTAAACCCTTCCAATGCGGCCTATATTACATCAAACCTAAACTCATTTACCACACAATTGCCATATTATTTGTTTTAAACAAAACCTCAGCTAAAAAAATATACAAATATGTAATTATTAATTTCAGATGCAACTTGTGTGTCTTGTGTTCATGTAGATCACAGCTACTGTAAAACTACATTAAATACATTATTAAAACCTCATACTACTCGACAAAAAAGTAAGTAATATATTTTATTTATTTTTATTTTCTGAATTTAAACATTAAGATTGTTTTCCTACTTTTATCACTTCTCATCCCCACACTTGATCATTATATTCCTATATCATTTTTATCCTTATCCCCATCATTGTGTTCATTCTCTCTTTTCCAAAAATACTGAAAAGTAACTTTGATTGCTGTCAAAAATTTTACTTATATACAAACACATGTAAGAATTTATAATTAACTAAGCCCCAACTGTTTGTTGGTTGTTAGGATACACAAGCATCATTATCTGTGGGAGGGGGTCAACAAGTAGTACAAAGTCTTATGTAATTAATGAATGGTGCCAAATAAATTTAACATGCTCTTAAGGAAAGTGACTGTCAATGGGTTTTTGATTTAAGAATTTATGTTTAGAGCACAAAACTGTGGTAGAAAGCTTTCCTCCAAGTGATAGTATGTATGCTATCTATTGCTATTGCAATAATGAAAATGTCATAAATAAATATTCACGGGACAAATTACTCTTACTGATCTAACCCCAAAGTAAGCAAATTATTGCTTGTGTTATGGGTGTTAGTCCACAATACTAATACATAGAAATACATATATAAATATTGGAATATATTTAATGAACACCGAAACCAATCACCTAACCAACCAACCAAACCAACACAACCACACCAACACACCAAACCAAACCAAACCAACACACCAAACAAATACTTGTCCCCGTCGGGGACGAACCTGAGCCCCGTCGATTACCTAGTCAGTGTCGCTAACCATTCGACCAATGGGGTGGTTAATCAGGTGGGCGGTTATGTTTCTG
The DNA here is from genome assembly GCA_036924255.1 of Apodemia mormo. Lineage (NCBI taxonomy): Eukaryota > Metazoa > Arthropoda > Insecta > Lepidoptera > Riodinidae > Apodemia > Apodemia mormo. The sequence goes on along the minus strand of JAUPFN010000019.1, from coordinate 23,774,820 downwards.
ATATTGGAAATTGATGTAGCAGATAAAAGACAATAGGCAAGAGATGGAGAAAACACAGTTAATATCACTGTCGCCTCTGTGGTCGAGTGATCCAGCGTTGGCGTTGACCACATGAGGTCCCGGGTTCGATTCCCTGGTCGGGCACATAAAAAAAAGTTTTTTCAGTTTTCTGAGAAACACATTTGCCTGGGATTGGAAAGTGAACGGTTGGCGATAGGCTTGCCACCTATCACATTTGTGGGACCAAGTATCTTTGGGGTGCACTTGTTGTACCTCAGCCTACCACTCCGGGAATACAGGCGTGAAGATACTTTTTTTAATACCACTTTGTTAATAAGTAAATAGACCACTTTGTTCTAGACCGGTGTTGCTCATTTTGCAGTCATCAGAAATGTTAATGATTTTTTATTATTGCAGGATCTTCTTCTTTGGCAGATAATAAGGCAAAGCACATTAATTTTCAAGTTAAAAACTTAAAGAAGGAAATAAGAAGATTGCAAAAAATGGGACAAACATTAAAATGTAGAATTAAAAATGCTGAAGCCGTAAATAAGATTACCGCATTCCAAATGATTACTATAAATATGACACAGCCTGGTAAATTATTTACGGCTATGCAGTATTACTAAACTCCCAAAAAGCCTTCTGGGATACGTTTTACTGTAGAAGATAAAATTCTTTCCCTTTCTCTTTTCAAACGAAGGCCTAAAAGTTATACATTGCTTTCAAAACTGTTTATACTTCCATCTTCAAGAACTCTCAGAAAGTTTTTAGGTAAAATGAAATTGGGGACTGGTATAAATAAAAATATATTCAAAAATTTAAGAAAATCTGTTAGTAAACTAAATATAGAAGACTGTCTTAGTATTTTAATTTTTGATGAAATGTCATTAACACCACAAATTCACTATGATGTGCATAAAGATGAGCTAAAGGGTTTTGCGTGTAATGATCCCAAAAAAATCGCAAATCATGCATTGGTTTTTATGATAAAAGGTGTCAAAAAAAGTTTTAAACAACCACTCGCTTTTTATTTTACGAATAATTTAACAAAAATTCAATTAAAACATTTCATCAAAGATGTAATTGAGCACATATAAAGTACAGGGCTACACTTACTATGTATGGTATGTGATCAAGTCCAATAAATGTAAGTGCTATTAATGAAATGGTGCAAGAAACTAAATGCAACTATTTGAAAAATGATTCTGAATACAAATCTCAATGTAATATGATTGAAGTTTCACAAAAACAAATCATTTGCATTTATGATGTTCCTCATTTAATGAAAGGTATCCCTAATAATCTTATAGGAAAAGACCTTATATATTGTGAACCCAATAAAGACGATTTTTTTTGAATAATTATATGAAGCAGATAAAAGTTTTGGTGAATTAAGATGCCTTCAAAAATTAACTGAGGAACATGTTAATAAAGACAAAATTAAAAAGATGCGCGCCAAAACTGCTACGCAATTATTAAGCCACAGTGCCGCAGTTACAACTGAATATTTATCTGCACATGGCCTTTTACCACAAGAATGCAGGCAAATGATTTTTTTTTGTGAAATTACTTGATAATTTATTTGATTCGTTAAATTCTAGTAGCTGTTATCCCAAAAATGGAAAATATACAGATGTGGTGTTAAAAGAAATTCCCCACACCATCAGTTGTGGAATAACGCCTTAAAAGTATTTAAAACTGTTAAATTTATCAAGCAGATAAAAAATTGGAATAAGATTAGATTTGTAGAATCTGTAACACCAACTGTAAAGAATATGCAAATCACTATTGAAGGTATAAAATCATTATGGAATATTGTGTTACAAAAGTGTTCTTTGGACTGTTATTCACCAGAAATCTTAATCAGGACCCATTAGAAAATTTCTTTGGTAATATTAAAGTTATGGTACAAGAAATGTTGCACCAAACACAGTAGCTTTCGAAGGAGCATACAAAGCCCTTCTAATAAATAATTTTAACTCTATGCATGCAGTTAATGCAAATTGTGAAGAAGATCATAATTCTTGTTTGCAAAATTTTAGTACTTTTATAACAGAATGTGATAACGTTTCCAATATTCCCAAAGAAAAAGATAATGATATCATAAATTTTAGTGAAGAAGTTTTAAATCTTTGTAATAATTATGATAATGATGTAGGCCAAAGGAATTATGTTTGCGGATGGGTCCTGACTAAAAGCTTTAAAAAAATTAAAGGTTGCAAAATGTGTAAAAAAACATTAGTTGAGTTGAATGATACGAATGCTAATGAGTATACTAGGGCCAAAGAATATACTAAAAATAAAAAGTGGCTAGCATATCCGTCAAAAGAATTGGAATTATATTTTTCAGAAATTCAAAATATTACACAGTCTTTTTTACAAAAGATGGTCCTAAATTTAAAATTAAAGCAATATAAAAATGTTGGCAGATATGCTACTAGAATTTCCATGCGATTGTCCTACACACAAAAGTGATTTAAAAATATTTTTCGAAAATTATACAATAAATGTTTTAATATTCAGTTGGTGTCGTTCTATAGATAGGATTTTATCCGGAAAATTAAATTATGATGGTGTGGATGAAGTCAAAAAAGCAGCACAAGTATAACACTCATAAAATAAAATAGATCTTTTGTATAATAACAAGTTTCTCGCGAGGTTGACATCCACGCGGGAAACTTGCTATAAATTATAGATTTCTACTAGTGAAAGAATTTAAAAATGGGTTCAATAGTTCCTAGACATTACAAACAAACTCGCAAACTTATAACACTAAAACTCATCAGAGATGTTAACAAGGACGAAAAATGTATTATTATTAAAACAACAAAACGTTAAAAAGGAAACTTTTATTCATAAGTATTGGAAAAGATCTACTTTTGCCGCTGTTAACATGGACATCTGCATGGGGAATAAGCATGAAATCGTACTGCTTGTGGATAACGCTTCTAGTTCTATTGTGACTTGACACAGTTAAATGACCAGCTTGTTTCAAAAGTTGTACACTTGGTCCATTACAAATAATTTTTTATTAAATGGCAATAGGAACTAAACGTGTTAAATTGTCACTGCCTATGTAAGGCATGTAGACACCAGTGTACAATTTAATAGAAACAAACTGGATCAGGTGGTACCTAAAAACACTGGGAAATCTATTTATTTATTTATTTAAGAGAAGTAATACATAGACTTATTAAAAACAGACTGTACAATGGGCGAGCTTATCCCCAATAAAAGAGATTTCTTCTGTGTTTTTAGGTATAACTCTAAATAAAAAATGCAATCGGGACCGCATTTTAATAAGTTATCAGTCAGAATTATTAACTGATGAACGAAAATATTAACGAATATGTTAGTTACTTTGAGTAATGGGATTCTTCTCTAAGGAATTCTCACTGAAATAAGTACTATATTTTGTTTTGCAAAAAGAGCTGCAATTACTTTATCCGGATGGTTTCCTTAGAGAAAAATTTAAGGAAATCAATATTTAAACTCTAATTTCCTAATGTTTGAGAATTTAATGTATATTCTTAAAATATTTGCTTGTTATGTGCACTGCTAAACACAAGGAACAAAAGCAATCTAGAGCATGCATCTTGTCTACAGAATTATTACTGCTTTTTGTGGCTTATATCTATACGCTTTAAATACAAACTTTCCAAGCTATAAAAATCTACTGGTAAACACGTTAAAAATGTGTTACAAAACTATTAAAATGGGAGGTGTTATAAAATCTTAGATTATTTATATGACAAAAACTTGGGATTTGATTGCATTAAGTAGCAATCAAATTCTTAAATTTTTTATATAAAATAATTTTGATAATCAATTCAAAGTAGTACCTAAAGTTTTCTTATCGGTGTCCTTTTGCGTGTCAATATTTTTCTGATATTGCTTAACAAAAAAAAGCAGACCTTTAATGCTGTGGAACAATCACTACCTATTTCAAACGACGAAAAGACGAAGGTCATCAGTTTATGTATGTGTGTGTATGTAATATTATTGAAATTTAGTTTAGTATAGTTAATCAATAGACTTAAATGGGACTGCCCTTTTTAAATTGGCTAAACAAACTATTAATATTAGCACGAAATCTTGACACTCAGCAAAATAGAATTTGTCGAAAAATATGTCGGTAGGTACAATCAAAATTCTCTGAGACTTTTTGCGGTTTGTGGTATGCCGGTTTTTGCGGCAAAACGTGCAGAGTGCGAGATTGCTTTTGTTTTTTAACTAAAAGGGTGGTGGTGGTGTGTGGAGCTGGACGGGCTACGGCAGCGGGACTTTCCATTGCAAACTAACCACTTTCACTAATTTAGTTCTCGTACAGTAGCAACAATATGTACGTAATACAGATGATTTGTTTATTATCTATATTTAATATTATAAATGCGTATGTGGATGAATGGATATTTGTTACTCAATCACGCAAAACTAAGTGGATTTGGATGAAATTTGACACACAGGTAGATGATAACCTGAAATAGCACATAGGCTGCTTTTTATCCTGAAAAAATGAGTTGTTTTAGTGGGATTCACATTTATTACAATAAACGGTGTAGCTAGTTTTAAATAAAAAAAATGTTAAGTTTTCTAAATAATAAAGATTATATTTTTTTAATTATCTATAGGGAAGCACTTGACCACAATCTCGCCTGATGGTAAGCTAAGATGCGGCCTAAGATGGAACGCGCTTCCTTAGAAGGTGTCAGTTCGCTCTTCTCTTGAAGATCCCCAGGTTGTACTCGTCGGGGAACACAGACTTAGGAAGCATGTTCTGGTCATTTGCGGTTCGAATCAAGAATGTGGAGTCGAACCGCTTTGTCCGAGTGGAACGTCTACTATATGGCTTATATACAGATATCGCCATCATCTTATTTTTCTTCTGTTCTGCGTTTTATTGTGTTGAAATGAAGCAAAAATATAGTCAATTGATAATTTTAGTCTATTTATGTATCAGTTTTGTCTACTTATTTACATACACAATCTTTTCCCCAAATTTCTTACAGAATAAAACAGAACAGAATGCCAAGAATCATGCACACAGATTACGGAGCTTTTATATGTTCTTCACTAGATTGTCAGTGCATTTTAAATCTGGTAGTAATTAAGAAATTGTCAACCGGTCAAAAGAACCTCGAGTAAAATTATAATGTATCCAAATAAAAAAAGAAATATGTATATATATATTGTATTTTTTCTGAACCCATCCAGTATAGCCTATCAAAGTTGCGTTTTTGCGATAATCCTAGAAAGATTGTAAAAAATTGGATACTTGAAATTAATTGCATATATTACTTTCAACTAAATTATATCAATAAACTTGATTGATTCCGGTTTTTTGCAATTACCTGGATTCACCGCAAAGACCGTATTTTTTCCTTTTTTAAATGGAAAAAATATATACTGGATGATTATAAAAGGCTTTAGGGAAAAAAATGAGTATAATCAGTAAGTGAAATGCCCTTTCTGTGATTATTATGAGTTTTCAAATCTCCCACCAAAGTAGTATTCTGTAACATTTGTACGTGTAGTAGCTACAAAATTATTTTGTTGGGATTTTTGTGCCTTATAAAAACATAATAATCATGGAAACGATTTTCATTTCACTTACTGCTTCTGCTCATTTTTTTCCCTTAGAGCCTTTAATAATCATCCATATGTATATATGGATGTGTATATATATATATATACACACGCACACATACACGTCTACTACAAACGCCATCTCGTTTTCTGCCCCTAAACTATTATACTCAAGTGACATTTGTGGGGGACAAAAAATCGCCAGAAGGTACATTTCTCTTCCGTTAGTTATATTGTTCTGTGTTCTAAACTCAACGATTTAATTAAATGTACACATATGTGTTTCAATACGTTAGCGCGATGTATTTTCGTGCAGCGCCATCTAGTTAATTTACGCTTTATGCTCCGATTTCTTTCGATTAATTTTATTTCCTGTGGGAACGAAATATTTTCCCGCGATAAAAAGTAGCCTATGTCCGTTCTCGACGTCTTATCTATGTTTATGCCAAATTTCATCAAAATCGGTCCAGTGGTTTAAGCGTGAAAGCGTAACAGACAGACAGACAGACAGACAGACAGACAGACAGAGTTACTTTCGCATTTATAATATTAGTATGGATATATATATATAAATACCATTACATACATAATAAACACCCAAACCCAGAAATACAAACATTGATGCTCATCACACAAAAGTTTGTCCCTGTCAGGAATCGAACACTAGCCCCCCTCGATTTGTATAGGTTCGCTAACGACTCAACCAACGGGGTGGTCAATGAAAAAGTAGAAGTATCTGTTGAATATAATCTAAATACAGTAAAATTTCAACTGAAATCTCATTTTCTGTATCTCCGGAACCCTGCAACACATCTTCACCAAAAAATGGACCACACAGGAAGTATATCCTTTTAAACAAAATAAAATTGGAGCTATAAAACATTTTAAAAAATGTGGTTGAGATGATAGCCTCCTCATTTTGGGAAGTTGTTAAAAATATTGCATTAAAAGTTATACTTTACAAACAGGAGATAGGTTAGTGGGACTTATTTATGTAAACTTTAAATGTGCCAAATTTCATATTCCACTATTCGCACAACTGTCTGGTGAACGGGTATAAAATTTTTCCTTTATGTAAAGGTCCTTCCAAAATAGGTATTCATATTTTAAAACAGCATTCAGTACATCTAACGAAATTTATCCAGCCAAAACTGATTCAAGGGACTAAAATCACCACTCTTCTAGGGTTCGGAAGTCGTAATGCTGTATGAATTTCTTTTTAGGCTGGATATCTTTGGTTAGACGTACGGGACACTGTGTTGAGATCACTTATTTTAGAAGGACTTTATATAGATAAGAGCAACTGACCAGATATATAGTCTTTGGTTAAAGGATGTTAATTATGCATCATTTGTGCAATTAAAATTTATGCCACATAAGTTTACTGCATACTCTACCCTCCAAATCAGATCATAATATTGACAAGCACAATTGTGATTGTAGCTGGAACACAGGTCATAACAACCTAAAACTTCAATATTAGTTAGTAGTTAGTCATAGAAATTATAAAAGATTTCAGTTTTAGCTGTAGTGACATTAAGCATTCACTTCCCAGTTTCTTTTATGAGCTGCCTGGCTGGATTACAGCCTTTTATTGTTTTGTGATGATGCTAAAGTATTTTGTTGCGTTGTTGATTTATTGTGAAATTCAAGAAGCTGTTCATATGATAAACTAACACAATATCTTCAGGGACAACTTGCAAAGCTTCATACAAAATATCAAGACTTGGCGTTGGGTGCATTAATTAGAATATAGGTATAATCGCCTCTGTGGTCTAGTGGTCCAGTGTTGGCGTTGACCACACGAGGTCCCGGGTTCGTTTCCCGGGTTGGGCACATTAAAAAAAGTGTTTTTTCAGTTTTCTGAGAAACACAAAGTTGCCCGGGATTGGAAAGTGCCCGGTTGGCGATAGGCTTGCCACCTAACACATTTGAGGGATCCAGTATCTTCGGCTAATTGTGGGTGCACTTGTTGTACCTCTGCCTACCCCTTCGGGGATATGGGCGTGAAGATACTTTTTAGGTACAATTATTTTTAGGTTTTAGATATAAATGGTTTCGGCATTCGATTACATATATTCAGGGAATGATATACTGTTTTGTGTTGAACAGAAATTGTATTATCATAAAAATGCTAATGTTCAGTGTTTTTACAAGTTTACGATTATTTGATTTGTCTAATGTGAATTACTAATTGCAGTGCTATATTTAAAATTTTAGCACTAGTGTGTACCTGTACTTAGTTTGTGTAAATTAAGCTTTAGCAGTACCTAATATTACAAGTCACAAAGGCCTAACAACTAGAGCCAAAACATAATTTAAGAAATAGGATGAAGAATTGGTCTCACATTTTTAATGTCACTTTAGAACCTACCTTGTTCCTTGCTACTTTTCTTTTATCAACTAACAATAATAAAATTGACATTTAAAATGTTAGAACTCAAAAGCCAAAATTATACATTTCTTTTATTTAGTGGTTATTCTTATCATACAAAAGTTTCTAATTATATCACAATTAAACAATAATTTAATCATACATAAAAATTTACAACCAGTCTGAATAAAAGATCTCTTAAGTAATGTCTATTTACAAATTTTGATTTTATAATAAGCTAATGCAATATCCTAATCTATAATTGCACTGTTACCCTTTTAATACACTACAAGTCATCTCTGTTCATCACAACACTCTTGTACTTCATCATTATCAGATTTTTTCTCACTGAATAACAGTTCTGATGTACACCTGTAAGGGTGTATTGATTGTTAACACCTGTCATTTTTAACAGATGGATTAAGGTCATGAAAATACGCATGAGCCATTGCGTCATCAGCGGGCAGTCTTAAGGCAGGATTACATGTAAGGAGGCGGGCTAACAAATCTCTACCTCGAGCTGGTAACCGTGGCACAACTTGAGGCAATCCTAGGCTAGGTTGGTAAACAGGCAGTGGTTTATAGTCTGGAAGTTGAGTTACTCCTGGCCAGGTATCTTCATTAGGAGTACCTGGAATTAAACAAAAGAACTTTTTAAAGAATGTATATAAATGTTGTTTGATTCTTCACTGATAATTGATTCTCTTAAACAGTTTTCTTATCATTAGATAGCAAACAATAAGGTGAGTCTTCTGATGGAATGAGAAATCATCTGTAGACACCAAAGATGTTTATAGTGTGTTATATCCATGTGGCAGGATGGAATTGCAATATGCACAGGTCTACTAGCTACCTTAACCTTCCAAGCAGGAACATGACAATGACAAGCATAAACACTGTTGCGATAGAAATATGTATGGCTGTGGTGCCATATACCAGGGGGTAATTCATAGAAGTCTGCCACCTAGTAGTCACAACCGTAGTGAGATGTATAGCCGATTGTTTGTCTATTAAACTGCTAGGCAGAATAGCAGCTGTACTATTCTTCAAAGAAGTCCCAGAACATGGGGATATATCAACATATTAAATAAATGTATTTTTTTTGGCATAGTGAATTATGTGTACTGTTTAAAACTATAATTTATGTAAGCAAAATATTTGTCGTTTAAATATGATGTAATTTTTAAGGGGTTGGATTTAGAAATATGCCACATTGATAGAGAAAATTTGAAGATAAGTGGGACTTCTAGGTCTTCAGGTAACCCCTGGTTGGTTTTTTGTGCAGTTTTTTAAAAAAAAAATTATATACATTAGTATATTTTTAGGTTAGGCATTAAATATGCATAATAAACTGTACCCCACTTGTGAGTTTTGCATTTATATATTTTTCATTTGTTAAAAGGTCTATATTTATTGTCTTTATGCAAAATTGTAATTTGCAGAAATACAGATTTTTTAAGACTCCTGTTATTCTCTCCTCTCTCTTTTCTTTTCACTTTAATTTAGTGGAATATTTTAATTTTCTACAACATTTTGCATGGCATTTACAACACAAAATTTTATAAAAAAAGGATGTGCTTTTGGTGGGGCGTTTAAAGGAGGATAAACACCCCACACCCCATCAATGCGGTATGTTTGTAAACCGTTACCTTTTTAAGATGAAACCTATCTTTTAGGCATGCAAGATTTTTTATAAATAATTAACTCATTGTTCTTACCAAGGAGTTTAAAAATTCTTTTAAGTTGATCATCAACATCTGACCCTGGAAACAATGGTCTTCCTGAGTTTGCTAGTTCAGCAAATATGCACCCTGCAGACCACATATCAATGCTAGTAGTGTATAATTTGGCCCCGAAAAGAACGTCTGGAGGTCTGTACCAAAGAGTAACTACTTCCGCAGAATAACACTTCACTGGTATTCCGAAAGCTCTAGCCAGACCGAAATCCGCCAGCTTTAATTCGCCATTTTTATTAATTAATAAGTTCTGCGGTTTTAAATCACGATGCAAAACGTTATGACTATGACAAAACGCAAGTCCTCGAAGAAGTTGATACATGAACGATTTGACTACATCCAAATCAATTTCACCATTCAAACTATCGAAATATTTTTTTAAATCTTGATCGCAATGTTCAAATACTAATGTTAATTTTTTTTCACTATGAAGTACGTCGTATAACCGCACAATGTTTTTGTGTTTTAATTCTTTTAACAGGCATATTTCACGTAATGCTGAGGACGGAACGCCTTCATCGTCGTCATCCAGTCTCACACGTTTAAGTGCTACAATTTCATGAGTCTCTTTATTTTTAGCCTTGAACACGGTTCCATAAGTACCTTCTCCAATTTTCTCCAACTTTTCATACTTTTGCATCATTAAAATGATCTTTTACAAGATTTATAAAATCTTATTTAAATTTTTTTAATATTGTTGAGTGTTGACTTGTTTTTAGTTTTTACCGCAAAATGTCAATCAATATTAGGGTGACCAACTTTTTTTAAGAAAATATATTATTATAAAATATTATCTATGGATTATTCTTGAATCCCGAATAAAGACAAACATAACGCAAATCACTACACTATACTACTCGTACACTGCCACACTATCACTACTCGAAGGTACATATTTGATTGCTATTTGCTCCCTTATCATTGTATAATATAATATTTAATTTATTGGAACGAAGTTCCTTACGGCAGGCTTGGAGGGGATAGGGATTTTGCTGCGCGACCGAACTGAAAAAAATGTGATAGTAAAACCGTAAGAAAAATGCGTGGAATAAAAGCGTTAAATGAGACGTGCGCAGGCGCGACAGTCGCGTACACAAGCGAGTAGTGCCGTTTAGCCGAAGGAAGTTCGTTCCTACCTGGTGTCCCGCGACACCACATCATTTTTTTTATTTTTATTTTACTTCAATCCCCCGTTGTAATGGCAGAATTACGAAACAATAATTAAAATAGGTAGGTACGTATAAAGTGCCTGTTATAAATAGGAAAATAAGCGGGTGTGGTTTTAGGCGCCCCATACCTACAATAATATTGTAATGTCCCCTTTGATTTCAAACGTTCAAAAAATTTACCTAATAGAATTGTAAAATATTTAGACAACATGTTCCGTAAGCAGCTTTTTTTTCCTGGGCCATGATATTCTTTGCTCTGAACCATAATATTACATACTAGTCTATGCTCTTGACCTTCCACAGAGACGGCAATTCTGTGTACAATTTGATACATTCCACAATAAACTCTCTTTTCTAAATTTTTGGATTCTCCTTTGCCGTTATTTTGCACGCGTGCGTCTACTCCTCATCAAAGCGAAACACAGACCACACACAGATTGAAAAATATTGCGCAATACTGACCCGACACGATGCAATGGAAAAGTATAGTGCAATAAAAATTAATAATCTTTGTGTAATCTTTAATATTAACCCTAAACGGTCAATAATATTGCACAATTCGTAATATTGTGCAATATTATTGTAGGTCTATGTGGCGCCTTAAATAAATTTAAATCGTTATATATACATAGGTAGATACCTACCTCTGTGGTACCTACCTATTTAAAATTATGAATGGAACCGGTATTTTAAAAATAAAGCTTGTTAGGATTTCAAAACTCGGGATCTGGTAAATAATGAAACCATGAACGTTCCGACTTTCATTTTCCTAGCGAGAATGAAATAGGTAGTTAGGTACCTAATAAAACCAACTAACTAACACTAACGGCCTGGCCACGGGAAATTCGCGCCTGCGATTTTTCGCGCGGCGCGAACGGCGAAGTGTCTGGCGTCTGAAACAAATGTATGGGAAAGTACTAAACGTGCCACGCGGCGTGACGACCGACAGCGGGGTGACCGAAGAATTTTCGCCTCGCCCGCCGCGCCGCTGCCACCGCCGCGCCGCCGGATCGCGTGGCCGGCGGCGTAACGGATGCAAGCCTGTACGGGGAAAATATATTACTCAGTGATAATGTAGCATTATATTTGTGAAATAATCTTTAAAATTTAGTCCAGTAGTTTTTGAGTTTATCCATTACAAACTAACAAATCTTACCTCTTTATAATAATATTAGCATAGCATAAATTTTATTGGAATAAAGTTCCTTACCGCACGGTCGGACTTAACGGATGGGAGCCAGGTGAAAAAAGTTGAGTTTACTGCTACGAGTTTCCGTCACGAGTCTTTCGCCGTTGAGTCGAGCTCTTTAATGTAGACGATTAAAAAAAATGTTACTAAAAAATGTAAGAAAAATTAAATATTCGTTAAAAAGGGCCATCTGTTTGAGAGCCGGACTTTTCCGTCCCTTCGAGCGTAAACAGGCGGAAACAGGCGGGAACGGGTGGGGGAAGGCGGAAATAGACGGAAATAGGTGGAAACAGACGGAAAACGGCGGAAAGAGGCAAAAAGAGGAGAAACCTTTTTCTCCTAGGCGGAATAAGGCGGAATAAGGTTGCAAGAGAGAGAGAAGCGGGGACCAAGGACAGAGTAAATAACAATACTTCGTTCCAACCGAGCGTTTACTACACACATTTTTTGTAAAATATTCGTTATCACGACACGCGAATTTCTCAAGTCTCAATTTAGTAATACCAGTGAAAATTATATAGATAAGGGCTTTTCAAACAGAGCGTCACGACGCCCGTGGGCGTCATGGGGCGATCCACATGTATTATATTGTGAGGCGACCCATATATGCCCCCATCAAGCAAAAATATTGTACCCCTTTTCACAAGAAATACGCGAACGGTGGAGTGTGAAATTTGGTACAGTTAAAGTTTACATTACGAAGGACTGCACAAACCTAATATTTACAAATAATATGCTTTATAAGTACATTAAATTAATAAATAACACGATATATAACATGCCACAATAAAATAATAATAAATAAATAATAATTAAAATAATAATTAATAAATAACTCATAATAATTAACAATATTTAATAATAATTAATAATTAATTAATAATAATTAATAAATAACATGCCGCAGGCAATTTGTATGTTTCGTTTCGTCGTTATACAAAGGCGTCGTTATTTTATAAACGTAAATCTTCAATATAAATTATTGATGTAGTAGGGAGTCTACGACACTAAACCTAGGCCCATAAGACTACCGAATGGTATATTCATAGTTTGATTCGTCGTTAATTGGAGAATATGAAATAGCTATGCTGCAATGCTAAAAACCGGGTGGCGCTATTAAAAAAAAAAAGAAAAAAGAATGAAATAAAATCGATTTCTAGTACGATAAGACTACCAATATTTCGTTCGTTGCTCGATATAGGGGAGAAGTAGGACTATACGAAAATGCGGTGCTGCATGTCCACATCCTGGCCCTTATCAGTGGCAGCAGCATTACAAGTGACGCCTTGTACCTACTAGATATCTAGTACCATCGGACTACCGAACGAACCAAAGCTCACCTGAAAGATCATCAATCTCTGTGTAAGAAAAACCACAAATGCATCTTCGAAACAGTGGATAAGGTGGTTGCTGTAGTGATTGAAGGTCGCCCACTGCTCAGCCGAAATCGGCGTTTCTACTCGTTTTTGTCAGCAATCGTCTGGTTTCTTTCGATTGGTACTGATTGAATACCCATGCCAGGGTCAGATACGAATAATTTTACTGATCGCTGAACGTTTAGACGAATGAAATCGCATATTTTATGTAATATTGTTCGATTTTTCAACCGTTTTTATTAGGTTGGTTTAATTTTATGTTCTACTTAGGGATTTGTAGGGTTCTGAAATCAACAAGAAACTCTTATAGTTTCATAAGACCGTCCATCCGTCTGACCGTCCGTTCGTCCGCAGCTTAGCTCAGAGATTCTTAGTACTAAAAAGCTGTTTCCATCAGATTGTTTTAATTTTATGTACTACTTAGGGATTTATAGGATTCTGAAAAAACAAGAAACCCTTATAGTTTCATATGACCGTCCATCCGTCAGTCCGTCCGTCCGCAGCTTAGCTCAGCTCAGAGATTATTAGTACTAGAAAGCTGTAATTTGGCATTTATATCTATACATATTAGTCATACCATCAAAAACGGTAAAAAAAATTAAAACATATATTTTTAGGATACCAATACCGATGGATATTCTATTATACCCTAATTACAAGTACCTACTAATTACTGATTAAGATTTCTACTAATTACTCGGCTATGGCTAAGAGTACTAAAGAGGCCAATAATCAAAGCCGTGAATCGATTGCACTACTAAAAGCATGATATGTGTGTGTGACCACTGGTCGCTTGACGCGTACGCGGCGACTGGCGAGATTGGAAAAAACCGACTTACGCTTGCGCAGCCAGTTGACAATCTCAGGGTTGGTGCGACGCAAGTTGTTTTTTTTGTTAGTTGTAAGTTTGAATATTTTAATGTAAAACGTGGTATTTTATTGTTAATTGTTAATGTAAAACGTGGTATTTTATTGTTAATTATTGGTTGTGTATTGTACTGTGTGTATGAATAATACTAGAAAAAATAAAGATATATCATGCTTTAACTACACCAAGGAGTACAGTAAATAAGTAAATATTTGATATTACTTTTTAAAGTACTACCTTTATTTTATTGTATGGTCTTTTTTAATAAGAAGAGGGCTGTACGGGGTGTGTTTTTACCTATTTATTATTATTATTACAAGTTGTGTGTGTGCTAAGTTTAAATATTACAAGTAAAGATTTGAACCACTTCCCGGTGTCTGATTGAGCTGATTTTTTATACCTGTGTAATTTCGGCGATAATCCAATAATAAGGTATAACCTGACGCTACACCCAGGATTGTTTCCTCACTAAGGAACTCTTCGACGGTTAGTATCACGGTAACGAAATATTGTACCTATGTTACTTTAATTCTGATAATTCAACACGATATTTATCAAGAACTGCTACTGCAGACAGCATTGTCTCCTTACGAAGGAACTCTTTAACGCTTAGTAGCATGGACTTGTTACTTTTTATTTAAATTTAATTTTGGTTGCTAAACATGATCTTCACAATAAACTGCTGCTGCAGATAAGATAGTCTCCTCACGAGGGAACTCCTCAACGGCCATAGTACCTAACATGATCATGAATGTTTGAATACGCGTTTAAAAAGAATTTTTAATGGAAACTTATTAATAATACCTACATCGTACTTGTACTTTATTTCTAGCTACCTACTAGTCAGCCTGTCTTAAAATTAAATAAATATTTAAAAAATGGGTATACAATTTTTAAAATATACCTTTGTCTTTTTAACCTAGTTAAAAAAGGAGGAGGTTCTCCATCCGACTGTTTTTTTATGTTTATTACCTCATAACTTTCGACTGGATTAACCAATTTTGATGATTATTTTATTATTCGATACAATACACTTGTCGTTTGGTCCCATAACAAATCATTCACTTTGTCTCAGTTATAGAGTATAGTCATAGAATATTTAGTTAAATACTTACTTTAAAGATAAATAATTAAAATAAAATAAATAGTTAAGAGGGGCAACCATACAACAATCGTGATTCTTTTGCCGTTTTTTATAGATGATGGTACCAAAACATTTGTTTGCGAGTCTAGCTCGCACTTGGTCGGATTTTTACTAAGATTTCTAAAAAATATGCGTCTAATCGACATTAAGTATAATAATAAAAAAAAAATCTTTATAAAATTTTACGTAAGGATAGGCTATTGCGGAAATTAGAGTACTACAAGAGACCGATCTTCAATACAAGGTCGCGAATCGATTGTACTACTACAAGCACGCGGGACATGTGTATTAGTGTTGTCGATCGATTGTGGATTATCGATAGGATATCGATGTTCTATCGATAGTAGTACTATCGATATTATAATCGATTATATTAATTAAATCGATAGTATCGATACTATCGATTGATACTATCGATTGTTCAAAAGGATACAATACTACTGGCAAAATAAAATACTATTAATACTATCGATAGTATCGTATCTCCCAGTCAGAAAAGTATTGATCCTATCGATAATATCAATACCATTGAATTTCTAGGAAACGATAGTATCGACAGTATCGGCACTATCGGCACTATCGATACTATCATAAATTAGCATACAATCGATAGTTCAAAACAATCGATGGTATCGATACTATAAATGCTATCTCTACTATTGTTTCCTAGACATTCAATAGTATCGATACTATCGATAGTATTGATTATTTTTTTAATTAGGAAACACGATACTATAGATAGTATCGATAGTATTGCACTTAGCAGATTGTATTGTATTCTTCTAAATTATCGATTGAATCGATAGTATCTATGGTTGTATCGATGTACAATCGATGGTTGTATCGATGGTATAGGCTTTTTTAGATTAAAACTATCGATGGCGGAACTATCGATAGTTTGGCAACACTAATGTGTATGCAGTGGTCTCGAACGTCATAGAGCGAGATCGGTAGAATTGCCAGCTAAAATCGGTATATTTTTACCCAAAATCGGTATTTGACAAAAAAATACAATATTCAATAAAATTCGTTTATTTTTTAAAAATAAACTTACAGACTAATTTGTAACAATCGTAATTATTTTTTATACCAATATTCTTTGGCCATAGCCGCGGTCATCTTCGAATTAATTTCAAAATCGTAACAATTAGCTGTATTAAAGAGTCGTTTTGAATGTAATAGACTAGTGATTGATTCAGTAGACAACCTATTTCGCTGCTTTGTTTTTAAAAGATTAATATGTGAAAATATGCGTTCAACGTTAGCGGATGAATGGAGGAAGTGATAAAATTTTAAAGATGAAATTAGACAACAATGGAAACATTTGAGTTTCATCGCCACGCTTTAGTAAACTTACTTCATCCCAAAACAGTTCTACATCATCAGGAAATGTTTTGATTTGTTCACAATTTCTTAAAATGCGCCACTCTGTATCAATTTCCTGGAAATCGTTGCTGTGAACAATATTGGGAAAGAGCTTACTCACAGGAACTATCGAAGCGGTTTTGCCAATTTTAACATTTTTTGGATCAATTATGTACGTAAACATTTTATTGGGTTATTTTTCAATGGAAACCGCGTGGTTATTTGCTTACAAGCTTCGATATAAAAATCTAGGCATCTGCATTTAAACAAATTTACTTGATCTGAGTTTAGATTTTCTGAACTACTTAGTAGTGTATTAGACGCAGCAGTACTATAGTATACGTCATCAATATTCATAAAATTTCTGGGATTCTTAAAATCAACATTTTCGATTGGAGTGCTAGTTAAATATTCTCTTTTTAAAAAACAATCAAAAATAGTTTTTAATGTTCCAGTTACTTTTTCATATAAATTATGAATTTTCGGGTGTTCTGTTTGCATTTCATTATTTAAATTGGTAAATAATGGTAATACAAAATTTAAAAATTCCAAAAATAATATCGTAGTAGGATCTTGGAGCTTCTGTAATATATGTTCTTCAGCTAAAAGATGATCATTGGTTAGATACTTGGTCTATAAAAAATAGTTTAAGAGCAGAGAGTTTTTCCAATATTCTCTTCACTGCTGTATGTCCTGATAACCAGAGTGTTTGAGAGGGGTGAAGTATTTTATGTACTTTTAAGTCGCAAAACATTTGAAAGTTTTTAAACTCTGCTACTCTTTTTGGGTTAGAAGAAAAGTAGTTGTAAATGTCTCTTACAAGATCCTCTATAAAACGTGGCAATTTGGTACAAGCATATTACGCGCAAACGAATGGCAGGCGCATTTAAGTATAAAAATGTTAGGAATTTCATTTTGCAGCAATGTTACAACAGAATTATTACGTCCCATAATTACGGTTGCCCCGTCAGTTGCAAAACCTATTAGATTATCTTTATATGGAATGTTATTGCTTCTAAAAAAAATTACAATGTGTTCAAATAAGGTTGCTGCATTAGCTTCTTCTAATGGAATAAGAGCTAAAAAATAATCTTTAATACGATTCATTTTCGCATATCTCACAACTAAGCACAAGTGTTTGGTCGTACTAAAATCAGTGGACTCGTCAATAATAAGCGAAAACTTAGTTTGCCCTAGTTCTTCACATAAATTATTGAAACTTTCTTTACCTATAATATGATCAATTATGTCATGAGTTTTGGTTGAAGAGCATTTTATTTCTTTTGCTATTTTTGAATCAGAACAAACGGCTTGCATCAACTGCGGTAAGTGCTCCATAATAGTGAATGGTAGATTGTGTTCAGCAACAAACGAGGCTAATCTCATTTCACCTGAAATTAAAAATAAAGAATTAAAATTACGTAGGTATATCTAGTATGTCTAGTAGCGATTAGGGTATAATTACATCCACTGCTTCTATAAACTGATATGTAGAAAACAAAATAATATAACAATGTAAATAGTAAATTAAATAACTAAAAAAATTACCTTGCTTAACCAGTATATCAGAAATCTTCGGTTGTGATTTTATATTCTTTGATAATACTGAGTGTGCTTGTGAAGAACTATGTTTCTTTATAGCGTCTTTTCCTGATGTGTAGTTGATATCTTTATTACAATTCTTACAATATGCATAGCTTTCACCTTTACGACTATCTTGCAGCCAACCTGGAAATTCTTCTTCCCATTCTTTTCTATAATATTGTAGATATTTTTTCTTCTTACACTCGCACTTGTGCTTGGCTCCTCGTCAGACGACATTTCAACTTAATTATCTGATTTTGTAGGGACTCTTTCGGTTAGGTACTTACTCTTCAAAGTTAAGAAAATTAATCTATACATATAACAAAATCGTAGGAAAGTCAAAGCCGCAGTCATGTTTAAGATGACAATACATTTAGAGACATTTATATCATTGGTGTGTGAACTTTCAATAAAAAAATAGGTTCTGCAATAAAGTTATTTAATCCAATATAGTCATACGGGATGAGTATATGATGCAGACAAAAAAAAAAAATGTAAGCTTGACTGTAAAAAATAATAAGGCGTTACGACAGGCCCATGTTAGGCATTAAATATTGTTTTGTTTTGACTTCAATACTGCCTGAGCCCCACAAGGCACAAGGATAAATGGCAAAGTCAAAGTGCTTTAAAAACAAAAAAAAAAGTTCTTTCTTAATAAAAGTGCTTCACCTTCCAATGTATTGCTGAATATGAGAAATACTGTGGTCAAATACAAATAATTACCGTGCAGGTATGTCAATTGCGTACAAAGTCGCGGGTACAGTTAGTTAAGGGCGAGCGCAGCGAGCCCTTCACTAGGCGACGATCTATGCACTTTTGTAGTACACTTTAACTGAAAAAGCATCGCATTTTTTAGGTTTGAGCTTCGACGTGGTAGTTTAAATTCATGTCTAGATTTGTTATCTACCATAAAAATACCGTTTTGTAAACAAAAAATAAAATAAAATAGAAGATACAATTTGTATTAGAATCTTATTACTACTAACGCCATCTTTTATTAAACTAACTCTTCTAGTCTAGAGCAGTGATGTGTGCGGGGAATAGAGTAAACAGAGCGTTAGAGAGTTTCATAATATGATTATTGTGAAACAGTACAGAAGTATTTATTGATTAATATTATATCCAGATAAATTCCCAATCTTAGCCCGAGGGTAAAAAGCGAAAAAAAGGTATATTCACGCCCGTATCCCCGAAGAGGTAGGTAGAGGTACAACGTGTGCATCCACGGTTAGCCAAAGATTAAGTCCCACAATGTGATAGGTGGCCAGCCTATCACCAGTAGGGCACTTTTCCAATCCCGGGAAAAGTTGTTTTTTTCAAAAAACTGAAAAAACACATTTTTTCATTTGCCTGATTCTGGAATCGAACTCCGAGGGTTTCTCTGAGAGAAAAATTCGAAAACTATATTGCTGAGTTTCTACCGTCAACTCTTCGTGCCTGCATTAAGTCCAATATTAAGTCTAAAAATTTTGAAGGTTTATTTAAAAAATTTTTTTATTTTGATTTCGTAAATTGACTTAAAACCAGGAATTTGCTAATTTTAGAAAAAAATCAATTATTTCAGCGAAATGTTAAAAATGTGTTTTTTATAAGATCAACCTTCATTTTCAATACCCATTTTTCCTTGAAAATAGACCAAATATTCCTAGTCCAAAGCCTGACGAGGATTTTGATGCGAATGTAATGTTTAGGTGAAAATACGCAGGGTTTTTTAGGTTAGATTGTTATAAATAAAGTCCATACATTAAAACATGTAATTCTCATAAAAATACTTTTCTAACAATATTACCAGATAGTATAACTTTGCGAGCCCTTACAAAGCTCTGCTTTTTGCTAGTTGAATAATAAAACTATTTAACAAATATTTTGTTTAATTTGTATTAAACTATTAACCCATTGTGACAACCCTACCAAAATAAGTAACAATTTTGAACGTTCTAAAGATGATTAATCTCTGTTCCCCTTATTTACTCACGTGGCTATAGTACAGTACGGTTAGGGAATGGCAAAAAAAATTAAAAAAGTATTTTTTAACTTATCGATTTTCTAGCTGTATGTTGTCGATTCGTATTTTCGTATAGATAAATGTTGTCGATTCGAATTCATTCTTTTTTAAGTTTTATTATTCAGGTAAGATTTCAACCGAGTCTACCGTAGGTATCCCTTGACTGAATTACTAATATTATAGATTTTATTATTTTTATTATTTCATTTGTTTTTAACAATTGACACACTCATCTTTTTCTCTCTACTCCGATTCCGGTTCCGGTTCCGATAAATGAAAATTAAAATCTCCAATTCCGAATCCGGTTCCGATAAATCCACTTCCGTTACATCCCTAGTATATCCCCTTCGGTAGTCTTATGGAACTAGGTTTTGTGTCGTGGGCTCTTAAACCATAAGCAAATTTTGATAACATAAATTATATCAATGTCAACTATAAAATCCGATTTCACCGTCGGTCAATGGAATCCAAACAATTAATAGAATTTTTCTGTGATTCCAGCCTTACCACCAGTAAAAGAAAAACTCATTGAAATTTGATCCTCAGTTTCTAAAGAATATCGTGCCATTGGCACTGTAGCATTGAGGGTTCAGCCAACAAAGTAAAATATCTATATATTAATTTTTTCTCATGTTTTGTTTTTATTTTTATTTTCATATAAAAGTGTTATTTGTAAATGCTATTTACTGTTTTTCTGATAATTTGATACTAGTTTAGAACTACCTGTGATACTTGATAGATACTTTTGGCTAGATGGAGCGGGGCGTCACAAACAATGAGAAATTTCCAAGGTCGTCGCGGTAAAAATAAGTTTGGGAAGTCCTTATATATACACTCTTTTTATGCCATAAGAGGCCTAACAAGTAGAGACTAGGAGACATCCTGTCGCTTATAAAAATTGAGGATGTTAAAGATGTGATGTTAATGCAACGATATGGCTTATAAGGAATTACAAGTTCACATGCAGAAATTTACTGGTTATTCTAACTTGCCAACCGGAACTGATAGTAGTGATTGATATGGTGACCAGTACTGATATGGTGGCAGTAGGAATAGACGAGATGTTGATTGCATTGAACCTGGCTAGGTAATCGCAAATCCATTCCAAAGTAGTCATGATGGTAATGGATGACATTTTACAATGGAGGGTTGCTTCGCTTGTAATATATGTAAGACACTTTTTACAATATTTTGTAGGAAGAAGGATCCGATGTAAGGGTGTGTGTGTAACCCCCAAAGTGACAGAATAATTTTATTTTAGAAGCATTGACTTATCCATACTAATATTATAAATGCAAAAAAATCTGTCTTTTACGTTCTCACAACTAAAAGGCTAGATCGATTTAGATGAAATTTAACAATTAGATAGATGAATCCCTGGGGTTACACACAGCCAACTATGTAGACAACATTTTCAAAAATCAACTCCTAAGAGGCTAAAATAGAGAATCGTATGAAACTTTATTGATAACATGTTATTTTATTAGATGGAGAAGATGTACGGATTTAAAAGTTAGATTTAATAAAAATGGATATAATTTGCTTAAACGATGACGTAATAATTTTGTAATTACGTGACATGCCCGATTTCCAAGCAAAAAACAAATAACCGGTCCCTCCAATGATCCCAATTAGTAATCATTTGCTTTAAAAGAAGGACTGGTGTACCTATTTATGTTTCACACAAAAGGTTATTAAAAGCCAAGGTTGTCGTATCATGAAGTAATTGTTAGTGTGTCAGAGGGTAGCGGGAGCACGCGACGAGCTGACTCGCAAGGCGTAGGTGGCTAGAGTTTGCGCAGTAATACCGGCGCGGTCTAAATGCGCGATCGACCATTCGTCCGTGAGCCTACGTCGCGGTGCCACCCTAGCGTGAAGCTATAGGCGTAGTGGGTCCGTGTAGACACATCGTAAAGTCGAAGGTGCCGGTAGTGCGCTAGGGCGCGGACATTACATCCGACCAGTGCACGCGTGCGCGAACGAGCGCGTGCGTGGCGGTCTCTGCGCGCAACGACGAGCCGCGAGCATGCGAGGAGCACGGCGCTGCCGCGCGTAGCGAGCCAGGCCGTGCGCGCCATCACCATGGGCTGCGCCTCGTCCGCCGAGGAGCGTGCTGCCATCGCGCGCAGCAAGCAGATCGAAAAGAACCTCAAGGAAGATGGAATCCAGGCTGCTAAGGATATCAAACTGCTCCTCCTTGGTAGGTTCTGCTTCTTCCTGGTGTTGCGCGCGCACGCTCTGTTTTTATCAGCGCTATCGACTGTCCAATATTTTTGTCAAACCGGCTTTCGTTGCAGCTTGCCGGACAGCTTGTTGCTTATTGTTTATAGCAGAAAACATAGCCAGGTAGTCGGTTAGCTAAATGCGCTATTACATTGGGCTTGTTTTACCATTTGTACTACAAATCGTTATAAATCAGGTATACTTCCTCACTATACTTTAGGTATCGAATAACGCAGACAATTCATAATATCTATATTCTACATAGTTCGGAAGGCACCTATCAAAATATTTGAATATTTTCTTTTCTATTTATTTATTTTACTAGCTATTACTCGCGGCTTCGTTCGCGTGATCCTAAATCATTACTTCCTTCTGCTCTTGTCCTTCCCTAAAAACTCCTCTATCTTTGAATGAAAGATTCGTCCATCGGTCCAGCCGTTCCAGAGATTACTCCGTATGGATAATTGTGGTCCACCCACGTCCACCACACTTACTTAGGTGTCCTACACCCACGTCAGCACCTAGCATAAAAGTACACAATTTACGCACTCAACGCACGTTCTACTTCGAAATCGAAGCATCTTCAGGAGAAAAGAATACTACCTCACTCAACACGAGCGCCGGTGTTTGTACCATTTTTAAAATTTCTGTCAATCATAGATAGTTTGCTTTTATTATTGTTTGGTAATAGGTAGCTTAAAGGGCATGTCGCCTTTCAGATTTTTCGTCTCCAAATTTTATCCTGACTAGCCTAAATGGCGAAAAATCGCCTATGTTAGCAATGCTGCAATAGATTCACGCCGGCGGCAGCCGTGAACGAGTCGGCGCGGCATCAGTCGTCAACACGTCAACTAAAACTAAGCATAATATGAACCAGATGCAAATATACAGGGTGTAAAGAAAACCCTGTCCGATCCGTAAGAGGTGTATAGTAGGTGAAATACATTATCAAAAAAGTAATAAAATAATTATATTTATTAAAATAAAAAAATATCGTAGTTTAACGTGCCTCATATTAGTACTAAAGATGAGCAACTTCCCTTTAAATCAAGCAAATATTTTGAAAATTTATGTATCAATACCTATCCAATATCCATAAAATGACAAAGTTTGTATTAAGCTACCAAATAATGCTTTTTTGACGATCGGACAGTTTTATAAAATAAAAATATAAGTGATTTTATATTTATTGTGATTTGTGGGTTTAAGAAATGCAAATCAATTGAGAACGATTTCATAGCAAAAACGCAGATGGTTCTCCTGATAAAAAGAGATAACTATTGACTACAGACAATTAAGATGTATGATATATAATAGTTACGTCAATGCTATTCGTATGGCGGTATAAGTTTACTGTATACCTTACAAATCAAATCGGTGTATGACAGTGTCAATCGACTTAATTATACGGTAATGATCCCTGAAAAATTACGCGTCTTTCTCTCTAGGTTTCGTTGCTGTATTATGTTTTCCCGCGATTTTGCATGTAAATAAAATACAGTATGCCTAATTCACATGTTAAGAGTTCTTAAGAAATAGAACAGTAAGTTGTCATGTTTTAATTAACATACTGCGTTATTTACTAGGAAAATAATAAAACTAACCAACAGTGCAGTAAGTGCAATAAACCTTTATAAAATCACAGACTTTTTAACAATGGTCAAAAATGTCCAGCGCAACTTTTGAGTGGGCTTATCTCAGAATCGGTTTTGGGTAACTTACGATACTCTTTCTTAGGACGGCAGAATTGCTGGCTAGACTAGTTGTAAAAGGTGACCGATTGGATATGCGAGTCACTAATATCGTGGCTACTAGGTGATAGAGTTCTGCATTGTCTCGCCCGGGTCTGGTATCACCGCCTTACATATTCCTGCCGCAATCGCATCAGTGCTGGTCACTGTCGTGTTTCGGTTTGGAGGGTAAGGTAGCCAGTAAACTTATGCATGTGGCATTAAACCTCGCCGCAAGATAGCAACGCACCATTAACATCTCTGGTGTCTATAGGCGATGGTTGAGTCTTTCCATCAGGAGACCCATCTGCTTGTTTGTTATTTTGTGATATAAAATAAAAAAATAAAATAAAATACGAAACAAGGAATTGTAGCACTATACCTGTTAATTTTTTTTGCCCCCCGCGTTGGTCTGGGCTTCTTTGAAGAATAGACCAACTGCCGTTTTCGCAGGTCATTGGCCGATTGGCTATACTTGTTACTACCATCGTGACTACTTGGTGGTACTACATCAAAAGTGGCCAGGACCATTTACTATATACTACCTGTTTTACAAAATTAAGAATTTGTCAACCTAATTTTCAACAGGTTTGTATTGGAATTTTCCTTTTTTCTTTGCTGAGTAAATTTTACCTTTATTCTATGTACCTTATAAATCCGTTGCGTCTGCCAAATGCCAGTGCCTATACATTTTTTAAAATTTCGTTATAAATATTTGTTCCATGACTGACATCAATTTTACCATTTGACAAATTACACTAGCTAATTGATGTAACCCCAAAGTAAGCAAATTATTTGCTTGTGTTATAGGTGTTAGTCAACGATACTAATACATAGAAATACGTATCTAAATACTGGAATATACAACCTGTCACAGAATTATATATGTAAGAACGAAAAGTAATGAATAAATAATTAAAAAGAAAAATAATAGGCATCTTTCCTAAAGAGTTGACATAAAGTAAAAAATAAACTTCAAACGAGGTAATAAGGTCTAAAATATTTAAATCTATAAAGTAACAAAATCTTTTTCTTAGAAAAACATACTTTCGCTAACACTTACGATAAATCTATACGTATAATAAAATCGTAGGAAAGTCAAAACTGTACATTGAACATTTTTTTAAAAGAATACTTGGGGCGTGATGTACAATTGATATCGAAGCCAAAAATACAGTTTTTAGGATTTTTTGTCTGTTTGTCTGAACAGTAATTTTGCATGAATATTACTAACAGGTCGGGTCACCATATAGGCTACATATTATGACGCTATCACCTACGGGGGAGGTGCTGTGCGGAGTAAACGAAGTCCGCACGGAAGAAGTCGTAGGCAATAGCTAGTGAATTCATAAAAGAACAATGTTTAAAATCAGGAAAAAAGATTATACCTCAAAACATTATTTAAATAGTGTAGGTAGTTAATATAAACAAGCAGGGCTTGAAGTGATAATTAACAAGATGAGTATAGGTTGACGATAATTATCTTAATATATATAAAACTACTGAACCGAATTCAATGAAATATTGTGGATAGCTACTGTTTGGTCCAACTTAAAAGATATGATAGTTTTTTTTTTATCTCAAATAACACCCCTCCCCCTTCCCCTTCTCAAGTACCTCACCAGAAAGTAGGGCAAAACAACGTTTGCCGGGTAAGCTGGTATAAGTATTTATTTTTTTATACCATCGCAGCGAGCGGGTATTATTTTTTTTTTATATCATAAGATAGCAAACAAGCAGATGGGTCTCCTGATGGAAAGAGTCAACCATCGCCTATAGATACCAAAGATGTTAATGGTGCGTTGCTATCTTGTGGCGAGGTCTAATGCCACATGCATAAGTTTACCGGCTACCTTACCCTCCAAACCGGAGCACGACAGCGACAAGCACTGACGTTATTGCGGCAGGAATAGGTAAGGCGGTGGTACCAGACCCGGGCGAGACAATGCAGAACTCTACAACCTAGATAATTACCACCTATTAGTCAGAAACAACCATTTAGCTGACTGGATGAAAGGATACCTGACTTGAAAAAATATATGAACTTAAAGCTTAATATTTCGCAATCAGATCATAAAAACAGCACAACCGTATAAGACAATTTGCAAGCTACTTAAAAATTGTCTTGTACGGTTGTACCACAGAAATATCTAATATGTAAAATTTTCGAGTCATAGTTTTAGTTACCATACTCCTCGAAACGTCTTGACCGATTTTGATGACATTTTATATGAATATTCAGTAGGTCTGAGAATAAGGTTGGGGCCATCCATAAATTAAGTCACACACTAAAGGGTGGGAGGGGGTCGACATAGTGTGACATTTCGTGACATGGAGTAGGGAGGGGTCCCAAATTTTGTGACCTCACATTTTTTTTAAATTTTACACCTAAGTATTACGACAGTAAATTTTAAAAGCCACCTGTATAGATAAAAACAATCGAATGAGATCCTTATTCCAATTGAAAATTGTTAAATTGTCCGCCGTGTTGGTCCCGGCCTCCTTTGTAGAATAGGCCAACTGCCGTTCTGCCAGGCAGGTCGTAAAAGGCGACCGATTGGCTATCGAGTCACTACCATCGTGGCTACTAGGTGGTAGAGTTCTGCATTGTCTCGCCCGGGTCTGGTTCCACCGCCTTACCTATTCCTGCCGCAATAGCGTCAGTGCTTGTCGCTGTCGTGCTGGTTTGGAGGGTAAGGTAGCCGGTAAACTTATGCATGTGGCATTAGATCTCGCCACAAGATAGCAACGCACCATTAACATCTTTGGTGTCTATAGGCGATGGTTGACTCTTTCCATCAGGAGACCCATCTGCTTGTTTGCTATCTTATGATATAAAAAAAAAAATAGTGCATCACACTAGGTGGGAGAGGATTTCACAAATGTGACCAACTGTGACAAGGACGGGGGAGGGGTCAAAATATTTTTTATGATGTGACAGTAAAATATATACAACCCTAAATTTTCACCCTTCTAGCATCAACCCCTATTTTGTAATAGCGATTTTCATTCAAAAACTTATATGGCAAAATAATGTTATCTCGATATATTTCTGGATATTGATGATGTAAGACAGCTTTGCTTGGTTATATCTTTTTGATGTGCTGCCTTCTTCTCAGGTGAAATGTGAGGTGAGGACAGAATGGCGTAAAAAGAGCTTTATTTGTATTGAAAGTGCCTTATAAGAGAGTCAAAGCTAGGTAATTAATGCAGCGATTATTTAAAAAACTATTCGAAAGTTGGTAACAAAAAATAACCGGCTAAGTGCGTGTCGGGCCGAACGCAATGTAAGGTTCCGTAATTGTCCATCACACTGGGTACTAAGAAGAGGATGTTTTATTTTTATTTTATTAAGGCGATTACAGCTGCGAACGACCTTGAGTTTCTAACAGGAGCAGCGCAAATATTATTTCGCGCATGGCATGCTCCAAAGTCAAAGAGTATTTACAGTGGAGGCAGATACCTACGTTTTAACATTTTTGTTCACCTATATGAACTTTTATCATCGTGAATCGACTGAATGTTGTCAAACTCAAAATCAATAACCAGTAATCGCTCATTTATCGATTACATATACATTTATTTTAGAATTTTTTTTAGTTTATATATATAAGTTTTATTTTTTTTTATTTTTGTACATTTATACAAAATATTGACAAAATACTTATCTATCTATAGCTAATAAAACATTCAAGCGTAAACGTAGGTAAGTACATGAATAGTCTCAAAATATTATTCAGCGTCTACTCGCAAACAAAACTCTTTATAAAGTACTAGCTTTCAGCCCCTTTAATACCCTCTTTTACCTCTTTAAGAGATAAAACTCACAGCATCCTTACATGCACGTTTATTTAATTGAATTAAAGAACATGACTAATAAATTTGAAGAGATTTTGATTAAACATATTTTATTTTTTCTACCAAATTTACCACTTTTTTCATCCTTTGAAGAGATGACATTTGAAAACCTTAAACTCGTATTCATTTAATTGTATTAAAAATCATAAATACTAAGTTTTAAATAATTTCTACAATATTCTACAAAAACCAATCTATTTTTTATACAAACATCAATGCTTTTTTTACCCTTTAAGGAATGAAATTTAAAAAATCCCCAAATATATGATTCTTAAATTGTGTTGAAGAACATAAGTGCCGAATTTCAAGTTATTTTGACCATAAACGTTTGATTTTTCATATAAATTGTAACACACACTTTTACTCCTTTAATGGATGAAACTTCGAACATTACATTCTTCAATTTCGATTGAAGAGCATAAGTACTAAAAAAATCCGAAAATTCGTACTTCTCAATTGTATTAAAAATCATAAATACTAAATTATTTTTTTTTTATTTTAATGTTATTTTATTAAGGACCAATAACAGTTTTACAACAAATACAAGCAAAAAAAAAACAGTTCATTGATTTTTAATAGATATATGTAAAAACTATTTACAATCGGTCACAACATGCTTAAGAAACATAATTTAAAATGAACATTCCATAATACACATTTGATTATTTACATACAATTTGAGACTTATGATAGTACATAAGGAATCTGTATAATAGAAATTTGAAATGAAACATAATTAATTATTACATTATTATACATGGTTAAAATGTATGTCACACTTTGATAAGTGGATATTAAGTATTTTTAAAAGTTGATAAATACAGAAATAATTTAATATATTGAGAAAAATAAGTTCAGACACAATTACTTAACTAATAAATGTAGAAATAAATTTTAAATTAACTATTTAACGATATCGTGTATATTTCTTAAATAGACATTAACCTTTTCACAGCCACAGTCCGAAACAAAAAACCGTGTCACCATGATTTATTATAAACAACACTGTAAAAAAATAGAGATGTGACTATGAGCATACGATGTAAATATAAATATAATATTAATAAATTTATTTTTCACATAGGCTTGTTTTATTTTAAAACAATTTACATCATCTCAAAAAGTAGTCGAATTAACAAAATTTTAAATGAAATAGCTTAAAAATCAGACCCAAATATTACCAGAGTTCGTACTCAATTGAAAATTTTATAATAGCAGTGGCGCAACTCTAGTTCCCTTATAACGTCACGCGTTTTCGGGATAAGCCGACATTGGCGTTCCGAAACCACAGAATTTACCTAATATTAATGTTGGAAAAGTAAACGTACTTTATCGATATTTATTTATTTATTGAACTACTCCTTATAGTTTAGATATTAAAACATTTTAATGAACTATTGGAATAGTTCCTACCTGTACACCCATTAACTTAATTTCATATACACCTATTTGCTGATGGTCGGGTAGGTATCTATATTCAAAATAAAATTAACTACGTTAATAAAACTGACTTTAAAACAAAAAATTAAAAAATAATAAAATGTAATATTAATTAAATACTACCTATTATTTATATGCGCTATTTACTAATAGGTTTGAAGTAGGTGCCAAGCCAATCCGGCACGCACGCGCGGGCAGACGTCGTTGATGGACGTCTTGAATATATAAAATTTTTGAAAGAAAGAAAATATTTATTTGCAAGAATATTGGTATAGATTTTATAGTAATGCAATAAATAAAAAAAATATTTTTGATACAAACTTTAAAGCCTCTTTATACCTCTCTATGGGCTAGAATTCAAAAAAATATTAAATTTGTATTTAATTTTTTTCACTTAAAGGATAATTTAATTACGGCATATCATTCATTACAACTTAAAAATGACAGAGTTTCATACAAACTTTCACCCCCTATTTCACCATCTTAGGGGATGAATTTAAAAAAAATCCTTTCTTATCCCTTGTCTATATCATAAGAACAACTTGCGTAAAAAAACAGCCTTCTCGGTCCAAGCTCATTATCTACTATAAAAAAACATCTAAGCGTAAACGAAATGTTCAATTTCCAAACGGCACAACCTTACTATTGTGTCAAACGTTCTATCTGTACTATTACTCTTTGACTCGAATATGGAGAGCGGAGCATGCTAACATGCGAAACAGCCTCCCCGTATGAACGCTACCGGGAGACTGACTTTCGACGCGAGCGCTGTCCGCGAATTAAATAATAAGGTTTTTATTGATTTAATAGCACACTATAATGATTTTGTAAAATTTTGAACTTAAATTTTATAAAGCAATAAATTGTCTGTAATAAAAAGAAAAAATCATCAAAATCGTTACAGTAGTTTGGAAGTTATAAGCAAATTTTTGCGTAAAAATAAGAAAGATATTTGATTTTTTTCCGTCATAAATAACAATAAAATTTGAAAAAACGAACTTAAAATTTAAACTTAATTATATTATACGTATAATACACATTATTTTTAATTATCGGACCAACCGGTTAGCATTAGTCGGCTTTCAAAGAGGTTATTTCGTAGTTTGGCATTACCTATCGCCTTAATACAAACTTCATACTATAAAATTTTAACCTATTTATTATTTAACGCTAATGACAGATATATGCACTACAGATTAATTGTCTGTTGATACCATTCTAAGTACATTTTAAAAGTAGGTCGATTATTCCTCGTAAACTTGCAAAAGCCTATTTAGAAGTGATAGGTTTCCTTTTAAATTAATTATACATACTACTATCGTAAAAATTTTCCCACTCTTTTTATATCATAAAGCAATAGCAAATAGCAAACAAGCACATGGGTCTCCTGGTGGAAAGAGTCAACCATCGCCTATAAACACCAAAGATGTTAATGGTGCATTGCTATCTTGTGACGAGGCCTAATGCCACATGTAAAGTTTACCGAATACCTTACCCTCTAAACCGGAACACGACAGTGACAAGCACTGACGCTATTGCGGCAGGAATAAGTAAGGCAGTGGTACTAGACCCGGGTAAGACAATGCAGAATTCTAACACCTAGTAGCTACGATGGTAGTGACATGCATAGCCAATCAATCGCCTATTACGACCTGCCTGGTAGAACGACATTGGCCTAGTCTTCAAAGGAGCCCGGACCGACACGGGTGATAATCCAAAACCAATCGTTTAGCCGGCAGAGGGTGGTCCCGTTGAGGGGGGCCTTCAGAGGGCGGAGATAGAGATAGTAATGTCAGACGCATAAATTTACCGACTACCTTACCCTCCAAAACTGAAACACCACAATGACAAGCATTGACGCTATTGCGGCAGAATTAGCTAAGGTGGTGATACCGAACTTGGACGAGACTTTGCAGAACTTTAATAGTCACGATGGTAGTGCTTCTTGTTCTCCTTTTACGAACTGCCTGGCAGAATGTCAAATATATATACAATATACATATATGAACGGATTTACATGAAATGCGGTACACAGGTAAAAGACTTGGAAAAGTACATAGGCTAATTTTTATATAATCTAATTTTTTATAATCCCGCGAGATTCACCAAAACCTTTTATAATATCGGGGCTGCAAAGTATAGCTAGTATTATCTATCTATACATATAATAAAATCGTAGGAAAGTCAATGTATGTCCGGGGTAAACTCAAAAAGTACTGCATGGATTTGCTTCAAATTTCGCATGAATATTACTAACAGGTCGGGTCAACATATAGGCTACATATAATTATCGCTATTAGGGTCGCTAACCACTCGACCAACGGGGCGGTCAATTAGCTTAGCTCGCTCGTTCAAATAAATGAAAATTTATTTATATGATACTAACTGTTGCCAGCGACTTCGTCCGCACGGACTTCGTTTAATCCGCACAGCACCTCCCCGCTAGGTGATAGCGTAATAATATGTAACCTACATGTTGACCCGACTTGTTAGTAATATTCATGCTAAATTTGAAGTAAATCCAAGCAGTATTTAATGAGTTTACCCCGGACAAACATACAGACAAACAGACAAAAATTCTAATAACTATATTTTTGGCTTCGATATCGATTGTAGATCACGCCCCAAGTATTCTTTTAAAAAAATATTCAATGTAAAGTTTTGACTTTCCTACTATTTTATTATATGTATAGATTATTTATTTATTAAGACTGCCGCGTTTATGTATGTTTACGCGTGTGTTGTAGAGGTTTCTATGTATGTGTTAATGTTTGTATATGATAACTCGAGTATCGCAGTTCGAAAAATCGAGTAGGTTATTTTTCTTCCTCTTGTTTTATCTACAATGAGTCAAGTCGACCTTAATCAGATTTGGTGTGAGATGTTAATTTATTTTTAGAAAAATAAAATCTAACCACACTAAAGTTTCCTAGTCGATAAACATATTGTAGCTCTCTTAGTAGAGACTTTATTCATCGACTAGGTAATTTTGGGGTGGCTAGGTTTTGTTGTATTTCAAATAAATTAACATCTTACACCGAATCTGATTATAGTTAACTTTTTCTCAGTTTACAGAAACTGGCTGTAGAAAAAAGGGTTTTGGGTGATTTCCAAGTTCATCCCTATATTTTTGTTGTACCATTTCATACCGTCTTATAAATATGTTATTATTATGGACTACTTTAGCACCTGTTTGTTGAAAAATTATCATAAAGCTAAGAAACTTAAAACCATAGTAGAGGCATGCAAATTTTTGCCACTAACTGCCACTCATTCTATGCCTGGTTTCAAACCTTTGCTCCTAGATCTTATATATCTTAGTTCTGAATTATGTTTCTAAATACAGACGATGTCAAGCTGATGCATTTTCACACCAAAAATTAATTTATGGTTCATATAAAATCCGTCCGCCTAAAGCTAAACCTCGAATTCTCATGCAGCAAAGTTTCGATGTTATAGATATTAATTACTTTGGAACGATTCTACTTAGATCGATTGAACCAGCGTTATGCAACGATGGTTTATTGTTGACAAATTACAGTTATTTAGTGACCAATTAAAAATTGTATGAATTTACACCCCAATAAAAACGGCGATAATCTAATATCTATATACCTTGACTTTCTAAAGGTCTAAAACTTGTCAGCAATCAGAAGTACTTTATTCAATAAAACTTTTTACAAGTTATTTTGACGCGTTAACATTTTTTTTATACTACTACCGGATCGGAAACGCGGCCACACACTGAGAAGATCCGGGGAAGAAACTCAGTGGGTTAAGGGCTTGTCTTTTTTCATATCATTTTTTAAATAAGATATTATACATAATGTTTAATCAGTAATTATCTAATTGTTACATTAATATAATAAGGATTGCCGATATGAGGAGCAGTTAATACCATGCTTTCCTATTATCTAGGTATTCAGATATTTTATAGTAACTTTTTTTTACACAGTTTTGTTTTTTAAAGGGAATCGACCACTTTGTATGGACTGTTCGGCTACATGTGACCATTAACTCAGCTATTTATTAACTAGTATTTTGTATGCTTGATATCTAAACAAAATTATTTATAATAAAGAAATAACAGGAAAATGTAAAAATATGTCATATTCAGCATGGTAAAAGTTGTAGTCTTGGTGCGGCAGAAGTGTATTTATTTATAATTATCAACATGCTAAAAAAAATTCTTCTATTATGATGTCAATTATTTACATTTATAATATGATACACATGTTGTATTATGTTTATATATTGAAGCATATCATAATATCATGAGATTTTAACACAAAATCAAACAAAGTTATTATGTTCTAAAATAAAACTCACATAAGGAATTGTAATGGTTTTATAAATCATCTTAGATTATTAATATACTTTATAAGAACTAGGCAGGGGGCTGTATATAATTATCATGCCTTGTCCAAACAAAATACCAGATAATGGTCATTACGTGAGCAACCTACGTTCTTCCTACACATGATGATTGCAACAATATTGTAATAAAACATTTCTGTCTAATATATCATTATTATATAAAATACAAATATATATTATAGCTTATGTGGTTGCTTTGTATTCTTCCCCTTGAGAATGTGCAATTGCCTATATGCTTATTTCTTCAAGTAGGTTGCTGGCTCGATCTACATATCTCTCTAATACAGGAACCATAATTCCTGAACCTGTACTGGATTTGCTGGGACTCCAGAAACGGGTATTCTATTTACAGGGAGCCAACATAGATAGCAAATGTGATCTGTTTCATGGATCTGTAACAATTTGAATTTTCATCAGATAAAATTCATTAAAAATATAATTATTAACTTTTAAAATGTGAGACATGTTTGTGTGTAATCAAACTAACTACCTAGATAGTTGGTAATTACTCGGAACTAGCAGTAAGTATTTACTCGGAATATCTTTATTAACAAACCTATACTTTTATAGTCCCCGTGCTCTTTATAGTCATTACTAACTGCACATTTATTTCCATTTTATTGGTATTTTTGAAGATGTACAAACAAACAAACTCAAATTATTAATGCTATCTCAATAGTTGACTTCAGCTCCTTACTATGAAGCTAAGGGTCTTTGTTTAAAATAACAGTTGGATAAAATATATTTATGTGTGTGAAAGAGTTCTACGAAATATATAATTATCCTATATATTTAGTACACATAGTACAAGGTATGTTTAGATGAATGTGTCAAGATTATTATTAATTTACCTGACAAGGTGATATCCATTCATTAATCACAATTCTTATGTGTATTGTTCTTGGTGTAGTTGCATTGAGAACATGATTTCTACTGTGTAATATTGACATACAATTCCCACACAACTGTCGAGGATGTTCTTCACTTGTGCTGGATTTTAGAATTGTTGAGTTGTGAAGTACCAATATCCAGTAAAATTGACAGACTGCACTTTGATTTGTCACCTGCAAAGTGAACATATACTGCTTGTCACACTTATATTATATATAAGCACAATATTACAAAGATCTTCGCCCTGTTATACTAAAATAATGTAATCTTAATAAAAATTGCCTTACCACATGGGGAGCAATCCATAGATAATTATCGAACTACGAGAAGCTCCAGATTTCGTCTCCTGCGATGCAAAACATCAATGCCATCAATTGTTAGTCGAATTAACAGAAGGCGCAGACACAGTTGAATCCAAATTCAATAACATGCCCAGGTCCGATTGGTCGGTGGATTTAGTGTTTAAAATAACGCCGGGGTCAAAATTACAAACAGATTACAAGTCCAAAAGTAAAAACTGCTCATCATTTGCAGCGGTTGATAACTAACAATTCAAAACGACAAGTAAAAGAACCGGAAAATCATTTACATTAACCGAATACTAGATCGCAAATTGAAAATAAGCTATTGTTATTTGTTATTTCGTGTTTGTTTCGTGTTTACTGTTTATTTATTCCTTTAATGTCAATTTTTGACACATGCTTTTTTTTTTTTTTTTTTTTTTTTTTTTTTTTTTTTTTGGCATGGGCATTAAGCAACTGCCATGATCAAGTAAAACGAGGAAACATTTTTTTTTTAGACAATAAACTAGAATTTGGAATTTGGAATGACAGGAAAATAGAGGATCAGGAACAAATCAAAATAACATAGATACTAAAATTATAAATTATTTACAACAATAATATTTAAATATATTTATGTAATATTTACAAAGATAATACTTAGTCATTTGTATAATATTTACAAGTGGGTTAATATTAATTTGGTATTAGATACTAAATGTATCTAACTACGCTTAAATATTAATATTATTTTCTTGAATGAATGATGAAAGAATATTATACATACAAGGGTTTAATAACAGGGTTAGAATGGATGTAGGTAAAGGAATGTCATTAGAATATAGATTGTTATATAATGATGAATGATTGTATTTAGGACAAGCAAAAAATATATGATTGAGATCTCCAATATCAGTGCCACACTCACAAACATTGCTATCTTTGATGTGTAGCTTGAAGAGGTGTTCAGGAGTATTAGTGTGACCAAGCCTCATTCTGGTGATAACAGATGTTGACAACTTATTTAATTTCACTACAGAAAACCAAGGTTTAGAGGGTATCAATGGTTGTAATTGGGAATAGGTTTTGCCTTTCACCAGTGTACCACTATCCCAGACACTTTGCCATGACTGCTTAAGATGGAGTTTAGGGAGAGCAGCTAGATCATGGCAATAATTAATGTAGGGGTATAAATCACCACACTGAACTGCCTCTTTAGCACACCGATCAGCTCGCTCATTTCCAGTGATATTACAATGGCTTGGAACCCAGGCAAAGTAAATAATATGATTATATTTAAAAGTACATTTGTATAAAAGATTTCTTAAGTCTAAAATAATAGGAGGAATAAATTTGGATTTTAAAGGAAACTTTTGCAAACAATGTAGAGCACTCAGTGAATCAGTCAGAATCATACACTTGGGTAGTTTCATAATATGTATGTATTCTACAGCTTTATAAAGTCCATAACATTCACCTGTAAATACAGATGCTTCCGGTGGAAATTTGATTTTTTGAACAATATTGTACTGTTTATGGTATACACCTATTCCAACATTACTATTATTTTTGGATGCATCAGTAAAAATCAAATGAAAATCTTGCCATTTTTCATTGATAATATTGTTAAAATATTGATTGGCATACAAAGATTGTTTATCTATACCTAAATTTACTACAACAGGCTGCAGAGTTAATGATTCATAATTGTGTTTATATAAGGGATTTATAGGGGATGTAAAAGTAAAAGGCTTAAGGCTATGATATTTCATATAGCTGTATACAAGGGCTGGGATTGTTTTGTGTTTCCAATACTTATCTGACATTAAATCACTAAGACTAGAGAGCTTTGGAAGCAGAGGGTGATTTTGTGATTCCAAAGTGCGAAGGAAAAACCTGTCAGATAGATATTTACGTCGTAAATTTAATGGAGGTTCAGCACATTCTACTTGTAAGGCAGAAACAGGGCTGGATTTCATTGCTCCTAGAACAATTCGTAATGCTTTAGTTTGAACAGAGTCAATTTTCTTTAAACCAATCTTACTACATGGTTCTAGTAAAAACATTCCATAATCCAATAAACTTCTTATTAATGCATTATACATCAGTTTTAATGTAGATGGGTGTGCACCCCACCAAACCCCAGAAACACATCTCATTAAATTGATATTACGTTCACACTTTGCTGCTATATACTCACAGTGATCTAGTCCTTGGAGTTTATTATCTAGTATTATACCTAGGAATTTTGTTTTCGATTTAACAGGAATTGAACTATTTTTGTAAGTAATATTTATAGGGGGTGGAAATTTTGTGCGAGAAAATAAAACTATGGAACTTTTAGAAACAGAGATATCAAGACCATTATTATTAAGCCAAGTCTGTAGGGATAGAATAGACATGGAAAGATTATCACAAGCCATCTGTATAGATTTGTCAGTTGAGTATAAAAGGAGGTCATCAGCATATTGAAGAGCATTTACATTGCTAGTTGCTATAGTTTCTATATCATATGAGTATATGTTGTAAAGGATT
Source organism: Apodemia mormo (assembly GCA_036924255.1). Classification (NCBI taxonomy): domain Eukaryota; kingdom Metazoa; phylum Arthropoda; class Insecta; order Lepidoptera; family Riodinidae; genus Apodemia; species Apodemia mormo. Next base: position 23,737,086 of record JAUPFN010000019.1, on the reverse strand, counting down.
GGACTTAAAACAGAACCTTGTGGAAGACCTTTATATTGTTGTCTTTTTAGATTATTAGAGTCATTTGCTAAATTAATAGTTCTATTGTATACAATATTCATAATAACATTAATTAAATAAAATGGTATATTTAATTTCATTAGCTTATTTTTCAGAATTGATAGAATTACATTATCATATGCTGAGGATATATCTAAAAAAGCTGCTAAAACAGATTTGTTATGTGTAAAAGCTAATCTAATATCAGTTATAAGTAAGCTAATATTATCTATGGTGCTCTTTCCTCTCCTAAAACCATACTGACTTTGACTTAATAAATTTCTGCTTTCAATAAACCATTCTAAGCGAAGTTTAACAAGGTGCTCTAGAATTTTCAACATAACTGATGAAAGCACAATGGGTCTGTATGAAAAAGGGTCGGAAGGGTTTTTATCAGGTTTAAGGATAGGGATAACAGAATGTGACTTCCATGTCTGAGGTATATTACCTGTAGAAACAAGGGAGTTCATAACCTTTAATAAGTATGATAGAGATTTATCAGTCATATTATTTAAAAATGAGTAGTTAATATTATCCCATCCAGGAGTAGAGTCTTTAACATTTTGAAGGATACCTTTAAGCTCAAATAACGTAAAAGGGGAAAAATTGTCTGAAGAAGAAGTAGAAGGAAGAGGAAGGATACATTCTGGTACTGTAGGTGGAGCAAGATGATCTATCAGCTGATTTATTAACAATGGACACATTTCATTATTATTAGAAACCTTATATGCAGATCTAAATTTTCTTATGTTTAACCATACACTTGAAGGTTTTGTTTGGGGTGATAAGGAAGAGCAGAATTTCTTCCAACCTTCAGCTTTTTTCTTTTTTAATAATCGACGAGTAGTTTTTATAATATTAGTGAGAATATTAAAATTTTCTGTAGTTGTATACTGGCAATAAAATTTTTCAGCAGCTTTCCTTTCCTTAATAGCGTCTGAGCACTCTTTATCCCACCAAGGTGGCGTATTTATTTTCTTAGTTAATTGTTTTTTAATGGGAAAAGTGTTTTCAGCTGATTTTATAATTAATTGAGTAAAGGCTTCTGCACAAGAAGAGTCATTATATGAGGAAATGTTAGGCAAAACATTAACACCAACTTCCATCAAATTATTAAACTTGTGCCAATCCGGGTTATGCAAATTATATTTGAAATATGATGTAAATTTAGGTGAAGTTTTATGATATGCAGAAGGGAAATTTATTATTATGGGGAAGTGATCACTTCCAAACGTAAATGGGAGTGTGTACCATGTCAAAGAAGGTGCTAAATTGGGACTGCAAATGGACAGGTCTATAGCGCTTTTGCCTTCGGAGGGTTTTGTACGACGAGTGGGAGAACCATTGTTTAAAATACATAAATTTAATTCTTCAATGACTTTCAAAAGCTCTTCACCATAATAATTACTGGAGGAACAACCCCAGGCTTGATGATGAGAATTAAAATCACCTAACACAATAAAGGGTTTAGGTAGTATGGCTAATATGTTATTAAGTTCTGTCAAAATATTCAAATTTGGATGTGGAATATAAAGTGACACAAAACAAATATTATTTACATTAACAGCTAATATAGACATATTTACAGTATGTACAGGAAGATTAACAATGGAAAAATTATATCCTTTTTTGATCATGATGCCTACACCTCCATAACCATCAGATCTATCTTCTCGGATACTAGTGTATCCAGAGAATTTAAAAGTACAACTTGGTCTTAACCAAGTTTCTGAAAGAGCCACTAAAAATGGCTCATATTTATTTAATAAGTGAATTAATTCACTTTTCTTGTTGGTGATGCTCTGCGAGTTCCATTGAAGAATTTTGGCTTGACTGTCCATGATCACCATTAAATTTAGAATAATTAATTAAACTTTCTGTCATTAAAGCAGCGTTGGACGGTGTTATTACGTCGGACTGAGATAAAAATTTAATAAAAGATATAATCATGCCTATTGAGGCTGATTCTTGATTATTGTTATCATTTTTTGTCAACAAAGTACCATTTTCTCTAGAATTAGTGGAGTTATATTCATTAATAACTGAATTTTGGAAATCATAGTCATAACTCTTACTGACTTTTGTATGGGGTTTAGGTTTCTGAAATATTGTTTTTTTGTATGATCTATGGGAGTGTTCTTGCGAATCTAAGTTTTTTTTCAAAAGTGGATGAAGAGCAGTTTTAATAGGTGTTGAGATGACATCAGCATATGATTTGGAGACTGGGGGATAATTTTTTGATGCCTCGGCATAAGAGACACAGTTTTGAGCCATAAACATTTTAATGTTTTTTTGTCTTAAATGTTCTGGGCATGATTTGCTAGTGGCAAAGTGAGATCCCTTACATAAACAACAATTAACATTGAAATCAGCCTCGCTGGTACAAGAGTCTCCACAATGATCCTTTCCACATTTAAAGCATCTTGGGTTGGATCTGCAAGTTATTTTAGTATGACCGTACCTACAGCATTTATAGCATTGTATAGTAGGGTAAATGTATAAATCTACTGGGAGGGCATTATAACAAACGTAGACACGTTTCGGTAAAGTCTGTCCATCAAAAGTTACGACAACTGTTTCTGTTGCTTTCCAGGTAGTGTTATCATTAATAGTTATTTTACGGTTTATTCTTCTAACCTTTATTATTTTCCCACAACCAATGGGAACCTTAACATTATTAGCAATTTCCTCAGGTGACCAGTCTGAGGGAACACCTCTAATTACGCCTACTCGTGAAACGTTAAATGATGGGATAAAAGCTTTGAAGTTTTTATTTGAGAGATTAGGGTCATTAATAAAGTGGTTTGCGTCATTGTGGTCCGAAAATGATAGAGATAATCGGTTGCGTCCAATTTTCTTGAGGCTACCATCAATTATATTTTTGAAAGTATTATTTTTAAGGAATCGCCCAAACGAGACTGGATGTAGAGTAACATTATCAGTCGGAGATGTAATAACTCTTTGGACATGAATAACGTAAGGTCCAAGGTCTGTACATTCGTACTGTGTGCGGTAGTTAATATAATCTTTAGGTTTTTGGGGTTCCTTACTATCTGTTAGGGGGTTTGACAAATCTTTCATTGTAACATTGCCATTTACATTATTATCACCAGTAATAAATGAGGCACCCGAAGCATTATTTATCTCTGAGATTTCAGAAACAGAGTGAGAGCACTGACAGTCAGTAGATTTCAATTCATTGTTGCGCTTTTTGCGCCGTTTATTGCAGTGTTTGCATATTTTATTAGATGTATGAGATCTTTTCCTGTTATTAGTTTGAGTTGAAGAAAGCGAAGTATCTGTATCGACACTACTATCGTCTATAGTAACATAGTGCGCTACCTGGAGAGGTCCACCTCCAGGATCGTCAGGGGGTTTGTTCATTTTAAAAAGTGAAAAGGAGACTTACCTACTTTAAACTGATAGTAAAGCTACAATGATATTTACATAAAATTAAATATTTACACAAATAAAACTAATATCGATCCTCTGTTTCGCTAAATAATAATTTAAAAAGTCGCAGAACCAAAAATGACGTCCGCCAAATTTTATGTTTCCCGCGCTTTCGACACATGCTTATTAGTGTAGCGGTGGGTGAATATGTTATATGACATCTAACGAAATCATTCGATTAATTTTTATAATTTCTCGTCTCGGGATGATTCGATTGGACAAATACGTTCTTAGTTGTTAATTTAGTTAAGAATCGTAATTCGCGAATGAGATCGATATAAATTGAAACCAGCTAGCAAACTAATAGTGTGAATGATAAGATATTTAAAACAGACATAAATTAAACAAATCACTAAATTCACAAGATAGTAAGGTTAATGGAGCTTGATTCTTTTTGTTGAAGAAGTAAAAATATAAGAAAAAATATATTTTCATATTATAATCATTTGTTTTTATGTTTTTTATTTGTTTTTCTATGTATTTTTAAGAAACTAAAATATGTAAACTTAATATTACCACTATATCAATAATGCGTCAAAACTCATACCACTAGAACAAAAAAAGATCTGTTCCATGTAACATCCAAAAAATGACTTGGGCTCCCGATTACCGAATCTGTTAATAGACTATCAATGTTAATATTAGTGAAGTCATTCGATTACACCACCCATCTCAAATTGAATGTCCTAGATTGCAAAAACAATCGATTTGTACAAATAATCCGATACTACTTTATTTAACTAGGAAATAGTGCTTCAGTCATTTTGTCTAAAACAGATGATAATCAATTACATTAAAAAAGTACTTTTACTGCTTATAACGTGCAAAATGTATCTATTCGCTTATTAAATAAACTCATTATTTTCACGATTGTATTTTATTAGTTTAGTATTTATTAGTTATTTATGTTTTATCTATAAACAAAAGTCTGTAAATAAAAGCAGAATATACAAGAAAACAAGAAAAGAAACAAATGTGCATGTTTAGGTATGTTATGTACGATATTATAATCGACACCGATGCGAATCGATTATATGTTAAAATCGATTAAATTCTACAATCAACGTGGTACAGACCTATGCCGCAATGGGACTTTAGAATTGAAAAATTAACGTTAATAACTTTTTATTTTATTTTCTAATTAAGTTTAAATTCCAGTTCTTAAAATAGTACCATCGTGTTTTAAAAATAAAATAATGATTTTTGGTAAAAATGGTTTTTAAAAAAACACATGGTCACCATATAGCCTGTAATGGACAATACCCTTTGCTAACTGGGGCTTATTGTAGAAGCGTATACTTTGCCCCATAAAAGAGTTGCTAATTCTGTGGAGACGAGACACATGCACAGCAAGATTGTTTTTGTTCCTTGTGTTTAGGGAATATCACTATTCTTTTTAAATAAGCAAATATTTTTACGAACGTACATCAAGGTTTCGAATATATAGTGAGAAATTACAGTTAAAATATTGATTTCATTGATTTTTTCTATCTTATTATATAGCCCTTTTTTGTAATACAAATATTGTATTTATTTCAACGGAATTCCCTCAGAGAAGAATTCCATATGACGTAACACTTATGAAAGTAACTAAATTAAACAAGGCGTGCAGTGTACAACATCAGTAAGTTGTCTCATTTTTTTTACTGCGAATGCTGCTGAACTTAGTCTACTGGCCAATTTCTCGAGTGGCCAGTAATTCATTGGCCAGTTTCAATAATTGGCCAGTAAATTGCACTGAGGACCACATGGTCCCCAGTGCAATTTTTTATCTACAGTAACTCCTAAAAATGTAAAAGAGTCCACAAGATCTATTTTTTACCGATAAGTTATACATAGGTATCTACATGCCTTACATTAGGCGTTTAGAATTTAATACACTTGGTTTTGTTACAGAAGCAGATTATTAACACTGAACCAGTGTGAACTTTTGAAATCATATTGCTTATTACTTCGTCATACTTACAATTTGTCTTTTCACTTTAAATAAAAGTGAAGTTTCATCCGCAAACAATACAATTCCATGCTTGTCATCCACATAGTAAGGTAAGTCATTTATATATATATGATAAACAAAAATGGACCAAGGATGAACCCTTGTGGGACGCCCAATGTGACAGCAGCACCAGAGAATCTTATCTACTGCGCCTACTGATCTATCTGTAATACTGGCAGATATTCAGCTACAGCGACAGGAACAGCAACAGTAACAACAAAAGTCACAGGAACTACTTCAGCAGCATCAACAGCTACAGAAACAGCAACAACAAACACTGCAACAAACAAAACAATAAAAATTATTGACTGGCATCAATACTAATATTATAAAATTGTAGTTTGTTTGTTTGTTTGGTTGTACGCGGTAATCTCGAAAACTACTGAACCGATTTGAATATTTATTTTTCAGTTGGATAGCGTGTTTATCGAGGAAGGTTATATAACAGAAAGGCTACATAACATCTTGCTACAAACCAGTAGGAGCGGAGTAAACAAAGGCCGCGCGGACGAAGTCGCGGGCAACAGCTAGTTTAATAATAAAAAACGAACCAATGATTTGTTTATAAAAAAATAACAAATACAAATTTTTAACCACTAGGTTCATATAAACGTGTCCCGGCCAATACCGGCTGTGCTTAGAAATTCAGTTTTTGTGTTTAATTTATTCTGACTATCTAACTTAGTTGTCCAAGAGTTGGCGACGAATTTTGGGAGGGCCTTTTAAACGATTGAAATTGCGAAAATATATAATTTCGTCAAATGGCGATACCGGGCCTGCGAATCTGGTAGAGCGTTTGCGGTTATTTCACTACTGCGCAGTATACAACATTTGCAAAAAAAGTCCCAAAAAAGATATTATTAACAACTTGATTTTTAATTCATCTTTTAATTAGTTTTTTTTTGGAATTCGAAAAAAATATGCCAAACATTTTTGTCGGTTTTAAAGTACTTCCAGACACCTTCAAATACATTTAACGAAAGTAATCAATAAGTTTATTTTATATTTATTTATTTGTTTAACATTTTATTGTACACAAAATATATAATAAATCAATAAATATCCCCCGTGTTGGTCCGGGCTCCTTTGAAGAATCGACCAAGTGCTGCTCTGCCAGGCAGGTTGTAAAAGACGACCGATTGACTATATTTGTTACTATCATCGTGACTACTAGGCGGTAGAGTTCGGCAATGTCTTGCCCGGGTATTTGGTACCACCGCCTTACCTAATCGAAAAATAAGGTAATAGATTTATTCATTTGGCATCGCCATCCCGCCACACGGATAGCAACGCACCATTAACATCTTTAGTATCTATAGGCGATAATTTCTCTCTCCATCAGGAAATCCATTTGCTTGTTTGCTATGTCATGGTGAAAAACCTGCAAGTTTTTCTTTTGCTATATTTTTATATTATTGGATAGCAAACAAGCTATAAACTAGATAGCAAACAAAGATGTTAATATGTACGTTGCTAATCACGTGGCGGGATGGCAATGCCACACGCGTAAGCTTACCGGCTACTTTATTTTCCAAACGTTATCGCTATTCCGGCAGGAACAGATAAGGCGGCGCTACCAAATACCCGGACGAGTAGATGTTGCGAAACTGTATCGCCTAGTAGTTACGATGATAGTGTCATGTACAGCCATGAAACAAAGAAAACAAGTTGTTTTCTTGTTTTCTGTGTTCAATGTGTACAGCCAATCGGTCGCATTTTACGACCTACCTGGCAAAACACCAGTTGGCCTATTCTTCAAAGGAGCCCGGACCAAAAAGTAAATTAATACATGGCACGGACCGACACGGGGAATGTTTATTTATTTAATATATATTTTGTTGTGTACAATTTAAATGATAAATAAATAAATATAAAATAAAATTAGTGGTAACTCTTGTTAAATGTTTTTGAAGGTGTCTGGAAGTACTTTAAAATGTCTGGCACACTTTTTCGGATTCTAAAAAAAACCTAATTAAAAGACGAAATAAAAATCAAGTTGCTAAAAATACCTTTTTTGGTTTTTTTTTGCAAATGTTGTATACTTACTGCGCAGCGGCAGTACCGCAGTAGTGAAATAACCGCAAACCACACCGCAAACCACCGCAAACGCTCTACCAGACTCGCAGGCCCGGTATCGCCATTTGACGAAATTATATATTTTCGCAATTCCAATCTGCTAAAAGGACCTTCTTACTTTTTATGCCATGACATTACCGCAATGCTTATGTCTTTTAAGTGCTAAGCTAAATCAGCATAGTTCAGCCAAGTAGGTAATTATTTTCGCCGCAAAAATAATCCTAATTACACTAACAAAGTTCCTATCACCATTTATTTACAACGTTTAAAAATTATCTATCTTACTGCCCTTTGTTTACACTAGTAACACTAGTACTCAGCGTGACCACTTTAAGTACATTTCTTCTTTTTCAGTAGATTTGAAGCAAATGAGGGGTTACTCTAATAGGATAAAATGTCTCAGTAGTTTTTAGTAGAAATGAGAAAGAAATCGGTAGGTTTTAGTTTTTATTCACTATCAATTAATGTAAGACTAAAAACCAAGCATCCATTCATTTTTCCTTGTGTTGGTCCCGGGCTCCTTTGAAGAATAAGCCAACTGCCATTTTTCTAGGCAGTTCACAAAAAGCGACTGAGTGGCTATTTGCGTCACTACAATCGTGACTACTAGGTGTTAGAGTTCTGCATCGGCTCGACCGGGTCTGGTATCACCGCCTTACATATTCCAGCCGCATTAGCGTTAGTGCTTGTCACTGTAATTTTCCGGTTTGGAGGGTAAGGTAACCTGTAAACTTATGCATGTGGCATTAGACCTCGCCACAAGATTGTCACCATCTTTGGTGTTTATAGGCAATGGTTGACTCTTTCATCAGCAGACCTATTTGTTTGTTTGCTATCTTATGATATAAAAATATCCATGTCCATAAAATATTAATTTTACAGTTGGCACCATACAAAAGTGATTTGGGGATTTCCCTATTATTGACTGAACGTTATTGTGGTCATAGCAGACCAAACTTTATTATATATATTATAGATTTGAATTAAAATACATTTATTGATTAAATGTATTTTAATTCAAATCGTATCTACTCAATACGGCTCACCAAAAATAATAACATTTAATGCTCTAAAAAGTAACATTTTAAAATGCAACCTAGTACAATTCAGTAGATTTTAGCAGTGTCTTCGGTAGATTCCCTCATTAAAAAGTGGTCGCGCTGCTAGTGATGTTTAGTGCATGAAGTATTAGGTAATGGTGGAGCAAGCACTCTGATTACCCACTAGAAACATAAACCTACATGATATCTCTGTCTATGAGGTTTCGCCATCTCCTTTTATACAGCAATGTTAGAAAGAGAGGGTAAGACCTCAGAAGATGACAGCAGTATTCAAAATTATGTTTCAAGTAGGTATTAGAAGTGATGCCTCCAGATATAATACAGCTTCATGGTTTTGTGTGTTAATCATAGACTAGGTAGTATATAATATTATGCTTTATGGTGTGAACGTCCCCCAAGGAACTTATATACGATAACTGGAATTATTACGAAGCAATATTTGAAAAATAAAAATATACTTTATTTCGTTATACGTAAAGTTGACATTTGTTTCTTACTTAACGGAGGGGGAAAACTTTCTGAGCAAGACAACGACAAGAGTGGATGGTGTCCCTTTCTTGCAATTGCCAGTGTTTAAATAAAACTACTGACGAGAGATTTTATATATTCGGTAATCGTTAAATCCCTTTTATTCATAAAAGTCGATAAATACATTAGCATAAAGTGTATTGTAATTAACATAGTGAGTTCTAAGATGTGCTTATTTTAATTATTACGTAAATACTTATGCAATGCAAAGCCGTTTCTCAAATTAGTAGAATTACTTAGTATAAAGGACCTTGCCAATTTCAGCATTCCCATTTGATGTGGCCAAGAACCACTTTTATTTTAAAAAAAATGTTTAATTTTTTTAACAACGACAATAAAATATTTTTCGTTAAAAGTCCGGGGTTTAATTTTTACAATAAATAAGGATTGTGATTGAGAGAAAAGTATTAATCTATGGTCATAGTGCATATTGTATTGCCTTACTCGTATCGTATATTAGAATCGAGTGGAATCGAGAAGAATTAATTTATCGATTGGATCGTTAAATATATTATATTATACAGTATTAATTATTTAATATTGATAAAAAATCACAATTTACTATAATATTCGGAGTATGTTAAAAATGTTTTTATTTCTTTTTCTGATTAATAATAGTTATTAATTATTTTTCATCTAACTAGGTACTGATTTTGGGTATAATATGGTACTAAATACACAAAACTTTCCTGAAACAGTTTTTACTCTTGATTTAGACTTGTTTTATAAGGTATGATGCTGATTACTGAGTCTACACTATTACTATATAAATATAATAAGTCTTAAAATATTAATATATTAAGTCTGATACTAAAATATCAACATAAAAATAAAAAATAAACATTACCATTGGACATTTAATAGTTGTCACATAATAATATTAAAATCCAGTACATAATCATTGACATTTTAGTGGAATATTTGTCTGAATATCTACACAGACTACTAAAAACGTACTCGATTATTTAGTATTTTATTATCACATTTAAAAAATAGTAATTCATTAAATTGTGTCATTAGTAATACGAAAAATTAATTAATCTTATTATGTGTGTGGCCGCGTTTCCGAACCGGTAGCAGTTTTTAAAAAAAATATGTTGACGTGTCAAAATAACTTGTAAAAAGTTTTATTGAATAAAGTATTTCTGATTTCTGAAACATCATATTATTGTATTTAACTTACTACCTATAATGAAAAACAAAACAAAAACATGTATCGATTTAATTTCGAGTACCGATTGTGCAATAAATCGATATCCGATTTCTACCCTAGATTCTCCTTGTAAATACGTGTTGTGTAACGTCAAACGTTTTAGTGTTTACGTTTGCTGTGTATCAAGGATTTAAAACGTTATGATCTCGGTATATTTGCGCCGTTGTGATTGGTTAGGGTATATGATATTATGACGTTGTGTTCTAGCGCTAGTTGGGGAACCAATTACAAAACAGCACGAAACGCAGGGAACCAATCACGAAACAGCAAAAATATCAAAATTATATCGTTATAAATCCTTGCTGTGTATTGAAGTTTTGATTAGGCTTGGGCCTAACCGGTCACTACAGAGAGCGCTCAATTTAGTTCATAATCCAAGGATGAACTAGTTCGCTCTTTTAGTTCATTAGTTCTTTTTTTGAAATAATTTAGTAAGAACAATAAATAAAGAAAAAAATATAGTTATGATTATTGTAAGTTTTGTTTATCGTTATTTAAAAAATACAAAGTATTACATGAAAATTTTACACGGCTATTTATGTAATATGAGATTTTTTATTTAAATAATGAAAAATAAAATAATTTATATTAATGATTAGTCAACAGCTAGGCTAGTTCCTAGTATAATGGGGAATTATATTAGAATACTTAAAAAGTATGAATTTTTACAATTAAAGTTGACTTTTTTGTTATGGCACATAAAATCTTTTATCGAAATAAAAACGAAAAAATAAAATGATTTATATTAATAATTTGTCATAATTAACGTGATATATAATAATAATAATCAATTATTTGTAACAATAAATGGGAATAGAAGAGAAAAATTTTAATTTTAATTAAACTTACCGTAAAATAAAGACATAAATGGTATTAGTATTCTGTTTGATAATTGGCCAGCAATACTTCAGTTGACGATTCTTATGATTTCATATGATTTGATAAAATTTCAACCATGGGGATTTGAAGTTGTTTAGTATCGATATCGATTATCGAAATATCAAGGCGCGCACAGTAAAAGTAAATAACTCGGTTGGTCATATAGCGCCACTGCAGTCTAGTAAAGTGGACGCTAACAGAAATATAAAAAGAACTAAGAGCGGGATTTTCAATGAACTAGTTCGCATAGTTCACCTAAAGGAGCGCTCTTCTCACCTAGGTCGTTCGCGAACTACCCAAGACTAGTTTTGATTTGGATGATAATATTGTGATTTTTACAGCTAATCCCTTCTTCCCATCCCAGAGAAATACTTAACATGCTTGGATTTTTATGGTAAATAATCAGAATTAGTGTTTTTGGAAATGTGGTGTATATTTTGTTATTGTTGCTCGAAAAAATTCAAACTAGGTAGGTATATACAACTACAAATCATTTGCTACAATTTATTCTTGGCGTAGATGGTTAAAATTGAAAAAGAAAGTAAAACATCAGTTATAATTAGTGTTACAAACGCTTATACTTATGTATTTATCTGCAACATGTTTTTAAAATGTCAACTCGATGGATATTTTGTTTTTTGTTTTATGGAGTTTTTCCTTCTCAACGGGACTTTTATAGAACAAATGATATTGCAACAGAATCTAGACTTAAAAATCTTTGCAATAAGTACTCTAGAACAGTCGGCCACCAATTACGTGAATTAAGGCACACCTCTATACAAATGTTGGCCATGTCCTTTGCAAACTACGCAACGATTTTGAAGCGCGTGTGAACATTCCGGGTAGAATATAACCTTCTTGATGTCCCTTGTTATGTTAGCATCGCATTCATTTTACTTTTTATTACTCTGTGGCGTTCATGTTCATGCAATGAAAAAATAGGTCCAAGTGTTGCCGAAAAATCGATAGTTTTAATCTAAAAAAGCTATAGTATCGATTTTAAAGTCTATAGTATCGATACTATCGATTGTTAAATTAAGATAATAGTATTGATGTACACCAATACTATCGATACTATCGATAGTATTGGCGTTGGAGATGAATAAACCATCAATTAAGTCGATAGTATCGATAGTATTGATCGTCAATATTACCCTTACTATCGATACTATCGATAGTTTTTTTCAATAGTATCGGTAAAGACATAAAATTATAAAGATTAGTGGCAGAATATATTTTTGTATTCAAAAATACTTTGTCAAAAATGGGTGATTAATAATGATTAAATTTACCCACATTAAAAAGTTACTTGTAAACTTCATATTTAGTTCTACCCTGGCGGAACCGATAGTATCGAAATAAAGGTCACTATCAATATTACAAAACTATCGATACTATCGATTACATCGATAGTATCGATAGTTGTAGTAATATTGAGAGGCAATACTATCGATAGTATCGATAATTTTTAATTTTTCTGGTACGATACTATCGATAGTTTTGCTGTTTACCGATATTATTGTCTTAAATGAGATATCGAAACTATCGACGCTATCGATAGGAATCGAAATTATCGTTTTTTCGTAAAATATCGAAAGACTATCGATATTGGACTATCGAGCGGCAACATTAGTTAGGTCCAACATTTACATCAAATAATTACTAAAGATACGTATACAATCAATATGCATTCCAGTGTTATCGAACAGTCTTTATTGTACGTTAAATAAACAAATTTTAATTGATTTTTAACATGGTAACAAATAACAATACTGCAATCAAAGACCTACAAAAAATATTTTTTTGTAGGTCTTTGACTGCAATAATTATTAATCAATTGTTCTTTTTCTAGTCGGTTAAAACAATGGTAGTACAATTACATGTAGTATAAATGAGATTAAAAGTATTCAAAAATTGTCTTATCACCTATTTATTTCATATTTTACAGAAATAATTAAAACTGTAAGATAACATCCATTAATAATAATAATTTATTGCTTATTGGAAAAATCAAATACTTTACAATCGTACATACGTCATTATATACCTTTTCACATTTGAACCAAGTTCACGCATGTGTGAGCGAGGCGGAGCGAACAGTGCCGATTACGCCCGAACGCCAGTCGAGCGGGGCGCGGTCGCTGTCAGTCGTCACGGAGTGGAGCTGGTGCTTGTCATCCGGCCGCCATTATCTCATACAATTTCATAAAATCAATGGGAGCTTATGCTGTCATTACGGGTTTAAGTGTAGTGTGATACAAGGATTCATGAAAGTTTCTATAATTTGATCGTATATACATGTGAATTTGCGTGACAAAGGAACAGTGATAAGTGGTACATTTAGGTTACTGTGTTGAGTGTTAAGTTGATATAGGGTGGCTCCGGTTAGGCCGGAGCGGCAGGACGCGTGTGGATCGTATGCAGAGGGAGCGGTGAGGGCGCGCCCGGCTCGGGAGTCGGGGCGAACGGCGGCCAGAGCACAGGAACAGCTGCCGATATGGGTTGTACTCAGTCGGCCGAGGAACGCGCAGCGGCTGCTCGGAGCCGACAAATCGAGAGGAACCTGAAAGAGGATGGCATACAAGCCTCCAAAGATATTAAATTGTTGCTACTAGGTATGATTTCACTTTCATAATGTAGCCTAAACACATGGCCGCACCCACCCTATGTATTGAATTTATACAAATCGTCTATTCGATGATATTGGTATTACTAATCGTATTATTACAGCGTTAAAATTCACTTTAACTAAATTACAGCTATTTAGCGCTCCTTTTCGTATGAATAATTACTAAACATTGTGTGCATAGGATTGAATTGCAAATAAGTAGGAACTCGCTAGCTTTCTAAATGCATCAGAATTTATTTTCCGCTTTTTAATTAAAAATATTCTTACATTAGTTTGTTCTTTCTATTGTTTTATAATAACATTTATATTAGGCTAAAAATAACAAAACTAATGATTCATGGGAGCACCAGCTATTTAACCAGACTGGTTAATAAGTACATGTTAATTAAAATTACATGTATTATGGGAATCAGGGGAGTATAAATTTGTGGACTCTGATGGGTTATTTCTGAAAGAAATTGCAGCTATCACAATTTGTTAATCGATATGTTGGGAGTTAAACATTTTAATTTTATAAGGTTTTGTAAGATTATTTTTCCCCATTCATAGAAATGCAATATTTCTTTGTCAATTTTCTTACAATGACTAGATCCTTGTCGGATGTTATTCTTAATAGAAATTCCTAGTTTTTGGTAAAATGGTTTTTTTTTTGTTTGTTTTAAGACTGGAATAAGTTTTCCTAAGGCTTAAAAGTTTTGGGCTAAACTTGACAAAGGTGTCCCGTATGTTGTTTTTAAGGACTCACATGTTCGTTAAATAATAGCCTGATTTCAAAAGGGAAATACAAACTTGGTTTAACAATATAAAAAATACATGAAGTTGCTTTTCATATGTTTTTGTTGACTACCAGTCCTTGCAAAACTTCTGTGAGTTACATTAACATGTCATCAATATAGTTCATCCCCTATTGCATATTGCTGTCCCTTAGGAGTTGATTATTGAAAAAAAGGTTAGGTTGTGATTGAACCCTGATCTTCGAGTATCTCGAAGCAAAAATTTATTAAAATCAATTAACTGATTTAGCTGTGAAAGCGTAAAAGATACAGACAAACAGACTTTTGCATTTATAATATTAGTATGGATAGATACTTGCCATGCTTAAATAAAAACAAAATGTCAAAAAGTAGGTAAAATAAAAAATAATTGAAAATTTTGATTACTCAATAATATTACAAATGTAACAAAATCACGTTTTGTTGAGGTTTTATTATATTAATTAAATTTATTTCTACCCTCTTAAATCTACCACTTCACAGCTAAGGGGCCGTTCATAAAATACGTTCGCATACAAGGGGGGGGGGGGGGTCTGGCTGAGTGTGACAAGATGTGACAAGGGGGGACGGGGGGTATACGGCAACGTGACGTTCGCCGTTTATTATTTTTTGACATGAACGCTAGTTCTGTGGCGCGACTCTAGCGGCGTTGCGATCCGTCACAACGGGTTTCTTTGTTTTTCCAATACTTAAGACAGTAACGTTTCCACGTACCCTGCGCGTAATGTTATTATAATAACTAAATAAATATTTTTAATTTTCAGAATTTGTGTACTATCATTTAGAATTTATCATACTCAGCAGGGGGGGGGGGGGTCTTAGTTTTTGTGACGAAATATTTCTAGGGGGGTCACAAAAAGTGTGACACAGCGTGACAATGGGGGGGGAGGGGGTCAAAAAAAGCTGATTTTAGTGTGACGTATTTTATGAACGGCCCCTAAACAAAAGTGTAATGTTTGTTCATATTAACAATTTTTTAGTACATTCATTCTTAGTTATAATATGACCAAAATTTTTAATAAAAGAACTAGTAAAAACACAAATACAATGCTTACCGAGTTTTTTGATTAAACTGTTTATTGTTAGAAGTGGATCTAGACAAGTGGCATGATTTTTGGCAACATTTTTCCTTGTGGTGGTCCCGGACTCCTTTGAAGAATAGGCCAACTGCTGTTCTGACAGGCAGGTTGTAAAAGGCGACCAACTGGCTATACAAGTCGCTACCATCGTGGCTACTAGGTGATAGATTTCTGCATAGTCTCACCCGGGTCTAGTACCACCGCCTTACCTATTCCTGCGTCTTACTTATTCCTATAGTGTCAGTGCTTGTAAGGTAAACTTATGCATATGGCATTAGACCTTGCCACAAAATGGCAACGCACCATTGCCATCGTTCGTGTCTATAGCCGAAGATTTCTCTTTCTATCAGGAGAGCCATCTGCCAAATTTTTTTACATTTACATTGACATTGCTCATTTCAATAGTTAAATGTATTAGGTGTATAAATTTAACTACTGAAATAAATAATTTCAATGATAATGTACAGGTAGTAAATCACAGTCCGTGAAGTGATGCGCACAAGTGTGTCACACGCCTTTACCAGAAAAGGAATTTTGGAAGCTTCATCGCAAGTAAAATTTGCAATTGCCTAACTAGCCTCAGGACCAATATTAACACGATGAGGAACTAAGCAGTTTTATGATGAAAATTTTGGGGCCATAAAATAAGTGGTTGGTTAATTTGACATTTGAGAAGCCATTGCATTTAATTGAAGCTTTTAAAAATTCTTTAATCAAATAAAATATTGCTATTATAATGTGTCACTCCTTTCTGAAACGTATCCAGTACCATTAAGAGACTAGATACTAAAAACATTCTTTTGAGCAAGTCCTCAGAAATATTGGAAATAATGTTATGGAACACCCTTGTTGTCACACGCTTACTCTAGAAAATCTAGAAAAATATTTAGTTGTATATTAACATAATAGGTACAACTGACTAAACATTAAAATCTCTTTTGACTTTGACAACTGACTTTAGCCGTTAAGAAAATCGTATGTATACATGTGTGTATATTATCATATATGTCACATGAATGTAGTGTGTGTAATGTTTATTTTTATTAATTTAATGTATTTCTAATGCATTTTATTTAAAAATTATTGGGTTTCTGCAGTCCTCCGCAATTGAAACTAACCGTGCCCAATTTTATTCTCCACTGTTTGCACAATTTTTAAAAAGGGGTCAATAGTTTTTCCTTCATCTATTAATATATAGATTTACATTGGGAAAATAAATGTAATTTACATTTAAAATATTAAATATTTTTTTGACTGTGCATTGTTTTCCCCTTTTTTAGTACATATTGCATGCATATTTTGAAATGTTGACAGTGCATATGATCCGATGTCTAGTTTACCCAAATAGACCATCAACATTTCTGTCATGTACCTAGTATTAATCAAGCAACCACTATATCACTGACACTACTAGTGAGACTAGTAAAGATTGGGCTTCTGGGATTTTTTTACCACGTAAATACCATTAATGTCATCTTCATAATAGTGTTGCTGTCTACACTACACAGAGAATGTGTGTTTCTTTAAGCAGGAACAAATATTCCTGCTTAAAGAGAACAAGATAACTAGTAAATTTGTATGTGGCTTCAAAACTTGTCTAATTAGATATCCAGGCATCATTAACATCTGTGATATTTATTTGCGTCATTGATGTCTCTTACTACAGCACCTGTGTGTTTACTATTAAGATAATGTTAATAGTTGATTCCAAATTGTTTTAAGAAAATTGACTTAAACTTAGATCTTTAAATTTAAATGCTGAAAGATTTGAAATTTAAATGAAAAAAAAAAATGAATGTCGAAAAGTTGTTAACATTTTTTTGACATTCATTATTTTTTTGAAAAGTTCCTACATCTTTTATCACTTATCAGATTAAAAGACAGACAGACTTTAAAAGCACCAAAATGATATTTTATATCATATGATAGCCAAAATACAGATGGCTAACCTAATTAGAGAGAGAGAACCATCACCTATAGACACTAAAAAATGTTAACGATGAGTTGCTATCAGTTTTTTTTTATCCAAAGGTAGCAAACAAGCAGATGGCTTTCCTGATGGAAAGAGATACCATCACTTATAGAAACCAATGATCTTATTGGTGCTTTACTATCCTTGTGGAATAATCTTAATGCCACATGTTTAAGCATAGTTTTACTCTCTACCTTACCCTCCAAACTAGAACACGACAGTGACAAGCACTGACACTATTATGGCTGAGATACAATGCATAACTCTACCACTAGTAGCCATGATAGATGATGGTATGATAGTAGAGACTTGCATATTCTCAATTTTTCGCCTTTTATAAAATTCCTAGCAGAACGACAGATAGACTATTCTTCAGAGGGAGCCCGAATCAATACGAGGTAAATGGAAAGAGTAGTAAGAAATTAATGCCACATACATAAGTTAACTGACTGCCTTACTGTCTAATCCAGAACACAACAGTGATAAGCATTAACCCTTTTGTGGCAGTAATATGTAAGGCAATGGGTAGGTACCAAATTTGGGTGAGATGTTGCAGGCCTCTACCAAATAGTAATCACAATGGAAGTATTGTATAGTGAATAGAAGATTTGTGTAGTGAATTGGGTGCCTTTTACAAATTGCCTGGCAAAATAGCACATGGTTTATTTTCAAAGTAGGCCTGGACTAACACGAGAAAAAAGGTACAACAAGGAGTAATGTAATCTCCTTTTAGGAATAAAGTTGCAGTCTTTCAGAGTACACCAAAAAACCAAAAGGGCAAAAATAATTCAAATACTAGACTTAACACAGAACATAATACGAAACAGTATGCTCTTATATTGATCTGGAATGAACAAATTATGCATGTACATACGTAGTATTTTAATTTGATAAAAAAAATCTTGTGGAAAGAATCATAGATGTCTAACAACACAGATATATAACTCAATTGAGGTAGATGTAGGAACTAGGAAACACCAAGACTGATATATTATAATCAAATTGTTTGGAAGTGTCAAAATGGCCAAAACTATGTATGATAAGAGTCATAAATGCCATGTTGGCAAATTTTTGTAAATGATTCTGTGACAATGCTTTAAAGGTTTTGGCATTGAGAGTCTAAGTGTAATAATATCTATATGTAAGAGATAAAGCTTACTATTTAAAGGGCTAGCCATAAATACATTTTTACATCTCACCTTGTCATAGTTGGTCAACCCCTCTCCCTGGAGTGTAGAATTTAAATTTACCTTTTAATTATTTCACTAATTTTCTTTAGGAATTTTGTGAAGTACAAAAATGGTACAACTAAATTCATGTTGATTATTGAGTTTACCATCATACAAATCTGTCGTGATTGGTTAAAAGGCTGAATATAATAATAGTTTTTTGGAGGTAACTGATCATCCATAAATTCCACAATTACATTTTTTCCTATACTATAAAATATGTTAAACAAGCAGATGGCTCCCTTATGGAAAGAGATAACCATTGGCTATTGATACCAAAGTTGTTAATGGTGCGTTGCTACCAGTGTGGCGAAGTGTTAGTGTCACTAGTTTAAGTTTACTGGCTACCTTACCCTCCAAACCCTATCAAGACATTGACAAACACTGACGCTGTTGCAGCTGGAATAAATAAGGCAGTAGAAATAGACCTGGGCGAGAAAATACAGACCTTTACTCCCTACTCGCATAGCCAATCGTTTTCCTCTTACGAACTGTCTGACAAAATGGCATATGGTCTATTCTTCAAAGGAGCCCAGACCAACACGGTGTAAAATAAAATACACTCAATCCCAAAATTACCATTTATTTGTTAATTACATTAATTAATTTATGGCTTGATACAGATAGAATTTAACAACAAAAATAAATAAACATTATTTATTATAATTGCTTACAATTAAAGATCTATAACTAGCAATATATGGTCTGTAAATCTGAAAGTTATTTTGCAGTTTGTGAATTTATTAAATTTTTCTACTAAAATTGAAAACTAGTGCTTTAATTTTTTGATAAGAAGTTTATTTTATTTATATTATGTAGGGTCATTGTGTCAGTTGGAGAACACTTAGTGGAGTTGCGCACTTTGGATACGTCAAAATATATCATATCATAGAGGGTATTCAGTACTCGATTTTAATACTGAATATGTAAAAAAAATTAGATACTTAAACGTTGAGTTAATTATCCAATGACATGTTTACTTACACAGACGTCCCCGCATAGATACAAAACATTTTTATTCAAATTATCCTTTATAGGCACCACCAAGGTTCATTATTTATAAACAGTGATTTTCCGAACTCGTGACTAGACTATTGTTGACAAAAACATAAAAGTTAAGCAATATTTTGATAATGTCATTTTCCTCTCCATTATTCACCCGAGTAAATTTTCCTTAAAGTAATCCTGAAATAACTGGTATTTTTCATTTTGTGTTTTTTTTATCTTGCGGGGCGGGGCTGCCATCATCTAAAGAAAGCTCTTTTTTATTTATTTACTTATTTTAGTTTACTTTCTTTAGAACTAAATCAGGGCGGTCGCAAACTAACATCATGATTTTCGACCAGGGTGGGTTTGCGCCCAACTATTTTAGTGAGAAAATAAAAAACTTCTATCAAGAAAACTTGTGGTCGTAAACTGATGAGATGCATTTTTATGCTTTTACAACATCTGGTTCTAAATTATACAATGATAAAAGCATAATTGAGATCATAACAAGCAAAATATTATATAGCTTAAAGTGTCAGAATGTGACCACGCAGCCGCTTTCTAGTGTATTAGATATACTTTATTTATGTATTTTATTTATTAGGTACTTCAGTTTGCGACCACTGCATTAAAAAAATATAAGCTAAAAAATTATATGACTACAACTTTCTGACAAACATTGGTCTATAATTGAAATAATCTTGTTTGAGTGTAACAGTAGAATAAGTTATCAAAAGGTAATTTTGTTTACCGCCCGGTGACAACTTTGCCTTAGTCTGCTATGTATATTTACGATATAAATAGATGGATAGTAATGATGCAACGGACGAAAATGAAAAACGATAGGATGGAAATGAAAAGAATCAGATGGAAATGAAAACCAGTTATATGCAATCAAAAAATTGAAAAAGAGGTAATGATAGTTGTACATAATACTTTAATTTTTTTACATTTATAAGTAATAAGACCAGTGTTTTTTTAATTTAAGCATCCTACTGTGTTTTTTTAATTTAAGCATCCTACTCTTGTTAAAAAGGTAAAAAAAATATGTGACTTTTATTAAAAAGTAGGAAAAAACTTAGACAATATTTGATTAAAAAATGCAACCAATCTTTGGTTCTATTCATACACAATCGCAACTCCTTGTACTTTACCTAATTATTAACTCAGTAGATTTATTTAGGAAAACAGTATTTTAAGAAATAATTTCACAAATCACAATCCTATGTTATTTAGCGCCCACTAGTTGTAGTAAATTTTGAACATAATAGAACAAAAACAATTTGCTAAGAAGGTTGCAACGTTTTAAAAATATAACATTCAAAATTAAAATAGTTGCGATTAGCTAGAAGTGCAAAACTTTTAGTGTACCCCATGTAATGTAAACCGTAGATGATTAAGGTACAATTTTTTTGATTTTTTTATATTACTTTAGTTCATTGATTATTATTTCTAATAAAAACACCAAACAAAGAAAATGTCTTCACATTTATAATGTTGATCAGATTTAAATCAAGCTTGGTCTTCTTGCTTTTGAAAATTTTAATCATAATTTTGTATTAAATAGACCTAAAACATCAATAACAACTTTGATATTTTTTTATATACAAAATCAAAAGTGTTTGGACAAATTTTTAATTTAATTCATACCCTAACTTTAAAAAATTCTGTGCACTGGTATTTGCATCTCTACAAATTTTATGATCAAAAATGCACGCAAAGTCTCTGTTGCAAAACGTTTTTTGCCATTTTCCCAAAAAACTGGATTTTTTAATTAGGTCTCTTTTATTTTAAGCGTGCGATATGTACACATTTCCTTTCCAATGGCATGTCTATTAGTATTCATGTGGTCTGTGAGTTCTACATTGTTTCGCCCGGGTCTAATACCACCACCTTACCTACTCCTGCCGCAATAGCATCAGTGCTTGTCAGTATCGTATTTGAGTTTGGAGGTTAAGGTAGCTGGTAAACTTATGAATGTGGCATTAAGTCTTCGCCATAAGGATAGCAATGTACCATTAACATCTTTAGTGTATATAGGCGATGGTTGTCTCCATCAGGACAGCCATCTGCTTCTTTACTATCTTCTTATGATATAAAACAAAAAAAAAATTTTTGATACCTCTGCTCACCCCATAAAGAATGGGAGTGATGATATTTAGTTTCAAATTACGTCGATTTAAAAGCGAAGGCAATGAAATCGTAACAAAGTGTTTCTTATCAGACAACCACAACTTAAGTATGAGAAAGATAGATTTTATCGCATTGATACCGTAAAAGGCATATCGTAGCATCGCTAATATATTCGGAGATTGACTGACGGCTTTATTGTTTATGGAAGTTCGTAACTGGTACCTG
This sequence comes from Apodemia mormo, assembly GCA_036924255.1. Classification (NCBI taxonomy): domain Eukaryota; kingdom Metazoa; phylum Arthropoda; class Insecta; order Lepidoptera; family Riodinidae; genus Apodemia; species Apodemia mormo. Next base: position 23,714,814 of record JAUPFN010000019.1, on the reverse strand, counting down.
TAGAGCGTAGTTCAGCCACTTTTGAGCTTGATGATATAATGTATTTTGTATGATGAAAAATATAAGATTCTTCGCGTAGAATGCATTGGTTAATGTCAAAAAGATTAATATGTTTTGTAATAGCTTAGAATTTCTGTACCATTAGGCTTTAATAGTCTAGCGGTCCTGGATTCAAATCTCGCGTAAGAAAATTAATAGGTTTTTCAGATTTTTGGGAAAATATAACCTGCCCAATACATAGTATTGGGCAGGTTACTGCCCAATATTGTGTATTGCCCAACATTTTGTATTCACTGCCCAATATTGTGTATTCGAATTGTGTGTCACACGGGGCTTAATGGTATAGACTTTTCGTGGATGCAATAGTTGAACCTCTGTCTACTTAAACGGCGATGTGGCCGTGGCGGTATTAAATATTATTATTATACTCTGACAATGATTGCCTGAAAATTATAAATAAATAAAATGAAAATCGTTTTATAGACTAATAGCGTTTCATATTTCGTATCATATTGTAAATATTATTTAAAATTAAACATAAATTAAAATTTAAAGCTTTTCACAAATAAGATATGTTCCAAATAAATTGTGTTCAAGTGTATGTGCGGTTACCGGTGGGAGGGATGCGCTGTGCCGCGCTTCTGGCTGCATGGGTACCACCATCTTGCTTGTTTCTCCCGTGAAACAGTTTTGCTGTGTTTCGGTGAGAAGGGCAATACAGACAGTGTAATTACTGGCACCGAGACTTAAACATCTTATGTCTCAGGATAGGCAACACATAAGTGAGTTACCTGGGATGATTCCAGGTAAACTAGTTTATGTTCATTGGCGACGTCGACCACTTACCATCAGGTGGCACGTCTGCTAGTTTGCCTATCCAACTAAAATAAAAAAGCCCCCTTCACATGCAGACACATAAACCTGTCTATAAAGGATAAGTCCATTATAGTACAGTCAATTTTATAAGACACTAGCTGGCTCGCGCAGCTTCGGCCGCGGCTAGAGTGACATTTCATTAATAATATAATCTTCCATACAAACTTTGATCCCCTATTTCAGCTCCGTAGTGGTTGATTTTAGAAAAAAAGAAGCCTATGTTTGACCTCGGGTCTTCAACTATCTCCTTGCCAAATTTAATCAAAATCAGTTTAGCAGCTTAGCCCTGAAAGCGTAAGTCAGAGAGAACTTCGCATTTATACGAGTATGGATTATATTTTGTGTTTGGCATGAAAGATTTTTTTTTATCGTAATAAAGTAAGCAAGCAGATGGTTTTCCTTAATATAAAGAGAACGATCGCGTGTGAACAACAAAATATATAAATGGTGCGTTGTTATCCGTGTGTTAGGATAGTAATGCTCCTTACTAGACTTGTGTAACTCCGGAGTGATTAACTCAAAAAGATATAATCTTTACAAAGGAGTGAATATATCAGTAACTCCGTAGTATTCAAACTAACTCTCTATATCCTTATATCACAGAGTGATTGTATTTCATTTCATCTAAGCGGAATAGAATGAAAGGAATTATATGTTTATCAGGGAGTAGAAAGAGAGGAAACCATCATTCGGAATGAAGAATGTTGTAGCATCGAACTACATACTGTACACACAAAGTTATACCTTAAACTAATGGGATTAAGATATCTTTAATATTGTTCAAATGCGGATAGTAATAATAAACAGCGATGAGAATTATTTTGTTTGTACTTTGTTTTAAAAACGCACGCATAATAAAAAATAAGCGGTTTTTTTTTTAAATAATTTAATAAAATAATATCGATTCTGTTCGATATACCATAAATACATCATTTATTATAACTGTTTATCTTGTCATTATATCGCACCGGTTAAACCCTTAAGACTAGAAACTTGAAATCTTTAATATATCGGCGAATATACCTACTTCTCATTTTAAAAACATTAAAAGTTGGTTAAATGTAATTTACATAATTCTTTCACATGCAGTGGAAGCCGCGGTCAATCCTTAGTATCAAATAAAACAAGCGTGATTGCTTTTTAAATAATTAAGTAAAAGAATACCAAACAGAATCCATAAATACATATCGTTTATTTCAACTGTTTATCTTGTCTTTAAATCTGTAAATCATTTCATTTCCTTATATTATCATTAAATCTAAATATGTCACCAATCCCAATCACTCTGATTTCTACTGAGTTATAAGGAGTTGAAGATATAAATGAGTGATATATATCCGTAACTCTGAAAGATACATATCACTCTTTTCTTTTCTCGGATATATTTTGCGCAAGTCTACTTCTTACATAAGTTCACCAGCTTCCTTACCCTCCAAGCCGGAACAAGCTATTGACAAGCATTGACACTTTTGCGACAGGAATAGGTGCCAAAATCCAGGTGAGACGTTGCAGAATACTCCCATTCATATGGCATGAACCGACAATTGAACTTGTCGACTAGTTAGTTGAGCTTTATTTACTAGGTTTAATGAGCAACGCTTCCCAAATACCATTAAGCAATCAGGACGGCGGCAGTGTGTCTTTGTAGTCGTATTCTCTCTCTCTACGGATTAAAATTCTACGAAAAAACTTTTAGCGATATATAAATTAAATATTTTCAATAGACTTCCCTAAAAGAATGTTTTCAATTCGGATGTTTATATTTTTTGTATGTTCGGGCATAACTCCATCGTAGATGGATAGATTTGCAAAATTATTTTTTGTTTAAGAGAATATGACGTTTTTGATTTAGTCCCATATGTAGGGTTACCATTTAGAAATTCCGAAAGTAAGGACAAAAAGATGGACATTTAAAGAAAAGTCTGGATATTTTGATCTCAAAATGAATTACTATATTTCACGCACAGCGTTTGTTTTACAGAGATATGTCGAGTACGGGATTTACGTACTGCATCGCGGTTTCATAATTTTCTAAGATGGCATCAACTTGGATTTAATTAATTAGTCTGACTACACAGTTTTACTAAGGTCAGAAATCCGTACAAATTGAAAAACCGGTCTACGTCCGTACGGATAGCCAAATGTCCGGACAAATCCGGACGAATGATAACCCTAGTCCCATATAAATTTAATGAAGATCGGTCGGAAGTCGGTGGTTGCAGTTTTACTGAGATTATTTAATTTCTTTTAAAAAGGAGGTTTTATAATTTATCGTAATATATTCATGTTGATCAAAACGAAAGTGCACATTTAAAAACGGATAAATATATCAACTCTCTAGATCTAACGGAAGTTGTAAGCATGTATTTTATTTTATATCTATTTCAGGTCACTTTCGCCAAATATTACTTAATAATATTATCGTTTAAAACCAGATTTGTTCATAGATTGGAAGTAGATGATCAGTTTTTATCTTCGTACTAGCTATTCCCCGCGACATGTTTGTATGACCCGCACATATTTAAATTTACTCAGACAGGTAAAAAAAGTAAAAAAAAAACATAGGCTATGTTATTCTGCGATATTGTAACTTGTATGAAGAGAGTAATGAATGTGGAAGAAGCGAGGCAAGCCTGCAAGGATCGTGATGTATAGCACTCTGTTCTCCCTGCGTAGCTCGTAAAGGATATGTTATGTCAGGTCCATTTCTGTTATACACAAAAAATAGCCCAAGTTCTTTAGGGGTAAACCATTGTTTGAGTGAAAATGATAAAGTACTGTATTGCCTTCAAAAAGTGTAAAGTACGTTGATCTTAAAAGTACGGGTGAGAACCCTAGTTGTCCCTGAGCCTAGAATCTTGCATAAGATCAGTTTAACAACTCATTAAGACTCCCTTTATCTAATGTATTCGACTCGAGTACTAGTTTTAGTACCTATTATTTTAAAAAGCGATAGCTGGGTGTGTCACAAAGGGCTTATTTATAAAACTGCCAAAAAATAGTAATATTTTTAATTAATGTAACTTTTTACTGCTCACGTAGCTTATTGGCACTTAAATAGCTTGGTTTTCACACAAATTGACGGATCTCTGCGAATATCTTACATGCGAGCCAAAAGAAGTCTGAGCAAACTATTAGTCTAAAAATCAAACAAGTCAAAGTATCTTCCTACGCACAATCAGAGATGTTGATGAATCCAATTACGTTTATTACGTGCTGATTTAGAGATAGGAGATCATAATTGAGGAATGTATGAATGTTTTAAGTTTTCACCTGACTTGTAAGTTGTTTGGCTTATCATTTCATGTATACCAAACCAAACGACAGTATTGCCCGATATTTATAAAATCGTTGTTTACAGGAATAATAAGCGATAAGCTAAACTTTTCCGTAAATTTAAAATTTTATTTGCCAAAAACCTACCTAAAATATAAAAATAAATTAGGTTTAACATTAATTTGTACTTATACACAACATCGGAACCAAAAAAGCATTCACAACTAACTACCTTATGAGAAAAGGCTGGAGAAGTTGAATCTGCCTACATTAAAGGACCTAAGGCATAGACGTCTGTAAAGCTAGAATGGTCAAATGGGCAGAATCACTAAAATTTTTGCTAAAAATTTAGTGCTTTTTAAGCGCTAATTTAGTGCTGCAAAATCAAATTTTACGCCCAAATAGGATGATCAAAAATTAGAAGACTGCTAGCTTATATGTAAGCTAGCATTGTACTCCCGGTTATGACGCTTCTGGTGTTGAGCAGAATTTCGCGTTAGCATTGATAATTTAGCGCTCATTGAGTGCTGACAATATATATAAAAGATTTGCGAAAAAAAAATTTTTTTCCGATTTCAGGAAATATTTTAGAATACTGCTAGCTTACAATTAAGCTAGCATTGTACTCCCGGCTATGACGCTTCTGGTGTTGAGCAGAATTTCGCGTTAGCATTAATAATTTAGCGCTCATTAAGTGCTGACAATATATATGAAAGAATTACAAAAAAAAATTTTTTTCCGATTTTAGGAAATATTTTAGAATACTGCTAGCTTATAATTAAGCTAGCATTTACAGTTACTGCTGGGAGTTACTAAAATATTACTGCTAATATCTATTTTTGCTTAGCACTATTAGTGTAACAGCTAGCAGTAGACTGTTAGAATAATTATATGCTAGCAGTTTTTTCTAATCGATTCCAAAATCGAAAAAAAATTTTCTCTTTATTTTTTTTGCATATATTTGAAGCACTCAATGAGCACTTAATTATTACTGCTTACACTTGGTTCCACTCAGCACTCTGAGCGTTATCACCAGTAGACTAATGCTAGCTTAATTGTAAGCTAGCAGTTTTCTATAATCAAAAAAAAATTTTTTTGATCGTCTTGATTTTCATTTTCGTGTAGCTATTAATTAACAGAGTAAGTGTAATAAAAATTTAAAAGTATTAGTCATTATCTTCAAATAGAATTAAAATTTTTAAACCAGCTTAAATTTTAGGCCGCTAGACCAAGGAGTCCCCTCAATTTTAGACTAGCAGATTTTTATTATCGATTCCAAAATCAAAAAAAAATTTTCTTCTATATTTCTCTTCCATATATTAGAAGCACTCAATGAGCACTTAATTATTATTGCTAACACTTGGTTCCACTTAGCACTATGAGCGTTATAACCAGCAGACCAATGCTAGCTTCATTGTAAGCTAGCAGTTTTCTATAATCAAAAAAAAATTTTTTTGATCGTCTTGATTTTCATTCTCGTGTAGTTATTTAGTAACAGAGTAAGTGTAATTAAAATTTAAAAGTATTAGTCATTACCTTCAGATGGAAATAAAATTTTTAAACCAGCTTAAATTTTAGGCCGCTAGACCAAGGAGTCCCCTTAATTTTAGACTGGCAGATTTTTAATATCGATTCCAAATTAAAAAAAAAATTTTTTTCTATATTTCTCTTCCATATATTAGAAGCACTCAATGAGCACTTAATATTTACTGCTAACACTTGGTTCCACTTAGCACTCTGAGCGTTATCACCAGTAGACCAATGCTAGCTTAATTATAAGCTAGCCGTTTTCTATAATTAAAAAAAAAGTTACTACTGAAAGTTACTAAAATATTACTGCTAATATCTATTTCTGCTTAGCACTATTAGTATAACAGCTAGCAGTAGACTGTTAGAATAATTATATGCTAGCAGTTTTCTCTAATCGATTCCAAAATCGAAAAAAAATTTTCTTTTCATTTTTCTTGCATATATTTGAAGCACTCAATGAGCACTTAATTATTACTGCTTACACTTGCTTTCATTTAGCACTATGAGCGTTATAACCAGAAAACCAATGCTAGCTTAATTATAAGCTAGCAGTTTTCTATAATTAAAAAAAAAGTTACTGGTGGGAGTTACTAAAATATTACTGCTAATATCTATTTTTGCTTAGCACTATTAGTGTAACAGCTAGCAGTAGACTGGTAGAATAATTATATGCTAGCAGTTTTCTATAATCGATTTCAAAATCGAAAAAAAATTTTCTTTTTATTTCTCTTACATATATGAGAAGCACTCAATGAGCACTAAAATATTACTCCTGGCATTCAGTCCTACTTAGCTCTATGAGCGTTATAACTGGCAGTAAATGCTAGCTTAATTATAAGCTAGCAGTATTCTAAAATATTTCCTAAAATCGGAAAAAAAATTTTTTTTTGTAATTCTTTCATATATATTGTCAGCACTTAATGAGCGCTAAATTATTAATGCTAACGCGAAATTCTGCTCAACACCAGAAGCGTCATAGCCGGGAGTACAATGCTAGCTTAATTGTAAGCTAGCAGTATTCTAAAATATTTCCTGAAATCGGAAAAAAATTTTTTTTTCGCAAATCTTTTATATATATTGTCAGCACTCAATGAGCGCTAAATTATCAATGCTAACGCGAAATTCTGCTCAACACCAGAAGCGTCATAACCGGGAGTACAATGCTAGCTTACATATAAGCTAGCAGTCTTCTAATTTTTGATCATCCTATTTGGGCGTAAAATTTGATTTTGCAGCACTAAATTAGCGCTTAAAAAGCACTAAATTTTTAGCAAAAATTTTAGTGATTCTGCAATTTTCTTTTTATTTCTCTTACATATATGAGAAGCACTCAATGAGCACTAAAATATTACTCCTGGCATTCAGTCCTACTTAGCTCTATGAGCGTTATAACTGGCAGTAAATGCTAGCTTAATTATAAGCTAGCAGTATTCTAAAATATTTCCTAAAATCGGAAAAAAAAATTTTTTTTGTAATTCTTTCATATATATTGTCAGCACTTAATGAGCGCTAAATTATTAATGCTAACGCGAAATTCTGCTCAACACCAGAAGCGTCATAGCCGGGAGTACAATGCTAGCTTAATTGTAAGCTAGCAGTATTCTAAAATATTTCCTGAAATCGGAAAAAAATTTTTTTTTCGCAAATCTTTTATATATATTGTCAGCACTCAATGAGCGCTAAATTATCAATGCTAACGCGAAATTCTGCTCAACACCAGAAGCGTCATAACCGGGAGTACAATGCTAGCTTACATATAAGCTAGCAGTCTTCTAATTTTTGATCATCCTATTTGGGCGTAAAATTTGATTTTGCAGCACTAAATTAGCGCTTAAAAAGCACTAAATTTTTAGCAAAAATTTTAGTGATTCTGCAATTTTCTTTTTATTTCTCTTACATATATGAGAAGCACTCAATGAGCACTAAAATATTACTCCTGGCATTCAGTCCTACTTAGCTCTATGAGCGTTATAACTGGCAGTAAATGCTAGCTTAATTATAAGCTAGCAGTATTCTAAAATATTTCCTAAAATCGGAAAAAAAATTTTTTTTTGTAATTCTTTCATATATATTGTCAGCACTTAATGAGCGCTAAATTATTAATGCTAACGCGAAATTCTGCTCAACACCAGAAGCGTCATAGCCGGGAGTACAATGCTAGCTTAATTGTAAGCTAGCAGTATTCTAAAATATTTCCTAAAATCGGAAAAAAATTTTTTTTTCGCAAATCTTTTATATATATTGTCAGCACTCAATGAGCGCTAAATTATCAATGCTAACGCGAAATTCTGCTCAACACCAGAAGCGTCATAACCGGGAGTACAATGCTAGCTTACATATAAGCTAGCAGTCTTCTAATTTTTGATCATCCTATTTGGGCGTAAAATTTGATTTTGCAGCACTAAATTAGCGCTTAAAAAGCACTAAATTTTTAGCAAAAATTTTAGTGATTCTGCAATTTTCTTTTTATTTCTCTTACATATATGAGAAGCACTCAATGAGCACTAAAATATTACTCCTGGCATTCAGTCCTACTTAGCTCTATGAGCGTTATAACTGGCAGTAAATGCTAGCTTAATTATAAGCTAGCAGTATTCTAAAATATTTCCTAAAATCGGAAAAAAAATTTTTTTTTGTAATTCTTTCATATATATTGTCAGCACTTAATGAGCGCTAAATTATTAATGCTAACGCGAAATTCTGCTCAACACCAGAAGCGTCATAGCCGGGAGTACAATGCTAGCTTAATTGTAAGCTAGCAGTATTCTAAAATATTTCCTGAAATCGGAAAAAAATTTTTTTTTCGCAAATCTTTTATATATATTGTCAGCACTCAATGAGCGCTAAATTATCAATGCTAACGCGAAATTCTGCTCAACACCAGAAGCGTCATAACCGGGAGTACAATGCTAGCTTACATATAAGCTAGCAGTCTTCTAATTTTTGATCATCCTATTTGGGCGTAAAATTTGATTTTGCAGCACTAAATTAGCGCTTAAAAAGCACTAAATTTTTAGCAAAAATTTTAGTGATTCTGCCCATTTGACCATTCTAGCTTTACAGACGTAAGGCATAGGGGCGATGTCATAGATGTGTTCAAGATTGTGTCAAGTATGATTGTGCTGAATTACCATTTATACTCAATCCCAGTCTGGTCACACAAAGTAGACGCAAAAACAACTATAAACTTATAAGGAGAGCATCTCGCACGAAAGTTGGACACCACATCCTTAACAATCGTGACTTAAGCACATGGAACAGATTACCACAGGAAATTATTGAAGCAACTTCAATCAATGCATTCAAGAATCAATTTGATAAATGGCAAAATGGAAAGACTGGCATATAGATATAGACGTATCAAGCCAAGGGCTACTTGTCCATTAATAAATAATAATAAAAATAACTTTAATGATTTTAAAATGGATTCGTCTGAGATGAAGGCGAATAATAGAACGGAAACGAATACGTTTGAGACTTAAGATTTATCGCACAAGCTATTGTTTAACCTAACGCATCAACATATGGCAACATACAGCCGTAACTCCATTTTTCGATGTTAATATTCTGTAATTTTACGTACCGTCTAGTTAAATTCACGAACTGATAGCATAGTTATAAGTCGTCGACTATAAAATAGAGATAGGAATTATGTGTAATAAATATTGTAATCGCTCAAGTTATGTCACTGCGTAACCTCGAAAATGTAAGATAACATTATTTTATAGCCGACTCCGCAGATATTGTATGTAGAAATACAATTTCGCGATATATACCTGCGTTTTTATTTTTACTTACTTTCAGGAGGATTTTTTCCTGATATTATTGTGATTGCTTCTGTGCTATATAACTTAATATTATGGAAATTTATACGTGAAGGAAAAACTTTGTATCCCTTTTTAAGACAATTACGTGAAGGGTGGAGAATGAAATTTGGCACAGTTAATGTTTACATTGCGGGGACTGCAGAAACCTAATATTTTTCAATGTATTTTATATTAGACTAGCTGGTGCCCGCGACTTTGCCCGCTCGGTCTTTGTTTACTCTCCTACTGGTCGTAGCATGATGTTATATAGCCTAAAACCTTCCTCGATAAACAGGTTATCCAACTCAAAATGAATTATTCAAATCGGTTCAACAGTTTTTGAGATTAGCGCGTACAAACAAACAAAAAAAACAAACTACAATTTTATAATATTATTATAATTAATATACTGATCCGCCTTATTCACCTAATCTGGCACCGTCAGATTTCTTTCTATTCCCTAACCTGGGAGGTCAAAGATTTTCGACAAATGGCGAAGTCAAAACAACAGTAGACGCATATTTTGACTCTAATGAAGAATCATTTTTTTCAACGGCCTAAATGCTTTGAATGGGAGATGGCAAAATTGCATGGAACTTGATGGTGATTATGTATAAAAATAAAATAATAACGGGTTTAGTATATGTGTTTATTTTCTTGTTTAGCCACCCCCGTATCTAGTGTTAATTAAATATTTTAAAATTAAAATAAATTTAGTGTTAATTAAATATGTACATATCGATTTTTAATGTTAAGGATCGATGCCTTTTAAAGATCGATGTTATAACCAAAGATCGTAATAGGTAGTGCAAGCCGGGATTGAGTGATCTTAGCATGTATACGCAAGTGAATCCCACTATTCCACTAGTTATAGTATACAAGGCAAAACAAAACTAATGATATTTTTTAAAAGAGGCGATAATTTATCAATAACTGAGTAGCTATTTAATAAATAAAATTTTTAGGAATACTAACTACCCGTGTTGGTCGCGGGCTCCTTAGAAAAATAGGTCAACTGCCGTTCAGGCAGGTCGTAAAAGGCGACCGATTGGCTACACGAGTCACTAAAATCGTGGCTACTAGGTGGTAGAGTCCTGCATTGTCTCGCCCGGGTCTGGTACCACCGCCTTACCTATTCCTGCCGCAATAGCCTTGTCACTGTCGTCTTCCGGTTTGGAGGGTAAGGTATACCGGTAAACTTATATATGTGGCATTAGACCTCGCCACAAGATAGCAGCGCACCATTAACACCTGTGGTGTCTATAGGCGATGGTTGACTCTTTCTATCAGGAGACCCATCTGCTCGTTTGCTATCTTATGATATAAAAAAGGATGTCTTTTCCATTTTTGGAACAAAGTTCCTTACGGCAGGCTATACGGCGGCAGAGATAGCGATTTTGCTGCGCGACCGAACTGAAAAAAATGTGATAGTAAAACCGTAAGAAAAATGCGTGGAATAAAAGCGTTAAATGAGACGTGCGCAGGCGCGACAGTCGCGTACACAAGCGAGTAGTGCCGTTTAGCCGAAGGAAGTTCGTTCCTACCTGGTGTCCCGCGACACCACATCATTATTTATTTTTATTTTGTCGCTGACATTGATTAACTTATGCCAATCTTAAGATAACAAGGATACAAATAAAATATTATATCCAAAGATAAATCCTAGTAGTGTCACGGAACGAAGGTATAGGACTTTGAAAAACAAACGTCTGTAAAGCTAGAATGGTCAAATGGGCAGAATCACTAAAATTTTTGCTAAAAATTTAGTGCTTTTTAAGCGCTAATTTAGTGCTGCAAAATCAAATTTTACGCCCAAATAGGATGATCAAAAATTAGAAGACTGCTAGCTTATATGTAAGCTAGCATTGTACTCCCGGTTATGACGCTTCTGGTGTTGAGCAGAATTTCGCGTTAGCATTGATAATTTAGCGCTCATTGAGTGCTGACAATATATATAAAAGATTTGCGAAAAAAAAATTTTTTTCCGATTTCAGGAAATATTTTAGAATACTGCTAGCTTACAATTAAGCTAGCATTGTACTACCGGCTATGACGCTTCTGGTGTTGAGCAGAATTTCGCGTTAGCATTAATAATTTAGCGCTCATTAAGTGCTGACAATATATATGAAAGAATTACAAAAAAATTTTTTTTTTCCGATTTTAGGAAATATTTTAGAATACTGCTAGCTTATAATTAAGCTAGCATTTACTGCCAGTTATAACGCTCATAGAGCTAAGTAGGACTGAATGCCAGGAGTAATATTTTAGTGCTCATTGAGTGCTTCTCATATATGTAAGAGAAATAAAAAGAAAATTGCAGAATCACTAAAATTTTTGCTAAAAATTTAGTGCTTTTTAAGCGCTAATTTAGTGCTGCAAAATCAAATTTTACGCCCAAATAGGATGATCAAAAATTAGAAGACTGCTAGCTTATATGTAAGCTAGCATTGTACTCCCGGTTATGACGCTTCTGGTGTTGAGCAGAATTTCGCGTTAGCATTGATAATTTAGCGCTCATTGAGTGCTGACAATATATATAAAAGATTTGCGAAAAAAAAATTTTTTTCCGATTTCAGGAAATATTTTAGAATACTGCTAGCTTACAATTAAGCTAGCATTGTACTCCCGGCTATGACGCTTCTGGTGTTGAGCAGAATTTCGCGTTAGCATTAATAATTTAGCGCTCATTAAGTGCTGACAATATATATGAAAGAATTACAAAAAATTTTTTTTTTTCCGATTTTAGGAAATATTTTAGAATACTGCTAGCTTATAATTAAGCTAGCATTTACTGCCAGTTATAACGCTCATAGAGCTAAGTAGGACTGAATGCCAGGAGTAATATTTTAGTGCTCATTGAGTGCTTCTCATATATGTAAGAGAAATAAAAAGAAAATTGCAGAATCACTAAAATTTTTGCTAAAAATTTAGTGCTTTTTAAGCGCTAATTTAGTGCTGCAAAATCAAATTTTACGCCCAAATAGGATGATCAAAAATTAGAAGACTGCTAGCTTATATGTAAGCTAGCATTGTACTCCCGGTTATGACGCTTCTGGTGTTGAGCAGAATTTCGCGTTAGCATTGATAATTTAGCGCTCATTGAGTGCTGACAATATATATAAAAGATTTGCGAAAAAAAATTTTTTTTCCGATTTCAGGAAATATTTTAGAATACTGCTAGCTTACAATTAAGCTAGCATTGTACTCCCGGCTATGACGCTTCTGGTGTTGAGCAGAATTTCGCGTTAGCATTAATAATTTAGCGCTCATTAAGTGCTGACAATATATATGAAAGAATTACAAAAAATTTTTTTTTTTCCGATTTTAGGAAATATTTTAGAATACTGCTAGCTTATAATTAAGCTAGCATTTACTGCCAGTTATAACGCTCATAGAGCTAAGTAGGACTGAATGCCAGGAGTAATATTTTAGTGCTCATTGAGTGCTTCTCATATATGTAAGAGAAATAAAAAGAAAATTGCAGAATCACTAAAATTTTTGCTAAAAATTTAGTGCTTTTTAAGCGCTAATTTAGTGCTGCAAAATCAAATTTTACGCCCAAATAGGATGATCAAAAATTAGAAGACTGCTAGCTTATATGTAAGCTAGCATTGTACTCCCGGTTATGACGCTTCTGGTGTTGAGCAGAATTTCGCGTTAGCATTGATAATTTAGCGCTCATTGAGTGCTGACAATATATATAAAAGATTTGCGAAAAAAAATTTTTTTCCGATTTCAGGAAATATTTTAGAATACTGCTAGCTTACAATTAAGCTAGCATTGTACTCCCGGCTATGACGCTTCTGGTGTTGAGCAGAATTTCGCGTTAGCATTAATAATTTAGCGCTCATTAAGTGCTGACAATATATATGAAAGAATTACAAAAAAAAAATTTTTTTCCGATTTTAGGAAATATTTTAGAATACTGCTAGCTTATAATTAAGCTAGCATTTACTGCCAGTTATAACGCTCATAGAGCTAAGTAGGACTGAATGCCAGGAGTAATATTTTAGTGCTCATTGAGTGCTTCTCATATATGTAAGAGAAATAAAAAGAAAATTACAGAATCACTAAAATTTTTGCTAAAAATTTAGTGCTTTTTAAGCGCTAATTTAGTGCTGCAAAATCAAATTTTACGCCCAAATAGGATGATCAAAAATTAGAAGACTGCTAGCTTATATGTAAGCTAGCATTGTACTCCCGGTTATGACGCTTCTGGTGTTGAGCAGAATTTCGCGTTAGCATTGATAATTTAGCGCTCATTGAGTGCTGACAATATATATAAAAGATTTGCGAAAAAAAAATTTTTTTCCGATTTCAGGAAATATTTTAGAATACTGCTAGCTTACAATTAAGCTAGCATTGTACTCCCGGCTATGACGCTTCTGGTGTTGAGCAGAATTTCGCGTTAGCATTAATAATTTAGCGCTCATTAAGTGCTGACAATATATATGAAAGAATTACAAAAAAAAATTTTTTTTCCGATTTTAGGAAATATTTTAGAATACTGCTAGCTTATAATTAAGCTAGCATTTACTGCCAGTTATAACGCTCATAGAGCTAAGTAGGACTGAATGCCAGGAGTAATATTTTAGTGCTCATTGAGTGCTTCTCATATATGTAAGAGAAATAAAAAGAAAATTGCAGAATCACTAAAATTTTTGCTAAAAATTTAGTGCTTTTTAAGCGCTAATTTAGTGCTGCAAAATCAAATTTTACGCCCAAATAGGATGATCAAAAATTAGAAGACTGCTAACTTATATGTAAGCTAGCATTGTACTCCCGGTTATGACGCTTCTGGTGTTGAGCAGAATTTCGCGTTAGCATTGATAATTTAGCGCTCATTGAGTGCTGACAATATATATAAAAGATTTGCGAAAAAAAAATTTTTTTCCGATTTCAGGAAATATTTTAGAATACTGCTAGCTTACAATTAAGCTAGCATTGTACTCCCGGCTATGACGCTTCTGGTGTTGAGCAGAATTTCGCGTTAGCATTAATAATTTAGCGCTCATTAAGTGCTGACAATATATATGAAAGAATTACAAAAAAAAATTTTTTTTCCGATTTTAGGAAATATTTTAGAATACTGCTAGCTTATAATTAAGCTAGCATTTACTGCCAGTTATCACGCTCATAGAGCTAAGTAGGACTGAATGCCAGGAGTAATATTTTAGTGCTCATTGAGTGCTTCTCATATATGTAAGAGAAATAAAAAGAAAATTGCAGAATCACTAAAATTTTTGCTAAAAATTTAGTGCTTTTTAAGCGCTAATTTAGTGATGCAAAATCAAATTTTACGCCCAAATAGGATGATCAAAAATTAGAAGACTGCTAGCTTATATGTAAGCTAGCATTGTACTCCCGGTTATGACGCTTCTGGTGTTGAGCAGAATTTCGCGTTAGCATTGATAATTTAGCGCTCATTGAGTGCTGACAATATATATAAAAGATTTGCGAAAAAAAAATTTTTTTCCGATTTCAGGAAATATTTTAGAATACTGCTAGCTTACAATTAAGCTAGCATTGTACTCCCGGCTATGACGCTTCTGGTGTTGAGCAGAATTTCGCGTTAGCATTAATAATTTAGCGCTCATTAAGTGCTGACAATATATATGAAAGAATTACAAAAAAAAAAATTTTTTCCGATTTTAGGAAATATTTTAGAATACTGCTAGCTTATAATTAAGCTAGCATTTACTGCCAGTTATAACGCTCATAGAGCTAAGTAGGACTGAATGCCAGGAGTAATATTTTAGTGCTCATTGAGTGCTTCTCATATATGTAAGAGAAATAAAAAGAAAATTGCAGAATCACTAAAATTTTTGCTAAAAATTTAGTGCTTTTTAAGCGCTAATTTAGTGCTGCAAAATCAAATTTTACGCCCAAATAGGATGATCAAAAATTAGAAGACTGCTAGCTTATATGTAAGCTAGCATTGTACTCCCGGTTATGACGCTTCTGGTGTTGAGCAGAATTTCGCGTTAGCATTGATAATTTAGCGCTCATTGAGTGCTGACAATATATATAAAAGATTTGCGAAAAAAAAATTTTTTTCCGATTTCAGGAAATATTTTAGAATACTGCTAGCTTACAATTAAGCTAGCATTGTACTCCCGGCTATGACGCTTCTGGTGTTGAGCAGAATTTCGCGTTAGCATTAATAATTTAGCGCTCATTAAGTGCTGACAATATATATGAAAGAATTACAAAAAAAAATTTTTTTTCCGATTTTAGGAAATATTTTAGAATACTGCTAGCTTATAATTAAGCTAGCATTTACTGCCAGTTATAACGCTCATAGAGCTAAGTAGGACTGAATGCCAGGAGTAATATTTTAGTGCTCATTGAGTGCTTCTCATATATGTAAGAGAAATAAAAAGAAAATTGCAGAATCACTAAAATTTTTGCTAAAAATTTAGTGTTTTTTAAGCGCTAATTTAGTGCTGCAAAATCAAATTTTACGCCCAAATAGGATGATCAAAAATTAGAAGACTGCTAGCTTATATGTAAGCTAGCATTGTACTCCCGGTTATGACGCTTCTGGTGTTGAGCAGAATTTCGCGTTAGCATTGATAATTTAGCGCTCATTGAGTGCTGACAATATATATAAAAGATTTGCGAAAAAAAAATTTTTTTCCGATTTCAGGAAATATTTTAGAATACTGCTAGCTTACAATTAAGCTAGCATTGTACTCCCGGCTATGACGCTTCTGGTGTTGAGCAGAATTTCGCGTTAGCATTAATAATTTAGCGCTCATTAAGTGCTGACAATATATATGAAAGAATTACAAAAAAAAAATTTTTTTCCGATTTTAGGAAATATTTTAGAATACTGCTAGCTTATAATTAAGCTAGCATTTACTGCCAGTTATAACGCTCATAGAGCTAAGTAGGACTGAATGCCAGGAGTAATATTTTAGTGCTCATTGAGTGCTTCTCATATATGTAAGAGAAATAAAAAGAAAATTGCAGAATCACTAAAATTTTTGCTAAAAATTTAGTGCTTTTTAAGCGCTAATTTAGTGCTGCAAAATCAAATTTTACGCCCAAATAGGATGATCAAAAATTAGAAGACTGCTAGCTTATATGTAAGCTAGCATTGTACTCCCGGTTATGACGCTTCTGGTGTTGAGCAGAATTTCGCGTTAGCATTGATAATTTAGCGCTCATTGAGTGCTGACAATATATATAAAAGATTTGCGAAAAAAAAAAAATTTTCCGATTTCAGGAAATATTTTAGAATACTGCTAGCTTACAATTAAGCTAGCATTGTACTCCCGGCTATGACGCTTCTGGTGTTGAGCAGAATTTCGCGTTAGCATTAATAATTTAGCGCTCATTAAGTGCTGACAATATATATGAAAGAATTACAAAAAAAAAATTTTTTTTCCGATTTTAGGAAATATTTTAGAATACTGCTAGCTTATAATTAAGCTAGCATTTACTGCCAGTTATAACGCTCATAGAGCTAAGTAGGACTGAATGCCAGGAGTAATATTTTAGTGCTCATTGAGTGCTTCTCATATATGTAAGAGAAATAAAAAGAAAATTGCAGAATCACTAAAATTTTTGCTAAAAATTTAGTGCTTTTTAAGCGCTAATTTAGTGCTGCAAAATCAAATTTTACGCCCAAATAGGATGATCAAAAATTAGAAGACTGCTAGCTTATATGTAAGCTAGCATTGTACTCCCGGTTATGACGCTTCTGGTGTTGAGCAGAATTTCGCGTTAGCATTGATAATTTAGCGCTCATTGAGTGCTGACAATATATATATAAAAGATTTGCGAAAAAAAAATTTTTTTCCGATTTCAGGAAATATTTTAGAATACTGCTAGCTTACAATTAAGCTAGCATTGTACTCCCGGCTATGACGCTTCTGGTGTTGAGCAGAATTTCGCGTTAGCATTAATAATTTAGCGCTCATTAAGTGCTGACAATATATATGAAAGAATTACAAAAAAAAAATTTTTTTTCCGATTTTAGGAAATATTTTAGAATACTGCTAGCTTATAATTAAGCTAGCATTTACTGCCAGTTATAACGCTCATAGAGCTAAGTAGGACTGAATGCCAGGAGTAATATTTTAGTGCTCATTGAGTGCTTCTCATATATGTAAGAGAAATAAAAAGAAAATTGCAGAATCACTAAAATTTTTGCTAAAAATTTAGTGCTTTTTAAGCGCTAATTTAGTGCTGCAAAATCAAATTTTACGCCCAAATAGGATGATCAAAAATTAGAAGACTGCTAGCTTATATGTAAGCTAGCATTGTACTCCCGGTTATGACGCTTCTGGTGTTGAGCAGAATTTCGCGTTAGCATTGATAATTTAGCGCTCATTGAGTGCTGACAATATATATAAAAGATTTGCGAAAAAAAATTTTTTTTCCGATTTCAGGAAATATTTTAGAATACTGCTAGCTTACAATTAAGCTAGCATTGTACTCCCGGCTATGACGCTTCTGGTGTTGAGCAGAATTTCGCGTTAGCATTAATAATATAGCGCTCATTAAGTGCTGACAATATATATGAAAGAATTACAAAAAAAAATTTTTTTTCCGATTTTAGGAAATATTTTAGAATACTGCTAGCTTATAATTAAGCTAGCATTTACTGCCAGTTATAACGCTCATAGAGCTAAGTAGGACTGAATGCCAGGAGTAATATTTTAGTGCTCATTGAGTGCTTCTCATATATGTAAGAGAAATAAAAAGAAAATTGCAGAATCACTAAAATTTTTGCTAAAAATTTAGTGCTTTTTAAGCGCTAATTTAGTGCTGCAAAATCAAATTTTACGCCCAAATAGGATGATCAAAAATTAGAAGACTGCTAGCTTATATGTAAGCTAGCATTGTACTCCCGGTTATGACGCTTCTGGTGTTGAGCAGAATTTCGCGTTAGCATTGATAATTTAGCGCTCATTGAGTGCTGACAATATATATAAAAGATTTGCGAAAAAAAAATTTTTTTCCGATTTCAGGAAATATTTTAGAATACTGCTAGCTTACAATTAAGCTAGCATTGTACTCCCGGCTATGACGCTTCTGGTGTTGAGCAGAATTTCGCGTTAGCATTAATAATTTAGCGCTCATTAAGTGCTGACAATATATATGAAAGAATTACAAAAAAAAATTTTTTTTCCGATTTTAGGAAATATTTTAGAATACTGCTAGCTTATAATTAAGCTAGCATTTACTGCCAGTTATAACGCTCATAGTTATAACGCTAATTGCAGCACTAAATTAGCGCTTAAAAAGCACTAAATTTTTAGCAAAAATTTTAGTGATTCTGCAATTTTCTTTTTATTTCTCTTACATATATGAGAAGCACTCAATGAGTACTAAAATATTACTCCTGGCATTCAGTCCTACTTAGCTCTATGAGCGTTATAACTGGCAGTAAATGCTAGCTTAATTATAAGCTAGCAGTATTCTAAAATATTTCCTAAAATCGGAAAAAAATTTTTTTTTTGTAATTCTTTCATATATATTGTCAGCACTTAATGAGCGCTAAATTATTAATGCTAACGCGAAATTCTGCTCAACACCAGAAGCGTCATAGCCGGGAGTACAATGCTAGCTTAATTGTAAGCTAGCAGTATTCTAAAATATTTCCTGAAATCGGAAAAAATTTTTTTTTTCGCAAATCTTTTATATATATTGTCAGCACTCAATGAGCGCTAAATTATCAATGCTAACGCGAAATTCTGCTCAACACCAGAAGCGTCATAACCGGGAGTACAATGCTAGCTTACATATAAGCTAGCAGTCTTCTAATTTTTGATCATCCTATTTGGGCGTAAAATTTGATTTTGCAGCACTAAATTAGCGCTTAAAAAGCACTAAATTTTTAGCAAAAATTTTAGTGATTCTGCAATTTTCTTTTTATTTCTCTTAGATATATGAGAAGCACTCAATGAGCACTAAAATATTACTCCTGGCATTCAGTCCTACTTAGCTCTATGAGCGTTATAACTGGCAGTAAATGCTAGCTTAATTATAAGAAGCAGTATTCTAAAATATTTCCTAAAATCGGAAAAAAAATTTTTTTTTGTAATTCTTTCATATATATTGTCAGCACTTAATGAGCGCTAAATTATTAATGCTAACGCGAAATTCTGCTCAACACCAGAAGCGTCATAGCCGGGAGTACAATGCTAGCTTAATTGTAAGCTAGCAGTATTCTAAAATATTTCCTGAAATCGGAAAAAATTTTTTTTTTCGCAAATCTTTTATATATATTGTCAGCACTCAATGAGCGCTAAATTATCAATGCTAACGCGAAATTCTGCTCAACACCAGAAGCGTCATAACCGGGAGTACAATGCTAGCTTACATATAAGCTAGCAGTCTTCTAATTTTTGATCATCCTATTTGGGCGTAAAATTTGATTTTGCAGCACTAAATTAGCGCTTAAAAAGCACTAAATTTTTAGCAAAAATTTTAGTGATTCTGCAATTTTCTTTTTATTTCTCTTACATATATGAGAAGCACTCAATGAGCACTAAAATATTACTCCTGGCATTCAGTCCTACTTAGCTCTATGAGCGTTATAACTGGCAGTAAATGCTAGCTTAATTATAAGCTAGCAGTATTCTAAAATATTTCCTAAAATCGGAAAAAAAATTTTTTTTTGTAATTCTTTCATATATATTGTCAGCACTTAATGAGCGCTAAATTATTAATGCTAACGCGAAATTCTGCTCAACACCAGAAGCGTCATAGCCGGGAGTACAATGCTAGCTTAATTGTAAGCTAGCAGTATTCTAAAATATTTCCTGAAATCGGAAAAAAATTTTTTTTTCGCAAATCTTTTATATATATTGTCAGCACTCAATGAGCGCTAAATTATCAATGCTAACGCGAAATTCTGCTCAACACCAGAAGCGTCATAACCGGGAGTACAATGCTAGCTTACATATAAGCTAGCAGTCTTCTAATTTTTGATCATCCTATTTGGGCGTAAAATTTGATTTTGCAGCACTAAATTAGCGCTTAAAAAGCACTAAATTTTTAGCAAAAATTTTAGTGATTCTGCAATTTTCTTTTTATTTCTCTTACATATATGAGAAGCACTCAATGAGCACTAAAATATTACTCCTGGCATTCAGTCCTACTTAGCTCTATGAGCGTTATAACTGGCAGTAAATGCTAGCTTAATTATAAGCTAGCAGTATTCTAAAATATTTCCTAAAATCGGAAAAAAAAATTTTTTTTGTAATTCTTTCATATATATTGTCAGCACTTAATGAGCGCTAAATTATTAATGCTAACGCGAAAATCTGCTCAACACCAGAAGCGTCATAGCCGGGAGTACAATGCTAGCTTAATTGTAAGCTAGCAGTATTCTAAAATATTTCCTGAAATCGGAAAAAAATTTTTTTTTCGCAAATCTTTTATATATATTGTCAGCACTCAATGAGCGCTAAATTATCAATGCTAACGCGAAATTCTGCTCAACACCAGAAGCGTCATAACCGGGAGTACAATGCTAGCTTACATATAAGCTAGCAGTCTTCTAATTTTTGATCATCCTATTTGGGCGTAAAATTTGATTTTGCAGCACTAAATTAGCGCTTAAAAAGCACTAAATTTTTAGCAAAAATTTTAGTGATTCTGCAATTTTCTTTTTATTTCTCTTACATATATGAGAAGCACTCAATGAGCACTAAAATATTACTCCTGGCATTCAGTCCTACTTAGCTCTATGAGCGTTATAACTGGCAGTAAATGCTAGCTTAATTATAAGCTAGCAGTATTCTAAAATATTTCCTAAAATCGGAAAAAAAATTTTTTTTTGTAATTCTTTCATATATATTGTCAGCACTTAATGAGCGCTAAATTATTAATGCTAACGCGAAATTCTGCTCAACACCAGAAGCGTCATAGCCGGGAGTACAATGCTAGCTTAATTGTAAGCTAGCAGTATTTTAAAATATTTCCTGAAATCGGAAAAAAATTTTTTTTTCGCAAATCTTTTATATATATTGTCAGCACTCAATGAGCGCTAAATTATCAATGCTAACGCGAAATTCTGCTCAACACCAGAAGCGTCATAACCGGGAGTACAATGCTAGCTTACATATAAGCTAGCAGTCTTCTAATTTTTGATCATCCTATTTGGGCGTAAAATTTGATTTTGCAGCACTAAATTAGCGCTTAAAAAGCACTAAATTTTTAGCAAAAATTTTAGTGATTCTGCCCATTTGACCATTCTAGCTTTACAGACGTGAAAAACAAACCTGTGATTAGAACCATACCGTAACTAGCGGGATTCAATTGTATATCCATACTAATTCTTCCGATCTATAGATATAAGTATATAACCGTTGAAAGATTTTCTTTTTGAAATATTCATCTCTTTTATAACTACATTTTTCAAACGTGTTATGACAAATTTGTCACATTTTCAAATATAAAAAAGACTATTGGACACGGTGGTTTCGAGTTTCGAATTCGACGAGAAGTAATTTTCTCCGTCATCATCCGGGTCGCTTTTGTAAAATAAATCAACTGCTTTATTGCCAGTCATCTCGTTAAAGGCGACGGAAGGATATAACCACGTTGTACGTGTCACCATTGTGACTACTAATTAGACGGTAAAAAAAGTATCTTCAGTGTCAAGGCAGAAGTACAAGTGCACCCACGATTAGCCGAAGATACTTGGGGTCCCACAAATGTGATAGGTGGCAAGCCTATCGCCAACCGGGCACTTTCCAATCCCGGGCAACTTTGTATTTATCAGAAAACTGAAAAAACATTTGTTAAGTGCCCGGCCCGGGAATCGAACCCGGGACCTCATGTGGTCGACGCCAACGTTGGACCACTAGACCACAGAGGTGATAATTAGACAGTAGATTTGTGTAACATATTGTACGGATTCTATACCACTGCTTTATCTATTCCTGCCATAATAACAGGACTTGAAACCGGTTTTAAAGTGCTTTTTAGAAGCTTTTATAATATGTTTATCTCAGAACGAATTTGAGATAAGAGTGTTTTATCTATTTATTAAAACGTGAACGAAAAATTTTAATTAAGCACTAAATAGTGACGTCTTTCATTTATATTAATTCCCGTGTTAGAGTCTCTTTCTATCTTTTAGGACTGCTGGCGACGTTATACTAGCAGTAAATGTTTAAAAAAAATACTTTTCAAAAATCCTTTGCTATACTGGCAGAACTAATTAAGCACTAAATGGTGACGTCTTTCAATTCCACTAGTTTCCGTTCTAAAGTCTCCTTCTAGCTCTTAAGACTGCTAGAGTCGTTATGCTAGCAGTAGGTGATTTGAAAAAGAATACTTTTCAAAAATTGTCTGCTACAATGGCAGCACTAATTGACCACTAAATTATTAGCTTATTCGAATTGCGCTGCAACTGTACCATAACGCGGTCACGAACGGTACACTGCTAGCTTAATTAAAAGTTAGCAGTGTTCTCATTTTTGATCCACCTATCACAGCATCAAATATCTTTTCCAGCACTAAATTAGCACTAAATAAGCACAAAATTTTGATCTAAAAAACGAGTGATTCTGCCGACTTGACCTTTCTAGCTTTACAAAGGTGGCCACACACTGAGAAGTTCGGCGGAAGAAACTCAATGGATGTTACTACTTAGAACTCACGATGCACGATGGTAGTCAAGTTTGGTCAATCGTTCACCTTTTACGAATTGACTGGGAGGAAGGAAGAGAGTCTTTTACTAAGGGTTCTAGGTGATTTCATAGGGGATTTCATGTGTATGCCAATATAGTCGAAGATCCGTCCACGTAAAAATAGTTTTATTTTTTTTAACAGCAGAAAGAGGAATGTATTATTTCGTAATAGAAATTAAAACTAAAAGGTTTTATTTATGAAGTAACGCAGCGTATATTTTAATACATTTTCTCACGTTTATTAAGTCAGTTGACTTCGAATGGATGTTTTAAATTAGCCATTAACTAACATTAAAGGTTGAACATAACACAGGATTATTTGTAAGTACTAATTGGCATATGTGGAAAAGTTTTTATATATATAATACACAAACAAAAATTATGTGTAGGTATATTTTTTTAAATTCAGTCCTAATGGAAAGAGATAATTCGCTATTAACAACATAACTAAGTGCTATTAACATTTTTAGTGTCTAATAAGATACCGAAGATGTTAATAGCGCCTTGTTATTCGTGTGGCGGGGATGTAATATCTCATGCATAAGTTTACTAGCTAGTAGCTAGAGCTACCTTCGCCTCCAGGGCGGAACACAACAGCGACAATTACTGACATTTCGGTGACAAAATAGTAAGACGGTGGTACAAAAATTTTTCATTATTGTAACGCGGCTAATTTTTTGCGTTTTACGAGTTTACTGGCAGGAAGGCAGATGGTCTGTTTTCTAGAAATAGTTCCTTACCGGAACACAGGAAAAAAATGACGTATAAATAGTTAAATTTGCATGGCTGCCTCGCGGTCTAGGGATAGTCTACTTGGCTCAGACCATGAGCTCCCGGGTTCAATCCCCGGGCCGGGCAAGTGTTGTTGAGGTTTTTTCGAAAATCTAATCCTCAACAGCAGCTCGGAGTCTGACGGAGTGGTGTATTACCACTCCCGTGCCTTGGATGAGCACGTTAAACTGCCGGTCCCGGTTATCGCTAGAAATAGTCGATAATTGTTAACATGTCGGTAAATGTGGCGATGAGGATCATCACTTATCTCACCAACCGACAAACCGGTGTATCGCGGTCAACTGGAAAGTCTATAAACGTTCGGTTTACTCTGCCTACACCGCAAGGGAACCAGGAATGATGATACCTTTTTTTTAAATAGTCAAATTATACAAATGTACGTTTTCATACATTTAATAGTTAGTACTTTCAACAAATGCCGAAATCAAAAATTATAGTAGCGAACACGAGAAGATAACTGATAATATAGTCACTTGCTAAAATTATTTTTATCACGGATAATTGAATATCAGAGCTAGTGTTCGTATAGGTGACATACGTACGTGTATATCAAGAGGTCAAAGATCGGCCGTTCTAGTCAAGTCAAGTAAATATAGGAGTCATTGTAATCGACACTTCCATATTACAGTGTAAGGTGGACTTTACAGATAGCATGAAAAAAATATAATTTGTTTGACGTAAAAAAACAAAATGACTCAAACAAGTCATTTTGTAAAAAAGTTAATAATTTTTTGAGAACAGTTAGGTTTATTTTACTTATATAACTGAATGTCTTATTGGTGTATTACTTAGCCAGTTCAGTTCAGCCCAGGAACCACGACGGTTCACCTCCATTTTCACCGCAAGTAAAACAGCATGATGACATTTATTTTCAACCGATAAAAAACCGGAAGTTATCAGTTTCATAAGTATGTACGTAATATTGTTGAGTGGATAATATTTAAGCATTATGATCTATTTAAGCGTCCAAGCACGTGTATTAAATTTCGTAAATGTATGTGTGTCTGTATGAATGTTTACGAAATTCTCGGGAACCAAAAGCCGTATAGAGATAATTCTTTTTTATTCAAATATACCTAATATTCCAACTTAAGGAACAGTTCAAGTTTCATCATAATCGGTTTGATAGTTTTTGGGATAGCGTATAGTTGACAGATATTTAAGGTCAGTTTAATTCTTTTTAGAGTTCTGAAGTAAACTAGGATCCCTTATGGTTTCGTTATATCCGTCCGTCCGCCGGCCGGCCTAGTGCCGAGATCCTTAGTACAGAAAGCTGTAATTTGGTATGAATATTCATATTAATCCTATTTAGCCTATTTAACGTCATTGGCGTTCAACAGGTTAAATACTATGATACAATAAAAGCACTCTTCTTAGTCCGCATTATTGTGATGGGCAACTTCGGGACCCTACATTGCGAGCGGCCTGGCACACACTTTACCAATTTTTTAAATTTTTTTGACTACATACATTCATACGCTAATATTTATTTCACGCAGTAAATTGTTTACTGTAAATTAAACTAGTGGTCCACAATTATCCCGCCGTGATGAAATAAGTATCAAATCCAATGGGAATAATTATTTATGAATTTATAAACAGTGCCTGCCACTCGCTGTTTGATTAATCTTTTTATGAACCTCACGAGATAACAACATTTTTCCTGGTAAAACATTTAGCCTGGTAAAAGTATCAGTAGGTATATGTGTTAAGTTTGGTCTAGTCATATTGACCTATGTATTACCATATTTTATCCAAATTCTTCCCGGTTGACCGTGCACGACATTTCTATACTTCCGGATAAGTTGAAGACTTTAAGCTCCAAGCAGTTGAACATGTACCTAAGCATATATTTGTTAATTCTTGTAGTTTTCCATTTTTTTTTCAATCGTTTTATATTCCAATCAAATGCCGTCAATCACGTTTTGATTGGTAAAGCCGTTCAAAAGTAATAAAAGGTTTATTTATGTACATACACAAAGATTACATATAGAAAATAGTCAGATCAGCCTGTTTAAGGTCCTAGGGACCCCAAGGTCACAAGATATAATGAAAACTTCGAAAATCGGGATGAAACCATAAACTTCATAGCGAGAATTCAAAAACATTATTTAAAAACATATAGGTAAAGTAATGTAAAGTAATATTTCACCATCTACCATGGTCAAAACCATTAGAAAACATAAATTTTGTTAGTGTGAGTCTAGCTAAAATCATCCTTGGTAGGAGTAATTGAATCACAAAGCTATGTTCTCTTAGGTGATATATGTGTATCGAGAGGTTAAAGATCGGCCATTCTCGTCGCGTCAATTAGATACAGGGGTCATAACGACCGAGACTTCCATGCGACAGGGTTAGATTTAATGCATCTATTAAGCACTTTATCGTGCAATGATCAAGGCCTAATTTAAATTGAACTAGGTAAATATTTATTCAAATTTGCCGGATTTTTCGGAAGGTGCGTTCCGCAATGTTTTTGCTAGTTGTAGAACGATTTTAATAATTTTGTATAGGAAGGAGTGCTTTGTAAGACTAGTCTTATGCAGACGTAAAGATCGATCACACTGAGACGGGCCGCAGCGGACCGGGTCGAGCCACATCACAAAAAAAATGCGGTATAAATAAATGTTATTTGTTGATTATCATAACGTGGATCTGCATGTCATCTAGAGCTTTGTAGCATTGAACTAAAATTATAAATCGTTCTTCATCCCTAATTACGTGATTTATAAGTTAAATGTTAATACTTAAAACATGGAGGAACACGTGCGCGTGTATTCGCTCGCTATCGCACACAATGGTGACTGGGTGAAGTGCATCGCATTCACCGAAATCAAAGGCCCAACCCGATGTGCCCCGCCGTAGTGTGCGATATGTTCATATAAATGTATGAAAGCGATCTAAGTGGATTTTTGTGTTCTAAGCGGTGGAAGTCAGAAAACTGTAAAAATACATTTTTTAATTGCCCGACCCGGGAATCGAACCCGGGACCTCATGTGGTCAACACCGACACCGTACTACTAAACCACAGAGGCAATTTTGACATGTACATCCATAACTAGTTTGTTAAACTTACTTGATCTGTCTTGTGCGATTAATTCGGTGCAGTCTAGTTCTCAGAGTAGAAACTCCAATTAATGCTTAAAGAAGTCGTCTCATTGGAAATTGCGTAGTAACATGTATTATTCTATTTAAGTGACCATCGACCTACGCAGTTATTAGTTTTTATTTCGACGAACCGTCGCCCTTTGGACGAAATTCGACCACAGACCAAACAATAATATCTCTTAAGTTCGATAACAAGTTTTGAACACTGAATATCGCCGCCACTTGGTAAAACTCCATCTTAAATTGTATTTGCACTTGTAATGTTTTACTTGGATTTTAGGGTTCCGAAGTAAACTAGGAACCCTTATAGTTTCGTCGTTTATTCGTTCGTCCATCCGTCCGTCGGTCCACACTCTAGCTGACAGATCCTTATTACTAGAGAGCTGTAATTTGGCATGAATATATTATACACTAACTGTTGCCAGCGACTTCGTTCGCGCGGACATCGTTTACTCCGCACAGCTCCTCCCCTGTAGGTGATAGCATGATAATATGTAGCCTATATGTTGACCCGACCTATTAGTTAATATTCATGCAAAATTTTAAGTAAATACATGCAGTACTTTTTAAGTTTATCCCGGATATAAATACAGACAAAAATTCTAAAAACTATATTTTTGGCTTCGATATCGATTGTAAATCACGCCCTAAGTATTCTTTTAAAAAGTATTCAATGTACAGTTTTGACCTTCCTACGATTTTATTATATGTATAGATTTATCGCGGCAACAAAGTGGTAACACGAAAAATGTCTTTTTTAGGGTAGCTCTTAAACATGTAAAGTGGGGATATTTTTTTTTTCTCGATAACCCCATAGTGTGGGGTATTGTTCGATAGATTTTCAAAAAATATTATTGGTTTGTAAATGTACATATCCGTTAATCGAATCCCTTAATCGAAAATGGAGAAGGGGATTTTTGGGCCCAAATGTAAAGGGTTGAAGTATGGTTCAAAAAAAGGATACTATTTTTCTATTTCAAAGTTCAAAATATGAGCTTAATCCGCTTTCTGAGAAAAAAGAAATCACGAAAATAAGCTTGTGGTACTATAATTGTATAATCGATAAAATTGTAATCGATTTATGTAAATAATTTTAATCGAAATATAAGCTCGTAAGTATATGTAAAAGTGTATTTTTGATTAATATTTAGTATAATCAACAGTAAGTACCATCATTATTTTGCAAACCATTTATCATATAAAAAGAAATATAAAATCGATACAATTTATATAATCGATTGATTACGTTACTTCAAACTTAATACGATTTAGTGTCTGTGGATTTAATACAGCTAAAAGTGACAGTTACAACTGACATCACTGACGGCTCGCAAGAGTCGCACTCGCAAGTCGCGGAATTCACTCTTCGCTATTTTACGTACTTACCTACAGAGAGGCATCCTTTAATTTGTGTTTTCCAAAAATCTGTGTTTTAGTATTGTGTCAATTTATAAACATGAAGCATGAAGCAGCCTGTATTACATGTATCAGTTGTTTATATAATAGTAAACGGTTACAGTGAGTTAAACTATACCATAATGGTACCGTAACCTTACTTCTAGTGAATATCTTATATCTCTGTTCTCAAATTGCAAAAATCTGTAAAATTTTCAGTATTTATATAACGTTACACTAGCTATTAATTAACATAATATTCATCTTATTACAAAGGGGCCCAAGTTTGTATGCAACAGTATCAGTCTCCTTTGTAAACAATTTTTCGATTAAGGGATTCGTTTGTGAAATATTAAGCTTTAAAGTGCTAACTTTTGTTAGAGTCAAGTGTCCCCCCTCTGCCAGTTAAACGCTTAGTTTGAAGGATGTGAAAAAGTTCACGGTAGTAGTAAATATCATGAAGTTAAAAGAAAACGAATACGGCTTTGAAGACTACAAGTTTTTGAGTAATAATCGACCAACTTATAAAATGTACTTGCAGAATTTTTATAGACGGTGAACCTGTAGTGCGGATATGTCCGACATTCGCGTTAAATAGGTTAAATGTTCACAGTATGAAACAATAAAAGCCTTCTTCTTGAAGTGATAGGCAACTTCTGGACCCCACAATACGCGTGATCCGACATGCACTTTACCAATTTATTATTTACTTACATCTATCTGTTTCGTGTTTTAACGCATCATCATCATCATCATCAACAGTATCTACTGACTGTTTAATAAAGTTTTTTTTTAATAATAACAAACAAGCAGTTGGGCCTCCTGGTGGAAAGAGTCAACCATCGCCTATAGACACCAAAGATGTTAATGGTGCGTTGCTATCTTGTTGCGAGGTCTAATGCCATATGCATAAGTTCACCGGCTACCTTACTTTCCAAACCGGAACACGACAGTGACAAGCACTGATGCTATTGCGGCAGGAATAGGTAAGGCGGTGGCACCAGACCCGGGCGAGACAATGCAGAACTCTACCACCTAGTAGCCACGATACTATTGACTCACATAGCCAGTCGGTCGCCTCTTACGACCTGTCTGGCAGAACGGCAGTTGGTCTATTCTACAAAGGAACCCGGAACCAATACGGGGAAGCCCGGAACCAACACGGAAAAAAGTTGACCATATACCTACTAGTAGTAAATTGTCAAATTAAAATGCGAAACCTGTTGGTGTTAGTAAATAAAAACCAAGTAAAACAGTACAAATGTTTGTAACATAATATAATTACAAGTACAACAGACTTTAGCCGCAAAGTAAAAAGTATACGTGTATATTATCATGTTTGGGCCGTTCAAGTATTACGTAAGCACAAAAGGGGGCGGGGGTCTTCCCTCTGCTTATTTTTGATGACAAGGGGGATGGGTCGGGGTCTAGATGGTGTGATTACGTCAGCAAAATTATCATTTTTTTTACTTTCGAGTTCTCTACCAATTTACTGCTTGCTACATTAAATGTTTGCGGTAAACTCTTTTATCTTACCTACCTGACCCTATTACTTACATTTAAACTAAAAAACTCATGACTAAATCTCTAAACTGAGGAACAGATCGAAAAATAAATTTACAAATGTTTACGTGAGCAAGGGGGGGAGGGGGTAAGTGATTTGCTTACTTTTGCTGACATGGGGGAGACGGGATTCATTAATTGTAAAAAATCTGCTTACGTGACACTTAAACGGCCCCTGTGTCAAATGAAATGTAGTGTGTGTAATATTTATTTTTAACTAATTTAATGTATCTCCAATGTGTATTATATAATATTAGGTTTCGGCAGTCCTCCGCAATACAGACGTTAACTGTGCCAAATTATATACTCTACCACTCTCGTAATTGTCTTAAAAAGAAGTACAAAGTTTTTGCTTTACGTATTAATATAAAGATTATCCTGATGGAAACAAACACCATCGCCTATAGACATAAAATATAGTATTAGAACTCTAGTAGTGGTGGTAAATTTAGAAGTCACGGTGGCAGCGCAGCGTTGCCAGAATGTTACTTTTGTAACATTTTGCGTTACTTTTGTATCTCATGTTACTTCCATGTTACAGGACTCAAAATGTTACTTATAAGATGCATACGGGTACTTTTTACACGTATGCACCTTATGAGATCCAGCATCAGCTTTGCATATGTACAATTTACACCATCACCACGTTCTTTGTAGATCTGTAAGCCCGTATAAGGCAAATGAAACCTGCGTTGTGAATAAACTGGTAAATGAATGAATAACATTGCCAACGCTTATATTATATGGTAGAGTTCTGTGACTGACCGGGTAAGCGGCTAATGCCCTGCCAACTCCTGTTGCCATAACGTCAGTGCTTATGTTTTCATAATCTACACTCCTGTATGTGTATAAATTTGCATTATCTACTTGCTGCTTTGGTGTCTGAAATTTTTTTAACTTTCCACTACGTCGATCGATTACTAAAATCGATTTTTCACCAGATGTCTACGTTTTGAGGCACTAGGAATCTTTTCCGTCTATTTTCACGATGACGTCAGTATGTCTGTATGTATATATGTGTGTGTGGGTGTGTGTAAACATCTCATAACTTTTGAACGGCTGGACCGATCGCAACGCGGTTGATGGCATTCGATTAGGTTCCGCTCAACTTAGACTTCCTAAAAATTTGAAGCGATTCGGTCCAGGAGATTTTGAGAAATTTTGAGAAAACGCCAAAAAACTTTGGTGAAACAGTATTTTTTTAATATAACTTCCAGATTAATGTACCGATTGAGTACAATTACTAATCAGCTGTATTCCTCAAAAAACTACGTCTAATACATAAATTGCATCAAAATCGGTTTATCCGTTTTGGAGTAATCGTTGACGAAAAATTTTGAAAAAAGTGTTTTTTCGACACATAGCTTCGAAATCATTCAACCGATCATTTTTCGGTATTCTACGATATTTTAGTACCAACAAAACTACGCCAAATGCCGTTTCAAAAATCAAAATCGAACGCACATATTATCACCTACGGGGTAGGAGCTGTGCGGAATAAAGTCCGCGCGAACGAAGTCGCGGGCAACAGCTAGTAATTATAATAAACTAGCTGCAATTAGCTGCAGCATGCAGCCCGCTGTATTATAGCAATTTTTGGCGAATCCCGCGGGATCACCTAACTTTCCGTGATAAACAGTAGCCTTTGTGCTATTACAGGTCATCCTCTACCTGTGTGCCAAATTTCAAGATCTGTTCAGTAGTTTTTGCGTGATTAACAAACATCCATCCATTTATCCAAACATCCAAATTTTGGCATTTATAATCTATACATATAATAAAATCGTAGGAAAGTCAAAACTGTACATTGAATATTTTTTTAAAAGAATACTTGGGGCGTGATCTACAATCGATATCAAAGCCAAAAATATAGTTTTTAGAATTTTTGTCTGTTTGTCTGTATGTATGTCCGGGATAAACTCAAATGGTACTGCATGGATTTACTTCAAATTTTGCATGAATATTACTTATAGGTCGTGTCAACTAATAGGCTAAACGATTCCGCGCGGAATTCACGAAAAAAGTCGCTGGCAACAGCTAGTATTAATATAGATTATCAGTTACTATTGATGGCAATTTTAGTAACTAGAATCATTTTGCTCTGACGGGCAAAGAGGCTTCTCTTTGTATTGTAGTATTTATTAAGTGTTGTTCAGGAGAAAATCAGGCCTATGCGTAAACTAGACAGAAAACTCCTTTTAGCTGCTGAACTACACAGAAAGATTGTTATCGCAGTAGAGGCTCCTCTATCTTCAAAATATTAAGAAATTTTACATAGCACTACATCTCATCGTAATGATGGCTCGTCGCGTACGAAGTCAATGACCTTGAAAATATATACATAACACTGTAATTATCGTAAAAACATCCAACATTTTTATTAATTGTTTGTTCCTTACTCCTTCGAATTTCTTTTAGATGCCCATTATAGACTGATAATCTTGAAATCCCTTGAATAGTATGAATTTAGATTTTGCCTTAAAATCTAAACGTTGTGTAATAGCGTTTCTGTTATTTTCAATCTCTTGATTTGTCATGTGATGATTCACACACAAATAAGTCACTAAGTTGTGGCTAAATGAGAGATTAAAATGACTACTATGGGACTTACAAGATTGACCAGACAAAATGAATATACAATGTGAATTTGGATGAACGGTAGGGTATCGTGAAAGAGGTTCCGAAGTAAACTAGGAACCATTATAGTCGCTCTGTTCGTCCGTCCGGAGTTTAGCTCAGAGATCCTTAGTACTTACTAGAAAGGTGTAAATTTGGCATGGATATAGATATTAGCCACGCCAGCAAAGTGGTAGCATAAAATCTTGAAAAATATTTTTTTAGTGTAGCTTCTCAGCATGTAGAGTGGAGATGTTAATTTTTGTCGTGTACCCCATAGTTTGGGGTATCGTTGGATGGGTTTTTAAAAAATACTGTGGGTTTGTAAAAACAACTTTTCGAATAAGGGACTCGTTTGTGAAATATTAAGCTTGTAATTGCTGTAAAGTGCCTATCACCTGATTGCGCAAATGATAGGCAACAAAATTTTTATCTGTCTATATGTCCCATTATAACTCAAGAATGCCTTGACAGAACTTGATGAAAATTTGTATACAGCGAGAATACGTGATTACGCAAATAATAGGCAATTATTATTGTTAATAAATTAAGCTAAGCGGGCAGGCTAATTAAGCGAAGAGGGGCTACTGCTAGCAAGTAATAATTGAAAATGTAGGCATATAACCAATTTAATATTTTGTTACAGGTGCCGGTGAATCGGGAAAGAGTACTATAGTTAAACAAATGAAGTAAGTAATACATAAGTTTAATAAATACCTATATAATTTGCTGTGGCAATCAAACTAAGAATACAACTAATGCCCGCTTCCTAAATCAGTAAAACGATTCGTTTTTGTTACAAGTAGTAACATTTTCTACGATGCGTAAGCTGTTAACACAGTCCCTATAAATGTCAAATTACAAACACTCCAAACAATTTGTGGAACACCTCATTATATTTAAATAGATTGCCAATGGTCACTGCCACCTATGACGGATCTTATAGGCCGTCACAAAAAATATAAATCGACGCAATTCTAATCCGTAGCTAGGGTTCCTATATGTTTGGATTTTTAGGTCGTATCTGTCAAATATTTATTTGTCCGGTCTTTGTAAGACTTTTCGTTAGTGAAAGAGCTAAACAATATTGGGTCTAATACAGCGCTGAATCAGATGTTTTTTAAACTTTCCGCTACGTGTGTAGACAAGAAAGCTACTGATTTTGCCCCGAATATCGAAAATCGAGTTTTCATCAGATCTCCACGTTGCCTCTGTGGTCTAGTGGTCCAGCGTGCACTTGTTATACTCTGCCTACCCCTTCGGGGATATGGGCGTGAAGATACTCCACGTTTTGAGGACCTAGGAACCTTTTCCGACTATTTTCACGATGACGTCAGTATGTCTATATATGTTTGTGTGTGTGTAAACATCTCATAACTTTTGAACTGCTGACCGATCGAAACGCGGTTGATGGCCATTCGATTGGATTTCACTCAACGTAGACTTTCTGAAAATTTGAGCCAAATCGGCCCAACAGAAATTTTGAAAAACCTCAGAAAAAAATTTGCCGAAACATTATTTTTTTATTATAACTTCCAGATTAATATACCGATTGCATACATTACACAATAAAGCTCTATTCTTAAAAAAACTACGTCTAATGCATAAATTGCATTGCGATTTATCCGTTCGGGAGTAATCATTGACGAGAAATATTGAAAGAAGTGTTTTTTCGACATAATTTCGAAATTTTTCAACCAATCGTTTTTTGATCTTCTACATTATTTTAGTTATTTTTTTTTATATCATAAGATAGCAAACAAGCAGATGGGTCTCCTGATGGAAAGAGTCAACCATCGCCTATAGACAACAAAGATGTTAATGGTGCGTTGCTATCTTGTAGCGAGGTCTAATGCCACATGCATAAGTTTACCGGCTACCTTACCCTCCAAACCGGAACACGACAGCGACAAGCACTGACGCTATTGACGCTACTGATCAAATTTTTAAAAGTTACATCCTTATAAATATTAAAATTAGGTTGTTTACAGCAAACTTATATACATGTGCTTTGCCTACATTTTAAAAAAGAAAACTAAGATCCCAGTCTTCGTAAAAACTTATCACCAACTGATATATGAATAAAATCTATATGGATCACTACTTTTCCGTGGCACAAAAATGACTGTTTGAGAAAGTTGAATGCAATATTATACAAACAAATTGTATAGAAAATCCTTGCGGCCTAAAACTGCATGGTCATTTCTGGTCATCGATACTGTAATTAAGCGGTCAGCGCCCGCGAGTAAATTAAAATGTCGTGGACGTAGCTTTTCATGCAGACTTTCATCCCCTATTTTATTTTAGCCCCTTATGAAGGCATTTTATAAACGTTTATATATTTTAACTTTTTTAATTCAAAAATCAAGGTTCTTTTGCTTGGTATAAAATTAAAAATGTAATTTCGTAAAATTACGTTCTAATATTTATTACTTTAATTTTTTGGTGTTGTCAGGAAGGAAGAGACAATTTCCTAAAACTGGAAACGGCTTCACTCTTTAGTATACGAAAATCTCCCTAGAATTAGATAATATGCACATAGTATCTATATTTTTCTATATTAATATTATAAATGCGAAAGTTTTGATGTTTGGATGGATGGATGGATGGATGTTTGTTACTCAATCACGCAAAAACTATTAACGGATTTGAATGAAATTTGGCACACAAGTACATACATGATGACCTAGAATAGCACAGGCTACTTTTTATCCCGGAAAATTTTGCGAACCCGCGGGATTCGCTAGAATCTTTTATAATGCAGCGGGCTGCACGCTGAAGCTAGTAAAAAATAAATCAATCAAATTATTAGATAATCGTAATTTATACGTTCTTAAAAATTATCTATGATCCAATAAGCAACCAATATAACAAGCGATTGTTTGATATGACTGCGATTAGATAAGTACTTACGTTATTTATCTTTATTTTATCTACAAGATTTTTGTAATGTGTCTGAAGGAGATAATCTTCCCGTATAGTGAAGTTGTGCTGTTAGGATTTTTGGTTTCTATGCAAGAGCACTTTTTTTCAATACTAGCTGTTTCCCACGACTTCGTTCTTGCGGACATCGTTTACTCCGCACAGCTCCTCCCCTGTAGGTGATAGCGTGATAATATGTAGCCTATATGTTGACCCGACCTATTAGTTAATATTCATGCAGAATTTGAAGTAAATCCATGCAGTACTTTTTTAGTTTACCCCGGATATACATACAGACAAAAATTCTAAAAACTATATTTTTGGCTTCGATATCGATTGTAGATCACGCTCGAAGTATTCTTTAAAAAATATTTAATGTGCAGTTTTGACTTTCCTACGATTTTATTATATTTATAGATTATAAATGAGAAAGTTTGGATGTTTGGATGGATGGATGTATGTTTGTTACACACTCAAAACTATTGAACAGATTTGAGTGAAGTTTGGCACACAGGTAGATGATGACCTGAAATAGAACATAGGCTACTTTTTATCCCGGGAAAATGAGGTGATCCCGCGGGATTCACCAAAAACTGTTATAATGCAGCGGGCTGCACGCTGCATAGTAGTAGTATACGCTAGTAAGTTATAAGGATCACAGGCCTATACCTATTGAAACCAATCAAACTGTCCAAAGCTGTAATATGCATACAGCCCGTATGTTTTGAAACTGGATAAGATCGGACACGGGCCTATCTTTTGAGTCCCGCGGGGTGATCACGTAACTCGCAATGCGAAATTATCGTGATTGTTTAGTTATTGCAAGACACATAACAGCCTTGTACATTAGTGATAGTCGTTGCCGGTTGATTAGTTTTGATGCTGTGACATTGCAAAAAGTGCATCTAGTGACCAGCAAGCAATTGGCGACGTTTTTGATGATTTTTTCATTACGTTTAAGAGTCATCGCTGATCGCTGGCGAATTGCAAACGTTAGATGATACGCCTACGGATCAGACCGGCCAGAGCCCAGAGCTGTCTAATAAAAATAAGCCTGTAGCTTCTGAAACCCGATAGTTATATATTTGAAATTTGACAGTGTTTTATTATTATGACCGCAAGAATGAGAAATAAAATATATTTATTAGTTAATATCATAAACTACATATGAATTAATTTGTTGTTAATGATATGGTTGTCGACTATAATCTATCATACGGATGATAACACATCATTAACTTTGGTGTCTATACGCGTTAGGGTTATCTCTTTCTACCAGAAGAGACATCATCTTGTTTCGTATCCTGTGATAATTTTTGTTCGTACTAACCCAGGATTCAAATACGGAACCTACGGATTTCTAGACAATCAGCTTAACCATTTTGTACACCAAGAAAGTCAACGGAATTATTAAATTTACTACCCTATAAAATAGATATGTACATGTAAACGACCTTACAGTTAGGAAGTATTATTTAACACATGACTAAATGTCGACCATACCATCAAGCTTAACTACTGTAACACGACAAACTTGCTAATAGTCTCGTTGACGGCTATGTCGTATTTACGACGTCATATGACAGAGGAGCCGTTATACAAGTATTGCTTTATCTAACACTTCATTAAAATAGTCGAGAACTATCCTATTAATTTTGTAAATGCACTAGTTTGTATGTTTGAATGATTAGATCATAGATGTGTGTTCGGCACAACTGGCTGAACAGTGTAAATGAAAAATGGCACACGAGTAGTTTGTAATCTGGATTTACACGTTTTATCCTATAAGAAATTCGATTTCTGATATTTTTCTTTTCAACCGAAATCCCAAAAGGTGGAATTTATCCATTCGGCTGTATGTTTTTTTATTTTTCGTTGTTTGTCACCTCAGAACTCTGTCATTTATGAATCGATTAAAAAAAACTTTTTTTGTTTGGGAGGGTTATTTTCGTGTAGTCCCATTTTAATTTGGTTAAGACCTGAGACAGGGATTTGAAGATAAAGGAAATAGGAAATCGGTTGCTTCAACTTAAGAGGCAGTTCACACGTTAGACCAACTTTTGACGAGAAATCAAAATTTTTCATATTATAAGATACTTTTATTTAATTAAATGGTACCATTAGATAGTTTAATCTTTTAAATATTGCCTCAATTAAACAGATTTTTTTAATCATCAATTGTATTTCTTATAATAAATGTTTTCCGAAATCAAGTTTCGACATTTACGCAAGGAATCTATTTTTTAAAAATGTATTGCTGCTGCTAGAATCAACAAACCTAATTAGAAACAATACTAATAACCTGAAACATCCAACAATTGTGCCTGAATGGATTACTTTTTTCCTAAAAGATCTATAACTATATCTAATTAATTAAGCAAATATGTTTATTTCAACGAAAATGACCGAAACATTAACTACGTTTTTTGTTATCAAATAATGACATTTTCCTATAGAAATTGACATAGAATGAAATGACATGAAATATTCTATTATGAAAAAATTAGTCACTTAAATAATATTCATTTATTTTTTATTTCAAAAATAAATAAAAGAGAATACTATAAAATCCGCTACGACGTGCGCCAAAATTAATATCGCGTAGCAATAATTAAAATATTAAAAGTATCAATACCATGTTTATTTTACCAGCACTAGGTGCACTATATGGACGACGACGTCCAGCTCTCGCAGCGATTAGAAAATGCCTAAATTTCAGTTGCGTGATTTTGTGTCATGGCTCTTAATGGCGTTAAAAATTAGAGATTTAAAAGTTCTATAGGTGGTGCCGTAATAAATTATTATTATCTATATATACATGAATATTATGTTTTATTATGCGAGTGAAATTATTATACTATACAAAGCATTGTAGCTTTACTTAAGATCATAACTCTCTAGAGACTGGTCACTGGAGCTAGTTGTCTCGAGAAGATGGTGGCATGTCACATTATGGGATGTCATTCCGTGAGCTAATGAATGTGCTCAAGCCGTAACTCTGACTTGTATACGAATGTATATATTTACTTTGGTATGACATAAATAACTTTTGATAAATCTCTATTGTATTGCCATAGCCCTAAGTCTAATGAGAGAAATAAAAAAAAAAACATGTAGCACTGCCATTCTACCCAGAAGTTTAAAACTAGAATACAACTAATTACACATATCCTTTCAAATAAATAAATTTAAATGTCAGAATTCACTTAGTCAAAATAGTGTCACCATCAGACACCAATGTAAAAATAAAATGCATAAGTTTATCTAACGTGAGAATCCACGAGATTTATCCAGTACTTCTATAAATTACACAGATAAAGAAATGTGGCAATAGCTACTGGTGTTTTTTTAAACATGCAGTGCTGGTGTGCTTGATAATATTTCACCTAGAGTTTTATAGTTGGTGTTTTATCGTCCACAAATTTTACGAACCGTAACCAATGCTGACACACAGTTGAAATAGTATTGTTCGTAAGCAAACTTTGTACTGAGATTTTTCGTACCGTCTAGACTGTAGCTAATTAAATTTATTAATATACTTAAAGTATAAAGGCCTAAAACATTACTGATACCGAAATGGTACTAACGCTCTCTTCAATTTATCTATGCACATTTATAAATAACTAGCTGACCCGGCAAACGTTATTTTGCCATATAAATTATTTAATTTAAAAAATATGGGTTGGTGATAGAAGGGTAAAAATTTCAATGTTAAATCATAAAAAAATAAAAATAAAAAAATTTGTCCATAAAATAAAAAAAAATTAGGAGTGGACAACCCTTAACATTTAGGGGGATGAAAAATAGATGTTGGCCGATTCTCAGACCCACTGAATATGCATACGAAATTTCATCAAAATCGGTCAAGCCGTTTCAAAGGAGTACGGGAACGAACATTGTGACACGAGAATTTTATATATAAATAATAAAACACTCATGACAAATGAATATATATATATATATACACTAAAAAAAATCGTAATAAGAATAGACTACTATTCCCGTCTTAAAAGTATCTTCACGCCCGTCCGTCCAAAGAATAGGCAGAGGTACGACCAGTGCAACCACGATTTGCCCGAAGATACTTAGTTACTGTTGGACTAACTACAGAAGATACTGTTGGACTTAAAAACAATAAACAAGTTATTAATCTTATGAGCATCTTATTTTCACGATATGGCCAATCGTGGATGAGAAAATCGTGTAACTTTAACGATTTAACGATCTTAGTCAATTTTGGTTGTCCACATCATGCAATGCGACCATTAAATGAAATTATCGAAAATTTCATCAAAAGGGCTATTTTATGATAGGACCTCGACATAATAATTTGTAACAATTTTGGGCACGCGTGATTTCAAGACGTCATGACAGTCCAAAGGGTTTTCGCGTTAAATTTAAATGTTTAAATTAAAGAAATTTAAATGTTAAAATGCAAAATATTTATTATAAATGTACAATATTAAAAAAATAGCTTCTTGGCTAATGTAATACCTAATTAACAGGCTAGCTGTTGTAGAATATTAATATGGCAATAGCTATTTAGTTTAATTTCATTTAATTTTGTTTAAAGCCTGACACGCTAGATTTTTTTTATTTAACTATAAAGTATCATCATGCCCTTTGTACTTGCAAGGTAGGCGGAGTATACGAGATTTTCCATTTCATCGCGATTCACCTATTTGTTGGGTGACGAGATAAGTGATGATCCTCGTCACCGCATTTATCGACATGTTAACGATTATCGATATTTCTAGCGATAACCGGGACTGACAGCTTTACGTGCTCACCCGAGGCACGGGAGTTGTGATACACCACTCCGCCAGACTCCAAGTTGTTAATGAGATTTTATATTCTCAAAAAAACCTCTGAAAAACCTAAATTATTCTTGCCCAATTCGGGATCGAACCTAGGACCTCATGATCTGAGCCAAATTAGGCTACCGTTAGACCACGAGGCAGTCGTAGTAGTTATTAACAATCATACTACTAAACGTTATAGCCGTCTAGTATACTGCAATGGTTGCAAAGGCAGTAAGTTATTATAAATACTCTTATAGTCTGACAATTTTAATATCCTTACTTAGTTATAATCATTTTTTTTTATATCATAAGATATCACACAAGCAGATGGGTCCCCTGATGGAAAGAGTCAACCATCGCTATAGACACCAAAAGTGTTAATAAATGCTTTTGATATTGATTTTAATGTGTTACTAAGCGAATTTTGTACTGGTTTTTCGTTGCGGTCTTAGAGTGTAGCTAAAAATAATAATGTGAGCTATTAAGTTATAAACTTTCCGAAAGCGCCATGCTTAAATGACTAAATTATGAACGTGGATGAAGCTATGAAAATTTGTTACATAGACCGTGTTTGATATTAGGTTATTATTAAGATAATAATACTCATGTAATCTTATCTTATTCATACACTAGCTGTAGCCTGCGACTTCGTCCGCGCGGACTTCGTTTACTCCGCACTGCTCCTCCCCCGTAGGTGATAGCGTGATAATATGTAGCCTATATGTTGACCCGACCTGTTAGTAATATTCATGCATATTTGAAGTAAATCCATGCAGTACTTTGAGTTTACCCCGGACATACATACAGACAAACAGACAAAAATTCTAAAAACTATATTTTTGGCTTCGATATCGATTATAGATCACGCTACAAGTATTTTTTTTTAAAAATATTTTGTGTACAGTTTTGACTTTTTTACTACGATTTTATTATATGTATAGATAAAAGACAATATTTGTCTTTTCCTATTTAATGCACTATTAAATTATTATTGCAGGAAGTTTATATAAATAGTATGTAGGTACTAGGTACATCTAAATTTCAATAAGTCTCTCTTGTGTATTACTGCCTATTCCCCATTATTTCATCAGCTAAAAAAATTAATTTTCTCAATCTATACATATAATAAAATCGTAGGAAAGTCAAAACTGTACATTGAATATTTTTTTAAAAGAATACTTGGGGCGTGATCTACAATCAATATCGAAGTCAAAATTATAGTTTTTAGAATGTTTGTCTGTTTATCTGTTTGTCTGTATGTATGTCCGGGGTAAACTCAAAAGTGCTGCATGGATTTACTTCAAATTTTGCATGAATATTACTGACTGGTCGGGTCAACATATAGGCTACATATTATCACGCTCTCACCTACGGGAGAGGGGCAGTGTGGAGTAAACGAAATCCGCGCGGACAAAGTCGCTGGCAACAGCTAGTAGTTTATAAAACACAAAATCTTTAATAATCGAACTGGTAAAATATAGAGATTAGCGCGTTTAAACAAAAATGAAAGCTGTAAACTGATTGTCATGCGTTCCTATCCTGAAACTTATCGCAAAGTTTAAGTATGTAAAGCTCAAAGCCATCAAAAATATACTCGTACCTAAACTGCTCTTCGAGTTTAAAAGAATTGATTTATACCACCTTTAGGCTCGGAGAGATTTTTTTCTTAAGTAATGATCTAAATTTTATTGAAAACGATTCTGTTATAAGTTTTGTAAAGCTATAATATTCAAATCCGATCATCATTTTGATCTTTCAAACAGTTTCAAACGCCATATTTGAGCTCAAAAAAATGTGCCTGTAAAAACGTAATTCATGAAAATCTCGAAAATAGAAGTTAAGAGATTTTTCTCCAACCTCCCGCAAAGTTAAAGCACTTTAAGCTCGAATCAATCAAAAACATACCGAAGCATAAATTTGGTCCCTTGTGTTGGACCGGGCCACTTTGAAGAATAGACTGCCTGCCAGGCAGGTCGCAAAAGGTGACTGATTGGGTCTACACTATACGGTCAATGCTATCGTAACTATACAGTTCCGCAATGGCTCACCCGGATTCCTATATCTTGTATATATCAATGCTTGCCATTGTCGTGTTCCAGTTTGGAGGGTAAGGCAGCCGATAGACTTATGCATATTGCATTTCCATCCCGCCACACGGATAGCAACGCACCATTAACGCCTTTGGGTTAGGTGATGCTTGTTTCCTAACTAGTGACATAAAAAAAGACTATAATGATCGATACGAAGATCGTTCAGATTAATATTATAGACCGGGGCAGATCCCTCTGAAATTAATTAAAAACTAAAATTCTTTTTTAAAATTTATTTAAAAAACAAAATAATTGTAGGATGAAACCCATTGAAAATGGAAGAAAATAAATCCAAAATAAGAAGAAAAATAAATTACGGGCGATTTGAGCTCGGGAGTGTGAGGGAAAAAATAATTTTCAAATCCGAGTTTTTTCATTATTTTCAATTTTCTGAGAATTGTATATTTTTTGATACCATCAGAAAGTAGAGATTCCAAAGAAAAAAACAATTACCGAGTTTTAAAAACATCTGATATTTTGACGGATGAATATTCGCTTCAAAATTATCACGTTTTTTATTATTAAGTCAAAATAAGAAGAAAAAATTGAATATTTTAAATTTAAAAAAAAAACAGTATATTTGGGATATAAAAGAGCAACTTTTTACCAAGTTTCGTAAAAAAAACTATTTTTGTAGGAGATTAAAATTAAAAACCTAAAAGTCAGTTTTTCAAATTTTTCGCATAATTTTGATGTTATATGAAGAAAGTACAAATACAAAAATTGTAGATCTTCTTATTGCTGATAACTTTGCCATTACACTTTTTTCGATAGGACTCGTAGTTTTGCTAAAAATCGTGACAAACCGTTTTTCCTCCTTCAAATTCCCTCCCTCCTCACACTTCCCGAACTCAAATGGCCCGTAATTTATTTTTCCCCTTATTTTGACTTTATTTTCTTGATTTCTTCCATTTCCAATGGGTTTCATCCTACTATTTCTTTTGTTTCAGAAATTATCTATCCTAGCCTATTATATGATTACCGTCATATAGCAGCCTACCTAGCTATTACTGTGATAGTTGATTATTTAACATCCATTGGTAACAATACAATACACAAAATGACGAGATAAAGTTTGTAATAAAAATGATATATATGCAAACTTAAAAGCAAAACTACTTACGTGCAAAGCTTCATCCAAATCATTTGTGCCGCTTCCGAAATAAGCGAAATAAAATTAAATGTTGTTGTAAGCCACGATTAAGCTTTAATTAGTGCGAGTGCGAGTGTTTAATACAGGTGCTTAGTATTAAGCAAAAAATACATGAAGCTGTCGTTGATTTGTACGAGTGATTAGTAGTGTGTCAGCGTAGTAAAGTGAATAGACGCTGATTACTAATCACTCGAACTGATTAACGGCTATCTTCCTTCACGTATTTTTTGCTTAATACTAAGCACCTGCATTAAACACTCGCACTCGCTCTAATCAAAGCGTAATTGGGGCCTTACGTGAAGTAAATATACACAACCTTTTTCTCTCTCTTTCTTCTCTCTCTCTCTCTCTCACGTCCATATAATTTGCTTCAACAGTTTCCTGCAGTCATGGAAATGTTTAAGAGTAGAATGAACAATCTTTTCGAAAGTTTCCATCATATCCGCAGTTTAAGAATTGGGACGGAAGCTTATAGTCTCATAAATACATGATGGACTTTCACTGAGATGATGTTTTAAGCTTTTATGTTACCTAACAGTACAATTATATTTGTGATCACGGCGGTCTAGCTGCATTTAGGTCCCGGGATCGAATTTGGATTCGAGCAAACCGTTTTAAATAAGATTTTTTAGTTTTTGAAAATATAACTTACTTGAGAATTAATGTGTTTCCCCGACTGGTTGATAGGATGGTCTCACGGATTAAACTGATATTTATACCTTTTAAGACGATTACTTGGGTTTTGTAAGCGTAGCTTGCATTTACATCCAGAAATACAGAGTTATAATATAACTATTACATATCGACGAAATAGAATTATTCCACAGATAT
Organism: Apodemia mormo; assembly: GCA_036924255.1. Taxonomy (NCBI): domain Eukaryota; kingdom Metazoa; phylum Arthropoda; class Insecta; order Lepidoptera; family Riodinidae; genus Apodemia; species Apodemia mormo. The sequence goes on along the minus strand of JAUPFN010000019.1, from coordinate 23,670,396 downwards.
TTTTTAAACTTAGGTTTCTTTTTCGGTACGATTAAATAACACAATATGGCCCAACATCGTGCCTGTTATTAGTATTTATGTGGTCTGTGGTAAGCCAGCCAGTTCACGTGGTTCACAATATTGGTAGTAAGGTAGGCGGTAAACTTATGCATATGGCATTAGACCTTGCCACAAGATAGCAACGCCCCATTAACATCTTTGGTTGTTCATCGATGGTTGACTCTTTCTATTAGGAGACCCATCTGCTTGTTTGCTATCTTATGATATATAAAAAGGCAATTCCACTGTTTTTATGTGTAGGAAATTTTATTACTATATACATTTCCACAGATGTCTTGCTTCCCGTTGTTTTTATCCCGTGTTTGTCCGAACTTTTTCGAAAAATAGACCAGCTGCCGTTCCACCAGGCAGGTCGTAAAGGGTGACCGGTTGGCTTTATGTAGCACTACCATCGTGACTACTAGGTGGTAGAGTTCCGCAACATCTCGCCCGGGTATTTGGTACCATCGCTTTATTTATTCTTGCGTCTTGTCATTGTCGTGTTCTTGTTTGGCTAAGGTAGACTTACACATGAGGCATTGCCAACCCACCAAACAGATAGCAACGTACCATTAAAATCTTATGATACGAAAAAAAATCGAAAAAAGTAATTGTTCCACCTATTTTTTGATCTCTACCCCTCTATGCTTCACTTGAGAAACCTCCTCCACCCTGGTATGACGTCACACACAAACATTAGCCTTATGAATTTAGATCGTGTAAGTAATGTTATCAAGGTTTTGGTTTTCATCACATTTTAGTATTTTAGATTTTAACATGTGACGTCATAAATCTTTTAACTCCCTCTGCCGCTTATCACACAATGTCACAATTCCTTAATTGTGGATGGCCTCTTATAGGTGGGAAAAAATCAGAAAATCTATACATATAATAAAATCGTAGGAAAGTCAAAACTGTACATTGAATATTTTTTAAAAGAATACTTGGGGCGTGGTCTACAATCGATACCAAAGCCAAAAATATAGTTTTTAGAATTTTTGTCTGTTTGTCTGTATGTATGTCCGGGGTAAACTCAAAAAGTACTGGATTTACTTAATATAGTAAAATGGATTTACTTAAAATTTTGCATGAATATTACTAACAGGTCGGATCAACATATAGGCTACATGTTATCACGCTATCATCACCTACGGGGGAGGAGCAGTGCGGAGTAAACGAAGTCCGCGCGGACGAAGTCGCAGGCAACAGCTAGTTAAATATAAAATTACCATATCCGGAAATCAAACGGAAACTTAAACGTCAACACCGACTTTGCTTAATTACTTTTTAAATTCGTTTAACTATGCAGATATAATGCAAAGTACAAGAAATCTCTCCCTTTATATTCAAGAAAAAATCAGAAATACTGACAAAAATTAAAACACTTAATAATCAAACAAGAACCTTGCAAGAACCCCTACGTCTAATCGGTTTGGGTTAACTGGCAGGCAATTAAAGGCAACTTTTAAATAAATATTTCGAAGTATACGATAGTAATTATTTTGCATTACGTCACGAGCGTCCTGGATTCAGATTCGCGATAACTATATAACAGGAGTGTGACGTCATTGGCCTCGCGCCTGCGCTGTGTGCTAGAATAGACACCAAAACGAGAGTACGCCTACCTTTTTACCCACTACCTGCCTGCCTTATAATATATTTATATCGAGAGCTTCCCTCTCCTACTTTTGTCTGATTTTAAGTAGTTTTAACTGTATATTAAAAGTAGTTTGTATAATATCAATATATTAATTAGCTAGCTGTTGCCCGCGACCGCGGATTTCGTTTACTCCGCACAGCTCCTCCCCCGTACGTGATAGCGTGATAATATGTAGCCTATATGTTGACTCGACCTGTTAGTAATATTCATGCAAAATTTGAAGTAAATGCATACTATTTGAGTTTACCCCGGACATACATTGACTTTCCTACGATTTTGTTATATGTATATAGATTTTAATTAATATGTACATGAGACGAGACCCCTTTTTACGAGAATTACGCGAACGGAGTAGAATGAAATTTGGCATTGTTAAGTTTACATGCCGAAGGTGTGTAAAAAAACCTTATATATAATTTTTATTTATAGTTAAAGTTTGTTGTCAAACTTAGAAGAGAATTTGTTGTTTGTCAAACGGAGTCATGGAATTATAGTCGAATTTCGACGAAATGGCGATTGCTAATTATATACATATATAATTAAGTAAATAGGAGAATCCGGTTTACTGCTATACTATTTTTTAAATAATTGTATATTGAAAAAGCAATATTTGCTAGATTTAAATTATCAAACTTACTCTTTACCACATATTTAGCCAGGTGACAAACTAGTGAATAGTGGTGAATCTGACCATCTATTAACGTTTCGATTACTATGTCTACCGCACAATAGAAGCAGTGTTATTTTATTACCTGCCTTGTTGTTTTAAAGGGTAAAACAGGACCGCATTACTTAGACTTCGATCTCCGTCTGTCCGTCTTTCTGTCTGTCTGTCTCCAGGTTATATCTCATAAACCGTGAAACCTAGTTAGATAGATTTTTCATAGATGTATTTCTGTTTTCGCTATAACAATAAATTTAGTATTTATAAACAGAATGAAATAAATATTTAACGAGGACTCCCATATAACAAACGTGACTTGTTTGCAATTTCTTTCTCGATTTTAATAACGACAATTGGTAACTAGATGATGCTCGAAATATTCAGAGAATATTTAGTTTTATATTTACTTTAAAGTTAATTATTAAATTAAAATAAATATTATAGGGTAGCTCCTATACAACAAACGTGATTTTTTGTATGGAATGTTGGCTCGCATTTGGCCAGTTTTATTATATACTAGCTGTTACCCACGACTTCGTCCGCGCGGATTTCGTTTACTCCCTACAGCACCTCCCCCGTAGGTGATAGCGTGATATGTAGCCTATATGTTGACCCGACCTATTAGTAATATTCATGCAAATTTTGAAGTAAATCCATGCAGTACTTTTTGAGTTTACCCCGGACATACATATAGACAAACAGATAAACAGACAAACAGACAAAAATTCTAAAAACTATATTTTTGGATTCGATATCGATTGTAGATCACGCCCAAGTATTCTTTTAAAGAAATATTCAATGTATAGTTTTGACTTTCCTACGATTTTATTATATGTATAGATAATAAGATACCAAACAAGCAGATTGCTCTCCTGGTGGGAAAAATTAGACACCAAAAATGTTAATGGTGCGTTGCTATCCGTGTTGCGGCATGTTAATGCCACATGCATAAGTTTACCGGCTCTCCTACCCTCTAAACCGGAACATGACAGTGACAACCACTGACACTATTGTGGCGGGAATAGACAAGGCGGTGGTAACGAATCCAGACGAGACTTTGCGGAAATCTTACCACCTAGTAGTCAAGATATTAGTGACACGTATTGTCAATTGTCGAATATATTACGAAAAGCCTGGTAGAATGCAGATGGTCTTTTCTTCAAAGGGGGCTCGGACCAACATCGGGAAATTCATAATACAGATTTACAGGTAAGCCAGTTCAGCTGTAGATCTCGGAAGTACTAAGTTCAAATCAAATGATTTGTCGAGTGAAAATATTTTTATTCTTACACTTACTTACTTCTTATTTTGAAACAATAGAAAAACTTCCTTCCCGACACACTTTCAAAACATAATGCAGCCCGCTGCATTATAAAAGTTTTTGTCGAATCCCGCGGGATAACCTAATTTTTCCGGGATAAAAAAAGGCAGGCAGGCTATTCCAGGCTATATATCTATCTGTGTGCCAAATTTCATTCAAACCAGTTCCAATAGTTTTTGCGTAATTGAGTAACAAACATCCTCTATCCAAAAAATCCAAACATCTAAACTCGGATTTATAATATTAATACAGATAGATTTATAGATCGCAGATACCATGTATATTGGTGACATTCTTCTGTCGACGTACTTCCATTAGGACAGCTATCAGCTTGTTTGTTATCGATATTAAAAAAAAAACTTTAATAACTGCAATGGTTACTACGGGTAATATAATGGAAAATGATTTATCGCCCAAAGGGACATAGCACTATGGTATTTGTGTCTGACTGTACACATGACTAAGGGGTTTCCCCAAGTCCACAACTTCAATATTCATTATCGTGCCAACAACCTAGGTAGCGAGGAAGATTACATATTTTTAAACAGACTAAAATAACTTTTTATTGAATTTAAAAGCGGCGAATGACATATATTCCGTTAGATTATGATATGTTCCCCGTGTATGTCCCAGCTCTATTTAAAGAATAGATACGCCGTTCTGCCAGGCAATTCGTAACAGGCGAAAGATTGGCTATGCGAGTCACTACCATCGTAGCTATTAGGTGGTAGTTCTGCATTGCCTCGCACGAACAGAAACACACAGTATATATTTCAATTCGTAGTTGTGCTTAGATTCGCTTCATTAGTAGTGCCATGTTATGGTTAGTAGACAAAAAACAAAAAAAAGTAATTATCTCCTTTTGAAGTATTATATCGAGTGGTATTGATGTGTCCCATCCTGTAAAAAGTAGATATTATAATGTCTTCAATGACGAAAAAATTTTTATCACGCTACTAATCCTAAGCGGGCAATGAATCGATTAACACTAAACTTTAATGCTAGGACTCTTGTTGTTTAAAGTTTGTTCCATATTTTACTCTACTTGCTTCAGTTGCATAGTAGTCCATACACCATTTGTAGTCCACACACCAATCTGTTCATTATTGTAATTGACAATAAACAATTTATTGAAAACAAAAAACCCGACCGCATTTAATCTTGAAAAAGAGTTTATTGCCTTGAATGAAAACTAAAAGGAAAGAAACAAGCCCAGAAGTTTAGAATCACGTTAAGTAATAATTGAATAACTACACCATTGCAATAGTTCAATCGATGGACATACAAAACAATTCATGGATTTTAATTCATCTCAGAACGTTTAACAGTCAGGGCCCATTCAATTTCTTAGTTTTCATTCAATGCAATCAACTCTTTTTAAAGATTAAACGCAGTTGGGTTTTTTGTTTTCAATATTTTTTTATTGTATACTTTTTAGTCAGGATTCATTAACTTCGATATTAAGATTATAAGAAGGTAAATTACGCAATCTTGTCGTTACATTCAGGTAGTAAACATCGTGGGGATTATTAACTTGCGGTGGCCTAAACTACTTATTTGCCCCTCTAGAGACCTAACCCGGCTCAAAGCAACGTATGTTTGACCTTTAGAAATAAGATGGTAAATTACGCAATCTTGTCATTTCATTCAGAGAGTAAATATCATGGGGATTATTAAGTGACTTGCGGTGGTCTTAACTACTCATTATTAACCCTCTAGAGACCTAACCCGGCTCAAAACAACGCATGCCTGACCTTTAGAAAAAATGCGTGAACTTAAATCAACCACAGCTCGATCCAACCAAAGTAGTTCCTTGGAGCTTGTGTACAGTTAGACCTCAGCACAATATCAATATCAGCCATAGAATAATTTTTCGTTTAATTTTATCCTGTCCACGAAGTGCATCGAATTCTGTCGTCGATGTTTTGATTCTGACTCCCACTCCAGGAACATTGTTTTTAATTGCTTTGTCGTCAAATTCCATATAAATAGCCTGTGGCAATTCTCCGGGATTCAATGGTCCCTTCGAAGAACTGGTCACTCTATTGTCCTTATAACTCCCATTGCTCCCTTCTCATACATTGTATAATATAGGTACCTTTTATTCAATTTATTTATATTATTTATATTTTACATTAATCCCCCCGTTGTAAAGGCAGGATAACGAAACACTAATTAAAGTATACGTATAAAGTACTTGTTATAAGTGGGAAAATAAGCGAGCATGGTTTTAAACAAATTAAAATCGTTATACATGTGTACCTATATCCTAAACTATTTGATACCTATCTCTGTGGCACCTACCTATTTAAAATTATGAATGAAATCGGTATCTCATATAGCTTTTTAGGATTTCAAAACTCGACATTTTTTTATATCATAAGATAGCAAACAAGCAGATGGGTCTCCTGATGGAAAGAGTCAACCTTCGCCTATAGACACCAAAGATGTTAATGGTGCGTTGCTATCTTGTGGCGAGCTCTAATGCCACATTCATAAGTTTACCGGCTACCTTGCCCTCCAAACCGGAACACGACAGCGACAAGCACTGACGCTATTGCGGCAGGAATAGGTAAGGCGGTGGTACCAGACCCGGGCGAGACAATGTAGAACTCTACCACCTAGAAGAGATCTGATTAATACCCAATTCTTGACAATGGGAGTGAAACCAAGGACGTCCCGAATTTTGAAAATTTTCACTTTCCTAGTGGGAAGTTAAAAATAGGATTCTAAAGCAAAAGTATTTTCGCACTATAAAATAGGTAGCTAATAAAACCAACTAACTAACGCCCTGACCACCCCGTTGTTGTTTGAGTGGTTAACGATCCTAACTAGTAATCAACAGGGCTTGGGAACAGAGTGTAAAAATATAATGGCTGCTATCGTAACTTGGGTTTGATTCCCAGCAGGAACAAGCATTTGTTTGAATAGCGCATATGTTTGTATTTCTGGGTTTGAATGTTTATTAAATAGCTATACATACCTAGTTCGATATTTAACTTAGCGATGCCACGAATAGTAATTTTGGCTAATATTTGTCGATGTATTTGTTTCATTAGTGAGTTCGGAGTTGATCGAATCATAAGGTACATGTATTATTTGTTATGACGATTGAGTGATAGTTCTCTTGATAGAAAGATGGAAAGAGAAACCATCGCCTATAGACAGACACCAAATATGTTAATGATATGTTGCTATCCGTGTGACGAGATGGCAATATCACATGCATACGTCTACCGGCTAACTTACCCTCTAAACCGGAACACGACAATGACAATAATTGACGATACTACGACAGGAATATGTTGGTCCCGGCCTCCTTTGTAGAATAGGCCAACTGCCGTTCTGCCAGGCAGGTCGTAAAAGGCGCCCGAATGGCTATCGAGTCACTACCATCGTGGCTACTAGGTGGTAGAGTTATGCATTGTCTCGCCCGGGTCTGGTACCACCGCCTTACCTATTCCTGCCGCAATAGCGTCAGTGCTTGTCGCTGTCGTGTTCTGGTTTGGAGGGTAAGGTAGCCGGTAAACTTATGCATGTGGCATTAGACCTCGCCACAAGATAGCAACGCACCATTAACATCTTTGGTGTCTATAGGCGATGGTTGACTCTTTCCATCAGGAGACCCATTTGCTTGTTTGCTATCTTATGATATAAAAAAAAATAAGGCGGTGGTACTAAATACCCGGGCACAGAATACTTAAAGACTACCAGAAGTCAATGTTACATACAAGTATTATTCCAGTATAGCACGCATAGATACCTTTCACGGATGCCATATCTCCGACTGGTGCCGAACAAACTGTACCGAACCATTCCGAGATATCGCGTCCGTGAGAGGTGTCTATGTGTGCGTTGCTCGAATATCACATGTATGTAGATTGACTACTGTTAGTCTCCAGTATACTGTGACCCGGGCGAGACGTTGCAGAACTCTATTATCTAGTAGTCACGATGATAGTAACGGAAATAGCCAATCGATCGCCTCTTACGACCTGCCTGTCAGAACGGCAGTTGGCCTATTCTTCAAAGAAGCCCGGAATAACACGGGGTAAAAACTATTTAATCGGTTTTAATGAAACTTAGACTGTTTCGTAAGTTGAAATATACCTTAATTTAATTCAAAAATATTTATATAGATATGTCTTATTTCTCGAAAAATTCCCGGACAAACCTACAAATAAATATACATACACTTACGCAATTTTAGTACACGTGCTTGGACACCTAAATATATCATCATACTCAAATGTTATCCAATTCCAACAATATTACATACATAGATGTCAAACTCCTTACCTCCGTTTTTTCGTCGGTTAAAAATATTGTCTAACTGACGATAGTTACTGATTTATGTAATGAAGACCGAATAATGAATACTGAAGTAGGTATATAGGTATGTATAAAGTACGTAAATACAAATAGGAAAATTAACTTCAAATCGTTATATATCCTAAACTATTATTTAAAATGAAAAATGATAAATGAAACATTTTTATATACCTATTCAACCATACCCCACATGACTTTCTTCATCGACATATATATTTTTTTAATTTTAAAAATATGACGCCTGGTCGACGCCTGTTACAAATTAAATTATCTTAATTCCGTTTTTGGTTAAAAAATCTTATGCACAAAACCAGTTATTTTATCGAACAAATCAAATATATTACATAGGTACCCAGTATTGGTCTGGGCTTATTAAAGTAATAGATCGTGAGAGGCGACCGATTGGCGGCCATACGTATCACTAATATCGTGACTACTTGGTGGTAGAGTTCCGCAACTTCTCGCCCGGGTATTTGGTACCACCGCCTTACCTATTCCTGCCGCAATAGCATCAATGCTTGTCACTGTCGTGTTTAGGTTTGGAAGGTAAGGCTGGTAGACATGCATGTGGCATTGCCATTCCGGCACACGGATAGCAACGCATCATTAACATCTTTGGTGTCTTAAGGCAATGGTTTCTTTTTCTATCAGGATAACGATCTGCTTGTTTGCTATCTTATTATTTTAAAAAACATACACACATTGACGTTTGGTGATGAAAAGAGATAATATTTACCACATTTGTCTAGCGTCTTAATAGAATAATTAATGATTTAAACAAAGATCAACATGGTGACACTTAACAGTCTCCTACGAAAGTTACAAGTGTTTTTCTAAAGGATAGCAAACAAGCAGATGAAATTCCTGATGGAAAGAGACAACCTCCACTCGACGCCTAAATATTGATGTTGCGTTGCTGTAAGGCAGGGATGTAATGCAACATATAACAGTCAATCTATACCTACTAGTCTATACTAATATCATAAAGAGGTAAAGTTTGTAAGTTTGTGCGTTTATAGCAAGTAATCTTTGGAAATATAGAACCTATTTTGAAAATTTTTACACCAATAGAAAGGTGCACTATTTTCCCGTGGGATCAGGGTCTACGCGGGTTACACCGCGAGCAAAGGCTAAAATGTAATAAATGAAATACGAATTTAAACCCCCATTACTTATGCTATCAAAGACCACGTGATATTTAATATCAGTTCGACATATGGACCTTCAATACCATAGAATTTGGAGCTATTTACGCTATAAACTATGGAGCTTTGGTGTGATCGTATAGCTCTTTAGTAAGCGTATGACGTTGCATTTTAGAAGGTGAATTTGTTGCCGGCTTTTACACATCTTACTGTGTTGAATTTTCCAAGTAACGGATATATGAGAGGTTCTTTTAAGTGCTCTTGTTTTCAGAACAGTGTTTTCTAGAACAGTTTTAATGTACTACGGCTTATTGTTCGCGGTTTCACACATATTGAAATGTATCTATACAAATGGTTATGACTTATGGAAATTGTGTCGATGTCACTGGGCGTATCGTGAAACTTTTTGACAATATTACTTTAACAGTGCCCTAATATTGACGTTATTATTGCAATGCGTTAAGAACGTAGGTACTCATCAAATCCCATTAAAATAATAAATGAAAGATTGTGTTAATGTGTGTTACTCCTTCAGAAAACAAACATCTATGCTCATCACACAAATGTTTGTCCCTTTCGGGAATCTAACCCGAGGCGCATTGATTCGTGATTATGTTCACTAACCACTCGACCGACGGAGCGGTATTAGTTGTTTCGCATGTTGTTTATTGATGCCGACGGATTAATGTGCCCTGCATAGAATGAAAACTCTTGGTCATCGTCACGGAGATCAGGATTCAGGATCCCCAAAAAAATCGCAGTAGCCATTCAGAGTTTGTCAGTGGTGCGCTAACATTCCATTGCCTCTAATGACCACGAAAGATGGTTCAAAGGCTATCGCAAGATAAAAGCGATAAGTTTTTATCGGTAGTTAAAATATGACAATGCAAATCGCTATCTATCTCGCCTACCGACAAACAAGGAATCGTGGTGAACTGTGATCTATATTTACCGTTCGGTTAGCTTTGAAACCGGGATGATATTAATTTTATCTATCGTAATAATAATTATACTTTGTTCACAGAATTATCCACGAAAGTGGCTTCACAAATGAAGACTTCAAACAGTATCGGCCTGTGGTGTACAGCAATACAATTCAGTCGCTCGTCGCCATCTTGCGTGCCATGCCTAACTTGGGCATCATTTATGGAAATAAGGATCGCGAGGTAAGGACTAGGGATATTAAATGTTTTTATATTATCGGCTCTTAGTAAAATCCACTCGTTAATTAGGTAAAAATTCACAGCAGCATCAGGTGCAGACGCATGAGGGTTCAAATCTCGAGTCTATTTTTTGTAGAAAAATGGCAATCGAGTAGGCAATGTACCTAATGGTAAGTGATCACCTCCGCCCATGGACATCTGTTATACCTTAGGTCTTGCAATTGCGTTGTCGACTTTTTAAGAATAAGTAAGCTTCTTTCTTGAAGGACTCCAAGTCGTATCCCTTGAGAAACACCGCCGGTTTTTGATTGCCACAAAGGACTAGTGCCAGGTAAAAAGTGCCGAGATAAACACACGGTTGGAGTTGGTGAAAGTGGAACTTTGAATTTTGAGGTGATAAAAGTGGTGAGGTGGTGAAAGTGGAACTTTGAATTTTTTGAATTTTGATGCGATGTCCGATAATGGAAATCAGCGGCATGAATTAATTCTCGGAACTGTTCGTCGGAACACTCTCTATGATAGATGCGATAAAGAAAATATCTGGAAATGTTTGAGAATATCAGTGTTTCAGTTTTTCTGAAAAATATAGTAACAGGTGATAGTCGTTTCACGTTGGTAAAAGGTGGCGATGGGGATCACCATCAATCTTGCCAAACAGCAATTACCGGTGAGATATAGGGGACCAGTATTAACATAACTTTTTTCTTTCTTTTAATTCCATCCGAAGCAATAACGTAGATCTAATTTAGACGAAACGAGTCAGTATATGACGTAGGAGGAGTTAATCCCAATATAATCTGGCCAAATAAGTTTCACATTAATATTGAATACTTAAGTATTCAGAGAAATCACCGATAGTTACAACTCTGTTTCGTATATAAATATGTAGATTGTTAACTAAACTAGCCGTAAAGTTAAGGAAAAAAAAAGTGAAAATGTAAAGTGGTCAATTATTCATCTTAATGTAATCTGAGGACGTATGTTTTATTTTTAACTAGCTGTGCCCGCGTCCGAGTGGATAAATTTCTAAAATAAAAGAAATCTGAGTTACTCCCTTTTACATCAGCTATCTGCTAGTGTAAGTCCCGTTAACATCGGTCCAGCCGTTTCAGAGATTAGCCGGAACAAACAGACAGACAGATGGACAGACAAAAATTGTAAAAAATGTTATTTTGGTATATGTTCCGTATATAAATCCATATGCATTTAGTAAAAAGCCGTTATTTTAATACTGCAAACAGACACTCCAATTTTATTTATTTGTAAAGATGATGTCAACACATTGTATAAAACTCAGTTAATTTAATATTATAGCATTTATTAATATTAAGGTAGTAAGAAGTTCGATGGGCCAGCTATCCATATACATATACATATGTATACATTCTATACAAATAAATAAAATTGGAGTGTCTGTGATATTAAAATAACCGCTTTTTACTAAATGCATATGCATTTATTTATACAGCATACATATACCAAAAAAAGTTTTATAATTTTCGTTTGGCTGTTTGTTGCGGCTAATCTCTGAAACAACTGGCCCGATTTTGACGGGATTTTCACTGGCAGGTAGCTGATGTAATGAGAAGTAATTTAGGCTACTTTTAGATTTTTTCCACGCGTACGAAGTTGCGGGCACAACTAGTTTGTTAATAAAACCTCCCTAGTAATAGTTTTTTTTTAAATATCGTCTATGTTTGGAATACGGATGTAGGTTTACAGTTCGTCAGTTATGCTTTTGCGGGCCATGACCACTCTAAATTCGCTGGCATATTCAACGCGAAGTTTATACGATCACGATTGTTTGATTGTTTTGGAGCGCGAAACATAAATGTAATTTTTTAAATTTTTTTTTCTCATTTAAAAACTGCGTCAAATACCGTTAATTTAATCAAAATCGGTCAACTTGTTTGAATCAATAAAGAAAATTAAAAATGAAACGTTTTTTGACATTGCATCGAACATTTTCAACCTATGGATGGATTATTTAGCTAAAGCAATATTTTTGATCTCAAAAATTGAGTCGAATGTCATCATCGTTTTCGAAATATACAGCTTTTCAAAAATTAATATACTGCCATTTTTAACAAAGTAGATGTTTGAGCTAAAAAATCTATGCTTATGTTTTACTCTTTTGAGTTTAAAATACATTAATTTAGTGGGAAGTTTCAGGGATGGTCCGTATGGTCAACCGTTGACACATTTTTTTACTACGAGTATATCCTACTGAAAAAAATAATCCTTATTTTCTGCTCCAAGCCTTTTTTGCTTCACTTTATTTATCCCAGAAAACCCGCATTTAAACTTGTTTAGTAATCATCAGAATGTGTGCCAGCAAGTAAAACAGATAGAACAATTTAAATCGTTTTAAATTTAAAAACCCAAACCCAGATAAACGAAAATTCTAAAGTTCCAACCCGGATCAGGCAATTCGTTCGTGACGTTCAGATTTTCTGAAAAAAGCATTCAGGCTGGTATTTCCTTATTTGTTGATATATTGGCCATGTGTCACGTCACGGAAGTTAATGTCGTTTGCCAATCCTCAGTGCACTAGTTGCTCCACCCATATCTTCGGGGATATAAATAAATAAATATTCACGGGACAAATTACACTGACTGATCTAACCCCAAAGTAAGCAAATTATTTGCTTGTGCTATGGGTGTTAGTCAACGATACTAATACATAGAAATACATATATAAATACTTTTACATACATAATAAACACCCAAATCCGGAAATACAAACATTTATGCTCATCACATAAATGCTTGTCCCTGCCGAGGATCGAACCCGAGCCCCGTTGCTTACGTAGTCAGGGTCGCTAACCACTCGACCAATATGGGCGAAGATTTTTGTGTCCGTTATACAGTTTTTTTTGTATATATTTTTTTATATAATATTATAAAGTAGTAAACAAGCAGATGGCTCTCACCTGCGGGTCTAGACAAGTGGCATAAACGCTAGGAGAATAGAAAGATAAATGTACGGACTTGACGTAAGCGTTCGATTATGCTTATGTCAAATCCATACATTTATCTTTCTATTCTCCGAGCGTTTATGCCACTTGGCTAGACCCGCTGATGAAAAAAGAGAACGCTAATAGATATTAATGATGTGTTGCTATTGTATTGCTGTGTGGCGGGGTCTTAACACAACATGCATGAGTTTACCAGCTACCTTACACTAAAACCGGAACACGACAGTGACAAGCACAGATGCTTTTGCGGCAAGAGTAGGTAAGGCGGTGGTACCAGACCCCGTTGAAACAATGTAGAACTATACTACCTAATAGCCACGATGGTAGTGATACGCACGGCCAATCGGTTGCCCCTTATGACCTGCCTCGCAGAACGATTGGCGTTCGCACTCTTACGAACTGTACTGCAACACGGGGGAATTTCTTGTATTGATGCCCTGTTGCCTACTCCGGGCGAAGCTGCGCGTGTCAGATAGGAAGAGTTGAAAGGGTGTGGAAAATTTTATGGACGCGGTTATAACGGTTTCATTTCTTTGGCCCTGAGAGTTTACCTTACTAGAAAAGCTATGTTAAGAAGAAGCCGTGTTCTATTTTGTTAATACTCGCTTACAGCGCTGAAATAATAAAAAATCGTCCATACAAAGTCAAAATTAAACAGCGCGGAAGCGTACGGTGGCTAGTGGCTATGACCAAAAGGTCATAGCCACTAGCCACCGTGATTTCACGACGCTTACGCGTTTCATTTAATGAGCTCAGACGTAGGTGCAGCCCATGGACTTCACTTTTGTGGAACACAATTGGTGTGGCGTATGCCTTGTCTAGTGCGTTATTACATGAAAGTCTTTGCTCTGGCCGTTTCTATAAACTTCATGCATTCTACATTGCATATATTTTTTGTATTAGTAGCTATAAATAAATATGTGTTCACACTTTCATAATATAGCATTCATCGAGTATATTATTCCTGACCCATTAGTGGTTTGGATCATAAAATGTCGATAACTACCGTTCCATAAATAATTTTCAGTGAGTTTATTTTTAGTGAATCTATTACACCATGCCTTGTATGATTGCTAAGTGCCCCACGTTTTATTAGAGCAGGGTAATCGGACTACGTAATACACATATTATGTGTTATCTATAAATGTAATAAAATAGTAACTTGTCGATTTGAGATGTCTATATCTAATCTACACGTAGATCTGTATCTAAACTTGTATTAAATTTGTAAGGCCTATTTACAATCTCAGTCCAAGAGTTTCTCTAAGAGAAAAATTCAAAGAAATAAATATTTTAACCGTACCATCGCAGTTTTACCACCTTTATCGTTTGGTCCTTCATTAAATACCTATATTAAAAACTAATTATTCAAACATTTGTAATGTTCCATTATTACAGCAAACAAGTTTCATTTAAATGGATTATTTAAAAGTGAAACTGACACATTTACTTCAATACTGGTTCATTTCATCGTTACATTTATTGAAAAAGAGTTTAAACTGTTGACAATTAAAATTTATTACATTACCAATACAATAAATTTTGATCATTCGAACTAAACATTCATCATTTATATTATTCTTGCCTTGCATCATGCAATATCGATAAATATTGTTCTATAAATAAATATTTTTCAGCGAGTTTATTTTAAGCTAATCTATTACGACATGTCTTGTAGAGTGCAAGTGTTCCGGTATTGAGGGTAAGGTATCTGGTAAACTTACGCATGTGACATTTCAAACAGCCACGCGGATGCCAACGCTAAATTTTCCCATCAGGGGACCCATCTGCTTGTTTGCTATCCTATGAAATAAATACCTTGGCGTTATATTTTGACATCAGGAGAAATGTAAACTTTGCTAACAGATTTTTTTACAGACTTATATATGCGTAGCTTCGCCCGCCTAATCGGTGTTTTAAATCAAAGGGTAGCTTAAGTTTACTCATTTATAAATATAGTTTTCTACGTATGAAAGAATTTTTAAAACAGGCCCTATAGTTTTGGGTTTTGTACAAAAAAATATATTTTCTCTTTACATATATTGTACATAGATGATACTAGCTGCAGCGAGCAGCCCGCTGCATTATAAAAGTTTTTGGCGAATCCCGCGGGATCACCTAATTTTTCCGGGATGAAAAGTAGCCTATGTGCTATTCCAGGTCATCATCTACCTGTGTACTAAATTTCATTCAAATCCGTTCAGTTGATTTGTAACAAAGTTGATCAGCGTGATTGAGTAACAAACGTCCATCCAAACATCCAAACTTTCGCATTTATAATATTAATAATAATATAGATTAATTACATTATTAAGTTACGACACGTATAGAATTCTTTCGACGATATTGTGTTTGCTTGAATATTAAATTAGTCCAACTCAATTTAGGCGAAAGGACACAAAGGAAAGACGTTTGTGGACAACAATAATACTTGGTCAAGTGGGTTACATCGGTATGCGATATGATAATTATGTTTTTAAATATTCACAGTCAAGGCTATATAAATATTCGTTTATTGTTAATTAATTTACGAGAAAAACTATTTTTGTAGCTTTTATAACTCGTAGACATCGCAAAGAGGCCCTTATTGCGATGCGTACACGCGCAAGTACATACATACGTACTTATTACAATTATTATCTGGGTGATAATATTCTAATTACGAGAGTTTGTGTAAGTGTGCGTATTTCTTGAAATTCGTCCAGCCATCTTAGGGCCATCTTATCATTGGTATATCGACGATGAAAGGACAAAGTTATTTGGTTTACAGGGGTCACAAAGGAATTCACACATACACACAAAAAAACACACACATACACACGCACGCACGCACGCACACACACACACACACACACACACACACACACACACACACACACACACACACACACACACACACACACACACACACACACACACACCTTTCAAATGTATTGCGTTCTTCACGAGTATATCTTATTATTTATTCCATTCATTAATCCCACTACTAATTGATTAGAAAATTACAAACACGCATGATTTTGACATACCTATTACTAATTTTGAAAATATGGTATCAGGTATGTTATTAAAGTAGCTCACCAACTGTTTACAATTAGTGTATTATCAATGTGTCGTTTTTTTAACTCTAAATTAAATCTTATCATTCTAAGAAATAATTTTGCGTACTATACTTATTTACTGGCTGAAAACATCCAACATATAAGAGTACTGGGTGGTAAATTCTAGGCTTAAGCTATTATCGCTACATTAAAAGATTGAAACTAATGAAATAACTAATGTTTGTCGAGTACCACACAGTCGAGTGTGTATATGAATTTTATCTAGACATGATTCAGTGCTGTCTCGTAAATGGCGCCGTCAATCATACACAGTCGTTCATATGTTATCAGCTAACTGGCAGGACGAAAACAGGTGCTATATATATATGAATGGAAAACTAAAAGATTAACTTTTTAAACCCCTTTCACAAACAAAAAGGCGCTTGATTTGGTAATAGTATTCTTTATGTTTGTTACACACTTTAAAAAATGTTATTTGGGAAAGGATTTTCCCATGTATTAATCCATACTAAATATTAGTATGGATTATATAAATGCGAAAGTAACTTATTCTGTCTGTCTGTCTGTTACGCTTTCACGGCTAAACCGCTGAACCGATTTGGATAAAATTTGGCACAAATATAGTATGAGAGAAAGAAAGACATAGGATAGTTCTTATCACGGAAATTCCACGGGAATGGGAACTATGCGGGTTTTTATTTTAGAAAATTTTCCATGCGAACTAAGTCGCGGGTACATTAATAAATTGGTAAAGAGCGTTAGGGTCATACGCAATGTAGGGTTCTGAAGTTGTCCATCAGAATAATGCGGAGTGAGAAGAAGACTTACTGTTTCATACTATGAATATTTAACCTATGACGGATATATCCGCACTTCCCTTGTAAAAACTTCTTCAACTACGTTTTATAAGTTGATTGACTATTACTCAAAAATTAGTAAAGCCTTTTTCCTTTTAATTTCATTATATTTACTACTACCACCGTTATTTTTTCACACCTCCCAAACGGTTGGCTTAGCTGGCAAAAAATTAAATTTTGTTAAGTATGTCTATTTATGTGTTTGTGCATGTTTGTTACTCCTGATAGACCAATCATATGGCTGGGCTAGGCGTATTTAGACTAACCTCATAGGCTTTTTATCCCAGAAAATTACCTTGTTTTTAATTATTAGGAAAACAAAACAGATTTCCCAAAAAAATGTTGTTGGTTTCCCTTTTACCACAGAAGGACTATTGGTCAAGACCTCATTTGGAAAATAGCCTAATAAATGAAAATACCTACTATTCTGCCAGGCAGTTCGTAAGAGGCCAACAATTGGCCAAACATGTCATTATCATCCTGTCACACGGATAGCAATGCAAATTGGTTTCTACGTTCTCGAGAGAAGAACGACTTTTCTACTGCTGCTGCAACCTACGGGACACAACTACAGTTTATGACTTACTAAATATTTTTATTATTTTTGTAATTTGTAGAGCGATGGCAAGATGGTGTTTGACGTGATTCAGCGGATGGAGGATACAGAACCGTTTAGCGAGGAACTGTTGTCGGCGATGAAGAGGCTGTGGGCAGACTCCGGCGTCCAAGAGTGCTTCGGCCGCTCCAACGAGTATCAGCTCAACGACTCTGCTAAATAGTAAGTGGCATGAATTTAAATAATTTACCAACTGCAGAAGACGTCATTAAGGACTGGGAAAGTCTTTAGTTAACATTATATTCAGCACTAGGTATTTCATGCGAGAATAAAAACACGTTGCTGTCGATAAAAACACTTTATCAACTCTAATATGCTATCCTATCTACTTTTTGTTACTATTGTCCGCGCAAAGGTCAATTTGTGATCGATACTTTGGAAAGTCCAAGCTTTGGAAATTCTTAAAATTTAATTTAAAATTAACTAAAAAGTTAATATATTTTCTTATGCGTATAGTATAAGATAGCAAACAAGCTGATGGGTCTCCTGATGGAAACTAAAGGTGTTAATGGTACGTCGCTATCTTGTGGCGAGGTCTAATGCCTGTGTTGGTCCCGGGCTCCTTTGAAGAATAGGCCAACTGCCGTTCTGCAGGGCAGGTCGTAAAAAGCGACCTATTGGTTATGCGAGACACTACCATCGTGGCTACTAGGTGGTAGAGTTCTGCATAGTCTTACCCGGGTCTGGTACCACCGCCTTACCTATTCCTGCCGCAATAGCGTCAGTGCTTGTCACTGTCGTGTCCTGGTTTGGAGGGTAAGGTAGCCGGTAAACATATGCATGTGGCATTAGACCTCGCCACAAGATAGCAACGCACCATTAACATCTTTGGAGTCTATAGGCGATGGTTGACTCTTTCCATCGGGAGACCCATCTGCTTTTTTGCTGTCTCACTAATAAAAAAAGATAATATATGTAGGTATGGTACTAAGGTGATTCATGACAATTAGCTGGTTGGCAAGATAAGGAGCAGTCCCATCTTCGAATTTTACAATTATCTACTTGCAAATATCGCATGTCCAACGACCGGGACAGACATGTATATGCGAGCGGTGATCCGAGACACGAAAATGTACAATTGTAGTTAATATACCCACGCTACTCTGAACGTCACTACTATTACACAACTATTGATAATTTTTCTCCAACAAACCTAAATATTTTTTTATTTTTTATTTTAGGTATTTTCTGTATAATGTATTGCGTTAGGTTGGCTAGTACAGGGGTTATGTCAAAAATATCCTTTCTATATTATTTGTATGTTTTTTGTGCATAAAAAATAAATAACAGAATTGTTTTTTATTTAAATACGCATTTCTCAGGATTTACCGTTTAACTCGAAAAAATGCATTTAATTAATTAATATTGGCTTTTAGTCTGCCACGCCATGATTCTTAGAAAGCGAAGCAATTGCGAGCGAAAATGCGAGGCCAACTAGTATTATGTGCAATGTACGTATTTGGACAAGGATACCATAACAACGAGTCATATGATATAATATACTATTAAGCTTTACTAGCAACCTGTCAATGTCATCATT